>CM059579.1:30113452-30713452 GCA_030386875.1 Morinoia aosen | reverse complement strand
GTGAGTTCTGAACATTTAACCAAAGCCAATGGACTTTGGAAACGAAGAAAGGATCGCTCAATTCCATCCAAATTCTATCGCAAAAGCCGAAAAAAGATATCGGTTTGAAGGGATTCCTGGGCGAGATCGCCCAAAATGGCAATACCGATGGTAACACTCTTAAAAGTGACATCATCATTAAAGTTCCGGCCAAGATCACACCTCAAACTCCGCCCAAGTGAACATATGCTCCACTCAATGGCTTTTGGACTTAGCCTTGCAATCCTCAGTACCGAACTTGGCTTATCTCGACCCGACCTGGTCGGACTCGCCATTCTTTGGCCTGCATCACATCAGGACCTGAACTTGGCATACCTCTACCCAACCTGGTCGGACTTTGCATTCATAGAGCTGCACCACCTCATGATTCGAACTTGGCCGAGCTCGACCTGACCTGGTCGGGACTTCCCATTATTTGGCCTGCACCACCTCAGGACCTGAACTTGGCCTATCTCGACCCAACCTGGTCGGACTTGGCAATCTTAGAAAATCAGCAAGTTCGAAGGGCAGAAAATGTAGGTGTATATGTGAGACGACCAAATAGACGTTTTCGTTGAGACTTTCCTACAAAAAAAACGCGTGTAGCATAGAGTCCCTCAATGTAGCATAGAGTCCCTCAATGTAGCATAGAGTCCCAAAATGTAGCACAAAGTCCTGGTAGCATAGAGTCCGTAGCATAGAGTCCTAAAGGTAGCATAGAATCCTAGCTGATGTAGCATAGAGGCCTGGCAGATGGCTCTCTCTCCCTCTCTCTCTCTCTCTCTCAGCGAAATGCTTGGACGCGAGAATAAAATATAACGCAAGAATTGCCACCACGAGTACCCAAGGAAGCTGAGGCAGAGATCGAACGCATGAACATGTCAATACATTGGAAAACAGTCGAAGTGGGGAAATGTAGGCAGACGTCATCTCGGGGGCTGGTAAAGGAGAGGCTGGTAAAGGTCACGTCGTGTGAGCAATAACGAGGGGTAAAGCGTTTGTCATTTATCAGGCTTCGGAACAAGCCATAAAGAGGGAAAGTTAGCCGGCAGAATAAATAAATCGAGTGATTTGCGTACTGTAAAGTAAAATTGTTGTCTTTTGCTCTAAATGAGTTAAGAAAATGGGGTTTTCCAAAGGCTGGTAAGATATATAAGGCAGATAAATTATGGGTGCAGAAAATACGATTCAGCACACCGTACGGATATTAGCTCTTCCTTGAAAAGGAGTGATTGGTAGTGAATCATGCCGTGATGATCTAGATAGTGCGTCTTCTATTGCATTTTGTGCTGTTTAAACAATTTAATAAACAATTCAAATAAATTATTTATACCAAGTGCTTCAGCAATAGATTATATCTTAAGTCTAGTACAATGGACACATTTGAGTATAGCTACTTGTGTGCCCAAATGACTTCAGCGACTTCTAGGGCATCCTATCATCAACACTATTTTAATTAAGGTATACAGTTATGTTTAGCCTAACTTACTTAAACCTAGGGGCATACTAGACTGATGAATAAATTGGTTCTCTCATGATTCGATGCCTAATTTGTTTAAATAACATATATGAGCTGGATGGGAACATTATATCTAGAAAACGATCTACGCAGACTTAAGATCTACGTTATAAATCAGGGCGAATTACTTTATCAGGATGAGTCATATAGTATGAAAAACTTGACTTAAATATTTCGATAGAATCAATGATTCAAGTTTCGTTGTGAAAGCTTTGTAAGAACTTTTTCCATCGATCTCAGCAGGGATCGCAGTACAATTCTCAATTCCAAAGAAGAGGATACTGTGTAGTGACAGAGAATTTTAATAATGAGGAGGTATGAAGTTACTTCTATTTCGGGTTCAGTGATCATGATGGCAAGTTTGTGCAGTTAATAATTGTCTGAGTTCTCTGTTGGCATCCTCAGTTACTGTTTTATACGTGAAATTATATGTGGAGAGCTTAAAGAGATACCAAAGCTTAAGTATTTTTAACTTTTGAATAAACCATTTGTGTGAGCATTATATTCAAATTTCTTTTCCGCTCAAATGTTTTTTCCGCAGCTCAAAGAGGAAATGGGTTTTATTTTTATCAGTTCCGTGCCAAGCTTCTATTCGTTATTGTAGATATGATGAAATGGTCGTCCGATAAAGTATTTTTAAAGATTCTTCGGGGAATGCATTTTTTACTTTATGAAGGATTCCAACGGATTTTGATAATTTAGCACTGTTATGTGCAACATGCTCTTTGAATGTCAGATTTTCATCTAATAAAATGCCCAGGAACTTACAGGAGTTGGTTTCTTCAATTTCACCATCACCAACTTTAATGCGTGGAAGAGACACATTACTCTTGTATGAGATTACAATGTATTTTGTCTTATCGATATTGAGGCGTATTTTATTAGCTTTCACCTTTTGCAGCTCATTATTTACGCTCTCCGCAGCTAAAACTGGATTTGCATTAGCAAGAGCCGCAAAGAACGTGCTGTCGTCGGCAAAAAGTATGAATTCGAAAAAGGAAGTAGATTTAACTATATCATTGATAAAAATCAAAAAGAGGAGAGGCCCGTGGACCGACTCTTGTGGTACTCCATAGCTGAATGTCAGTAGTTCCAATTGTGCATCGCCAATGCCAACATATTGATTCCGATTTATTAAGTATGATGTGAACCAATTATGTGTAACTTCTCTAAAGCCATAACAGTGTAGTTTCGATAGTAAAATGTTATTCTCCACGCAATCGAATGCTCTTCGGAAGTCAAGAAACTCGAAGAAAACAAGTTTTCCATCGAGTAATATTCAATATTCGAGTAAAGGTATTGTAAATGATTTAATACAGCTTGTGTTGTATTAAAAATTTTCGATTTTTTAAAACGAAAACTGTATTGTTTGTTGTAGAAAAAAGATTTTTGTTTGAAATAAGAATCAGCTTTCTTATACACAATTTTATCGAATATTCTCCTAATAAGTGGTAGTACAGAGATAGGTCTATAATTATTTAAATAACTTTTAGCACCATTTTTAAAAATACGGCCACTGTGGTAATTTTGAGAGAGTTGGGAATATATCCTGGAAAAGTGACTGGTTAATAATATGAGATATGCACGGTGATATTATATCAGCCATTGCCTTAAGGGGATCTACTACCCTGGAATGGGTCTAGTGGTTCAAAAGTCACTGTACACATTTCTATTGCAGTTAGGGGAACGAAAATACATTCAAATATGTAAAACTAAATTCCAAACAAATTTTTATCCATTAAATTTTTCGATTTTCGCGAAAAAAAAGGTAATTTTTCAAAACAAGAAAAAAATCTTTGCGCCAAACATTTCTCATTTTACAATTTCCAACCTAAAAGCGTGATTTTAGTGTCATTCGAAGCGGAAGGACTGTACGAAGGCCGTCACGTAGGATTTTTTTGGTTTTCGTATTAGAAAAAAGTTATGGGTAGATATGTCAAAAAAATGTCTTCAAAAAAAAATTCCAGACTACTTTTTCTAATCCCAGATTTCAACATTCTATTGCAACTAGGTGTACGAAATTTAATACGAATGTGTAAAATTGAATTCTGAACACATTTGATTTTACAAACATCGATTTTTGCCATAGAAAAGAAAGTATTTTTCGAAAAAAATACCCAAAAAATAATTTCAAAAACTTTCTCACTCTACAATTTTCAACGTAAAAGCGTGATTTTGGTCTCATTCAATGCTGTTCAACGGTGGGAACAGCGAAAAAAAGCGAAACTTTATTTGAATTCTAAGTTAAATTTTTATTAGTAAATAACTGTCATATTTTTGCCTTTTTTAACATGTCATATATGTACCATAAATTTTTTTTAATTCAAAAATCGCTAAGATCCTACATGACGGCATTTTTACAGTCCTTCCGCTCCGAATGAGACCAAAATCACGCTTTTACGTTGAAAATTTTAGAGTGAGAAATGTTATGCGCAATGTTTTTTATTGTTTTCATTAATTAACTTTTTTTGGCGAAAATCGGAAAATATTATAGGGGCATATGTGCTTGAAATTCAATTTTACATATCTCTATGCATTTTCGTTCCCCTGGGTGCAATAGAAATGGAAAAAAGGACATTTGTAAAATTGGGTGATTCAGGTAAAGCCCAGGGTAGTAGAACCCCTTAACAACTTTAGCCGAGAACGTCTTTAATCCACTTGATTTATTTGCGAGCTTTGCATGCACGCAATTACTTCGGAGGAATTAGTTGGCGTGGAAAAAAATTTTGTTCACGGACATGGTCGATATATTCTAAGTGGTCAGTAGGTTCACTAGAAATACTATCAGCTATTTTTTTGCATATGTTTATAAAAAGGTTGTTACGCACTGTTGAAATATCTTTTTTTCTCGTGATATTTTACACTGTCTTGAACAACGGTCTCAACTGTTTTCGTAACATTTTTATTCGATTTATAGAATGAATTGCGGTGGCACCAAGTGTTTTAATCTCAATTTTGTAATCAGTGTCTCTGCGCGTAAAGTAGTTTATTTTCCGTGCACGTATTTAAGGAAGCTCATGTCGGTTTGTATTTTTACTGAGTTTTACTAAAAAATTGCGAGGAATAAGGCTTTGATATGTAACATTTAATATTAAGGGAGTCAACCCAGGCCCCTTTCGGTGCGGTGGGCTATTTTTTTGTTGAAAAAGGATCTTTAGTTGATGGATTATTGATTTATGAAATTTTGTGGCGCTAAAAAGATAATTGTTTCCCAAAACAACTGGAACATTGTTTATTTTCTGTGATGAACTTTACATGCGAACGTTGAAATATATATATATATATATATGTACATATACATATACATATATACATATATACATAAATATATATGTGTACATATATACATAAATATATATATATATGTACAGGGAGTTCATGGAATCGAACTCGTGACTTATAACTTACCGCGCCAGCACGCTACCGACTGCGCCACCAATCACCCTAAAAGGTGATCGATGCACAACGGAAGCAATGCATGGCACGGCGAAAGCGGGCTCTTCCGTCCACGCATATAATTCCCTTATGTATCAATAGCTCAAAGTCATATTACCCCCAGAAACAATTACTGAGTCTGGTTAAGCGGGCTCTCCGTCCACGCATAGGTTTTTTTCAAACGAAATAAATGTACAGGGAGTTCATGGAATCGAACTCGTGACTTATAAGTTACCGCGCCAGCGCCGTGCCATGCATTGCTTCCGTTGTGCATCGATCACCTTTTAGGGTGATTGGTGGCGCAGTCGGTAGCGTGCTGGCGCGGTAACTTATAAGTCACGAGTTCGATTCCATGAACTCCCTGTACATTTATTTCGTTTGAAAAAACCTATGCGTGGACGGAGAGCCCGCTTAACCAGACTCAGTAATTGTTTCTGGGGGTAATATGACTTTGAGCTATTGATATATATATATATATATTCAAAGACTTTCTTGCTTCGAACATTGTGTTTTTTCTGTGTTGAGCTTTATATGCGGGAGCACAGCATTATATGCTTATATAAATATGATTTTTACATAAATAAAAACAACTGTAGACTATTATCAGACACTGTAATGATGATGTATATAATACAAACCTATTTCTAAAATCCTCTTCTACAAAAGTCCGAAAAATTCCATGGTACAATCTTCACGTGTTGCAACAACAGCTCCATTATGAGTACTAAAATAAAAAAATTTAAAATGTTATGTAATTTAAGGACGATATTCTGCAGATGATATTAAAATTATTTGTAGATGAAAATAAAACACGGGAACAGCATCCAGGTACACAAACTGACTCTGATATTACACTTTAACACAAAAAATATTTTTTTTTGCCGCTCCCTATAAGTTATCCATTTTCAACAATCCAAAGAAAAGAAGTCAGTGAGTTTTTATGCTAGTAAAAAACAAAGACCGTTTTGGAGTCCTTGGAACATTTCTAACAAACTGACAGTGATCGATTTCCCAATTTCGACAATTTTTCATCAAAGTTTTCAAAATAAAAATTTTATTTTATTTCAGTTAGTTATGAAAAAAACGAAAGATTTCAAATTACAAACTTTTCACTGTCACTTCGTTTGCAATTTTACGAGGATTTAAAAACTGTTTTTGAACTTTTTCTAGCAGAAAAACTCGATGACTTCTTTTATTTTGAAAAAATTGCCAAAAACTATTATTTCCTATTATTCTAAAAAACTAATGCCTAAATCGAAAAAGTTTTGCAGTAAATATGTTGTATTTTTGAACATACATATACTGGCCTAATTTCAGAAAAATCGAATCAATATTTAAAAATCTACGGGTTGACCCCCTTAAACGCTTTACAGTTAAAATTGAACGTTTCGATTCAATGAGTCATTCTCAACAAATTGCTCTGAAAAAAAATTGAAAATTGAAAAAATTGAAGGTAAATGTAGAAGTAAGTAAAACCAAATAACATTAAATTAAATTGCTAAATTATTTGCAATGACCCTTAATCCGCCTCTCCTTTGTAAATAGTTTAACGATTTTATGAAGTATTATTTGGTTTTTACTTGTTTCAACATTTACCTTCAATGTTTTCAGTTTTCTATTTTTTTCAGAGCAATTTGTTGAGAATGACTCACTGAGTCGGAAAGTTCAATTTTAACTGTAGAGCTTGTGATATTTAATGTTAGGTATCAAACTTTTATTCCTCTCTATTAGTTTCCTATGTTCGTGTTTAGTCTGTTACATGATTCTTGAATCTGTTATAAATTTCTTCAGGTATTCGTCCTTCGTATAGTATGGCTAGATATACTCGACATTTTTTTTATATTGAACACGTTGCCTTCAATAATCCAGGATTTTTGTCTATTTTTCTGTGTAATCGGGCGAGCGAGTGGTGGTTGTGGAACACTGATTGTATGCGGTCGTTATAATTTCAGTTAAATTTAGAATTGCTTCATCAATGTTAATCACATTATTGTTCTGTTGTTAAATTTCCAATGATAGCTTTAATTCTTTTAGAACAGTTCGCATTTTTTCCATATTATATTTGTTTCCACAAGATGTGGGTAAGTTTCAGATTACTGGTCGGTACACGTACTACGGACATTTTTCTTGAGGAACACCGGGAAATGGTGAGATAAGTCGGAAGTTATTATTTTGGTGAGAGAATCAGTTGGATCGACAATGAAAATATTATCAAACAGCGGAGCAGATTTTGTTTGAGGGAACCCTCATCCCATTTTTAAAACTCCTATATTAATAGACCGATCTTCATGAAATTTGGTATATGTATGTAGAATTGAACAAGAATTAAGTTTGTACTTATGTGTTTTTTTTTTCATTTTCCCCATAGAAAACGAGTTATTCGAAGAAAACGGAAAAAAGGGGGGTCTGGGGAAAATCCCTGGACTCCATCAGATTTTGAGATACAGAGATAATATTGGTATCAAATGAAGCAGAATTGTACGTGTAAATTGTAAAAAGAACAACGTAACGTGTAGTGTTGTAGAATTTTCTGAATACTTCTTGAGAAAAATTGAAAAATACAAAAATTGAACCCATTATTACACTTTTCCCACAAAAAAATAGGCTAATTTTCTATTCCGAAAATAACTAAAGAGCCGACGTCATTTTGTAGAGGATTAAATTCCGGTTCTTTTAATACCAAAATGGTTACTGCAGCTCAAAAACTGAAAACTACCCTAGATGTGGAAGCCGTAAATTGATATTGTTCAGGGGCGCGTGCTGAATACCGTCCAAGTGGTGCATGCGGCGCGCTCTTCGGCATGACATAACCTACCCTAGCAATTCAGGCAGGAGACTGACGGATTCCTCAACTAGAAACTCAAGCACGCACTCATGAACAGGTTGCCAAACATCGCCAGATAAGACAATAACATAGAGAGAAAAGCTTAAATGCTGTATGGCAACCACCGCGCCCCACACCCTCACGCTCTCGCCCCTCCCCCCCTTTTAACCCACTTCCCCCCCCCCCCCCCAATGAGTTTAAAATTTCACCAATGTGTCCGTTACGTATATACGTACATTTTAAATGAATAAAAATGAATTTCGAACATTTTCGATTTTTTTATAATACAGCATATAGTCCCCTTAAACACGTGTAGGCTTCGTGATGATTGAAAAGAAGAATTTAGACAGAAAAATATTTATGAAATCTGAGATTTTGTTCCCAGCTATCGCATATTAATAGATCGCAGTTGAAATCCCCGTAGATTTTTATGTCATTGTAAAGAGACTTGTTAACTGAGATATAATACTGTGAAGCTCATTCAGGAAAGATCCCGGACGGGCTGTTGGAGACCTATACACAATTCCAAGTGTAAATCATTCACCATTTTTGTTAGTTCTATAATTAGAGTTTCAATATGTTCACGATTCATTGTTGCACTTACAATGATTTTCGGAGCTACTTGTTCAGATATGTATGTACTTATGCCTCCTCCTCGTTTATTATTATTACGTAGTGAATGATAACTATGATAGTTTTTTATTTGAATCATGCCTTTAGTTGAGTCATCTAGCCAACTTTCAAGATATTTCATCTATATTTGAATAAAGTGGCCACAGTTCCAACATAGGAACTAAAAATCATTGCAGGTTGTTCACGCCGATACATTGAAATTTTTAAATCAAAATAGTCACGCATAGTGTTCATCTTTGTGTCTTGGGTATAGGTATTTATTACGTACATGTTCATTTTATATTTAAACATAGCAGTGAAATCGTTCGGTAGTTGTCATTTCCCCATGTTGATCAAGCAAATGTAGAGTAGATAGAACGCTCCCTATTTATTTCCATCTATCTTCATTTTTCTCTTCCTGTGTACCTTTCATCTCTTATTTTTCTGCTTCCATCTCTTTCCATCTCTTTACTGTCGAATGTTTAAATCCCCTTTTCGTTGTCAGGTCCTCTTCTTGCTCCTACAAGAAGGACGCAATAAAGGCTTGGTGACAGTCATCTTGGCTCTAGTGTATTCAATAATGCGAAAAAACGACCAGTTCATTAGACCACACTATGTGTAACTGTCACGCTATACGCTTGCACATTTACCCAACCAATACCGGAGCTATACAGCTCAGCAGCTCCCTATTATGAAACACCATGTGAAATACTAACTGCCTTGAAACATCTTTCAGATGGAAAAAGTCAATTTGCGACCGAGTCTCATCTTCAGTTCACTCAGACTGCTTATCTGAAGTATCTGACACTGCCTTAGTGGACCTCAAAATTCCCACAAATGCGCCCTTGGGCACAAATGTTGCGTGATCAGTGTCATTAGCCATTAATGTGGAGGCAGAATAACAAGCACCATCAATAAGACCATATAAGCTAGTCAGGCTTTTTTCAATGATCTGATAAAAGCTCCCCATAGAGCTAAGAGCTCATTACAATCATTAACAGGAACATCAGCGGACCATTGAACAAGTAATCAGCTGTTTGACATACCCCGATTGTAATGGACATTTTGGCATAACAAAATGTCGCTCTAACAACCCGATGAAAGATTTTTCCAGCCAAGTCCTTATGAAGATCAACCTCAGTCTATTTATCCTTCCACATAAGACATCTCTCATTTACACCTACTCAAAAATTATTTACTTCTAAGATCTCAACCCCAAGCAAAATATGAGCCTGAATTTGGTCTTCGTAGAGAACCAGAAACTCGGTGGGTTCCACCATGAGGTTATCCTCTTTTGCAGAAGCTAAGGCAACACCAAGAGCTAAAAAAAAATCAGACACAGATATGCTAAGAAAATTTAACAGCCTATTGGTATCCACAGCAATACTTTCCAAACTCAGGAGTCAACATCAAGAAGAGGAGAGGCCTGCACCTACATCTACGAGAACTGTGAACTTACTTTCGTAGACCTGGATCTCTGCCCTAAAGGGTGGTACAGATAACATAGTTTCCAGGTATACAGAATGAGAAATTCACACCCATAAATGACTACTCTGACTCCGAGTTGAGGTAACCCTATTCAGCTGTGCCAGAAAACAACGAAGCTCCACCATCTCACCGAAGGGACATCAACATCTTAGTTACGAGTCGGATGCTGCTCCTCTACAGCAGGATGTGGACACGAATTTAAATTTGGTTCTTCAATTAAGAAATTATGGTGAGCCTCTTATTTCTTACCAAGTGCGCTCTCTTCCGCAGTAGACTCCTGCTCATGATGAAGAAGAATGTGGGCAATGAGACCAGAAATTCATTTTCGAGAGACTCTCTCTAGCATGCAACTCGTGAGGCATTCTGCTCTGATAGCTCCATTTTAATGCCTCGTTCTGCACAGTGTATTAGTTTAATTAACTGGTGTGGATGAGAGCAGTACTTGCCCAAGTGTGGTCCAGAGCAAATAGAAGAAACTAATTCAGAGCTTGGGAGGAAATCTGGAATGTACCCTGACCATTTTTCACAATAATGATCCATTGCTCTACAAAGGATATTAGCTCCTTTCTTGGTCTAGTAGTTCTCAATGTTGCGCCCTGTCTTTCCACACCATACGCACATGCTCCTTTCATTTCTGCACTGTGGTTTTTCTTCACCTCAGCATTTGGTGAAGTTGAAAGCTTAGGTTGCCATGTTTTCGTGGTACTAGGAGGTTCAGGTTAAGTGGTCTCAGCTAAATGTTTGGATCTATGACTCATGTGGGCAGAAGCAAACCTATAACTTGTAGGCCCACCTGTGGCAAGATACACAGACGACTAAAATGTTCGTGATGCATAGTGTGACACAGGAGTTTTCTGCTCAGAAGGCTCAATGAAACAGGCTTGAGATGGTGCAGCAAAGTTGACGGCTCTCTGGGTCAAAAAAGCTTCCTGCTTAGCTGCTTTCCTCCTCCTCTCATCCTTTCTCTCACACAGCTTCATGACCTTAGCCCAAGTGAGCTATCTAGAAGAGCCAATTGCTTCAAAGAACTCCTCACTCTCCTCAGAGTAATCAGCAAATTCTCGGGGAACAGTAAGCAGCAACTGGGATCTGATCTCCCGAGCACATTCACAGTCAGCATGAGGAAGAGCGTTTTTCCCGATATCTTACCGACGCATGGCACACAGCTGCACGGCCTCTCTACTCTGAATGTGAGCACTGCTTACCCGTTTACGCTAGTATTTAGCCTGCTTACTCTTAATTAAGTGACTTGTACTAGGAGCATAGCTCTCTTCATTGTACAGCACTTAAGGCGACGACCCCCCAGAGCATCTTAATAGGCCTTCATCTCTGGTGGGGAGGAATAACCCAGCTCTTGAGTACAGTCAGGTAAGCCACACTCAAACCTCTCGTGGAAGAAGCACACATAAGAAGAAAAGAAACTCTTCAATGATTCCCATCCCTCAAGCTGGAGTACTGCTGGTTTTACCACTTCTTTCTGGTAATGATGATGTCCTTTATATGTCCTTTTGAAACTAAACTAAAACTCTCTGATTCTGATTTAGTCTATTCAGAATCATTGGTGTCTTATTAACAAATTTATTCAATTGTTCTTGCTTGTCCACGTGCTGACTTAGTTACTTTTGAAAACCAGGCCTGGCAGCTCCCAAAGGGGAGCAAAACGACTTGTTGAACATCGGCTGAGTTTTGAAATTTTCCTTCTTAGCAAAGTAGATCTCCACTCGATATGGGTTTCGCTCTCTTTGGAAGCACAGTTAATTCATCACTGCAGATTGTAGACTGACTGACCTCAAACCAATAAGGGTCCTCAATAGTGGGGATGAGAAAATCATACCAGTTACGGTAGGTCCAGGCAAATGACGAGTTCATCTCCATCTGCTCATTAGAGAAAGAAAAAAGTGCACTGAGGTGCGTCATTGTCTGCTCAAATAAAATCTGCATCTCAACGACAGATGAAACCCGCCAAGGTGGAATGATGAGCCTCATAATGGCATCCATGGCAACGAGAATCTCTTTTGGGGCAGGACCAGTGAATCGACTCGAAGGATGTCATGCAGAGCTTGTGGATGAATTAGTATTAGTTGAACAAGGAACGACTGGAACTTTAACAATTTCTCCACAGTAGGTGAAACATTATTGGGTTGGCCAGATACACCAAATATGGTGGGTGCAGCTGAGCGCTGCTCCTCCTCTATCAACTTCTGATTTATCACCACTGTCATTTGCCGAGTATTGATTACAGTAGGAAAAATGACACTGTTGTTATATTTTAATATTGGATCACAGGTATTTAGCATGTATGATGTAAAACAACGAATATTTAAAATTCTAATCCTCGACTATGTGGCAAATAAGAATCCAACCTGGAATATAGATGATTCTCGGAGAAGCCCCAATAATCTAAGAGGGGGCCCTAGCGTTTTCCCATCGTTAAACGAAGCTATTTTTGGCCACACTGTGAGGGAGAAATAAAATTTGCTTTGGAAAATGATGAAGGTTAATTTTGGAACAGATAGCTGGTGATGCAAAACAAATGACAGGGCTTGGAATCAATGAAGTCAAATCCGGAGAAGCCACTATAAATAAAGCGCAGAAAACTCAGATAACTCAAAATAAAAATGCAGGAAAAATAAAATAAAATAAACCATAACAGTATGCTTGAATTTCTTAACATCTAACTTCAAAATGAAGTAAGAAGCCATATAAAATAAACCATACTGAGAATGAACTCTTGCTTAATAAGACAAATGTATTGACGCAAAATGAAACAAAGCAACTTTAAAAAGGAGTTTGAAATGAATATGAATGAAATTTAACTCAAATTATTAAGCAATACAAAGGAGCAACATCTGAAAATTTTATTACAACATGGTCTTGCACACTAGCATAATCAAAAAACTCAACCTTCTAACGAAAAAGAAATATAAGGAGTAATATGTAAGAAGAAAACATCATGGTCAACATAAAGTAAATCGCAGCCTCAGGCAACAAAAATATATACAGGCAAAGCACAATTGAACACTAAAGCCCCCCCTCGCCCGATCAACACTTGGTTATATCATATGAAAAAATAAATCTGTCATCAAATATCACCCTAGTTTTAATGTAAACCTAAGTGACTGAAAGGGGGAAGAAAGGCAGTGCACTAAAAAATTAGTCAATCACAAAAACAGAGAAAAATCAAGAAACACAAAATAACAAATGAACACTTGAAGAACGCACATTTAAAAACTCTAATTTCTTCACTCTTTAGCATTGAAAAAATCATTCTAAAGACTCTGCAAGATGAATGTTACTGACACATAAGAGATATGCATATTTGGGGCCACGCCTACATTGTGAGTAGGAGACAGAAATTGATACGCGTGGTTAGTGGGTCCGTAGCAGGTGGTTACATTTTTTCATTCACGCTGCTGAATAAATCTAAGCCCCGCTCATGGGATACCTTTCGTTATTCCCGTTATTACGTAAGATAATCTAATCTGCTTGAGACGAGGAATAAACTTCAGCTAATCTCGGGGCTGCTAGGACAATAAGGACAATTAGCATGACGTTTAGTGGCAAGAGTAACATTCTCCTCAAAAGAACATCTCACCAAAACAAAGATATTTGAAATTAAAATTTATATATGAAAATTAAATTGTATTCACGATAATGATTTCCTTTGTCAAATTGTGCGGTTTGATGCTAGCAAGATATAACTTTATAGATATTACGTTATTAATAATAGGTCATTTATGTTTGGAGAGAAGATCGAACAGCATACACCCACAAGAACACTATCCTAGCAGTGAAAATGGAAGCAAGAACATAATGGTATAAGGTGTGGGGTTACTTTGCTCTTAATTGTCCACAAAAATTGAAGGAACTGCGGATGAAGCTAAAAAGTGTAATATTTACGAATGAAATTTATCAAAATATGATACAACATTGGATCTTATATTTGAATATTCATTTCAAAAGGACAATAAGCCAGAGGAGACCCCAAAAGGAATTCACGTTTGGTTCAAAATCAATATTACCATAACACCACATAGCAATCAATCGTCGAATTTAAATTACATAAAAAATTAACAAAGACCTTGGTAAAAGAATTAAAGGTCAGAGAAGAGTGAGTTAAGATTCCCTTCAAATTTTAATAGGATGTAAGGAAAGCTGACAGGAACCACCTATGGTCTAGTGTTTCTAATGGAAGTGTTGCAGCTGAATAGAACACAGATTTTTTGATATAAGATTTTTTTAACCTCATTCATTTTTCAAATTGTATGTAAAAGGCTATATAGATCACGGTTATTGTACATATTTTCTCAGTTATGTATATTAGTGCTATTTTGACTCTACCTCCGGTGTACTATAATTACCAAGTCATCCGATTGATTTCATATACTTGTTGCACAAATCAACATTCATTTCTAGTCATTGCGCATTGTGATTTCTGGTAGTTTCATTGAGTTTGATGTAGCTTGAGTATTGGATTTATAATTTTTATCAATTTGACTGAATTTTTTTGCGTGTCACCAGCCTAAAGACGATGTTATTAACATGGAAACTCTTTTATAGACAAACTGTGTAACAGAATTCTGTAAAATTGTGTTTGGAAATATGGCCAGCAATTTTATTCGTCTTTCAACACGTGATGAACTACGACAATTTTACACAAAGTTTACGTTAGTGTTAATCGTATTCTTTGCGTAGCTTTGAATCTTCTTTGTTAAATTAATGTTTTACGATAAAATTATCTTCTGTCTAATTACTTATTCCTCTTATTGTTTATACTATTTTCAATTGTGTTGTCAAAAGTCTTTCCCGACAGCTATCCATTGCGAATAGTTTACTCAAACAATTAGTTTAATACTGTGGTGATTTTCACCGCGTGCGTAGTCTAGCTTATGAGGTTCTTGCGAAGTGTTTGGTTTGTTTATTCACAACCTCATTACACGACACCGCTAAATGGGAAAAGTATTTCTCATTAAGATATGGTTGGTATCATTTGTACTCTCTAAGATTTACTTTAGGTTCTTCTAAATAACTTTCCAATTGTGCGGGAATATCATTTTCGTTAGAGATTGAAGGATTATTCAGCCCCACTCGTTGTACAAGTATGTTCTAATTCGAGTTACGTTTTTCAGCAATCAGGATCTTCTAACAAATTAATCACGTCTGATTGCCTTTGAGCCATATTCGGAACTGTAAAAAATAATTCACTATACTACCACAGTTGTGTAAACAAATTTTTATTTCTCAATGTTAAGTTCACTGAAATGAAATACCATTCATTGTTAAAATCTTCCGTGGCTCCCACTAATGGGCTGTGTCTCGCCTCAACTTTCAAACCCAGAGTCAGTGGTCCTTAATATGATATACAGAGCTAAATCAGAGTTGGTAATCCGGCTATGTAGCAAGGGCATTGAACGAGCCTCTAACAGAAATAACACTATGTAGCATAACAATCTGCCAATTCTTGAGTAATTGAGAGCAGTGATTCATCCTCGGAAATCTCCTAATATAGAGGGCGAATTTTAAAACATATCACGCATCTATTTCCGGTGGAAGTGAACGTGTTACTAACCAACAGTTATTATCTTAGTACAACATCAAAATGTCATGAGTCTTGCTATTATCCTTTTCAATATGGAAAAAACAATCTTATGAACTACCAAAGTAAAATGCTAAGAAACATGCCCAAATTAAGTTATATCTCTAATTCAGGGCAATCAACGATTTACAAGAATTCTAGACGGTAATCCGACATGTGCTCGCTCAAATCGATCTACAAGCAGTATGGATCATCACAGGAAGAAGATCCACCCTGATCCACTATCTTTAGAATCACGTTGGTATACATTGAATCCATTAACACGCCCTGTGTAAATAACGTTAAATTCGATTGTCAGAGAGGATATTTCTTTCTTTGCAGTCAAATAAAACCAGTTAAATTGAAAGAAGTCACGACGAACTTATGAGATGAAAGTACAAATTCTTTCCTATAGATTATATATTAATGACACTAGCAATTATTGGAATTATTCCCAAATGGCTCAGAGAAATGCCCATTGAGAACTTCTAAACAGAGATGGTTCCATGTTGAAAGAGCTTGAGGGAATAGGTGATTTACATTGCTTTCGTGAAAATCTAATAACCCACAAATTTATTGACCTTAAGTTTTCAGCGTTATTTGATGCCGTCCGATGCCAAGCGTATATGAAGTGTATAAAATTAAGCATGGCTACAAATAAAATGTGCATGACTGAGGAATAATTAGAAGTAAATGCTACGATAACTCCGCAAAAATTAATAAATCTTGAATTCACGTAAAGACTTCTGCTCCTGAACGTAAGAGTCCTGGCCCTGTTGGAAGACACCAGAAACAAAGTTAGAAGCAGGGGTGTCGATGTTGTTGCTGCTACCTCCATTTCGTTCTTCTCTAACGAAGTATCAGGATGCTGGGGTGCCAGGTCTCTGACTTTATGGGGTTCCAGACTCTACAGCAGGCTCAGTTAGTGAACAAATAGAAACATCCTCAATTACAGGTAAAAATCGTGATCTTCTAACCCCGTTGTAGAGCGCAGCCAGGGTTCCATGATAACGAATTTCAGCTCACGGAGGGTGGCCCAGTCAGTCATTGGCCCGTAGCCGCTGGTACAGCGAAAGGAAAATATTGATAGAGGAACGGGTTGACTCGAGAGCATTAGGAATGAATGATTATGCGATACCAGTGTAAGAGTGCTTTCATTTACATGAATAAGCGAAAACACGAATAGAAAATACCCTGGAGTAATGCTGAATTTTTGGAGTCTGATTAATATGAACGATGACGTAACGATATACTCAATGACAGTAAAAAATGAGACAATGGCATCGAGGACTGATTTTTAGCTAACTATTAGAGGCCCGAATACACAAACGCTCATCACCGTCACCGATCCTTATGAGAGCCGCTTAGCCCCACCCAATGCAGCTAAGCCCCATCACCCACTGCAAGCCAAAATGACCCTAATTTCGTGAGCGGCCCGATCCTTATGACCGTCACAGGCATATCAAGCACGTTAGATATTTTCCCTAATCAGCGTCAATTACAATGAACGGTGACGGTGAAGAGCGCGCGTGTATAAGCTCGGCAGTGACCGTTCACGCTCACTGCTTACTGGTGGGCGGGGCTTAATGCCGCTCATGATGATCGGTGACGGTGAAAAAAGCGTGCGTGTATTTTGGCTTAGACTAAAGGCCTGTTGCACGATCACTGAGTGCACGCGTGAGCAGTGAAGAGAGGCTCAAACCCCGCCCATTTTCTCTCGTTTCAGACGAAATTATTTAATAAACGAAAGCGCGATCTACGCTGGTCTTCATCGCAGTGTTTCCACGAGCAGGGTAATTACCGCAGTTTAGGGTAATCAGGGGTACCCTAGGGTAATGTTTAGGGTAATGAAAAATATGGGCAAATCTAGGGTAATCAGAGCTCCGTGAAGGAAGTGACCGCCTAATCTACGAAAAATAGAAAATTGAAAGCCAATATGCAAGCACCCTACTGGTTAAAACTTGAACGAAATGTAATAAAACGGGTCAGAATTCAGTGTTCCCAAAACTGCATTGCTGCTGTGGTTAGTGTCGCATATTTGAATGTCATCAGGTATCGCTCACGAAAGACGGCGTCATTATACGAAGCCATAATATCTCTCGTCCACTTCGTTTTGGCAAACGATTCTAAGTTGCATTTTGCTTTTAAAAACTCGAACGGTGTCAGCAATAGCCAGTCGACGAAAGTTACTGTCCTATACTGATTGCGCTAGTGGTTATAAGCTTCAACATAATATTGACAGGTATGTTTGTTGTATTGTTAAATTCCACAGCTAATATATTGCATCGTAGAAACAATTAATAGGTTCATTCTTGTGATAGTCACTGAATTAACAGCAGAGTCGCCTCACATCGCCGGTATTTTGCCAGCTAATTAGATAAAAGGCGTCCTACTTCTTAGCCATGTTGCACGCAAAAGAAGCATGTTATTGTAGCGATGCAAACAAAAAAATTTAGACAGGGTTCTTTGGCACTTCGAGTTACGAAAGGTGCTAAGAGCGAAAGGAAGAAGCTATAAAATTAGTTACAAAAATTCATATAAACAAAAGAGTACAGGTATCGATTTAAAACTTGCAATATATGTTTGTATTCTCACTGTATTTTTAGGCGCAATAGCACGGACGTAGAATTTGATATAGCCGCGATCATGCCTAGAATTCCGTCAACCGAAATTGAAGCATTACTCAGTTCAACAACTGAGTGTTGATGAAAGTTTATGCATATTAATAGAGGCAAGGTAGTTTTTTCCAAAAACCTCTGAATTTCCTCAACCCGCCCTTCAGGAAATGAAGAAATTTGATAACTTTACGATCAACTTTATGAGTTGATAAGTGGACGTGATTGCAACGAAGTCTTTGAGAAGCATATGTGGTGTAACAAGATTGGATAAAATCCGTTATGAAAAGATATGACGAAGGTCATGTGTGAGGGAAGCCAGAAAGTCATCAGAGAGAGAGTGGATCAAAGTGTTAAGTTAGATTGTGCATGTGGAAAGAATGGCTGAAGTGCGTGAATGGATGGAAAATTAAATAAAAAATAAATAATTGTACTAGGGATAGGTACACACATTATTTCATTTCTTGCAGCATAGCAGATGATCGCGCACCTAGTAAGGAAGAGCCAACGACACCACCTCGAAATATGGAAAGCTCCACTTGGAAGCTAGCAACTACCAGCAGAAATTTAAAGGTTCGTTGACATCGGAACCTGGGTTTGAGGGATGGTTAACCAAGTTCTCAAAATCAACAGAACAAAAGGATGTGGAATATTGTAAGGTTTTCGAACCTATATTACTTGTGTTAAATTGAAGATCAGGCGTCACATGCCCTCAGCGACACAAACAACGATCCAGGGTGGCAAAAAAACCATCAACTGCCAGCTACGTGCTATCCAATGATCCTCTCGAAAATCGTTCTCGTAAAGTGGAACTGAAAGTTTGTGCATTTTTAGCTAAGCACCACCTGCCTATCTCATTGTGTGAACTTCTTTTAGTTTGATGAAAACAATGTTCCCAGATCAGGAGCCGCAGAAAAAAGGGCGCCTTGGAAAACAGCGGGCATCAAAATTAATTCGACAGGTTTTTGGCAAACATCTTGTACGTGATATAGTCAGGATATCGAACCAGCATTCTAACGTCGTTCGACTGAATTTCCCTCCTGACGCTTATGCAGTATGTAACACAGGACTTACTCATACTGACAGAGCTCTGGAAACCAATCCATTTACATTTTAGTTAATTAATAGATCATAGGTCAGGATTAGCTGTTTTAGGGTAATCTGGGGTAATCAACACCCATCAGTTAGGGTAATTTGAGTCGCCTCGCGTTGAAACGATGTTTCATCGAGCTATCCAAGGCTTGCCAGTGTCATTTAAGATGTGAACGTGGAGGGTGTGTCGTCTCTGATCCCTGCCTACGCGTTCTCTTGGAAAAGTGGACTTTAGCTGCCCAAAAAGGATTTTTTTAAACCAACGCTTCGCCCACATTTTCCTCTTTCGTTTTTGTTTCTTCTTTATGGCCGCGACAACTGACATAAAGAGTACAAGCGCCATTGTCTGTCGCCGAGCCACCATCATACATCCTCTCTCTACCGCTTTCAGGAGCAAACTGAGGATTTTACTAGAACAGTGCTGCGCCACTGCTGAAAGTGCGGAATGGCCGTATAGACACTCTGACTCGACCAAGCCCGTTACTGCACTCGTGGCGAAGTTGCTCATCAATGATCGTGTCAACAGGCTTTTACATACACTGCACAACTCGCTGCGTCGGCAGTGAGTAACTCTGAGGCGTCCGGTTAGCCGTACTCATTCATACTTAATAAGTACAAAAATCACTGAGTAAGTTTAGATTGCTTACATCGGAACAAAAAAAAATGATATTCAGGCTAAGTTATGTTACCAGCAATCTCTAACGCTAAGGATCAAGAGAGTGAAAATGCAAACCAGTTGATCGACAGCCGTATATCTGTTGTAGCATATTTTTTCAGCTGTTCGGGAGAAGCGATTAAAACTTCTTGAAGCGGTTTGTAACAGGTGTAGCACCATAGCTCTACTGACTAGTAACCAATAACAACTGACTCGTAATAAGCAATAAAACGTAGCATTGTGCTAGTAACGGTAGATTTGTTGTTCTCAGCTTATCACTTGGAACTCAAAATAATTGGCAGTTGGTCATGGAGTATTCTAATTTTCATCTTAGGGGACTGGAGCTAATAGCATGATGCTAAGGGACCATAGGTTACGCTCTCAAGACTGCTGAGGACGTTCTGAGATTCTTAAATTTTCGAGATAGTAAACGATATTGATATAATACCTGAAAATATAAGAAACGCATTATATTCTGACCCACAATGGAGAAATCCATACTGCCACTGTTTGGACATCAGTGTACGTAATGAGACCAACTTCAGGGCGCCAAACACGACTAAAGCCCAGTACATACCTTGCATTACGTTAATGCTTGATGGCGCTTTGACGAGTTGCAGAAGGCTTTCTAATCGCTAGAGAGCAGGCTTTTTCATCATGAACACGAAGTTCAGCATTGCCCGATCGCTGTTGCAGGTACACGGCGAACCGAGTCAGTCAGTGTGAGATCTGAAGGCACTGAGTACGGTTACGCACAGCTTAGCAGCCACTGAACCAGAACACACAGAATTTCCGCGATAGAAAACGGATTCTTTCGCCACAGAAAAATAATTGAGGAGAGTAACTGCGAGCGAATGGCAAAAACAGCTAAATGTAAAAACCTAGGAACGTTAGAACGTGGAAAAGATAACTTTTCCTGTTTTACATATGGTAATCGAGGAATTTACCATCAATGGAAAGATCCCGCGTTCTACATGCAAAGTATCATAACGAGTAGTAGGATTTTTCTTCACTTGTGAATGCATTGAAATTCACGCATACAAAGGGGAAAAATGATGCTTTCTAAGGAACAGCTTTCCTATTCCTCGGCCAAAATTTCGAACTGAATGGCTTTACTAAGCATTTCTGCTTAGGATTCCAGACAACCAAAGAACGATCCATAAATATTTCAATATATGAGCAAAATCACTCATGAAAATCGAATGCATTCAGGCAGCTATGAAATTCTTAAACATAAGCTTCCAAGCTGCAGAGTTACGATATTCTGGAGGCATAAAACTTGGAAAGCTGGGAACCAATGCAATTGAATTATAAATCTTTTGCGGATGGGAAGCATTTCAAGAATAAACCAGTGTTTTTTTTTAACAATTTTGGTTTCCGGTTAAATAATTTATTTACCAGAAGTGATACAGCAATAGATTTTATCTTAAGTCTAGTACAATGGACTTATTTGAATATAGGTACTAGTGGGCCCGAATAACTTCAGCGTCTTCTAGGGTATCCGATCATCAAAGCTATTTTTAAAAAGTACAGTTATGTTTAATCTAATGTACTTAACCTAGGGGCATGCAAAACTGATCTTGTTTGTTTTGCAAGCTTTGTAAGGAGTTTTTTCCACGGATTTCAGCAGGGATTGCATTCTCGTTCTTAGTTCCATTGAAGATGATAATGTGTTGTGACCGAAATTTTGAATAATAAGAAAGTATGAAGTTACTCCTGTTGTGTGTTAAATGATCAATATTGCCAGTTTCGGTGGTTAATAATTGTTTGAGTTCTCTCTCGCCATCACCAGTTGGTATTTTCATTAAATTACAAAGGGAAAGCTTGTAGAGATCAAAAAGCTAAAGTATTTTTAGAATTTGAATGCATCTTTTTTGTGAGCATTAAATTCTAATTTTATTATTGCTCGAATGGCTCTTTTTTGCAGTCTGTCAGGGGTTATCTCTGACTGAATACAACAATGGAATCCCTTAGCTCACGCGCGATCGCGTGGAGATAGTCAGTCGCCGCGCTCGACTGGATGAGTGTGGACGGGTGCGTGTTTAATGTAGGATTTTTTCATATGTAGGATTTTGTCGGATTTTTGTCATACGTGCTATAAGGAACTTGTGTTATAGAATTTTAGTGCATGTAATAATTTCGGTCTCACTCATTCTGAACAGTGAGGTCACCAAATCCCCCCAGTTTGGGACACTCTAAGCACTGCCCAGCCATAAGTCACCTACATAAGTCACCTACATAAGTCACCTACATAAGTCACCTACATAAGTCACCTACATAAGTCACCTACATAAGTCACCTACATAAGTCACCTACATAAGTCACCTACATAGGTCACCTACATAAGTCACCTACATAAGTCACCTACATAAGTCGCCTACATAAGCCACTTCTAAAGCCGCCTACGCTAGCTCGTGTTGGTCATATCACTTCCACGTCGACGACGCCTCGTTACCTCCACGTCGACGACGCCTCGTTACCTCCACGTCGACGACGCCTCGTTACCTCCACGTCGACGACGCCTCGTTACCTCCACGTCGACGACGCCTCGTTACCTCCACGTCGACGACGCCTCGTTACCTCCACGTCGACGACGCCTCGTTACCTCCACGTCGACGACGCCTCGTTACCTCCACGTCGACGACGCCTCGTTACCTCCACGTCGACGACGCCTCGTTGCCTCTGCGTCGTAGACGCCTTGCTGCCGCGTCGGTCCACTATTTATTAATTGTAAACTGGATGTTGTCGAGGCGGCAGGGGTACCGGTAGAGTATTTTGCAGGCACCTAACTGTGGCTGGCGGACTTTAGTTGTTAGGACTTTCATTGTCTTATATTACCTTTAAATTGAAGTTTCTTATGGTCATTAATTTTACTTACCTGCTATTATGAATTTGGAGTGCATTATGTTTAATTATTTTTTGATATACATATATTTTAAATCGTTGGTGTTCTATTATCCCGGTTCCCGCAAGCAAAGCCGATAGGACTGAAAACCTCAACACTGGCGCTGCGGACAGGGTCAATATTCATTGGCTGCTTGTGGTGACCGGGATGAGTTAGGTTTAATTAGGGTAGGAATTAGCTGAAGCAAAGTGTTTAATATGAGTAGGGGCATAATTTTTGTGGATGTGACTTTTAATGTTCTAATTAGTGCCCTAAGGTTGTGGACGGCAGTGTCTGATGTAAATCGCGGCGACCTGATTTTTGTCTTCTGTTCGTGGAAGTAGCAGTGAGACGGTGGGTGAGGCGTTTGTGGCTGGAGCAGGAGGTTGAGCTTGACCGGACTTGTGGTAAGCGCTAGCCTTCCGTGATCACACGGTGTTTATGCTCTTCATTTCTAATTGAAATTCTGTAGTGGAGATTTTTGAACGAAAATCTTCAGGGAGACTCCCGGGTGAGATTAATAAGGAATTGGAATAGTGATCTTTTGGGGGAAGACTTATTCATGTGAATCTGTGTGATTAAGTTCCTAATCTCTGTAGGCTGTTGAAATGTCTGAGTTACAGCAGTTAAAATCATTTGGTGAGAGTGTGGGCTTGAAGGGCTCTGAACTAGCGGCTTTTATAAAGGAGCAACAGGCGATTTCCCGCGAAGATAGGGCGAAAGAAAGGGAACTTGAAAGGGAGAATATCGCAAAAGAGGAAAGAGTGAAAGAACGGGAGCACGAACTTAAATTGGCAGAGCTTCGTGGGCCGAATTCGCCTGATGCGAATATACCTCTTCGATGTCAGTCTTGTAAAGACACTCCTAAGCCTCCAGCTTTCAATGACGGCGATGATATTTCAGCCTATTTGATTAGGTTTGAGCGAATAGCTGCGTTGCTTTCATGGAATAAAGAAACTCAGTGGGCAGTGCAATTAGGATCTCTGCTGAAGGGAAAAGCCCTACGCATATACTCTTCCTTGCCTCCTTCTACCACTGAAAACTATGAATTACTCAAGGCGGCTTTATTAAGGGGCTTTAAGCAAACTCCTGACCATTACCGTCAGAAATTTCGTAGTGCCAAAATCTCTCCTGAGGAGAGTTACTCGCAATTTGGTACCCACCTCGGTAGGTTGTTTGACTATTGGTTTGACAGTACTAGTACGGGTAAAACTTTTGAAGAGCTGAGAGAATTTACTCTGATCGATCAGTTTCTTTCCAGTATTTCTCCGGATTTAAGAGTTTTTATTAAGGAACGCGACTGTAGGACATTAGAGGAGATGACTAATTTAGCTGATAGTTTTGCAACTGCAAGAAATTCATACCCTAAAGTAGGGAAGAACGAACATTGTTCAGACAACCCAGAACGGGTAAAGGTAATCTCTAAGGAGAGGAAAGGATGGTTCGATCAGAATAAAGTAAAATGTTTCGCTTGTGGCATGTTAGGTCATAGGAAAAATAATTGCCCACAAAATCCTCTTTCTTTGAAGCACAGTAGCAATAATGTTGGTTTTGCTGTTAGTGAATGTGGCAAGTATGAGCAAGGTACTGTTAACGGCTTGGCAGTCTCGAAGATACTTAGGGATACTGGGTGTAGTTGTGTCGTGGTTGCCCAGGACTTGATCCCGGATTCCGTACCGCTCCGTTATTGTGTATTAACTGATTATTTAGGAAGAACCGATAAGTTTCCGGTGGTAAATTGTTACATTAAGTGCCCGTCTTATGAAGGGTGGACTGAGGCTGCTAAAGCGCCCTTGAAAACGTGTTCAGTGCTTATAGGTAATGTAGAGGGTGCTAAGCTCCCTGGAGCTCCGGAACGGCTAAAAACGGATGAAATCAATGCAGTTCAAACTCGCTCGGCAAAACTGAGAGTTGTTCATCCTTTAGTGCAAGCTAAACTAGATGCTCTTGAAGTATCCCCTTCTAAGTTTGGTGAATTGCAACAGAATTGCCCTACGGTGTCTAAGATTAGGAACAAATTAGCTGCTAGGGTGATAGATACTACCCGTAGCGGAGCAACTTTTCAGTATGTTATAGAGAACGGATTAATTTATCGTAAGTGTATATCCAGTAATAGACAAAGTGAAGAAATTTCTAGACTGTTGGTTGTACCCTTAGAATGTAGAGCTACAGTACTTAAGTTAGCTCACGATTCTCCCTTTGCGGGTCATTTTTCACATAGGAAAACGGAAATGAAGGTGTTCGAGCATTTCTTTTGGCCAGGTGCTACTACCGATATTACGAACTATTGTAGGTCCTGTGAAGTCTGTCAGAAAGTTTGTGCGAAAGGCAGAGTAAAACCAGTGCCACTGCAAAAGATGCCGGTAATTTCGGAACCTTTTTCACGTGTTGCTATTGACCTAATTGGTGAGCTCGCACCGTCGTCGGAGGGTCATAGGTATATCTTGACAATTGTAGACGTTGCTACGGGTTACCCTGAGGCTGTTCCTTTGAAGAAGATAGATACAATTACTGTCTCGGAAGCATTAGTTACCGTGTTTTCAAGAGTTGGTGTTCCTAAGGAAATCCTTAGCGACAGAGGAACTCAGTTCACCTCTGAGTTAATGGGACAAATCCAAAATTTATTAGGTATTAAACCTATTTTTACTACCCCTTGGCACCCATGTTGCAATGGGAAATGTGAGAGAATGAATGGAGTGATCAAATCTGTTCTTAAAAAATTATGTAGCACTCAACCTAGAGAGTGGCATCGTTACCTTCCCGCTGCTTTGTTTGCTGTTAGAGAGATGCCTAACGATTCGTCAAAATTCTCCCCGTTCGAATTATTGTATGGACGTCGTGTCAGGGGCCCTCTTTCAATTTTGGCTGAGTTGTGGGAAAACCGGGCAGCTGAACCGGAACTCCGAACTACCTATCAGCATGTCATTGATTTAAGAAATAAACTAGAAGAGACGTCTAAAATTGCGGCCAGTAATGTAAAGTGCAGTGCTAAGCGGTACAAAGCCTATTTTGATAAGAAAAGCAAGAATCGTTTCTTTAAAGAGGGAGACGAGGTTTTAGTGTTGTTGCCAAACACGAACAACAAATTATTAATGCAATGGATGGGTCCTTTCAAAATAACCAGCAGGAAGAACGCTGTGGATTACCTTGTAGAAATTAAGGGCAAAGCGAAACTCCTTCATGCAAATTTATTAAAGTTATTTGTAAGGCGGGACGTAAATCTGGAAAAGTCTACCGACGTCAGGGCATGTGTCATAGAGGATCAGGATGGGGAGGAATTGATAACTCTTCCAGCTGGTGGTGATAAAAATGTAAATGTTAATCCTGAACTCTCTTCTCCGCAGAAAGAGGACTTGAGATATTTGTTGTCGTCATTTCCTGATGTGCTATCAGATACGCCGGGCTGTACCAAAAGTTACTTTCATTCAATTAAGTTGTCTAATAATGATCCTGTACGTCTTAAACCGTATCCTGTTCCTCTGAGTTTGAGAGAAAAATTTGATGCTGAAGTAGGGGATTTGTTGGCCATGGGGGTAATTGAACCCTCAAGCTCAGCTTACTGCTCTCCGGTTGTAATAGTGCGAAAATCTGACAACTCTTTTCGATTGTGCATAGATTTTAGAGCTCTGAATTCTCGTAGTGTCTTTGACGCAGAACCTATGCCAACTATAGACGAAGATTTGCATAAATTTGTCGGGGCGAAATTTATTTCAGAAATAGATTTGAGAAAAGCATATTATCAAATTCCTATGGAGGAAAATTCAAAACAATATACGGCATTTGGGACTAGCAAGGGCTTGATGCAATTTGTTAGGATGCCCTTTGGTCTGTCAACAGCATGCGCTTCTTATGTTCGGTTAATGAGACTGGTTTTGGATGGACTTCCTAATGTGTCGTGTTATTTTGATAATGTGTATGTCTACTCGTGTACGTGGCAGTCTCATGAGGATTGCTTGCGAAGTTTATTTCAGAGATTCCGCGAACATGGACTGACTGCTGGACCATCAAAATGTAGTTTAGGTTATTTCTCCATACGTTATCTTGGCCTTCAGTTAGGCAGAGACACCATAAGGCCAATTGATGATAAAATCGAAGCTATAACGAAACTAGCTTTGCCAACTACAAAGAAAAACTTGCGTTCATTTATGGGCACAATTTCTTTCTATAGAAAATTTGTCCCTAACCTAGCGACTTTGTCTGCCCCTTTGACTGACCTTTTAAGGAAAGACTCTCATGATCCTTTAATATGGTCTACGGAGCAGGTGTCTGCTTTTGAAGATTTGAAACTGAAACTGTCGAAAGCCCCTGTACTAAAACTCCCAGATATGACAAAGAAATTTGTCCTCCGCACGGACGCTTCTAACGTTGGGTTAGGCGCAGTACTGTTGCAGTACGTGGACGACATTCCCATGCCTGTGGCCTATGCTAGCCGGAAACTACGGGCCAATGAGAAAAACTATGCTACGGTAGAAATTGAATGTTTGGCCTTAGTCTGGGCCGTAGAAAAATTTAAAGTGTTTTTGTACGGTCGTGAATTTCTCGTCGAAAGCGATCACATGCCTTTGTCCCATCTGAAGAGGTTTAAGGAGAAAAACCCCCGGCTGATGCGATGGGCGCTGATCTTACAAGAATATAATTTTCGTGTGATCTACATTTCAGGTTCCGACAACATTGGAGCGGATATGCTCAGTCGAATCCCTTTGGAACCCTAATTCATTAGTTTTTTTGAACAAGAGTGTCTTCAGTGACTCCGTGGTGTGAGGACGGGTGTGGCGCTCGCTCCGAAACAAAGTGCCTATTGTTAGAAAGAATGTACCTCTAACCTAAATGGGTACCCACTCTCGTCCTGAGTATTCAAATGTGATTTAAATACCCCATATATAAAAATAATCAAACTAAAAGCATAATATTCCCTCAAAAGCGTGAGAGTATTCAACCCTCGTTTACACAACGACCGCACTCCCTCAATCTTCAAGATGGCTAACAAACGACGCAGTACCAGCAACAGCACCAACAACAGCACCAACAACAGCAGCAACAACAGCACCGCATTTCAACCGAAGTTTGGTCAATACCCTGATGTGTCTAGCCTAACGAAAGGCGGTAAAGAAGTGGTCTCTGTCTTAATAAAATACTTCGATTCAGTGATGACAAAATTAAATAGCGATATTGAAAAAATGCAAAATGAAATAAGCCACCTTAAAACGCTATTTGGAACAAAAGAAGCGGAACACAAAAAAATTCTCGATGAACAGAACAAGAAAATGGATAGCCTAACCTCCCGCCTCGACCAGTTGGAAAAAAATAATCAACGCCGAGACATTGAAGACAAAAAATGTACTCTCGTCATTTCTGGAAGGGAAATACCGCAATCTCACGCAAACGAAATCTGTAAGGATACAGTCTGCAAACTCCTGAAGGACAAGATCAACATTGACCTCTCCGACACTGATATGACGTCAGCTACAAGAATGGGGAAAAAACCAGTAACTGGGAACGTAGATCAAAGAAACATTGCATTTGAACTAAAAGATTACAACAAAAAACGTGAAATTCTCAACGCCTGCCGAGAAAAGAAACCAAAGTTCTTCTTCATAAATGAATACCTCATACCTTCACGAGCTAACGCCATGTACATTCTGAGGATGGCCAAAAGGAAATTCCCGGATAAAGTTGGAACCCCAAAAACACAGGATGGAAACATTTTCATATTTAACCCCGGAAACCCAGATTCAAGACGCCGCGAGATCAACACGCCAGATGACCTCGAGCAATACCTGATGCAACAACTCAATATGACATCAAAACAAGTCATGGGTGACTAGACTAGGTGATCTCCTCAATTTGATTGTCAGTTTTCGTGCTAGTTTAACCTCAATTAGATATCATATCAGCTTATCCTCAACTTGATGTTAGCTTAACCTGAATCTATACAAATGTTTAACAGATGTGTTTGTAAACATTTATGATAGGTGTATGTGAACTTTTGCAACAACGCAATCAGCAATTTTTACCTCCCAATATTACTGTGATTTTTTTTATTTTTCACCACTAAAGTTTTTTTTGTTACGCGTAAACCATATTAGCTGATTATATCATTGTCATTAGGTGATCCCCTAAATTCCCTAGACTAGGTGATCCCCTAAATTAGTCAATTTCATTTTCATCCCCTAAATATGTCAATTTCGTATTAATTTAACCTCAATTAGGTATCATGTCAGTAAACCTCAACTTGATGCTCGTTCAACCTGAATCTATACAAGTGTATAACAGATGTGCTTGTAAACATTTATGACAGCTGTGTGTGAACTTTTGAAACAACGCAATCAGCAATTTTTTACCTCCCAATGTTACTGTGAATTTTTTCTCTTCTTAACCACTTAAGTATTATTACGCGTAAACCATATTAGCTGATTATATCATTGTCGTTGTAATCTTCTTATAATCTGATAATCGCTTCTGCCCTCCACTGCCATCGTACAACCATATTAGCTGATTATATCATTGTCGTTGTAATCTTCTTATAATCTGATTATATCATTGTCGTTGTAATCTTCTTATAATCTGATTATATCATTGTCGTTGTAATCTTCTTATAATCTGATTATATCATTGTCATTATAATCTATCAGCAATTTTTCACTTACCAATACTACTGTGAATTCTTCCTTATTTACCACTACAGTTATTATTACGCGTAAACCATATTAGCTGATTGTATCATTGTCATCATAATCTTTAAAACTTATTCCCTCTTGTATGTAAACTTATGAAAACGCCCTCAGCAATCTGTTTGCACCAATGTAGTGATATCGAACTCCAATATTATAACAAATAAATACTAGATGTGTGTGTAAACATCTATGACAACTGTGTGTCACATTTTGTAACATCGCAATTAGTAATTTTTCACCAACCAATGTTACTGTGAATTCTTCTCTATTTACCACTACAGTTATTATTACGCGTTAACCATATTAGCTGATTGTATCATTGTCGTCATAATCTTTAGAAATTTATTACCTGTTGTATGTGAACTTGCGAAAACGCCCTTAGCAATCTGTTTGCACCAATGTTGTGATATTGAACTCCATTATCACTCGCTCATGGACTGAGTTTGTGTGTACTCACGAAATCGCGCTAGATTTTTCTTTTTTACTCTATTCTCTCTTACTTAATAAGCTACTTTTTAGACTGAAATATCCCTTTAAGCTTGACTCTGTATTTCGTCTTAAGCTCTATAGTACCTAATTCTTACTTTTACTTATTTTAAATGACTGATCACCCTGTAATATTTGAGGAAATCGATCCAGATTTCAATCATTTGAACAGAATATATCCAAACCTAAACGACTCTCAAGAGTGTAGGTATACTAATATATCAGAATTCAACGAAACTATACGAATAACTGACCGAGATTTCTCACTCCTGTGTTGGAACTGTAGGTCACTCTATCCAAAATTGGAAGAGATACAATGTACTATTACTGAACTTAAATATAACCTAGACGTGATTAGCTTCACCGAAAGCTGGCTAGATGACTCGACTAAAGACATGATTCGATTTGAAAATTATCATAGTTACCATTCGCTAAGAAAAAACCAGCGGAGCGGAGGCATCAGCACATATATATCTAACCACATAGACTCGAGAACCATAGTAAGTGCAACCATGAATCAGGATCATATAGAATCACTCTTCGTAGAACTTTTTAGAGATGGTAAACGCATTGTGCTTGGAACGGTGTATAGGCCTCCTACAGCCTGTCCTATATCCTTCCTGAATGAATTGAATCGTATTATTTCTCAGTTCAACAGGCCCTTATACAATGACATAATAATATGCGGTGACTTCAATTATGATCTACTGAAACATGAAAGCCATGAACCAGTCTCTAATTTCCTAACTACCTTTCAGTCTCAATCCTTCCTTCCGATCATTACAAAGCCTACACGAATAACCTCAGAGTGTGCTACGCTGCTTGACAATATCTTTATGACAGACCCTAGTGATTTTCTTGCTGGAATAATTACTTCTGACTTATCAGATCACTTCCCAGTTTTTCTTATTAAGAAAAATGTCTATATTGCTTGCACCAAGGCACGGGCTGAAACTTACTCATATCGTAAAATAAACGAATCAAATCTTGAAGAAATGCGCACCGTTCTAGAAGAATCAATGGCTACATTGCACATCTCTCAACAAAACAATAATACTACGAGCATTGATGAAGCAGTAGTAAAGTTGACTGAAACTATAATGACCGCATACAATCAGTGTTGCCCAATTGTAACTCGTACAGTTACCCCGAAAAATAAACATAAGCCCTGGATTACCAGAGACATCGTGATAAATATAAAGAAACGTCAAGCGTACCTAGCCCTCCTTTGCGAAGGACGAATATCTAGAAAAACATATAACCGATTTAGAAACTATGTAACAAACCAGATAAGAACATCAAAAAAGAACTACTTTACGCTCAAGTTTACTCAATTCAAAACTGACGTTAAAAAGATTTGGCATCTCCTTAACTCCTGCTGTAAACCGAATAATGCCGATAAAAAGAAAATTGAATATGTTGTTCAAGATAATGTAGAATATCATGAGAAGAAAGAAATTGCTAATCTCTTTAACAACTTCTTCGTAAACGTAGGGAAAACAATAGCTGATGGTATTCCAAGTGAACCTACTGATCACCTGGAATTTATGGATCATATTCGAGAACCCAACTCCTTTTTCTTTACGCCTACAAACTCCTCCGATGTAATTACGTGCATAAACAACATGAAAAATAAATCGAGTGGGTTACAAACGTTTCCGACTAAAGTACTTAAAGTTATTGCTGACATTGTAGCCCCACTGATATCAAATATTATTAACCAGTCTCTCTTACTAGGCACTTTCCCGAACTCCCTCAAAGTTGCTAGAGTAACCCCTATCTTTAAAAGTGGTGAAAAAACCTGTGTAAACAATTATCGACCTATCTCCATTCTACCAATTATTAGCAAAGTATTCGAAAAGATTGTGTATAAAAAAGTGTACTCTTATTTTGAACAAAAATCATTTCTTTACGATAAACAATACGGTTTTCGCTCTAAAAAATCAACAACACAGGCTATATTAAATCATTTACAATTCCTCTATTCTAATATACAGGGTGTTTCAAAAATACACGGCATAATTTCAGGTATGTATTTCCCACATGTAGACAATCAAAATAGTTCATTACAACATATGTCCGGAAATGCTTCATTTCCGAGTTATGGCCTTCACAACATTGAAATTCACCGGAACGTTTTTCTTTCCGCAGGTCGTTGCCGTCAAAGGACACATTAAGAGGGCACTCTGACAGATCATTCCTAGGCGAAGGTTAAATTCAGTGTTGTGTTTGGCGTTCGACTGTGTGTCATGTACACAAATCAGGAGCTGGCAGAGATGCACTTGATCTACGGTAAGGCAGACGGCAATGCTGCGCTGGCTCGTCGTTTGTACCAGGAGAGGTACCCACAGCGACAATGTCCAGATCGGAAGACATTTGTAAGTCTCCATCAGCGTCTGTGCGAGTATGGAAAATTTGACTCTCCTGGATTGGGAAGGGGACGACCAAGATCTACAACTCCAGAAGAACAGGAGGAGATTCTGGAGATTGTGAACAGAACTCCTTCTATCAGCACACGAAGGTTAGCGTTGCAAGTGAATGTTCCCCATACGACTGTCTGGAGACTGCTGAAAGAGTATCAATTGTATCCTTACCATTTGCAACGTGTACAGGCGCTGTCACCAGCAGATTACCCTGCACGAGTTAGGTACTGTCAGTGGTTCTTGCAGCAATGTGCTGCAAATCCGAACTTTCCTGCCTTAGTATTATTTACAGATGAAGCACAGTTCACACGAGATGGCATAACAAATCTCCACAATCAGCATGTATGGGCGTATGAAAACCCAAATGCAACTGTTGTATCTCATCACCAGGTGCGGTTCTCCCTCAACATGTGGGCCGGTATCATTGGTGATCGGTTAGTTGGACCCCATGTACTTGTAAACAGACTTACGGGGCAGGCGTACACAAACTTCCTGGAAAACATCATACCTGATGTTTATGACGACACTCCACTGATCGATCGTCAGCACGCTCACTTCTTGCATGACGGCGCTCCTGCACACTTCAGTCGTACGGCTCGCCGGTACTTGGATCGAAGATTTCCTGATCGATGATAGAGGTGGCCCAATTGCTTGGCCTCCACGCTCACCTGATCTGAACCCTCTCGATTTCTACTTGTGGGGCCATTTAAAATCATTGGTTTATTCGTCTCCGGTGCCTGATTTGGAATCCCTTCGGAATCGAATTGTGGCACGCTCTGAGGACATACGCAACATTCCTGGAGTGTGGGATCGTGTTCGCAGGTCAATGAGACATCGATGTGAGGTCTGTATTCAAGCAGGAGGTGGTCATTTTGAACATCTTCTGTAATGGCAACGACCTGCGGAAAGAAAAACGTTCCGGTGAATTTCAATGTTGTGAAGGCCATAACTCGGAAATGAAGCATTTCCGGACATATGTTGTAATGAACTATTTTGATTGTCTACATGTGGGAAATACATACCTGAAATTATGCCGTGTATTTTTGAAACACCCTATAGATGAAGGAAAGCCTGTCTTCTCTGTATTTCTTGACTTCCGAAAAGCATTTGATTGTGTGGACCATAAAATACTATTATCGAAACTACACTGTTATGGCATTCGAGGGATTGCCCATGATTGGTTCAGATCATACCTAACAAATCGGAAGCAATACGTTGTCATTGACGACGCAAAATCAGACCCACAGACAATTAGCCATGGAGTTCCACAAGGATCTGTTCTCGGGCCTCTCTTGTTTCTGATTTTTATCAATGATATTGTAAAATCTACATCATTCTTCAAATTCATACTTTTTGCCGATGACAGTACGCTTTCTGCGGTCCTTCCGAACCAAAATCCTGCTATGATTGTGGAGAGTATAAATACTGAACTTCACAAGGTTTCATCGTGGCTCAAAGCTAATAAAATAAGCCTAAATATCGATAAAACAAATTATATTACTTTCTCATACAAGAAAGATGTATCTCTCCCATGCATTAAAATTGGCGAAGGTGAAATCGAAGAAACCAACTCATGTAAGTTTCTGGGCATCATAATAGATAAACATCTGACCTTCAAAGAGCACATCACTCATATTAGTTCTAAATTATCAAAATCCATCGGAATCCTAAATAAAGTTAAAAATTTTCTGCCTGAAACAGCTTTACAAATGCTCTACCGTACGCTCATTTCCCCATACTTGCAATACGGAATTGAAGCATGGCACGGAACTGATAAAAATAAAACCAACAAAATTTTTACTCTGCAGAAAAGGGCTGTCAGAGCGGTAAAGAACCTAGAATATAATGCTCACACAAATGATTCTTTCAAAAATTTACAAATACTTAAACTTTAGGATCTCTACAAAATCTCCATCTGTAATTTCATTTACAAAACATTAAGAAATGATGGCGACAATAGCCTAAGACAATTATTGACTGCGCAAACTGGTCATCACGACCATTTAACCCGAAATAGAAGTAAATTCATGCTTCCTTATTATTCAAAGGCCAGGTCGCAACACAGTATTCTGTTCGTTGGAACCAAAACTTGGAACTCTATACCTGCAGAGATCCGTGAATGTAATTCGTACAAAGTATTCAAAAGACATCTTGAGTCTCACTTCCTATCAGAATACTAGTAGTGTAAGATCACCGTGTCGAAATCTTGCCTCCTACATGTAACTAATGATTATGTCATAATGTAACTTGCCTTGTGTACCATAACCAATCTTCTCTCTGCTCTTGAATCGTTTTATCGAACATACTGTTAAATATAGCCGACTTGTAAAATATCGAGTTAATTATCTCAATGATCAGTCTAATGCGAAACTAGGTTAAGTGAACTAGGTTAAACTTTTGTACACCCTAGAATAGCGTGATGGTAGGATGCCCTAGAAGTCGCTGAACTTATTCGGGCCCACAGGTAGCTATATTCAAACTTGTCCATTGTACTAGACTTAAGAAACATTCTACCTCTGTATCTCCTGTGGTAAATAAAAAAAAAAAAAAAAAAATTGTAAAAATTGTAAGTCGCCCTTGAGTTGTGTTGGCTACTTGCTCGTTAATATTAGGATTTAGCTTAAGGTTAGATTTAAGATTCGGATGTTTTGAAATGATAGCGAGGCAATCATTTTTTTGTAGGGGCGCATGTCAGGGGTTATCTCTGACTGAATACAACAATGGAATCCCTTAGCTCACGCGCGATCGCGTGGAGATAGTCAGTCGCCGTGCTCGACTGGATGAGTGTGGACGGGTGCGTGTTTAATGTAGGATTTTTTTCATATGTAGGATTTTGTCGGATTTTTGTCATACGTGCTATAAGGAACTTGTGTTATAGAATTTTAGTGCATGTAATAATTTCGGTCTCACTCATTCTGAACAGTGAGGTCACCAAATCCCCCCAGTTTGGGACACTCTAAGCACTGCCCAGCCATAAGTCACCTACATAAGTCACCTACATAAGTCACCTACATAAGTCACCTACATAAGTCACCTACATAAGTCACCTACATAAGTCACCTACATAAGTCACCTACATAAGTCACCTACATAAGTCACCTACATAAGTCGCCTACATAAGCCACTTCTAAAGCCGCCTACGCTAGCTCGTGTTGGTCATATCACTTCCACGTCGACGACGCCTCGTTACCTCCACGTCGACGACGCCTCGTTACCTCCACGTCGACGACGCCTCGTTACCTCCACGTCGACGACGTCTCGTTACCTCCACGTCGACGACGCCTCGTTACCTCCACGTCGACGACGCCTCGTTACCTCCACGTCGACGACGCCTCGTTACCTCCACGTCGACGACGCCTCGTTACCTCCACGTCGACGACGCCTCGTTGCCTCTGCGTCGTAGACGCCTTGCTGCCGCGTCGGTCCACTATTTATTAATTGTAAACTGGATGTTGTCGAGGCGGCAGGGGTACCGGTAGAGTATTTTGCAGGCACCTAACTGTGGCTGGCGGACTTTAGTTGTTAGGACTTTCATTGTCTTATATTACCTTTAAATTGAAGTTTCTTATGGTCATTAATTTTACTTACCTGCTATTGTGAATTTGGAGTGCATTATGTTTAATTATTTCTTGATATACATATATTTTAAATCGTTGGTGTTCTATTATCCCGGTTCCCGCAAGCAAAGCCGATAGGACTGAAAACCTCAACACAGTCCAAATAATAGATTGGTTTTATTTTGATCAGTTTCGTTGCAAGCTTCTATCCCATATTTTAAATATGGTGAAATGATAGTTCGATACATTTTTTTAGAGCTTCTTCACGCAAGACATTTTTTACTTTATGATGGATTCCAACGGAATTAGATAATTTAGTACTGATATATGCAATATTCTCTTAGAATGTCAGATGTTCATCTAATATAATGCCTAGAAATTTACAGGAGTTGGTTTCTTTAATTTCACCATCACCAATTTAAATGAGAAAAAATTAAATTAATTATTAATCTCTTTAAAGAGCAACTAATATTGAAATTGAGCGCCTATTAATGTGCATGTATCATCTTTTGTAAAATTTTCATTATAACTAGCAATAGTTCATGGCTTGCGACGTCCATTCGTAATCATTATAACAAGAGTTCATATTTCCCTATAATGATGACGAAAAAATATCATACAAACACGGTAAGTGTGACGTATTGTATTCGTAAGGAATGATGCATGCATTTACAGATCTCCCACTATCTTTATTTGGAGGTATTGCTATTTATCGCGCGAAGCGAAGCTGCTTCGCACAGCGCATCGTTGTTAGACATCAAGGAGCTTTAATGGAATGGAGGCTTCATCAGCGCTCTAAAGTGAAGCCAATTTTCGGTAGCTGTAGGGTATACGGGCACACACAGGGAGATGGGGCTCAGTGCGTGTCAGACACTCAGCGTGACAGGGCGCCGCTTATCCACGCTGCGGTCAATAACGAGTTTTCTCAATATGAGTTTCTTTATCATTCAGCGAGGACGCAATTGAAATATATGCCTAAGAAAAAAACGTATAGCACAGAGTAGCGTAAGTCTGCCATTTAACAGCGCGGTTTTCAGTCGCTGATGATGGAGGTGGTGCTACCCCTCCACTGCAACACCACCTCCACACTGGGCCCCAATGCCGGGTGGGCGGGGCTTGGGTCGGCAAAACTGGTTTCACTCGCTTGACTGGCAAAAGATAGGGATGCCGCCTCCATTCCATTAAAGCCCCTTGTTAGACATCCTCCCCTCTCAGACCTCATGGGCAACTGGTTGCGACTGCACTACCTGCTTTTCACAAGCCGGTCTGGTCAATTGCGGTTGTTATGTGACACTGCTACGACGACCAGAGGCACTAACGTAATGCAAGGTCTGTACTGGGCTTAAGGAGACTGAACGCTTTTTGTCTATAATTTAAAAAAAAGAAAAAATACTTCCACATTGAGGTATTCAGAGCGCGTTTGAAGCATTCGAATAGACAGGTATAGCCTATAAAGTTTTCGAAATTTGCTCAAAACTCCCCCCGGCTCGAAAGAAATTCTTTAAAAAGAAAATTTCTCAGCCTATAACGTAGATAGAGACGAATGGTTTTTTCTGTTTGATTCACAATGAACACCTGTCAAAATGCGGCTGATAGATTTTCGTTTTAGTTTTAAAAAAATGTTAAAAAATTTTTGAATAATATTTCCGCGATTATTTTCATAAAAAATTCATACAAAAATATTTTAAAAGATTTTTTAAAAGATACTCCTGAACATTATAGTACTCACCTTGTTCTCGGTGATACAAAAAAAGATGACGTCAATCGGATGAAAACTGTGGCTGTAATTTCCCGTCAAAGTCTTGAAAATTTTGTTCTGATAAAATATGGGTTTTGTTCAGGGGAGAATACTATCAGATTGGCGAATTATCTAAGGATATTGATTTTTAGCTGCTATAGAAAGGGTAAGATGTCAGGTACATCCTGTGAAAAATAAGCTTCGTATGTGCACTGGGTCCGATGCTACATGGGTTTTAAAAATAGGGGGGAGGGGAGAAGGAAGTGGTATTTTATCATTTTACATGGCTTTTTCTTCACGGCTCGACGTTGCTATGTCATCTCCTATGTCTCTGGATTACTCTATAATGATTTCAGGGGTCTAACCTCAATCAAAAATTAGAAAAAAATGTAATTACAATTGTTTATGTTTCTTTGTTTTGCTTATATTGTAAACAATGGACTTCGGGGTTTCAAAATGCACCTCCTCCTACAGTTTTTGAGCTACAGTAACGATTTTGGCACCATTGGATGCAGATAAACGCGGAAATTTCAAAAACTAAATTGGCCACTCGAAATTCATTTTCGATCATGAGTTGTGACGTCATAATGTACGTTTTTTACGAAAGATGACATGCCTTGGAATTTTGTATGTTTTTCCATTTCAAATTGAATGTTTAGGGAATGACATGTTAGTTTTTGGAATGTACCAATATTTTCGCATCCAATGACTCCAAAATCATCACTTTTACTCAAAAACTGTCGGAAGAGATGCATTTTGAAAAAAAAAACTTTGCTTTCTATGAATATCTCATTTTTTTAAAGAAAATCACATTTTTTACTTAAGATAAATTATTCCAATTAAATATCAAAAAAATTCTTCCTAAAGGGGTATTCTCCCCTTCAATGATACTTAGGTTTTTGTTATCCCCACAAAATAACTAAAACACGACTAATTTTTAATAATATTTCACTTGGTTTTAATTGTTTTCTCCCTTGGGGTATTATGGAAACCCTCTGTGTATGCTTCCAAAATACCCCCCCAAATACCCTCCCCCAAAAGGGTATTAGTTGAAAATACTCCCTTTGGGAGGGGTATTCTGGGGGGTTAGAAGCCTCGTACAGGGTTCTCGTTTTCACTACATGATGTAGGAAGTGTTAAGGAACACTTTCACGCAAAAATCGCATATATGATGTCTCGACCCAAAAGGGTCAAGATGTCTTAATGATATTGTTTTCGGTCTCCTTAATGTAGGAGCACGAAAAAAAAAACATGCAAAAACTAAGTATCTAATAAGACACCTTACAAGACGAACCACTATTCTCAACATTGATATTTTTGCACAATTCTATCTTTCAATACCCAGCTACTCAACACTCAATACCCCATAAAAGCAAAATTTAACACTTATCCCTCTGCCGAGGCTGTCAGGAATGCTGGGTTACGGCTCTAGTTAGAAAAAAAAAGAGATGGTGGGTCGCTTCTTCGCGGCTAATTACAGCATAGATGCGGAATGAATTGAATTGAAAGTTTTTAAAAATTGTTCCAAATCTCTTCGAGCCTGAGCGCAATCAAAAATTTCCTGGGAAGAAGCAAAGACAGCTATCTCTTAATAGGTACCCGGAAGAGGTAAATTGGACTCATACAGAACATCTATCATACTGCTCCTCAGAGGTCACTAGTTAAGGGGAACGTCTACCCAAAATCAAGAAAATGGTTGTAACGTTTGTTGTATGGGTTCTAGATCTATGAAAATTGACATACTTATGTATTTTAGAAGCAAATAGGGATCGTATCTATAAATGTTTTCCCCTTTCGACATAATTTTGGAGACCATGGGGGAAAAGGATGGTAAATGGAGGGAAATATGGGTACTTTTCCTAGGACATCTCCGAAAGTTATTATTGTAGAGTAATGATTTAGGTGTCATTGAATGCGTAAAAAAGTGCTGCATGACAATTCGGTGGATTATTTTGATATTCATGATAATTTCTGAGTTACATAGGAGAAATTGATGTTAAAAAATTACAGTTTGGATATTAGGTATGTTTTTTACCAAATACAAAATGACTGTAACGTTCTTTCTATCGGATCTAGGTTTATAAAAATGGGCATACGTATGTATTTTTGAAAATTAATATGGCTCGCCTAAATAAATTTTTTCCATTTTCACCTTGATTACTGAGATAATGGGAAAAATGGGGGGGTGAACGGTTATTTTTCAAACTGTTTTCCCCGAATGTTTTATCGAAGAACAATGATTCAGAAATCATTGGATGCACAAAGAGCTGCTCTATCTACTCGCATAAGATGTTTTTGAATTCATGGTATTTTTTGGTTAGAGTAAAAAATCTACGGAAAAAATGATAACGCTTACAAACTTATTATTTTATTTTATATAAAATATTGCGAAATTTAAAATAATCCGCCCACTCGTCATGCTGCAACTCTTTGTTCATTCAATGACACCTATACCATTGCTCTGCAAAGAGTACTTTCTGAGAAGACGTCTTTTGAAGAGTATTCACTTTTTTCCCAATTTCCTCCAATTAGCTAATTGTGGCGCCGTAATTTTCGCCGAAATTGTGGCGAAAATGGGAACAGTTTAGAGACGACCCCTATTTATTTTCAAAATTACATATGTATGCCAACTTTCATAGATCTATATTTCATAGAAAGAACGTTACAGCCATTTCATTGGTTCAGCCAATTAACACAGCTGTTAATAGGTACCAGGAAGAGGTAAACTGGACTCATACATCTATCATACTGCCATTTACAGTACATCTATCATACTGCTCCTCAAAGGTCACCAGTTAAGGGGAGACCAAACCCAATTAAAAAAAATCGGAAAATTACCATTTCTTCGAATAGACAGAATTGGACACTTGAACTTCTAAACTTTAATGCTGTATAATTGATTTTTACCAAATCTAGCATTTTAGGGTTTAAAAATATTCAGTATGATTGTGGAAATTGGTGTCCAGTGATGGCTGGAACAGATAATGCTAAGATTCTCTTACTTGATTTTGTTTGTAAGGCTATCAAGCTAGTCCTTGAACTGCTCCTCAAGGATGATCTATTGTTTAAATGGTCTCATGGATGTACACAAAATCCTATCGAGTCTTTTCACCATTTGATATGGCAGCGTTTTCTGAAAAAATATTTTCGTTGATCGCACTCGTTCAGAACTTTCTGTGTACGAAGCAGCAATTGTTTACAATGAGGAAGAGTTGGGTAAAATTCCTTTGCTTGAGGTATTGATTTTGAGTGGAAAGAGAGGTTCAGAGATCCATAGAGAGAAAGATCCATATGAAGATGGAACGAGAGATTCATATAAAGAGAGGTTTGATGGTCATTGATTCCACCAGAGTACGACTATAGCATATGTGCCTGGTGTAAAATCAGCAGTCCATAACCATCGTCTTCTATCTTTAAAAAGCAAAATTAAAAAAAATGAATTGCCAGACATTTCATAATTGGCTAATCAGACGACAACTTGTGTTTCCTTACAAACTAACGTTAAAACTTTAAAACTCTTTTTTCCCATATCTTTATTTTTCTCAAGTCGCTCGCTATTTGTGTCAAGATTCATTCGCAATGCTTATGCTATCTCCACAAACTTCTGCATGAGAATTAAATATATATATATTCCGTCGGTAATCATCGGTTAGCAGTTTTTTATTCGTTGTTGTGACATTCAGTTTTTCTTTGGCATGTCAACATCCAATACGCCCTGACACCTGGCCTCTTGTTATAGACTATTGAGTCTAAATCAAAATGTACTTCGAGTTATGTTCATGACAGAAAATGTTCTATCATGTTAAAACTCCTCCAAATAATGATGTGAGGATATCCCCAGAAAGTCAGATGAATTTTTGACTCATCGGTTTGGTGCCTCAACCGTATTAATTGAATTTATTCGATTGAGTTTACATGAAAAAAATTGATATAAATCCGAGAAGTTACACCTGACTCATTTTTTCCTTCACTAGTTCTGTAGTTTCATGACGATTCCGGTTCAGTTCGCTGAATTAGAGGCTCAAAGACGGGCTCCTTTCTAGGCGCTTCGGAGTTTGGTCTGCTCGTAAGGGAACTGGCAGGTATTGTTGGAAAAAAATCACACGCTCCTTGCATATACGAAATATTTGAATGATGTATGTGTTAAGCTTTCCGATATCCCCGCTCGCCACGAAATCAGATGCTTTATTGATGTTGGAAGAGGTAGAATTGAAAATTAATGTACAGCTTTGTTTCAGCGTTCTATCCTTCGCACCTACCATCTACCACGTTAACGAGCTCAACTCCTTTAAGTGGGAATGAGTATTTTCCTGTCTCGATTTCTTGAGAAATTGGTCGTCTCTGATAGAAGCACCAGGGGTAAACCAGAATGAATTCTGAGCGAGGTTTTTTAAATTTCTTAGCCTTTGCAGGCGTATATTAGAACATTATTTCAAGTCCTGCCGTTAGGATTTCTTGAGCTTCAAAATTTTATCTTAACATCCTAACATGCTCGATATAACTTTCATTTCCTGCTGTAAGGAAAAGTCGAGCGCACGATCGCTCATGCTTTTGTTCGTGTTGTTACTAAAGAATTCGGTTATCTAAAGCACAAGATTTTCAGAAGTTGAAAATAACAGGACCCAATTGGAAATGTGCAACTTTCATGAAATATTCTGAGCAAATCTAAAAATGCGTATTGTTAACTTTAGCTTGACTCCAATTTAGTGCCTGAAAGTCATATTGGACGATCAGTTTTTTGACTAGAAAAAGAAATGTACCGTTCCTGTCTCACGATGCTACTCACGATGAAGAATAGATTTTAGATGGAAGAGAAAAGGATGCCTAGCAGAGTTACCACTATATGAGGGATCAAAACCTGTTTCCAAATTCATGGGTTTTCTCATAAAGCAATGAAGACCTGAAGAAAGAGAAAATAAATTAATCGAATTTGTGTAAATTGGTTTTCGAAAACGAAAGAAAATTTCCGCGAAAAGCTTCATAAATATGTATGTAGATAATGTGATAGTAAGTAAATTCTTCAAAGAAAAACTAAGTTTTATTTCGTGTTTCAAATAGTTTTCTTTGTGTAATGCAAATACTTTCCCGACAACTCTGTTCACAAACAGCACATGAATAATGATTAGCAAAAATGAACAGCCCTTAAAGAAAATTTTCGCATAGCTTCTGAAAATTCATCCCTAGAAACTAATGCCTCACAATAGAAAAGAAAAGAAAAGATTGAAAAACAGTTTATTTCCAATAAAGTTCAAATTTGAACTGTTCAAACATTGGCTTTAAAATTATCTCAACATTAACATCCATAATCGATAATAATACATTGGAATCGTGATACCCATGTAAAATGTTGAAACTAAAAATGATTGACAGAAAAGCACAACAAAAATGAGTTATTTTCGTTGCGCAATCTGATTCTGGCAGTGCATTTAAATATAAGTAACTAAGAGAACACAATCCTCGTAACGCTTAGTGGAATAATGCAGTCGTTTGTGCGCACATATATTGAAATAGATGCAAAAATTGCGTTACAATACCTAAAATTAAAGATCCTTAATTGCTATTCATATATGGTTATAGTAATACCCATGTTAATTGTTGAAACAAATGATTCGGATCCCTAATTGCTATTCATACATGGTTATCGTAGTACCCATGTTAATTCGGAGAAAAGCACGAAAAACATGCGTTCCTCTTCGTTGCGATAGTCGGATTTTGGTAATTCATTTAAATACAAGTGACCAAGAAAACACAATTCATGTAACGCATTGCTAAAAATCCCCTCATTAGTGCGCACTTATATTGAAATATGAGCAGACGAACGTCGGAACTAGTGATACAAGCATGAGGGATAGATGTTAAAAGTAAAATGGAGAGATTTGATTTATTTTGCGTCTAGAACTATGAGGTCGAGAGTCGGGATTTGGGACAATTTTTCACACTAACTCATCAACTAGTATGGAAAATTATGAGCTCGGAAAGAACATAGTATTCACTATAACAAAAACAATTTATATTTCCTACTTCGGCTAATAGTACTGATACAAAAGAGTTCACCGAAGTTAAAGACATGAAAAGGATTGATGTACAATGCTCGCCGTAACACTTTCAGCATTGCTGGAACCGCACAAAAAGTTAACTACCTAAAAGAGTGTTGTCGTAATGTACTCAGGAGCGTAAGAAAGAAAAATTGCCTCACAAAACTAACGAGAATAAATTAAGACTAGAATAAGAAAATGAAACATTGACGTTCTTTAAAGTTATGATATTCGGCGAATCCATGGCCTATTAAAATGTTTCAATAAGAACGGAAAAAACTAAAAAAGATGCTAAAATACCTTCACATTGACATCCTTTTTTTCTTTGCGGTAAATAAGGGGGTCATCCGGCGATTTTTAAATTTTGATCCGATTCTTCTGAAATTTGGCCAGTATACAGTATGTAGGTTTGAAAATAAAACATATGTGACTCCATTATCTTTTTCGATTTAGGCCTTAGTTCTTTTTTTAAAATTGTAAAAACTAGTTTTGGGTTCGTATTTGATTTTTCATATGAATAGAAGCCATTGAATTTTTATGCTAGAAAAAAATCACAGAGAGTTTTGAAATTCTCGTAATATTGCAAACAAACTGACAGTTCCAAAATTCTCATTTCCCGTTTTGTTTTCTTTTTACATGGAGTCAAAAATTCATGATTTTTGGTCCCCTTACACCCCTCCATGGGGGAGGGATCTAATGCCCATAGCCCCATAAAATATTAGGTCGCAATAATTCATCACCTAAGGATTCTTTTTCAACAAAAAAATCTGGCCCATCAAGCCGACAGGGGCCTCGGATGACCCCTTTAAGTTGGTTTTGAAAATGCAAAAGAATACAAGGAACTGAGAACATCAATCCCTGTGACACATAGTTTAAAAAACTCTCGTTAGGGCGCACGTTTATTGGAGTATGAGCGAACGAACATAGGAACTAGTGATTGGAGGGATTAATGTAAAGAATAAAATGGGCTGATTTAAATTATTTTGCGTCTAAGACTATGAGATCGACATTCAGGACAATTTTCTTTTTTCGTTTTCATGCATCGACTAGTATGCCAAAATGAGGTCGAAAGAAATAAAATGCTTTACCATAAGACAAATTTATAATATTTACTAAATACGCTGATAATACTGGCGCAAAAGAGGTCACCGGAGTTAGAGACATGAGGATTGTTGTACAATGGTAACCAAAACATTTGCAGCATAGCTGGAACAGTGCGAAAAGTTAACTACCGAAAATATTTTTGTCTTAAGGCACTCACGAGCGTAAGAAAATATAACTTGCCAATGAATTACGCCGAATTTTCAAATGTTTCATGGCAGTGCAAAATAGTGGTTCATTTATAAACACAATATATCCTCAATTCAAATATACGCTCGTCCCAAGATGTGCGACACATAAAGTAAAGGTGATAAAACCCATCTAGTTTTTAACGACTGTGAAGTGCGAGTACGAGTAGAAATATTAGGAGTGACAGATCCATTTAGCGTTCGCATTTTCTACTCATATTACCGTTACCACAACCGCCATCAATGAACTGGCACCGACATCACAGCGAGGAAGTGATTTCCACTCAACAATGAACTTCAAAGAACACGTTCGGGCACAAATTTCATAAGGAATAAAATATGTTAGGACTGTTTATGAAAGTGGATTTTGGAATCCACTTTAACGGTAAAGACATATAGGAAGCTTATGTTAGTTTTCCTTGAAGGCTTGAGGCCCAAGTGTATTTCAGGTTCGAGGGCTTTCGTTTAAAACCGATACTTGATCAAATAGCCAAACACCTGACATGACTTCAACATGTGCGCAAGGGAAGTTTGTGGATGCTGCTCGGCAGCTACATGTAGTTGCATCTGTTACCACTGATCAGATCAACAAAAATAAAACTAGGAAGGCAGGAAAAAGATATCAAACTTAGTTTTATAACAACCTCTATTTGCGCAGGTGTGATCGCAAGAGCTTCGAGATGGCTCGCTTATACAGTTTGTTCTGTAGTTTTTCGGTAGGCTGGTTGTGTATGCTGACCGTATTTGTGGTGGCCAGTCCTTACACTCATAATTTAATCTCACGTTGGACTTTCTTCTAAAACAGTAAACGAAAGATTCTTAGCGATTATGTAGCAAATACGAGCGTAAAAAAATCAATTTGATGGAAATAATGGGTAATTGAGTGTAAATGATACCAATTCAATTAAGCAATGATGATCTGTAAGAAAAAATAAAATAAGCATCGAATATAAACGTTTGTTGAAATGCCTGGGGTAAAATTTTTAAATTACAGGCAGTTTAACGTTAAACTAACCCGTGAATTTGGTTTTTAGTTACTAACTCAATAGAGAAGATGCCGTTAAATTGGAAGGCCAAGAGTATTTCCAGACCAGTTCAAAATCAGTGTTTCTAATGAAAACCCTTTCCCAACGTTCTTCCTGAAGAAGGCTTTCAAGATTTCCTATTTCATTTTTTAAACACATTCTGAGTCATGACATGTGCTTTCCCACCACATTGTTCTGCCAGTCATGTCCGAGTATTTGAATGTTTGTGAGTGTGCGCTGGTGCGTATGTGCGTGCGCATGTAGACGTTTGTGAGCGTGTATGCGCATGTCTACGTTATTGCACATGTGAGTGAGCGCGTGTGAGCGCATGAATTCGCGAATGTGCACGAGTGTGTGCACGTGTGTGCGTATAATTATGAACGCGTGTGCACGCGGATGCATGTGTGTTCGCCCCTGTGCGTACGCTTATGAGCGCGTGGATATGCGGGCATAAGTATGCACGAGTGTGCTCATGTGTTGACGCATGTGTGCACTTCTACATAAGGATGAGCAATTTTGTGATTTTGTCTTGTTTTTTATTCAATGCATGTATATTTTGTACTTGCAGATATGACTGATGATGAGCTGAGGCTTGAAACGTTTCATTAAATGATTTTAAAGTTCTTCTTTGCTATAACCTTCGAACTTTAAATTGCTTAGCAGAAAAGATATTCCTGATACAACTGGTATTATTCTTGACATTCAAGTTCTGTGTGTCTCTGAAAATGATGCACTGAAATTGCTGAAGTTTTTAATCATTGCTGAGACGCTGTCTCATGGAAACGATTCCATGAGATTGAGTCCACGGAAAAGAAGTGAGAAAAGTAAGTTTATTTTCGATTTTCTACCTCAGTGGAAAATTACTCGAATTGTAATGTTTCAATGGAATAGTAAGGAAACCACTGTATATATTTCGTCTCAGACTTGACGCAAATTATATGATATCCGCGAGCACTTGACTATATGTAATGATGTGTTCTTCAAAAACAAAAAGGAGCACTTCTTCCGTGAAAGAATTTCTCTTCAGAAAAATGAGACATACATAATACGAATACACGTTAAAAAATCAATATGAATGGAAATCATGACTTAAACTCATCACTATTCATTTGATGTTTCAAAGAGAACTTATCTCGACGCACCTTTCTCAAATAGATCCACGTCAATATGTTCTCATTCCCTCATTTTTGTTATTTGTATCTTTTAAAACGGTACTCACATCCATTAAATGCTGATGGGATCCTTATTAATGATTTGCCATTAGCAGATCTGCCCCTAAAGATAGCTCAGCTGACAGAGCAGACACATTGAGCTTGCCGTATCGAAAGCTTGGTTCGGCTGTTTATTCATACAGCACAAATCATCGGGCGTGTCTTTTGTCATTGTAAACTTATTATCTGCGTTGCGTGGTTTATTTCTGCTTAAAGTAGTGAAAAAAGTCCCGTCTACGGTGAACGTAAGCTCAATTTACAGTTCTTCTTTAAGAAATCCGTAAGTAACATAGTAATTGAACAATCGTTCAGAGCACAATAATCAATTCCTTGATATTTCTGGGATCTCTTGAATGCACTCTTAACTTCAATGTTTTTCACAGATTCTCAATGGGAACAGTTTCCTTCGTACTTCAACCCATGAGGACCTCGGAAAATTTCGCAAATTTGAATGAAGTTACCCCAAAATTGACAAGCTGGACAATAGAAATCATCTTCTTAACAACTGCCAACTCCAACCAAGGAAGGATTTTTTCCTCTTGGAAAAAATTTCATCTCAGGGCATCCATCGAGGAAGATATCCAGCAAATTGGACTTGGTCTTACCAGCGTCGCAATGATCAGCCTGCGTAATCGGGCCGATTTTAGTCTGCACAGGGGCACTTGAAGAATATTATGTTCAAAAACAAAAATAATCAGAATAATCTTCAGAAACTTGAAAATGAAGAAAGCGACTTTTCTGTCATCAGAATAAAACTAGTTTTTCCAGGATTCTGTAAATACTTTGTTTTTTTAATCCATTCATCAACACGGGAGGTATGAAATATTCTTCAATCCCCATACTTAAAAATTACTCTGTACATTGATCGATCACAGTATGAGATGTTTCAGATCAAACATTCCTAAATAATGCGTAAGCAAATTAAACATCATTGCTGAATTAACCATAGGAATTTATTACTGTAAGAACACTTCATATTATGCAAGCTCATAGTATGATAGAAGTTCTTAAGAAAAACGAGAAATAGACTCAAGACAAACTCAGCTTTTGAATATTGATCCAAAGTCACAGGTTCTAGATGCCAGAGTTCAATTAATGAATTAGTTCGTGATTTTTAGCAGCATTCGATGGAATAAGGGTTCGGGAATTACCTTTGAGAGATGACAAGTTTACGGTTAATAAATACAACTTTTGGACCGATGATTTGACCGCGGTAAACTTGTACGAGTGTCTCGTGAAATCAAGACTCAAGGCCCAGATCTGAACGTCAGTCCGAGTCCTAGCCTGCTCCCTATTTCCTCAAAACTTCGTTCCAGTAAAGGAAAGGTTCTCACGCCCCAAGATAAGCGTTTTAACGTAGACCTAATGTTGCCGCACTCCGCCATTCTTATAACTGTTGTCATATACTAAGAATAAGTTTAGGTCAAGCCTTACGTGCCCTCTTGGCATTCGTGTAGAGTCTACCCGAAGGAGAGCCACATCTTGTGATCTTGCTTCTTTGTATTGTTCTATAGAATAGATTTTTGCCGAAAATGATCATTGTTTATTGTTTTCATAAGTTGTAAATATTTAGCTCTCGTACGTTCTTAATGTGTATTCAATTGTCTTTTTTTATTTCAGATCAGTCAGTTAATAATTTGAAACTATTAATATATATACGTATTATGCTCGTACGCATTAGTATGAGTCGGCGCTGCCGCACACGCTTGTTCATGTACTGTCTACGAGTGTGTGTTGCTCTGGCACTGAAAACGAATGCACCAAATTCCTTGACGCGTGTTTTTCTAGTTCCTTGCCATGCGCCAAAGCATCAAATTATTGAATAATAATCATGAAGGCGAAATAGGCAAACGGAGCCTTCACCTAAAATACGCGCCTATGATCTTGGTTAGGTCTCTGACTATATTGTACAGGTAGTTATTTACACATAAACAAATTTCTGCGAGAAATGAGATCATATTTTCATTAAGCATAGTTGTCGTTTTCTGTGCTGGCATTTCAATTTTAGTTTAGTTTACAGAGAAGAGCGACCGTCTTGATTTCTGTAGCGAGCTTTGAAATAAGTGGAAGAGAGCTTAACGTGTTTCGATGACTCGCAACTTTTCCTGTTATTGCGACTTAATTTACAATAAATAGCCAGCTTTATTTGAATGTCAATCTCTTTGTTGAGTCCCCATGTGGTTTCACATTCGAAGTTCAGTATTGCTTTGATTTTTCATAAAATCCCTGCATTGTTCGTAGGAAAACTTCCGACGATGTTCAAAATCTATTAGGGAAACTTCATTCCTACCTGGATAGATAAGAAACTTGTGTTATTTACAGTATGTGAAAACAATATTTGTTCTAAGATTGAAATGAAGATCGTTTTTCAAGTTTTTTAAATGAAATTTTTTGAGGATGAAAGGCACCACTAAATGACTGTCTTAGAAAAATAAACCGGCAAATGGGAGATGAGTTGAGAAAGGAGCTCCGCTTCCACCTCTGTTAATTAGTTTTAAAGAAATTCTGAGCTAGTTGGGCTGTTAGAAAAAGCTTCTAACTTTAAATTAAGACTAAATTAAAATTTGTAGATGCTATATGTTAGAAATTAGAGCAGGCTAAAAATTACCATTCTCAGAAGAAGAGACTGCGTACGGTGGGGCAAAGAAAGCTCAGCTGCCCCACTTCCTAGGCGAGTAAAACTTTTCCATTAAACATGATCGATCACTGAATGGATGGGCTTCATTTTGAGACTAAGATGAAGTTCCTACAAGCTATGGTCCCAAAACCACTCTAGATTATTGGAAGAAATGGACATTCAGGCGAGCGTTCGCTATCATCGAAAACCAGCCCTCCGGTTATTTCTAGAGGCATCTAATTCAATAAAAACTTGAATGAAAATGCACGGGATATTATTTAACGTGTACATTTCAGAATTTATTTAGGGTGTTCCTTGCAGTAAATTTATTTACGATCATTCCGTGTATTAAAATTGCCTAACTAATTCTTATCTATCAAATTTCCTACTTATAAATTTCCGGTAATATTTTTAGCTCTTGCTGTGTCTAGCGGACCCAGACAATAGCCAAGAGTTTGGAAGTTGGCGCAAGGATATTTACACGCAGAGATACGCTACATCGTCAGTAATCCCAAAACTGTCATTGCGTTGTACCGTGACTCCGGTGCCCGCAGCATTTTCCATTCCGATTATAGCGACAGATGTAAAGATGATATAAGTAGCTAATAATAATTTTTCATTACTGTTGGCAAGCCAAATAGCTCGTACCTTTCACAATGACGTAACACATCGTTTTACCTTGCTTGCTCATTATCTTAGAAAAAAATTCATCGTAAAACACTTTGGTATGCAAAATTACAATTCAAACGTTTGCAGGTTTTATATCGTACTTTTTAAATGACTCATTCAATTTTCTCAAATTCGTCGACATTTTTCTACAACGAGTATGCCAACATCTTAAGCCAATTTGAAATTCTGTAACATCATCATTGAAGTTATTGAACATGAGAGCGCTTAATACTCACACGTACGTACACGCATGCGAGCTATTGTAAATCGATGGAGCTGCTGGGGCTCAGGAAAGCTGCACGCTCACAACCTCACGTAACGCTCAACTTGTCAAGACTGATGAAGTCATGTTTCTGAACTGAGGTCAGGCCTTCCACGCTCGCCAAACTTTGTACCCTAGGCTGGCTTGTATTTTACCCTATAATACTTCTTCATTACCCTAGAAAATATAAATGAGGGCAATATAATAATTACCGTTTAGACTTTAATACAATTAATTGAATCATATTAGCAGCCTTGCCTTCAGTTTCTGAGGATTCGTTAATTAAGTAATGAATGATCCGAAGACCCTTATTATGGAAACCTGAAAAAATTGCATCTTCCAGTCAAGATTACAAAATATTTTCCAAATGGGGATCGATAAACAACTCAAACAAACACACGAAGCACTGTGGTCAGCATCATTGAAGTTCAAGTTTATATACCTAGTGTTAACAATACATAAACAATATTTTTTATAGAAACCAAGAAAAATTTTGGATAAAAAATACAGACCCACGTAATATTTTTCCCTTCTCGTTGCAATGAGTATTTTGACCGATCAAAAACAAATAAAAAATTCATGAACTTTACGTACTTTGTTAAGTATAGCTTCAAATCAAGCTAATCAAAAAATAAATAAAGCCTTACTTAATACAAACTAGTATTACCGGTTCAACCCGAGTATCGGGTTTTCCGACTTGCCTAAAAATAAAAAATAAATAAATAAAATAAAAAATAAAAAAAATTAAAAAAAATAAATAAAAATAAAAAAGTAAAGAAAAAAAAAATAATAAAAAAATAAAAAATAAAAAAAATAAAAAAATGAAGAAAAAAACAAAAAATATAATAAATAAATAGTTTTCTACAAATATAGACACCAGTGGCTTCATTTTAATACCTCACTTGACCATATAGACTCAGCCAATTTTCTAAACGGACTCGGACAAATTTTGAGTTACTGAATTGAGTATATAGATAATTATTAACCTCCAGTAACCTATACTACTTCAAAAAATTAAGTTCTGGGAATACATAGTAAAAAACTACAATTTATATCATAATAATCTTTGTACCAATGAACCTCTTGATAAAAAATTGATATTTGCATTAATTCTCTGTTTTCTTATCCGTCCTCTTGAGTCATGGGTTTAATATGAAATTTTTTTAGATTTCTTTTAGACCTATGCGTTCAAAATTCCTTTTTTATTTTCATTGGACGAATATATACACAGGTTGAAGGACTAGGAATGGGTCTTCTTTTAAGACCTACTTTTGCCATGCGCCGCAATGAACAGAAATGGTTACATCAGTGTCTGAATTCATTCAAACCCTATAGACGCTACATTGAAGACCCTTTCGTCCTTGTCAAAAACATATTAGATGTCCATTCTTTCCTTTAATATTTCAATTCGAGACATCCCAACATAAAATTCACTTCAGATCTAGAGAAAAAATAATCAATACAATTATCGTGATATCAATGTTCACCGACCAGGTTATAAATTCATAACCTCAGTCTAAAGGAAACCAACATTCTCCAGGTTAGGTTCAAGTTACTCTAGCTTTTTCTGCAAGCAATTTAAACTTAATAGCATTTGAAACCTTTTAACTCGCGCCTATAGTATTTGTTCAAACTACACTGAGATTTATAAATAATTTACTTTTATGCATTTTTATTTACGACCAATGGTTATCCGCATTCAGTTATTTTTCGTGCAACTAACAACTTCCTAAATGATAAATTCATTCCGAAATCTCATGTTCGAGCTCTGAACTATTGTTCCTACTTTTTACCATATTTTGGTTATCATTCGAAAAAGTTAAAAAAGATCTTTTAAGGGGGTCCTCCGGGCCCTTTTTCTCTTCGATGGTTATTTTTCATTTTATTGTTGGAAAAGAATCCTTAGGTGGTGGACTATTCGGTCCTAAAATTTTATGGCGCTACGGACAATAGATCCCCCACAGGGGGAGGGGGGTAAGAGGACCAAAATCCTAAATTTTCGAGCCTATTTCGACACCATATAAAAAGAATACAAATGAAGAAATGGAAAATTTGCGAATGTACTTATGTTAGATATGTTCCAAAGATTTTAAAACTGTCTTTGTTTTGGTCCTAGCATAAAAACTCAATGAGTTCTATTCTTTTGAAATATCAATACCAGTTGACTAAATACCAATATGTCAATTTTTAAAAAAATTTTCAATTTTTTTCTTTTTTGTAAATTACAATTCACAGTGTGAATATGATGTTATGCATGGAGATTATCGAAATAAAAATTAAAACAGCATTCAATTACATAAATTTTCCATTATATCACACTAAAGCAAAAAATTTAGTTTTTGGCCTATACTGTAGTCACTTATTCACAAAATTCAAAGGAATAGAAGTCATTGAGTTTTCATGCTAGGAAGAAAACAAAGACAGTTTTGGAATTCATTGAACATTTCCAACAAAGTTATATTTCTACTTTTTCTATTTTTACATTTTAATTATTTTATAACAGTTCAAATCCAAAAATTTCGTTTTTTTCTGATATATTGGTAAATTTTCGCATATAAAAAAATAAAAACAATTGCAAAATCCCTGAATATATCTTTGTTAGAAATGTTCCAAGGATTCCAAAACTGTCTTTGAATTTGTTCTTGCATAAAAATTCAATGACTCCTATTCTTGTGAAATAGGTATAAAAATGACCCAAAAAATGATATTTTAAATTTTTCGGAAAAACTAAGGCCTAAATCAAAAAATTTCATGAGTTCAAATATGTTTGTCTTGCAAAACTACATATACTGACCAAATTTTAGATCAATCGAATAAAAAATTGTTTTTGCGGAGGACCCCCTTAAAGCTTATAACTAATTTTTCCAGATATTTCCTTTCATTTCATTTTAGTTAAAAAACGTACTTGTGAATCATTTTTTAATTTAAAGATGTGTTCCCGACCGGCATGCGGTCTTCCCTCGTCTAGAATATTAATTTTGCGCATTGCGCATCGCAGTATGTGGGATCCATGCAACCAAGCACTTTATATCAGGGTCGCTGAACTTGCAGGTTGAAGTCATCGTACAGGCTGCTTGCTTACTTCTCCTAATCTTTCTAGTGTAAGTGTTCTGATTCTAACTACGACGTATAAGAATCGTTCATTAATGGAGGACGCTCTATTATTCGACTCGTTCAAACCAGCTGAGAGAGGTGCCGCGACTGCACTGTCGGTTATCCACGTTCTCACCATTCACCAACTTCGCTCCATTTTCGAAGAGAACGTGAAGGAAGCGAAGACTTCAACTGACCGAGGGCGTCAAGCAGCGAACTGACCGAAGAAGTTGCATATCATCGACAACGGAGAAGATTAGCATTTATTGTATCATTATTCGATAGCTAACGTTAATTAGACTGTCAGTATAAGTAACGAGAATTGATGTTTCCCATTTCGAATATAATTCAATACGCTAGAGTCATACGTAACTGCTTGTTTGTGGAATTAATCCATCTTAAGATTGTGATGAAAATATCGTGCGCAGCCAGACACTTGGAGGTTGACAGTGTGGGGTCCAAGGGTAGGGAAACGCCGGAGAGCTGCGATGTTTACTTGGTGAGACGGTGGGGAGTACAGACAAATGCGGCGTTGAACGCCCCGCACCCTAATTTATATGACGAATATTGCTGGTGCAGCATGCGCATTGCGGACACCCCGCATTGAGGGCATGAGCGCATTGTACTGAGCATACATACGAACAAATGCACTTACACATCTCCCCCCCCCCCCCCCCCCCCCAACGCCAGGTAGAACGCAACCACCAAAAAAAACGCTCGAATCAATAAATCAAAACAAAAACCAAATTCGAGTACCAAAATAACAAGATAAACGCACACAGCTCAATAATGCCGAAAGAACAATAATATTAGCCAAGCAAAAAAACTATAAATACTGAATAGTTAAACAATGCGTTAAGCTAAATAGATGAGAAGGAACGCAAGCAAAAATAGATAAATTTCCCTTTTCATCAAAATTAACTTTAGACTAGGTACTACGCAAAACACGTACCCAATTTAACAAAGGAAAATAGAAACACATGGAGTGCAAAATACCCATAAAACAAATGGTATATAAATAACCAACACCAGTCCTTAAATTTTACACATCGCACAAAAGAAAACAAAACCGCAAAAAGGAATAGATGCATTGAAAATCAAATTTATATTAAACATTTCAAGGAATTTATTCGAATAATCACTCATTTAGAAGTAAATAAGAGTCGCACCATAAAATCATTATAAACAAATAAATAACACTCAAACCATAAAAATAAAACACGTTGCGTACCAATCTTTAACATCGGCACCAACTCGCGCATGACACGTAACAAAAACAAAAAATGCTCTTTAGTAAAAAGTAATAATAATAATAATTATGCATGTAACGAAATAAATACACCATACCTCGACAATTGATTAGATCAACTCATACGCAAGAACCGATATATCCCAAAACACAAATAGATCCAAAGCACAATAAAAACATAATTAAACAAATTAATTAATAAATTAAAAAATTCATCCAACTCGATCAACAACTCGATCGTCTTCACCAAACATGCTTTGCACTCTCACGATTTCACAGAGCACTGAAACACAAAAGTAAAACACTGAATTACTAATAAAGCATGATTATATAAGTGAGTAAAAAAATGCGTCGATTATATAATTGAAACCAAATATAGATAAAGCTAAAACTTAACATCAGTCGCCAGATTTTTCAACTCTGGTTTTGACCCTCTAGCACCGTTCACAACAACTCTGACACCTCCCATTTTCACAAAGTGGGGATTTTGGGGAATGCTGCTCGCATTACTCCATGTTCCGCACCTGCGGCACCCCCACCCTCATTGCCCAGGGGGTATTGGGCGCAACTGCTGACGTCGGAGGGTGAAATCCTCCAAGCGCACCCTCTCGGTCATGACATTAACTTCTCGGCGAATGTAGTATACCGTCACCCCTAATGACAACCCGCACAAAACGCGAGCAATGAGTGCCGCATCTGACACCCGGTCTGGTAAAAGGTCAACGTGCGCATTCGCCTCTATCCAATCTTCGGACACACGCCCTTGATGTTGGGCCATAGCATTAGTGAAAGCATCCACACTTATGCTAGTCACTTTGTTGCCCATTGCTAATGTTTTGGGTATATGTTGTTTGTTTTCAACTAGTACTGACTGCGCTAAACAGTTCTTGACCGTGAATGACAACTGTGGTGACCTTCGTCAAGGCCAGCAGACGTACTCCACGGCCCGGGTGTGCGTACTGCTGACTCAGCTCACACCCGCGTCCTTGCTCTGAAAATGGAACGAGAACAGTCCAATCAGCATGGCCAAAAAAAACAACAGCAAACAATAATCCGATTGAACGCCACCCAGCTTCGAGTGGATAATGAAACGCTGAGTAAGCAATAAATATCTCGGCGTCAGCGGTCTTGCTGCACTGCTTGCACATTCTGGTTCTGTATCAGCGATGAGGACACAATGAACCTCGCAAGCTGAGTGCGGCTTACAACAACCTTAATGAAAATTATGAAATACAAATGAAGCTAGAGTACAAAGCAATCAAAATCAAAAGTTTAAATACATACATAAACAATAATTACATTTTTAAATCAAACGAGACACGTACAAAGCGTAAAAATAAATTGTCGCATTACAATGCAAACATTCTTCCATCGTAAGAACTTTCAGGTTATCTTACGTAATGGTAGCACGTGATTTTTATTACTTTTATGAATTTTATTGCCAATTTTCAATTCTACATAATTCCTGTTAACTTTAGTAACGATCGCAGGACTTAACCAAGATTATTCTAATTTGTTTTTCCTTAAATGGTTCCTTAATAGGACTCGGTCTCCTACGGCAACATTCTCATCCTTACGTTTGAGGTTATGGTACATCGTCCGTTTAGCTGTATTGTTTACAATTACTGACCTAACGTTTTCAACAATACGAGCCGCTTCTTTAGCTCTAAATTTTACCAGATCTAAGTTGGTATCATAACTGTAAATTGTTTCAAAAGTTTGCGCCTGAAAATTTCGAAAAGTATCCCTAATAAACATTATATAACTCGGGATATCACCCAACGTAGAATTCAACGACTTGTTGATGGCATTTTCCGCCATTTCTAAACACTAGTCCCATTCAGTATGAACCAGGGAATTTGCGTACAATTTAAGTAGGTTCGTGATTTTTTTATTCTTTCCACAATAGCGTTAGCATGAGGACTACATGGGAGAACTTCCTTCTTCGCTATGACGTGAATTTTAGCAAAATGTTTTACTGCCAATGACTTGAATTCAAGAGCTTGATCCGACAGCAAGGTTTTCGGATAGCCGAAAGTACTGAAACAGCTATTTAGGCATGAAATGACCGTATCTTCTAATCAATTTGAGGTCGCGTATAGTTTGCAGTAACGAGAGAGCAAATCTATTATCACTAAAATATATTTATTATGTATAACCGTTGAAGGAAGCGGTCCAAGGAAGTCCATTAACACAATTTCGAATGGTTCTTTTGCTATAGGCGCGTCTAGAATCTTGGTATTATCACGGTATTATTCGCTTTGAGAATTTTACACACTTCACACATATTAACAAATTTCCTAATTATAGTTACCTCCAGTGAATGAAAAAACTTAACTAAAACTTGAACAATGTGTGTATAGTATCAGTATGATACAAAGAATGGATTCCGAGCACCGCTCTATGCATCAGCGACGTCGGCATAACTGAAGTTAAAATAGTACTAGTTCTCGAATCAATTTGTTTTCGTCTGTAAAGCACTTTGTTTAAAATTAAATAATTTTGCAAGTCGGGGATCGTAGACTTACCACAGTTCAGTAAAGCGTCCCTCACTTCCGAACAAAAATGGTCCTGCTTATGCTCATTCCGGAATTTCTCCAGTCCCCAAGATACCTCCGTCATCTTAGGTATGTATTCCGTCAGTCTCGGTAAGGCCGACTTTGGCAACGCCCTGTCTGCTTGCGTCAGCGCATTGCCAGAGTTCGTTGCACCTTGCCTGGTAGTCACAGCACACACCTCTACTTCTCCGAGTTCAGCACAGTCATCTAGGTCAGACGCAGTCAATTGCTCAGGTAGTCTACTCAAACAATCGGCAACAATATTTTGTTTACCGGGGTAATATTTTACTATAGGATCAAAAGAATGTACTGTTAGACACCAACGCGCCATGGTCGAATCATCAAGAAGTCTTTTTTGGAATAATGGAGTCAAAGGCTTATGGTCGGTGTACAAGTGTATGGGATAGCCTAAAATTAAATATCTGAACGCTTTAAGAGCACAGACAATTGCCCGAAATTCCATTTTAGTAGTACTATAACGCTTTTGCGTGGAATTCATACTTTTACTGAAGTACGCAATTTGGCTGCATGGGTTTATTCGCATCGTTTCCGTGCTGTAAAAGCACTGCTCCTATTCCGAAATTAGGAGCATCTGTAAACACGTGGAACGGCTTTTCAAAATCAGGATGCCGTAAAACGGCATCAGATGTCAAAGCAGATTTATTATTCTCAAGAGCTTCCTGGCATTCAGCCTTCCATATGAAATCAACAATCTTTCGTAACAATAATTGATAAAACGGGTTCAAGATCGACCCAAACATAGGAATATGGCTTCGAAAATAGTTCGCAACACCTAAAAAACTCTGCAATTCCTTCAAGTTTCGGGGAACAGGAAATTTTTTTAGCTTTTCTGACTCTTTACAGCGTGTGCCGTCAGCTGATACACCATGAGCAAGATATTCGATAGAACCCTTTAGAAATTGGCATTGTTCAAGCTTCGGGGATAGATTGCCTTCACGTAATTTCTCAAAGACACTTCTTAAATCTTTCAAATGCTGGTTCATTGATTTAGAGAAAACTAATATATCATCGAGAAACACAAAACAGAGTTTCCCGATGATATTTGCAAGTACGGAAGATATTACTCGCTGAAAAACGGTAGGACTCGAGCTAAGTCCAAAAGTTAACCTCCTAAATTGAAACTTATCGTAACCGATACTATAAGCAGTATATTTACGGCTACTTTCTTCCAATTCCACCTGGTGGAACGCCGATCTCAAGTCCAAACTTGAGAAAACGCTATTTCCACCGAGGGTATAAAGGATCTCATCTATCCTTGTTACCGGGTAGGACTCTTTGACAGCAATTTTGTTAAGCGCTCTAAAGTTGATAACTGGACGTATGTCGCCAGACTTCTTTTTTACAATAATTACCGTAAAATTATATTCCGACATGGAAGGTTCAATAATACATTGATCAATCATCTGTTTGTTTGCCTGCACCAAATCCTCTCGATATTTATGCGGGATTCTGTACGGTAACATATTTAGTACTGGCGCATCTGGTTTCGATTAAATTTTATTTCTCATTATATTAGTAATGCCAATTGTTTCGCCTTCCAACGTAATAACGTCTCGGTGCTCATTTAATAAACTAATCAATAAGGGTTTTTCATCATTTTTATCGCAATCTACGTTTTTACTCGTTAACGGGTGTCATTCGCCCCTAGAAGCATTCTGTACATCCTTTTCCTGTGCATTAATTCCTAGTTCGTCAACCCGAGTACAATAACAACAATGCCTCACCCGATCGGCCCCCAACCCAAGCTCTTTCCCAGTGATGGTATTAAAGTTTCCACCATAGCACCTGTCGACCTTGGTTGGATTCGCCAGTTTGTTGACCTCGCACAAATTTGCCTCTCGCAAAGCTCCTTGCACAGTAGTCATGTATATCTCTTGTTCGACGTCAAGATCGTCTACTGCCTCTATATTACTTAGCATGGTATTTTCACTTAGATAAACCTCGTCATTCGAGACGTTTACAAGCAAGACGGGTACAAAACCCTCCGAGTCTATTTTCACCACTGATTCGGCCACGTAGATGCCATTACTTAAAACTTTTTTCTTCATTATGTATTTTCCCGGTTTCGCCTTCCGCACACACTCATTAACCACACGTAGCGAGTTACTCGGTATTTCCACTGCTCCGCAGTGCACTACAAATGGTCGGTTTACCATTCTTTTTTCTCTTTATTCTTCAGACTCTCTCTCTCTCTCTGCTGCTCAGCAGTTTTTATTATCTCTAGGCTGCCTTCTAGCCTCTCGCCATTTTCTAGGCTGCTTTTTTCTCTCATCCGCCAATATTTCTTTTTTCGCATGCTCTGAGCAACCACGTCTGCCATCAGACAATCTGTCTTATTTATGGTATTTAGGAATACTTCTCTCCTACTTTTTTCGTGCATACCATGCACATCGTGAAAGGGCACTTTCACTTCGTCAAGAATAATGAAACCCTCTTTAAAATCGAGTACTGCGACCTGTAGTATATCCATTCCTATTATTACATCACAATTAAATTCACCATCTTTTAAAATCAAAACGCTAGTATCTAATTTTTTATTATTAGGCAGGGTGATACATAGGTCAACTTCCCCCGTGACTTGGCTTTTTTTAATTTATACCCCTGACTCTTAAATTACTAGGCTTAATTTGCTCGTTCAGGCTCTTTATATTCCGGTAACTAATTAGACACTTATCGCTACCACTATCAATTAAGGCACTCAGAAATTTGTAATTGTTTTTTAAGATAATTGTTGGCTTTTTTATCTTCTTAATGAGAACAATCCATCGCCTTCCTATCTCAGCCGACCTGCTGTCATGATTGTGGCTGCTAAACAAACCTCTGCTGGTTGTTCTGATCTTGCGCCCTCATTTAGTTCTTGTTCTTTCAAAATTTGAAACTTGTTCCTACACTTAAACAGCGGACCGACAACCTCGGTCAACTTAGCTACAGTATCTGGCTTCGCAACCACCACATCAGGATTAACGAGAGCTGCGGACCGACCCTCGGGCACTGTCAAATACTCCCTCTTAACACCAACTCTCACACTTTCGTCAGTATTTATTCTAAAAAATAATTGCTCTCAGGAGCTTCGGCGTAATGCGCCTCACTCCTACCCCGGCCACCTTCGCGTGATTTACACTCACGAGCAAAATGACCTAACCTCCCACATCTATAGCAGATTCTGCCTCAGAAACTTGGTTTGCCCTGACCTCGTTGCTTCCGACATGCAGTTCGTACGTGTCCTGGACTATTACAGAGTGAGCAGAAGGTATCTTGACTCGTCCTACCAAAATTATTAGCAGATTGTCATTAATTCTCGACTAGAGACTCATTACATTCCAAGTTCCTAAATCTCTATCGCCTACATAGGCACAAGGTCTACCTCGCGAGTACCGTGCCCCAGGTCTGAAAAATGGTCTGCGCCCTTGCACGCGATACTGGCTGTGCGAGGAGGCATAGAAAACCTCACCACATGGTTCATACGTGTTGCTATCTGACGCCTTTACTAAATAGGTCTCCCTAGACGAAAACTGTGCACCAGCCTTTGTTTCCGCCATTATTGGCTTGCTGTCCGGATGATTACGGACTGCGGATACTAAACGAGCTAATAGCTCTTCTGAGGTTAAGAATGGACGCGAGAAATTTTTTTTCGAAAAATTCTCGTCTAACAGGAGAGCTAAAATTGACGTTGCTTAACTAAAAACCAACAAGTCTCCCGCAAATTTTGTTATCTCATTGGCATTCGTACTCGCTGCGACAAAGGGATGCCTATGAAAAGCAACTTCCGAACTGGTTAGAATGTGCTCGCTCAACTTTCTTATCTTAGCTAGGGCTGTTACCAGCTGAGCTGCTAGGCTCTCATTCCTCAATAACTTTACCTGATTCAAATTGCAAGCAAGAGCATGGACTGATTTTTTGCCCTTGGCGATATATATATCGTCCAGTATACTGACCACCTCTTCAAACGAGTAGTTTAAATCCTGATTTACTAATTTAGTTGCTACCGAGTTGAAATCTCCGACTTGCTTGTGAGCACTACGTACCAACAAATCCTTTTTAGCATCGTCTGAATTCACGTCGGAAAGCATGCTGAGATACGCACGAAGATTTGAAACGTGAGTACGAAATGTTTTCGTCTCTCAAAAGTCTGGATCTTCCCTTCGCTTTCTTCCGCGGTAAAGCGGTAATTCAGCGCTAGAAAGTATTGTACTTCCTAACGCTAGCATTGTTGGTACGGAGTTACTCGTAGTCGTCACTGTGTTTACACTGGGTATACGGAACGTTACTGTTTGCGTAGTCAATACGCTAGGACCAGCGGTCGACAAATCCGTCATCTTTGACGTCTTATTATTCTGATTTTAAAAACGCGGAACCGACTCACGGCCACGACTAGTTTTAATTGCTACTGCACTTATGTTCTCTTCCTCTGAATCCGACGAGGACATTAATTAAACACTACCCAAAATAATGAGAACACCACAAAAAAAAGAAAACTCTACCAAGATTAATCCTCACACAAACAAAAAGATAGTACCGCGTCAAAAATCAATACAAAAAATAGACGTCTCAAGTAATATACGAAATCTATTCAACAATTTCTCGTCACGATAATGAGCAATGTGGTCAAAACCTATGCTCAAATAAATCTCTTTAAATCGAACAATTTAAATCAACACAGTCTGCAAATTTTAATAAATCCTGAGATTACCACTGACGATAAATCAATCACCGTATTTAAAGTACAAAGCCGTCCATCCAATAACACTATCGCTGCAGAAAAATCCTACTGCAAAAATACAAAACGTCAAATATGCTTACTCAACTCTGAGTCGCAGGGACGGCTCTCAGCTGGCTGGTGTTGCTTGCTGGTTTTTCTTTTGCTGGAACCTGATGTTGTTGAGCACTTGTGATTTAAACGGTTTATACTGAAAATGTTTATATATTAGGTTCTTCGTGAATAAAATACAAATGAGTTATCTACTCACTGTGCAAAATAAATTATACACACACAACACTGTCCCAAAAATTTTTGCACTGTTATTGCTGATTCCGATGAAAGTTGATGCAGACAACGATGTTAAAACAGTTTCCTTCTTTACACAAGGACAACTGAACCATATATCCCTCACCTAGAAGCACGTAAAGTTCTTCGTCGCAAGGCTTCTGCAGCTGTTCTTCAGAGACTCGGCGAGTTACGAAACGAAAGACGTTCGTATTTCTCGGCCGGTGATCCTCCCTTTTTCCATAACTTTTCTGCAGATACACTTGGGAAATCACAGCTAGGAAATTATTCGATTCTTCTAGACCGTCTAGCGAAAATTTTCCACACTCTTCAAACACGAAGAAAAGTGTCTCGCGTTGTCACAAAACGCAATTTCTTCTGACGAACTTCCGTGGAATTCGAACACAGACTGGCCACCAATGTGTGGTCCAAGGGTAGGGAAACGCCGGAGAGCTGCGATGTTTACTTGGTGAGACGGCGGGGAGTACAGACAAATGCGGCGTTGAACGCCCCACACACTAATTTATATGACGAACATTGCTGATTCAGCATGCGCATTGCGGACACCCCGCATTGAGGGCATGAGGGCATTGTACTGAGCATACATACATACGAACAAATGCACTTACAACAGAACCTTACAGCTACGAGGGGACGCTGGCATTAAGCTCCGGGACGTTAGAGAGAGAGGAGGGTGCGCTTTGTCACTAAGTCAGCCTTCGGGCTTGGCTTTGTCAAGTCTTTACCATGTGAATTCAGTGTAACAGAGTACATTTATTAACGTAATAAACCAAAGCGGTCCCTGACCATATAGCAGCGTCATCCTGGATTCAACCAAAAGACGAGTTTCATTATTATTCATAGCACGTTTCCATTCTAAAAGCATCCTCGTCTATTTCCTGTGCATTGGGTAGTCATAGATGCTAGCATTCAGCGTATATCCGATGTGGTAATTAAAATGTAACTAGGTGCGTTAGATCCACTTTGATTATTTCTGTGTCGAGATTAGATAATAAATAACGATGTCAATGCCTTGTAAGTTTCCCCTTAAATAAGAGAAGCGTTATCGCTTCTGTTAAAGAAAAAAGTTAACACGCTACCATAATAATATAAAACGTAAAATACTAATTACATTGGAGACGTTGAAAAGTCTCGATTGATCTTTGTTAACGAAAATAAAAGAATTGTGACCTTAAGTCACGACGACTATCAAAAGAAATGACAGCAACAACGACGAAATATGAGAAGAAGAAACCGCGCCATAACATAAGACAACATTGTAGTAATGGTTCCTGTATACAGATTATTGACATTAACTAATTTAAAACAATAAAAACTTGTACCGCCATCGTAAACTTTTGTATTTTAGATTCATTGTTTATGCATAAACCCAAATCTTCTCTCAACGAAATGCAAAGTGCATATCCTCTGAAAATAGTCAACCGGTAAATTCGTTTTGTTTTTGTGGTTGTATTCTGCGATTCTGTAATCTTAACTGTACTGACATGGCCTTTATTTTTTTGCAGGCTTTTTCTTGAGAATGAGCCAAGGCTCGAAACGTCCAAAGTAAATGTTTTTAAAGTTCTTCTTCTCCATTTCTTTTATAGTAAATTAGCTTCGCGGAAAAGATTTTCCATACTAAATACGCTATCACGCTTTCCACATTTCTTAGATGTTAGCATTGCTGAAGATTTAGCACACGTGGTATTACTTTTCACTTCATTAATAGCATTCATTAGATAGTATCAATTTGGAAAATTAGCCACAGTGGAGCCTTATTCTTCAAGGTAATGCATCAAACCAAGCACTGTTTCATTCATCCAACTGGCTCTTTGTGAAGTTTTGGTCAGATTTAATTGGCTAAATAAACGTTCACCGGAAGTATTTGAAAGTAGGTGGAACAACGGCGTTGAAATTATAATTTTAAGATTTGGATAACGTAGTAGCCCTCTGGCATTTTTACTGCTAAACACTGTTTCCCAATAATTAACGGCTGACATTTCTGGTGTCAATTGTTCATTCAAGTAATGTTTTCGCCACTCTTCCTCATGACATTTATCGACAAACTTTATCATTTGAGAAATTTCGTGTAAAATATATGACAATGATTTTAGAGCCAGTGTTGAATTACGCGGATTTACACAGCATACGAGGTCATGTACAGGATCCTTGACGGAAAACATTTTTGTGATTTGTGAAACTGTTTCAACTTAGAAGCATCTACAATTAGTAAAACAAACTCTTTCTCTTGTGAAGTAATGCCAGTTATCTGACATCGTTTCAGTTGCTGTCATCCAAATTTATATTTCACATGACGACACAAAAGCACTAGTCAATGTTGGATGGAATGGATTCCGCAAAGAAATGGTCGCATTCTTCATAGAAGCAAAATTATAAAATCTGAACAAATGTTCCTAATTAGGCTATAGATTTTTTATCTCAAATTAAAGATATTTGGGGAGTCAAACAGAAATAAGGTATTGTATTCGTTTAATTTTCCAAAATTGTAAACTAAGAACTCTAAATAAGCGCGGGTTAGCTTTTTGTTTAGAGCATTGGCTATCATATCACTTCCTGAGTTGGATCGGTAAACGACGACTCAACAAAGTAGAGTGTGAGTGCATCCCACTGCTGTAGCAATTGTCGTGCACAAACTTATAAAGAAACTGCACATTACGGAAGGATCGCAACTGGTTCAGTACAGGTATGGAATTCGTTAATTTGTGTTGTATTTAAGAATTAAATTTTGCTTAATATCTTCTACTCAATTAATTCTTATTTGTGTTATTCGACTGCAGTTATCAACAATCTTCTATATTTTTTATTATTTTTATGAACTAAATTTCAAATATAGATTTTACCCTAGATTTTGCATTTTTTCCCTACCCTAGACTGTACCATAAGAGGGGTCTGATTACACTAGACTAAGGTAATTACCCTAGGAGTGGAAGCACTGACTGAGATGTTCGTAATAATTCATCCTTGAGTTGTTGGCCTCAGTTGTCAGCTGTGTCCCCTGCTTTAAAAAATAGAATTTAAAAAATAATTCAATACAAATTTTAAAAGTTCATTCAACATAGTCGCTGATCAAGATTTCTGGATTTGTTATCGGTAAGTAAAAACCAAACGGCTTTTTACAAAAAAAAAATCTACATTCATAAGTTATATGTTAGTCTCAATTTTGTGGCACCATAAGAACTAGTAGCATGTGGCCCGAAGTACGAAGATCTGGAATTTTCTTCTGAAGTAACTCGACAACAGCTTTGGTTATGCTATGGAGCAAAAATAGGCCTTGCCTTGAGTAAACCTCAATTCATGTATTGTATTATCTCAGTAATGAATCAACTAGTTCACTATAACTTCATAGTGAACACAGTTAATGAACATAGCAATAACTTCTAATGCAGAGTGTACCGTACCTACTTGAATAGTAATTGTTGTAGCAGCTATTCTAGCACCTAGTATATTCCATACAAATTTGCTGCATTTTTATGATTGGTACAGCGGCTCCTTAGCCATCTTGACTTAGAAACTGTTGCCCTATGAAACATAACAACTACTAAATTAATACTCGTATTACGGATACTTTCCTACTGAAGTGGGGCTTCTTCAATAAATTATCTACTGAGGTTGGCATAGCAGCTATTTGTAATCTAATAATAATTTTAATGAATGAAAATAGGAACATTTTCACTGTGGTGGTTACAGCTACCACTTCAGTTCTTAACTCGACTGGACATCACTAATACTCAACTGCAATGTGTATACTTACGAGGAAGGCCTGAAATGTATAAACTGTCAATGATAGGCTACAATGATCGAACTTGACCCGATGTATTTTATTTTTTGACACATAGTCTCCTCTACGGTCAAGACCATTTTTCCATTTGGTGATGCAGCAGTTGAATTCTAAAGGAAAACAGCTCACATTCTGGACCCAAAAATAGTTTCTGATAACAGATACATCATTGCCCCAATAATTCTGTGGGTTGAAGTTTTTGTTTCAATAATAAAATTCAAAATATAGTCAAATAACATCATAATTAGTAGGATAGAGTGAATAACTAGTGTAAGGCCACAGAAGCACCTAGCGGCAATTATACAATGACAAAGTTTTGGAGAAAAAGGAACTTTTTCGAACATATTATGAGAAGAGGAATATACTAACTTCTATAAAGGTTGTCGAAGTACACAATACCCATTGGAGCATCATTACCTTGACTAACCACAATATTTTCAACAGTGTAAGAGCCAGTTCTCCAGACTCGCCTCAGTACGTCAAAAAATTTGCGGGTGATGAGCGCTTTCCAAGCAGAAACAATATCCCACGGCATAAAATATCTTTAATTTTAACATCAATTAGACGTAGGAGTGGTCTGCACAAAGTTCTCAGTCCAGTAAAGAGTTGAGTGTGTAAACTGTTATAGTAGCACACAAAAAATTTTATAAGTAGACGTTCATTTTCTGAAGGCTCGTTAAAGCGTCAAGCATCTTTTATTTTTACTGATATTATATTTCTCGCACACATCTTAATTAATAATAAGCTCGCAGAAAACGTCGCGTCGCAGAAAACACCTTTAAATGTGCATTTGATAGTTATTTGTATAAATAAAAAATTTCACCAATAAAGTTCGATCATCGGTAAGTTAAGTATAACACCTCAAGTTTTTACAAGAATCAGTTGAGCGCTATAAAACAAAAAATGAAAACATAACTTGTGTTTCAGAATTTTCTGAAACCACTTTCAGCTCAGATTCTGACAAATTAAATAACCATTAATTACTTTACAGAGAGGTCTCCAAAAATGTTTAGTCTAAAAGTTACCGGCACTTGAAATGTAGTTACTGACGACCGATCGCTTGGCCGTCCAGGTCTCCTGATTTGCGGTTCATAAACTCCTACCTTTCAGGACACCCAAAATTTAAGGGGACCGTCTACGTAAAAAAAGTCCATTATTTATGGATGGATTTCTCTGAAATTTTCACAGTAGGTGTGAAATGATGGAAAGATCATTTGTTACTTCGACAAAATTTTTGTACCTGCACTAGATTTTTTCATTTTCGAAAAATATGATAAAATAGGGTTTTTTTAAAAAACTATCTTCTTCTACAATTTTGAGGTTACAGACCCAGTACTTCGGTTTTAGATTGCTTATATGTCTATATAACCACACGCAATGGGGAATTTTGATAACTTCTTTTTGTGGATTTTGGGAATTAATAAAATATGACCTTTTTTATTTTTTTTCATGCCGTGTAATTTTCAAAATAATAAATTTATAAGAAAATGCTACTGAGCGTGGATACACTTTGCTAAGCCCTATCGAATGGTATATAAACCATTCTCGTAGCTCTAAAATTGTGGAAGAAGTAGCATTTGAGAAACTAATTATCAAGTTTCCAGAAAAGCGTGTTTTTTCCCAAAAAAAATTCTTTCTATCTTTTGAACTACAAGGTTTTCTGCAATGAACTCTTGAGCGTGTGTAGCTCTTTTCAAGCCCTTCTGATTGATATAATTTACATTGCTGTAGCTCTGTAACTCTGGGAAAAAATATACAACAAAAGAGAATAGGTGTTATTCTTGAAAACAACCAATTTTTCTAATTTTTCATTTTTTTGACCATAGTACGTTTCTTTGTCAAGTCAAGTCCTTTGTTTTATAGCTCTTTTCAAGCCATTTGGATTGGTGTGCTCGCGATAGCTGTAGCTATGATACTGCAGATGTCATCGAGTTATGAATGAAAGCTGCGGTATCATAGATAGGGCAGAACAGCTAAATTCTGAAATTGTCAAAAATTATAAAAAATATTCACCCAGCGTTAGAATGTTTCGTTTGAATAATGAAAGCACTTTGAGGAGCCCATGAACGAACTATACTGCCATTGCCGCAGAGAAACACGCTCAATTGACACCCGATAATGAGGGGGGGGAGGGTTCAAGGTCACGCCACCCCCATCGCTTTCTCCCCCTCTGGTGGGCGCACTATTCGGAGTAGACGTAAACGGAAAGTACCAATGGAAGCGCAAGAAAATCCTCTATAAGATGCATATAAAAACAGAAAATCAACACATATCCCGATTTCTATCAAGACGGTCTCCTGCTGCGTTATCATAGATACGGCAGAACAGCTAAATTCTGAAATTGTCAAAATTTCACAAAAAAATATTTATTCAGCGTTAGAATGTTTCGTTTGAATAATGAAAGCACTTTGAGGAGCCCATGAACGAACTATATTGCCATTGCCGCAGAGAAACACGCTCAATTGACGCCCGATAATGAGGGGGGGGGGAGGGTTCAAGGTCATGCCACCCCCATCGCTTTCCCCCCCCCCCCCCCCTCTGGTGGGCGCACTATTCGGAGAGACGTAAACGGAAAGTACCAATGGAAGCGCTAGAAAACCCTCTATAAGATGCATATAAAAAGCAGAAAATCAACACATATCCTGATTTATGTAGACGGTGTCCTTAAGTGTACGAAACACCAATTTTGCCCGAAGAAGCACTTATCGCCAGGATGATTGAAGACTTTTTCCCCATTCCTTTGATTATGTTTTACTTGTACCGAACTGTGTTATTATTATTTACGCATCGAGAAAGGAATATGTAGTCTATAGACAAAGATATGATAAGGAATACATGCATTCAACAAGGATTCCTGCCTACCCTCACCTTCCCGAGGTTGTACCGTTAGTATACCCACTTGGAGTTGTTACGCGTTACATCCGGTTTATGTAATTTGATAACATGGTGCTTATATCAATTGTTTAAATAAAGGACGTCTTGGTAGTGAAGTTTCCATTTTTTCAAAATTTTGGGATCAGCAAAGACAAATTAAATTTTTTGACCCAAGCTTTCGGCTAGATTAGCTCTAGCAGTCATCAGGGGAACGATGTATTTTTAAACAAAACCTCTTATGGTGTCCGCGTGTATCTAGTATACAAAACATTTTATTTAATTTTTAGATGCAAGCCGAAAATCATTGATCAAGGGTGACTGATGAGCAAAGGAAGAAACTGCGGGGGGACATCAAGGTGACGATTAATTTTGTTTGGTTCCTGAATACTGTACATTGCTTCGACAATTTTTCGGGCGTATTAAATTTTAACATTTTATACGATAGATACATTTTCAAAATCAAAAGAATGGTTATCTTCTTCGGAATGCTAATAGACAAGGTATAACCTATTCTTCCTCTGCACATTCTTAGCATGCTCATCAATACGTTGTTAAAGATTTCTACCCGTTTCCCCAATGTAACATGCCCTCATTCTAAGGAAGATGAAATTGACTTCCATGGCAACAAGGAAACTGTAATTAGAAAACTAACCGTTCCAGAGGAAGAAAAAGCCGTTCTTCGCTCCCGAGTAATAACTGCACTACAAAGTAGCTAGCGGGTCACGAATATATCTAGAAAAGAAAAAGTTGCCATTAAAGCATTAAGAGAGGAGGACTCAATCGTCATCGCACCTGCAGATAAAGGGAACTCGCTGGTAGTTATTGACAGACGAGATTATGAATAATAAATAGCTGATCACTCAGCGAATAGTAGTACTTACAGGATAATGAATGAAAATAAAACCTATTTAGCAGTAAAGAAAGTGAACAAGCTAATAAAATAGTTGAAAGATGAAAATAAACTCACCGACTAATATCGTAAAGCCTTGTACGTAAACAAGTGCGTGACCCCCCTCTTCTACGCGCTAATCAAAACACACAAGGAAAACTACCCGATTCGTCCTATCGTATCTTTTATTGATTCACCAACTTATTAAGTTGCAAAATTTTTATCGGGAATCCTAATCCCAATTACAAACGAGGCATCGCAAAAACTAAAAAATAACTTTCAAGTCAAGTAATTTTTGCAAGAAATCAACGTTCCGGACAATTATATCCTAGTTTCTTAGGATGTGAAGAGTTTGTTCACTTGTATACATCAAAATTTTGCTCATTAATGTGTCGCCGAAAAATTGCAGAACTTCAACTCACCTCTTCAAGTAACTCCGATTTCAACAGGAGCTATTTTGCGGCTCCTCAACCTATGCCTTGAATCTAATCATTTTTAATGGAATCACAAAATTTATCAACAAGTAGAAGGAACACCGATGGGTTCCCCTATCTCTGTCGCGTTGGCCGAGATAACAATGCAAGCAATGGAGGATTAATTCCTATCTACACCCCCGTGCCAGCCACTGTTTTGGAAACGTTACGTTGACGATATATTGACTGCACTACCAGAAGATATGCCTGATACATTCCTCCAGCATATCAATGGGTTCAACACCAACATATAATTTACTATGGAATTAGAAATTAATGGATGCATCCCGTACTTAGATATATTAATTAATCGATTAACCAATAATAGAATATAATTCCGGGTCTACCGGAAACCAACAAACACAGGCAGGTACTTAGACTATATCAGCTATCATCCCGTGTCACAGAGGAGGAGTGTAGCGAAATCCCTTTATCAGAGAGCAGTTAATATTTGTAGTGAGCAAAATTTGAATTAAGAACTTTCAACAGTGGATTAATTATTGAAATAGAATAATTCTCCTCCTTAACTACGTAATAGCAGCCGATTAATGATTGGTGGAAATAATCAAAACCTCCCCATACTTTGATAAAGCAACGAAAATTCCTAACGCCCCCTGAAATATGTTAGCGTCCCGTATATTAAAGGTTATTCTGAAAGTGTCCAGCGAATCTTAAAACCATTCAATGTTGAATTGGCTTTCAAATCTTCGAATACAATAAAAAAACAGCCTAATCAGACTTAAAGATAAACGATAGAATTGTTAAAAAAATAATCTTATATATAAATTATAATGTAAAAATTGTTAAGCATGTTACATTGGGGAAACGGGTAGAAATCTTTAACAACGAATGAGCATGCTAAGAATGTGCAGAGGAAGAATAGGTTATCCCTTGTCTATTAGCATTCCGAAGAAGATAACCATTCTTTTGATTTTTGAAAATGTATCTATTTTATAAAATGTTAAAAATTAATACTCCCGAAAAATTGTCGAAGCAATGTACAGTGTTTAGGAACCAAACAAAATTAATCATCACCTTGATGTCCCCCCGCAGTTTTTTCCTATGCTCATCAGTCGCCCTTGATCAATGATTTTCGGCTTGCATCTAAAAATTAAATTAAATGTTTTGTATACTAGATACACGCGGATACCATAAGAGGTTTTGTTTAAAAATACATCGTTCTCCTGATGACGGCTAGAGCTAATCTAGCCGAAAGCTTGGGTTAAAAAATTAAGTTTGTCTTTGCTGATCCCAAAATTTTGAAAAAATGGATAGTGCTTATAAGCTTACTTATTGAATTGTTGTCAGTGGGTAAAACCAACATCTGGATTTTGATTTTTAGTTTTATGTATTTATAATAAATAAATTCAGTAAGTGTATTAGGACAACAAAAGTTGGCTCCCTAGATTTATCAAAGGGACCCACACCCAAAACAAATTATAAGATGCGTGAGGAGTATCCGGGTGTTGATCACTGTGGTTACCGCGGCCGAGTGGTTAACAACGCGCCCTTCACGGGAAGGTACCGGCAGTTTGAATCCCGGCAGTGCCGCCCGGTGATTATCCCCTTTGGGAAAATGGAGAACTCAGCCACAATTCCCCACTCTACCCAGGTGTCGGAAATGAGTGCCGACTTGACCAGGGGTAACCGTTATTGCACCACGGTGTTTGTTATCAGGCATCTCAAAAACCTATGTACAAAATTACATGTATCAGGCTTGATTGATAGGGATGAAGCATCTTTTTGACAGGGATGGAAGATCCACAACTTCAACTGAGAGACGAGGGAAACAGCTGAGATTTTCAGTGTGGCATAGGGCAAGTGAGTAGAATTCAGAGTACGAGAAAGAGGAATGAAGGAACAATAATTGCTCTAATGATTGATGAAGAAATGGAGACCCATGCAGCCAAGACTGCTGAACTGAGTGTTGACGAAGTGTGCAAGATTGAAAAACAGCTAAGGAGAATGGAGCAGGCAGTATTGTTGGTTTAATACGACGCACCTGCAGGACCAGCAAAAAATAAAGTATGTCCCTCTAGTCTGGATGGACAAAAAATACTGTCGAAAATACTTCTCAACGACATTCGAGACAGGGAAGAAAAGCACGATTAACCCATTTTACATTGATGACTAAATTGAAACGATGGCAGGAGCAAAAACCTTAGAGAATCTTTATCAAGGGCCGCGAGAAAATGGTGGTGAAGGTGCGAAGCGCGGTGCAGGCAAAGAGAATTGATGTTGGCATGACTTGCGTGGAGCGTGTACCATATCAGACGGCAGAGAACGGTTGATTCAACCACTCGACGGGTCTGATATACATCAGTGACACTGACATAATCGACATTGAGGAATTCAAGTCTGGCCTGCAAGATCAATATAGCGTAGTGGAAGTTATCTGAGCGGCCTTCATTAAAGCTAGATACCCCGAAACTCTAGATTTGTTATCACATTCAGGCAACCCACCGACCCATACAGCATCACCATCCCAGGAGAAAATTAGGATACTAAGGTCTATCCATTTAATAGTAAGCCAATGATGTGTTTCAACTGTGAGGCATATGGACACACCGCCAAGCGATACCGCAACACCTCACTTGTTTGCAGGAAGTGCGCTGAGGCAGGTGACTCCTCCCCGAACTGCAGTTCAAAACAACTGAAGTGTCCCCACTGTGGCAGCCTTCATGCAGCCCGCAGCATCTTGTGCGGCAAGGAAGTGGAGGAGATATGCATACTGCAGATAATCGAAAAGGTTACGATAAGAAGAGCGAAACAAATTAATGTGGACGTACAGGAGTTAGAACGAGTACCAGTATCCGACAAGTTCATCACCCAATTTCGATTGCAAAATGAATGAAGTCCACAAAAGGAAAATATCTCCTTGACTGCTTAAAAACTGCTCAACTCTACATATTGGAGGTAAACCTATGGTCTCACAACAAAACAATATTTATTTTAGATCTTTGTGATGAAACACAGAATCGGAAAATAAAGCAAACCCAACAGTTAAACAAATTACCCGTCACCGTGGAAGAAAATCTTGACTTTGCAGTTTAGAAAGGCCTCATCTATTTGAATGAATGTGATCTAAACAATTTGAAGTGTTCAGGAAAGGTCTGCTAGATAGATGTGGAGCGTAAAATGCAGTCCAAGTATCATGGATAAAGCCCAGAATTCGTCTAGCAAAATCTGTTTTATTGTCCTTCAGCTAACCTATTTTTCTGGAATACATAGACATACCAGGAGAACAAGCAAGGTCTCGAGTGTATTAAAGCCAAGACCCTTGCTGTGTAGAAGATGTTAGGAAAATGGCCGTGGAGTGAAGTATTGTCAAGGTGAACATATTTGTCCAAAGTGTAGCTCGCCCGGTTACAGGATGGACGAGTGCATATCAGAAGAGATTAAGTGCCCCCACTACGGATAAGGACATGTAACTGGAATAAAGAATTGTCCGCTAAGAACAATTGAAGAAGGAATTTTGGTCACACAAAGCAGAGAGTGAGTGTCGAAAGGGCAAGCCATAATATTATTCAATCACATATACCCCACCTTATCAGTGAACTATACCAAGACAGTAACGACACCCATCAGCAATAAAAAAAGCCACTAGCAAGAAAAGAAATCGCGCGGACGATCTGGAACCAGCATCAGAATCACAGCAGAGCAAGAAGAAGATAAGACAAGTCAGTGAGGGAGACGATGGCCGGAGTAGGAGGTGGTTCGCGATTGGCGATTGAATGCAGAGAGAAACGGAGATGGTGTGCGAAAGCCCTGATACAGGAAGACTTTACACGACGAAAATCAGCCTAAGCCGTGAAACGTCTATCCGTGAAAGAGAGAGAGAATCGCGTGTGAAACTAATAAGATATTTAATGAATAAACGAGAGAAGTGAAAGAAAGAGAGAAAGAAGTGAACAAAAATAACTAAAAAGCGGATTTGAGGAAGTCCAGTAGCCCGAAAGTGAGAGGGAGTGATGGAAAGTGTGTCAAGGAATGGAAAACCGTAAGAATTAATGTTTTCGGGTTATACTTTTTCTTCTTTCATGTCGCTCGGTGTTGTGCTTCAGTTTGCCTTTTTCCATCGGTCTTCAATACTGTAGTCTTGCGTTTAAAGACGACGCGAGCTGAACGCAACACCTTTTCTTATATAGTCAGGGAGATCAAAGAATTCATTCATAGCTTCAGCAGTCACCGCTCGAGGCAGAGGTGCGCTATGTGTTATGATACTTATGTGCTTTATTTATCCGTTATAGCCCTGACAATATTTTCATTATGTCATGTTCTAGTGTGTAACAGTTTGGTTTTTGATATGCTCATCAGTGAGGTCTTCAGTCGTCCCCTAGACTGGGGTACTCTGGGCAAGTTCCAGCCACAACCTGACCAGTTCCTATATGTTAAGAAGAATACATATTTGTTCAACGTAACTACGAGCTAAAAGCCGAAGAGTGCCAGAGGCAGCGGCAGGTAACGGTTTCTGGAAACCCGATAATTTCCCGGCTTCTATGCTTGCGACTTTTCGTGGACTTGACTTTACGTCTCTTCCGGTACTCGTTCGACCTACAACTTTACGTTCGACACTTGAAGCTGCGATCTGGACGGCTCGAAGCAGTGTATCCTATTAGTGTTTAGGGAGCTCTGTATATGTACTTGTTTCGTTGCAACGGCATTACTTTAGTCAGGCTTGCGCTAAGTGCATATTTTTTTTAAATTCGTCAACTATAGCTATCTAGGTGTCCGCATTTTTATTTAATGGTTTCTCGTTTTCTATTTTATTTTGTGTATTAATTAAGTACTCGCACTAAACTTCATTTGAAATGTTGAACTTCAGTAAATTATAAAACCTTATTCCTACTTTTCCACCGGTTCACCCAGTCGTATATCCGTAACCTGAACACAGTGATCGCATTGAAATTCGGGAGAACATTACAGGCTGAGAGGCAGGAAGAAAGTCCTACCCATATTCTAATGAGGGCAACAGACGCAATTTAAGGTGATGACGGATAAGGAAATCGTGTTCATCCGCTGGAATTTACAAGGAAGATCACCCAAAGAAGATCTAATCAACCTTATTGATACATACAAACCAGAAGTGATAGCAGTTCAAGAGACGTTCTCAGGAATGAGTGTGAGTCGCCAATAAAGGGATACAACGGTAGTAGTGAGGCAAATAGGTGCGCCGGAAGCGCTCGTGTCAAAAGCTTGCCTCTGCCCCCCTTCTATCATGATCACCTGTGCTGCATGCCAGATACCGCCAGATCTTGCATACACCTGCGATGCATGCCAGATACCCCCAGATACCGCCAATAACAACCGTATTGTGTTCTCTTATTTCACTTATTCTGTATATTCTATATAAAAAGTGTTAACGACAGTCGGATATTAGGAAACACGTCTGGCATTTCAGAAATCCCACAACAGCCTCTGAAACTTTGGCCACGAGATCTTCCTTACATTTCCATTCAAAACGTTTTTGCTGAAACCTTTTAATCGAACATCACTAAAAGGAAATTTCATCGTAGTACACCCTCGTACATTAGAAGTGTTTATAACGTAAATTCAAACTATATATTGGGAGTAATTGTATCGTAAAATTTCATACTTTAAAACAATTAACTGCTAATGTCTCGAACACCAAAAAGTGTTCTGAAAATTTCATGGAAAATAATTGTTCATCTGGCCATATTCTGCTGGTGAAATTGTGTACCTCTTGTCGTAAAACATCCTGCACAAACTAGCATTATCTCCGTACAGTTAGCCAGCAGGTTGTAATTATATTAACTTAATATATCTGAACACATCAGTGGTTTGCTTTAATCGCAACCTTATCAGAAACTTAAAAACGAAGGAAATTTCGATAAAATTTATCATCTTCACTATGAAAACGTTTCGGAGTCCAGTTCCATCATCAGTTCAAACGAAAAACAAAAGAATTACGTCTGAAATATATGCTCAAAGTAAAATGGATTGTAGGTACTACAAATATATCATGTAAGTAAAAATACAAAGTATGAGACGGACAAAAACAAAGAATAAAATACAGAAGCACAAAAAGAATACATGTGACACATAAGTATGAAATGAAATTAGGCAGGTCCTTACGAGGAATCGACCAATTCACTATTTGCAAAAGGTACGAACTGTTCATATTGTTCAAATGAGGGTTTCGCTTGATGATATGCGAGGAATCTAAAATTCTGAGGTCATGCGGGGTTGAAGCTGAGTCTAATATTTTGAAATCGGCTGGAGATATAGGAACATTGCATTATTAACTTAATTATGTAATAACTAAGTAACGACAGCTTTTTGAATATAAATAGTGCTCACTTTGCTTGACGACGAACTATTGTGAGACAAAACGAACATTCTTAAAACGTGCGTGTTCAGTTGATATCTAGTATTTATATTTCCGCAAAAGAATGAAATACTAATGAAATTCTCAAAACTAATGACGAAAATTACCACAGCGACATATAATTGTAAAATTCGTAATATTTTTGTCTTTTTATCCAAATAAACATGTAGTTTCGATACAGAATGATCTGTAGAAAATAGCGTTCTTGCATACACCTGCGATCCATGCCAGATACCGCTATTTTGTACAGATCATTCTGTATCGAAAATACATGTTTATTTGAATAAAAAGACAAAAATATTACGAATTTTACAATTATATATCGCTGTTGTAATTTTCGTCACTTTATTACTTATTTATTTGTTCATTGAATCAATTTGATCATTAATTCTAGTTTCTAAAGTCTTCAGTTTTCATCCGTTTGATTCTCTATAACTGACTCTCGATTCCTCAAATTTTCTTGAATATCAGGAATTTCAACATCAATAAAATTGATTGCATTCGAGTCCAAAACTTCAAATTTAGCTTCAACTCCTTTAATCTGATCAGTTAATGCTGACTCTTTAATTAACACTTTTCATCAATTCTAGTTTCAATACCTGACTCTAGACTCTTCAAATGGTCACCAATCTCAGGAATTTTCACATCTTCTTTTTAGATTATGTTTGAATCAATGTTTTCACATTTAGAATCAATTTTATCGATTTTATTTATCAATGTTTAGTCAATACTTGATAGTCGTTCATCGGTTGAAACGATTTTTAGTTCAAGAGCATCGAAATTTTTAGGAAATTCCTAAATTAACGAGCCTAAGAATTTTACATTTGAGTCTACATCAGAAAATTTACGTCATGAATTTGTTTTCAGAGTCATATATTTCTCATCATACTTGTTTATAATTTATTCCAATTTAGTTCTCTTATTTTTGAGAGCTCCAATAATTGTATCTTTTAATGACTCAAGATTACAATCTTCTAGTAAGCTTTCTATTTGTTTTACATGTTGTAAAAGTCCTTCTGAACCATTTTCATTATTTTTATGTTCATGATTTTCTTTACAGGAAGGTATAAAGATAAACTTTGCTGCATAAATATTTCATTAAGGTATTTTTAAAGAAACAAATTAATTATGGTTTATTTTTTTAAAAATTAGTTAAATTTTTATAAAGATCTACATGAATTGAATGAAAGTTTACGTTTTCTAAACGCTTCAACATTTCTAGACATAAATGTCCTCAAAAACATTACCTATTTTGTATTTTGTAAATAAAGTGAACAATATAAAAAAAATTATTAGATAGTTTTCAAATTCAATTGGACAAATAAACCCATAACTGTCAAAGTAATAGCATTTATTTGCTTTCTTATACCAACAAGTCAAATCCGTTTCTAATCCTTTTTTAGTGTCTAAATTTAGGATTCCGCATTCAGTCTCTAGAGGGTGTTTAGTGCCCAAACTGAAATTTATCTTCTGACCGACGATAATTTACGTCTGAATTTACCGGTAATTATCATCTTCTTCTTCCTATAAACCGACGATATATCGTCGGAATTAGTGTCGGGAATGTCTCATATTATCGTTGGATTAACGTCAAATTACCGGTTTTTATCATAAATTTTGGACGAAGACCGACGATATTAACCAGTTAATTACCGGTAATTAAACGGTTATTATAGTCGGTCTTCGTTCAAAACTTACGATAATTACAGGTAATTTAACCGTAAACATGGCTACTCTAACCACTATATTCCGGGAGATTCATAAGCAGTGCAACGATTTTTCCAAAAAATTGAGAATTGGTCCCAAAAAGAATAAGTCACATCTCGTGAAACGCATTTGTCCAATTACCCTGAATTTCAAGACTTCACAAAAATTACAGAAGTTCCTTATTTAAATTCAACAAATTTGTTTAATGCTGTCTATATATTTTATCAAGTTTCTCACAAATTGCGATATTTGAACAGATTAGTACTACAGGGTGAGGTCTATTGTAACAAGTAACAATGGATTATTAGAAAAAAAAAGCTTCGATGCAGATGAATGCTACAGTAAGAGGGCTCAAATTGTCATCTTTATCGTAGAACACGAGACAATTACGATAAGTCTCACATTACAATATAGTCAACGCAAATCGCCACTGATTTATAAATAGGTTAAAAGCATTACAGATGTTCAACAAATATATTTATTTAATTTTCAACAGCCATCATTTGACTATTAAAATAAATTTTTACAAAAATATCTTCGGCACGCAAAGAATTCCATCACAGGTTGTTTGTAAGATTCAACACTGCAAACACTACGTATATAGCTTTCATTTAAAATTAACCACCACCACAAAAGGACTCGTCAAGCCGCCGATTACTAAATTTTTTTACCAATTTCAAATTTAATTTTCACACTTCCATTCTTAGACATCAAATATCTACTATGACCAGCCCTCTCAACCACTACATATCTTCGTCCTTTAATTGGGAGGAGGAGACGACAGGGCCCGCACTAATGCTATCGAGTCGCAAGTAGCTGAGGGCAGAATTATCCTACACAGCTATACCTCTTCAGAAGAAGTTCCCCTCCACCTTTCGCTTTTGTGCGGCTCTGACGTTTGTACTCTCTATAGGATTCTTAATTTATAAGATATTCACATCATAAACAAATGAACAAATCAAATTTCAGTGGCTGCCGCGATAACTTTTTTTCAACTTGCGATAACGATAGAACGATAACTTTTTCCTCAACCTGCGATAAACAATGAACGATAAAAAATTTCAAACCCCAACCTACGGTTAGCGATAAACGGTAAAACGATAGCGAAAATTTTTTTTACTTGCGATAACAAAAGCGATAAATGATAAGTACCTTTATTTAGTTGAAATGTTGAAAAAAGCATTCAAACTATTTTGCCACTGTGAAAATTAATTAAACTAAACAAAAACTGCCACTGGAACCAGTGTATGGCCTGCAAGTCCTATTCCACATAAGTATCTCTCTATGAGTCAGACTCTCCCTCCCTCCTCTCCCTCCTCAAGACAGCATTCAGGAGTTTTTCAGGTCTGGAAAGGTCAGGAGTTCTGACTGTTGCCGCCGTGAAAATTTTTGTAATTTTTACACAAGCCTTCTTTGAATTAATCGTTTATCATTCCTCATTTTTTGGGACTAGCGGTAAGTGAATCAGCGATTATTTTAAAAAACTTTGCGATAAACGATAAACGATAAAAGGTTTGACCTCAGCGTTAATTATCATTCATCGTTTATCGCTCATTTTATCGCACGCGGCAACCACTGTCAAATTTTTCAAATGGAAATTTTCCATGGAACTGGTGCTATTAGGCACAGAAATTTTCGTAATGCCTAAACCTCCTGTTCGATTAAACGAAAATAAAATCCGCAGAAAAAAATACAACATACATAGGGTTCTTTTTCATACCAAAAATAGATGAACAGACGCCATATCAAATTAGTACGATCAGTAAGTACTAGTATCGAATGAACTCATTAATTCGTAGATGAAAATAATATTTTGACATTCGTTTTTTTGACATTCCAGCCACTGAAGTTTTCGTAATGCCAATACCTCATGTTCAATACAGCAAAAATGAAATCCAAAGAAAAAAGCGAAATACAGAGGCGTCATTTATGGTACCAGAAATAGATGAACAGATCCGACATCAAGTTAGTACGATCAGTAAATGCTAGTTTCAAGATTAGATTAGAAAATAGTTTAGTTTGAGCCTCCCTAACCGATACAAAAAAAGCGTATCGAAATGAGGAAAGAGGAAGGCACCATTTAGTCTGGATATTAGGAAATGCAGAATCTTTGTAGAAGGGGCACAGAAACAGTAAGTTTGGAAAAGTGGAGAACTAAGTATGTTTGGAAAGAACAAGATAAAGGAACAGGAAGTTTGAACAAGTAAGTTTCTTGTTCATGAAACAAGATAATAGTTGAAGAAGAAAGTAGTAGGTGCTGAAAAACAGGACAGCAGTGAACCGAAAAAATTCGTCCTGATCACAGACAAAAATTTCATTTCAACAAAAAGAAGGCCCACCTAACTCTCAGCTCGGGCCCTCGCATCTTCCCCCTGGGAGCGCTAATTCCCATAGATACAATAATTGTATACCCCTGAGGAAACGACTAATACTGAATGAGCTCTTCAATTCGTAGATGAAAATGTTTTTTCGACACCTGTTTTTTGCCCTTCCAGCCACAGAAATTTTTCCAATGCCGATAATACCTAATGTTTTTAACCTGCAAACCATTCCACGGAGGCCAGCACAAGAACATCAACGTATTCGTAAAGAATTCAAGAATTACAGAAATAAGTTACATAAATTATATCCAAGTCCTATCACGAGTCATCCTGTGCAAATCATTGGATAATAGCGAAAATTATGAGTTACGATTGACAGGTACGTTCTTTTGAATTAAATAGAAAATTATTTCAACAACAGATTATTTCCAAGTCGGCAAGCTAAATCGATAGTACTTCCTAAAGAAATTATATTTACTGGCACAATAAGTACAATTAGACTGATGCCTTGCTTTGAATGAATCTATCAATGTTAAAACTTACGCTTTCGCTCGTTTACTAGATCAGGGGAAACTTTTTGGGTTGGGATTAGGCAAGAGGACACGACGGCAGAACAACTGAAAGATACACCCTACTTTTAAGACTGCCAATAACGCACTGCCAAGTCAGTCGCAGTGTTGCCAACTCTATAGCGCAGCAAAGAGCGAGATTTCTAACAGAAATCCGCTAGAATCCGCTAGATAATTGTTGAATGGTATATTTTGTTTAGACAGTAAATTACAACAAATAATAAATCAGCATAGCACGTTAAATATATTAAAGAGTGACTTGCAAGTATGGACTAAATGTATTTATCGAAAAAGTGTTTCTTCATCGGCATTTGAGCGAGGCAATGCTAATAAATTCATTGCTATGGAAGAAACGTGGTTAAATAGATTGTTGCCTGCAGCATTTTTAGATTCAGTGACTTCTACCTAGTTCTGCTGTGGATTCAATATTCTTCTACTGTAAAAAGCTCAGTTTGTTTCATGCTACTTCAATGCGTTTTATTTTTCTCCTTTGTAGTTATGGCAGAATGAAGCGCTTGCCTTTTAGCTGATTGAGGGAATCAATTATAGGTTTCTTTAACAATAAAATCTACATTTCTGAGCGGGGCTTCTGCTCAAGCATAGATACTGACCATTGAATTGAGTGACATAAGCATCGGACTGGGTTGTGTCGAAACATCCTTTCTCAATGATTTGCTAAAATATCTCACCAAGTAAATTATTATCTGATGTATCAGGCTTTTAGCAATTAGTATGTTTAACTTTTCTGAGATATATCAGCACACAGTTTACTGACAAAATGAAGGGCAAGAACTTTCACAAACATTTCAATGCACTTGGTGAAATGAAGTTTGATACCCTGTGCCGTTTTACAGTCAGTAAATGAACTACAATACACCCACGAAATATGGTCAGTAATTGCAAAAGAACTATATTCTGCGATATGCAAACATAATTTAGCCTTTGCTGCACTTTGTAACGCCTTTATCAAAAGCTGTGATTTTTTGACTGATGAACACTCTCAGCAACATACGAAAATTTTTTCGCGTGCTTAGCTCACATCAGGTTTTTAGGGCTCACAATTTTGCGTTTATGGTACATTTACAACAGTCCCAATATGCCTTTGCATTGTCAGCATGGTAAAGCAGTAGCCAGACTCTACATTCAGGAAAAGACTTCCAACTTTAACGGAAGTATTGCGTGTACTGATTAAGCATGATAAGTGATTACGCCACACTCTCTAACACACGCTACTCACCGCAACCAACCCATCAGTGGCTGCCGCCGGCATGGAATGATGTGTCGCCGAAAAAAACGTTACATGTACTGAACTTGACCGCTAGAAATGATTATATTAGTGCGACACTTTTTTCTATAATTATTAATAATTGCGCCTAAAAATGAAAGTAGGTACATTATAGCCAAACTGTACTTCAAATACTCTAGATTTTCCGCCAGGAGCTAGATCGTGATTTTCAGGAGCTAGATGGAATTTCAATACTCTACAACTAGCTGAAAATCCGTTAAATTGGCAACACTGGTCAGTCGCCAATGAGTTTTTCTAGCATGAAGGTTGGCAGCGACGACACGCATGGGGAACGGGTGGGAGGCATCAGATCGGGGATTTAGGATTTTTTAAGAGATGGGGAGGGAGAAAGGGCGTTGCCCCGAGGAAAGCACCCTCCGTCTAAGCCCAGCTTAAGGGAAGAGCATCATAACTTGATGTCGACGGAGCTAGCAAATAAGGCGACTGACAGGCAGTCAAAGTAAGCGATGAAGAAGCAAGTAGACTTTGAGGAAGTGTACTGGTTTCGTCCGGCCACTTTTCTGATTCAATCCGTCGTCTCTGAGCCAGCCCAATCGTTGCAACGACGCAGGACCCCTTGTGTGGCTGACGCCTACAGTTTCTTATTTTCATCATACCCGGCTGTAGTTAAAACCATCTGATAAATTGGTATACATTAGTAAATATTAACTGTGCAAATGAAAACAAAATTCAATAAATTACTGTAGGCTCTCTTTCTGGCCTACGATGTTATATGGGAATAGACTTCCCTTTACCACACGGTTCAATAAATTGATACTAGCCCGTTGGGTGCTCTCATGATGTATTTCAGGGAACATGAACAAACATTAGTCCTTTTAACGGTAGCACATTAATAGCAAACGATGATAATAGTAATGACATTGGCAAGTTTCAAAATATTGAGGAATTGCTAGGTGTCTGGAACGATAAAGAATAAAACTAAATAAGACTGTAACAAGAAATAAATGAATATGCATATGTCATCAATATATGTCTCAGTATAATCAAATCCAATGTACTTAGAAATAAACAAAGACAATTCAACAGTGAACTACACGCTGGCCGATTGTCACGCATCTGGCACCTAGAAAATCTACATAGCATTAGCACGCAGGGATAATTCTTTCAACTATCTTTTAAGAAGCATGGACGGCGCCAACACCAGCCCCTAAATTTGGGTTTCGATCAACCTCAAATTTAACCTTAAGATTACATCATAACTCTACTGTACACATACAGTTACAAATCTTCGACAGAACGCAACAAAATTAATTTAGAAATTGGGCGCTCAATGAGAGTTGAACCCATAGTACACAAGGAGGAATCTTTATTAGAAGAAATTTTTATTTCCGCCTTTCTAACGTTAGAATTATTGTCAGGAAAACCCTAGTTATTCGACCCAACGGCCACTGTTTACGAGGCAGTTGGTAGTCTACTATAAGGACGAGGTCTCCCTTTTGATGAGATGCTCTTTCCGTGCACCACTTCTAGCGCTCAGGCAGCCAGACTAAGTACTGCTTCTTCCACCTCTCATCAATCCATCATCGTCGAGGAATGGGGTGAGTTTACGCAAAGGTTCTTTTCTTGCGAGAGTTCGATTTTTCTTTAGGCTTTCTAAAATTGATGGATAAAATTTTTCTTGGACATATTTCAAAATTGCGATTTCAGCCTTTTTCAAATCGTAAACAGTTATCTCCGGAGTTGTTACCGCCATGTGCTGCATGAATTTCTTAAGAAGCAGGAATGCAGCGACGCGAATTTTTAGTTTATACCAATTTGACGTCGATTCCATTAATTTATCCAACGGAGGTTCGCAGGAATTGATGCTGGTGGCCAATGCCTTCGCTTCAGGCTGCAGCTCGGCGTCGCCTGGAGGTAAGGTTTGGTCATAGTTCTGTTCTGGTGCGGATAAGGTCAAGTCGTAGAGGAATCGAGGGCCTTTGTTCCACAGGGAGGAATTCATGAGTGCGGCAGTATCCGCACCTCTGCTGATTATATCAGCGGGATTTTCTTTTGTATTAATATAGCACCAATCTTGTGCTGAAGAAAAGTTTCTAATAAAGGAAACTTTGTTGCTCACGAATCTCATGAAGCGGCTCGTTTCGCTTTTGATGTACCGCAAAACTGTGACGCTATCAGAACGCACTGAACTTATTTCAGTGCACAATTCACGCTTTATTCTTTACGACACTTCCACCGCCAACTTAGCACTGCACAGCTCTATCCTAGGGACAGTCTTAGGGGTTGAATTGTTGATGGGAGTTATGCGGGCTTTAGCGAACACCAATGAAGTTTCTGCCGTGCCGTTTCCTAACAACCTTCCGTAGGCTACCGCGCCGTAAGCAGTTTCGCTGCCATCGCAAAAAAATGTGGAGCTCCATAGGCAGCGTCGTACTAACTGTCGTGATGCACCGCGGTACTTCAAAGTTAGGCAGTAAGTTGGCACTTTTCTTCCACTTTACCCAATGAGCGAGCAAGTCGTCGGGTAGGTTGTCGTCCCAAGAAAGTTTACGCTTGCAGGTTTCTTGAAATATCCTTTTCGCTGGAATAAACTAGGGTGTAGCGAGATCAAGGGGATCGTAAACTAAAGCCATCGTTTTCAACATATCTCTTCTAGTTTTCACATCCGCGTTTATAGTAACGGTGAATCCAAGCATGTCCCTTTCTGTGTTCCAGACAACGCCAAGGGCTCTTTCCTCTGGCATAAGAGTTCTGTTGTCCAGAGTTTTGAATTTTGGAGACAAGTCCTCCGATGAAAGGGTTTCAATGAAGATCTTTGAGTTGCTTGCAAACGATGTTAAATTGAATCCTCCGGTTCCCGCAATGGCTTTAATTTCCGTTTTCAACGAGATTGCTTCGTCGATGGTTTTGGTACTTTTCAAAAGATCATCTATGTAGACATTCTGAAGAATTGCTTTTCGTGCTGCAGAGCTGTGAGTTGTATCGTCGCGAGCAGTTTGCTGGAACGCGTAGTTAGCAACGCTAGGCGAACTTTTCGCGCCGAATACGTGTACGGTTAGTCTGTATTCTACAATCTTCGTTTTGTCGTCTGGATCGAACCAGAACAATCTCATGAAGTCTGTGTTTCGTTGGCACCTCCACTTGATAATACATTTTCTCTACGTCAGCAGTAAAGGCGTGCGGAAACTTCCGAAATTTCATCAAGACTCCGATTAGGTTGTTAGAGAGGTCCGGTCCTTGAATCAGCTCATCGTTTAGGGATACACCCGAGCACTTGAGCGAGCAATCGAAAACGATTCTGATTTTCTTTTTCTGTCTATGATACACGCCGTGATGCGACAAGTATCATGTTTTCCCTTGCTCGCGGGCCAATTCTTCGTCAGGAACCTTTTCTATGAAGCCTTTAACGATCATCATGTTCATGAACTTGAAATAGTCTTCTGAAAGTTTCTCGTCTCTTTCGAGTCTCCTTTTCGTGGCCGAAAATTTGTAGTATACCTGATGACGATTGAGTGGGAAGTTAGGATTCTCCTCTCTGAAGGGCAAGTCGATTTCATAGTGGCCGGAATCGAGTTTTCTAATACTGGACGACACTATCTTTGTCCATTTAAGATCTTCGTTTGATGGGGAAACTTCTGTCGAGTCGTCTGCGAAATCACGTTTGAAATAAGATTCTATTTTCTCTTCCAAATCGTGAACTTCCTTTACCTTGACTCTGTGACAAAATACTGATGGCTTTTTCTTGTCTACAGGTCCGTTGAAAGCCCATCCTAAGTGATGAAGTGTGGCGAATGGCTCGTCTGTGTTTCCATCAACGACAGCCAAAGGTTTTAAAAGCTTGGGAATATTCATTCCTATCAAGAGGTCGACGTTTGCATCAACGAAGTTAAACGGCACTTCACGGAGGTAACTGAATTTCTCTATGTCATCGTAGGAAGGTACATCATCTTTTGAGAATGGCCACTCTGAATTAGGTTTTGTGTACACCACAGGAAGTATTACGCTGTTGTTGCCATCCAAATCTGTTAACTGAAGATTATTCACAACCATAGTGTTTATGTCTTTATTTTTCTGATCCATGGTGGTCAATTTCACATTAGCAGTTTTGGCTCCAAGGCCGAGATGAGGCAACAGACTTTCGTTCGCCCAACAATCTGACGAACATGTATCAAGAGCGACGTTGATGATCATTTCTCCTTGCTTAGTTTTAAGTTTAACTGGTAGTATTGGGCAGAAGATCTTACTTTTGGTTGTGCCAGCCCCAGTCTCTTCAGCAATGGTACTCTTAGATGAACAGGCGCGAACTGGCTCATCACTCTTGTCGTTGGCAGTCGAATCCTTCACTGGAAAGGTTTTCCTGGATGGGTCATGCAGAACTGTGGGGTGCCTTTTACCGCAAATAGAACAAATCGATCTATTACGACAATTTTTAGAAAGATGTTTTTTTCGTAAACAACCATAGCATAGACCAGCTCTCTTCACTAGATCCGATTTTTGAGCAGGAGTCCTTTTCTTGAAGAAAGTACAATCTTCAATTTTGTGGTTGGTTTTCTTGCAACACTCACATGGAATAAGGGTTTCGTCGTGGCTAGAATCTTTCTCGTCCACCGAGTTCCGAGAGTTCTGAGTGGATGCAAGCATAACCCTTTTAACTTCCGTTTTCTTTTTCACAGGTGGCTCATCGGCGATATTTCCGAAGAGCGGCTGGCGTAAAACCGCAGCTTCTTCGGAGACGAAGTCTACTAGGTTTTTGAACCTTACGACTCCCGTGCTGCCGAGTATGCTGTGAGTTCGTCGTCTCCATCTATCCCTCAACCTATATGGAAGTTTCTTGACAATTGACATTATCTCACTTGGACTCTGCAACTGATTACAGTGAGACATGTTTTCGATGTAATGGTGACAGTTTAGCAGAAAAATAGATAGGTCTTCAATTGCTGCCGAATCTTCATTTTTAATAACAGGCCAATTATTCAGTTGTGAAATATACGCATTCGACACTTTAAACTCGTTTCCATATTCCTTTTGAAGAAGATCCTTCTCTTTTCTGTAAGCCGTGCTAGCTTCGTAGTGGCTACACGTTTGGACGAGTTTCCGAGCCTTACCAGACGTATACTGTTCAAGATAGATAATACGGTCGGAATCGCTCTGGCATTTAGACTCAATAGCGCGTTCGAAGCTTTTGATGAAGCTGTTGAACTTCGTTAGATCGTTGCCATCGAAACTCTGAAGATCTGTTTTAGGAAGCAGGGATCTTTCTTGACTTTGAACCAAGTTTGAAGAAATCTCGTTTTGACGAGAAGGAATGTCGAGAAGTGAAGGTTTTGAAGGGTTGCAACCAAACTCTTCACGAGCAATGCTTGGACAGCTCTTCGGCAAGCTCGTGGGTGTGCCCTCACTGGCCGATTCGTCAGAAACTGAATCTTTACCAGGACCAGACACACCCAGCTTGCTGAGCTCGCGTTCAAGTACTTTCACTTCTATTTCAGTTTCTTGCTGCTCTGCTTCTTTCTTCATTTGTTCCAGTCTGAGCAGCTTTTCTTCGAATTCTAACTTCTGCTTGTTGAGCTCGCGTTTCAGTTTCATTTATTGTTCCGCTATTTCCTTTGATCTCTTCAATGCCAACTTTTGAGCAGTAAACTTGGCCTTTTGTTGTGCCAACCGAAATTCAGCAGCAGACGATCTTGATGAGCACTTACTCGACGCAGCGCGAACCAGACCTACATCGGGAGGTTTGTTAGTGAGATCCTCTACTCTAGAGCGAAAACGATCAATAGATCCTTTATGGGACTGCAGCCACTGTTCGAGTTCTTCAGTATCACAGGCTGCGTGTAACGCTTCCAATCTTACGAGGTATTCCGTGTAATGTTCGCGAATCAGCGCTCTGTTGGTCGATGCGTCAGGTAGAAGCTCCTCAATTTCGTTCTGCTTTCTAGTTAGGGATCCCAACTTTGCGGCTGGTTTCCTGGTTTGGCTGGCCTCTTCGCTAGGATCCTCGCCAGGCTCCTCGGCGTCCATGGTAGACCGAGGTGGAGGCGTGCGATGCATAGCTTACGAAAGGCCTTTGCCTTAACACGTCAATTAATTTATCACTGCACCACGCATCTTGCACTTATTTTGAAACTAATGTAAGCCGTGCTTACATTAGCTTACATTACATTATTTTGAAACTAATGTAGGCTCTCTTTCTGGCCTACGATGTAATATGGGAATAGACTTCCCTTTACCACACGGTTCAATAAATTGATACTAGCCCGTTGGGTGCTCTCATGATGTATTTCAGGGAACATGAACAAACATTAGTCCATTTAACGGTAGCACATTGATAGCAAACGATGATAATAGTAATGACATTGGCAAATTTCAAAATATTGAGGATTTGCGAGGTGTCTGGAACGATAAAGAATAAAACTAAATAAGACTGTAACAAGAAATAAATGAATATGCATATGTCATCAATATATGTCTCAGTATAATCAAATCCAATGTACTTAGAAATAAACAAAGACAATTCAACAGTGAACTACACGCTGGCCGATTGTCACGCATCTGGCGCCTAGGAAATCTACATAGCATTAGCACGCAGGGATAATTCTTTCAACTATCTTTTAAGAAGCATGGACGGCGCCAACAATTACCATTCGCCGAATGACTGTGTTCGGAGCAAGCCAGGCTAGCTCTACAGGCCCTATTACACGGGCAACATTTTGCCTCGACTACGGCAACTGAAATGACGCAACTTGTGGGTGCGCTATCAGACGAGGCAACGTTGCCAATTGCAAAGGTAGGTTGTAGCTAGCAGTGACTGTGGCATGTGACTTCATATTTTATCGTTAAATGAAAAGCATCAGGAACGTATACAAAACTTAGATCATGTTTTACGCTTTTAAATGTCCTTGCATTATTTATTGACTTCATTCTCTGAAAACGGATGAGATTGAAGGGTCATACGGCTATTGATTCAATATAATTCTTTTGATGTAATTTTGACTTCCAGGAAAATAATATTCAATTTGTAAGAATCAATATTAAATGCACTAATGAAAACATCATACTGTAATACATTTTTAACATCTTTATTGCAGCTCATATTCGCATATAAATATAATAACTTGAGTTTTTATACCGCACAGAAATAAATAAAAGGAACAGTAATTTAATTTATTAACACTTTGACTGCGGCAACTAAATATATATTCAACATTGAACTCAAATTTTAAGACAATTGTAGTAAACAAATTTTGAAAATACCAAACATGAACTGGATCGTGCCTTCATTTAGCTTTGATTAAATTTTTATGGAAATTGAGACTACGTCGGTGAGCAGCATTATGAAAATTACCTCCGTGTACCACCGGTGGCGCACGTCGCAGTCAATGTGTTCAGCAAATTCATTTGGTGTATTGATATAGTTAGGTTCAAGCCTAAAAAACATATTAAATGGTTTGATCATTAGAAGCTGAATAAATTATTGCCTATTTTTCTACCCGCTACTTATGATAGAAAATTAAAAATGAATGCACATTCAGTTACCTGACTTCATAGAGTCAATCTTCTTTTTCCTGACACTTTTGTGGCAGTTAGTAATGTTTTTCTATTTTTTTATGGCTTCGATAGTTACATCATTTTCAGCTAAACTGTTTAAACTTATAAACCTATGGATTATTCTTTTTCAACTTTCTGACCACTTTATTTATCATAAAATGCTACCTGATAAGCATTCCAATATATGGAAAAGTTATAACATTTGAAAATGAAACGTCACGAATATATGGTAAATGGTAATATTCCGCTTTATTTTGTACAGAAATTACGACTAATTATATGCCTAAAATGACACTTAATTGCTTATATAAGACTGATTAGCAAGCCATATTATAGGACACTGCGCCATTTATTAACACTTTGACTGCGACGTGCACCACCGGTGGTACACGGAGGAAATTTTCATAATGCTGCTGACCGACCAGTAGTAGACGCAAACTCAATTTTCATAAATATTTAATCAAAACTAAATACAGGCACGATCCAGTTTATGTTTGGTATTTTCAAAATAGTTTACTATAATTGACTTAAAATTTGAGTTTGGTGGTGAACTTAATACCTAGTTGCCGCAGTCAAAGTGTTAAATTCTTCGCCTTTCTACTGAATGGTGGACCGAGCTTATGTTGGCTCAGTGGGAGGCGGTGTTCCATAGCATAGGACATTGATGAAAGGCTTCTATTATCAATTGTATGGCGGATCGAGACCATAGTGAACCAGACGGAGACGGTGTTGCAGAAACCCTAAGACAACGAAGCTCAGTCGAGCACTGCTCCGAAGCTCTGAGGTGCACGAGGTTTTTGAACAAGCGCAAAAACCAAAACTCGCTCAGCAACTGCAGTCCGTTGCTCTCAGAAGCATCCGTCGCTGCTTTTTGGAGTAATTGTTGCCCCGTGTAGTAGGGCCTTTATGGTGCAGCGCAGAGCTCCCAGCATGATGCGGGCAGCAGCATTCTGAATGCGATCCAGACGGGCAAGATGAGAAGAAGCAGCAGTAGAGAACAGAAACGATGCGTAGTCTAATTTAGAGCGAATAAGTGAAAAGTAAAGAAGACGATGAGTATAGAAGTCAGCTCCCCACCTCCTAGCGGCCGTGACAGTCATTACGCGTAGGTCAGCGTGGCAGCGAGTGACTAGGGTACCGATATGAGGACCCCACGTTAAGTGCCTGTCAAATGTTAATCCAAGAAAACGGACAGTGTTCACAAACTTTAGTGTAGTGTTTTGGATTAACAGGGCAGGAACATTTCTTGGGTTGTGTCTAGTAAAGATAATTGAAGATGATTTGTTTGCAGAAATCTATAGACCCCATTGATGTGACCAGTTTTCTATATGTCTGAGTACATCTTGCATGATGTTTATGGCCTGTGTTAGATCAGAGCGCTGGATCCAAAGTGCTGCATCATCGTCATACAGTGAATGGTGCATGTTTGCATTTAAGGAAGAGAGTAGATCATTAATGAGTATTGTGAAGATTTGAAACTCACTGACCGCATGGATCACAGATCCCTGCGGAACCCCTAAGAGCAAAGGGAATGACCCGGAGTAAGTATTGCTCAGTCTGACCTTTATAGAACGGAGCCTCAAGTAGTCTGCCACAAAACAAGGCAGGTTGCCTGTCAGGCCCATCCCCCGACGTTTCAGCAATATCCCACCCATGGTGTCACATTGTGTCAAATGCCCTGGTGACGTCTAAAAATATGGCAATACAATATCTGTTACTGATAAATGTTTCCCGGATGGAGTTTTCTAGCCTACTGAGAGCATCCATAGTGCAGTGACCGTTTCTAAAACCACTCTGTGATGAATCAAAGTATGAGTTACGTTCTAAGGGTGCCTGTGATCTATAATTGATCATTTTTTCTATTATTATGCACAAGCAGTGAGTAAGGGAAATAGAACGGTCGGATGTTACATCTGTTGCACATTTTGAGGGCTTGAGGATAGGAATATTGATTGATTCCCACCACTGGTGTGGAAAACCTTCCGAGTAGATAAAATTGTAGAACTTGAGTAGTGTTTCTTGTTGGGGGTCAGTGAAGTGTTGGAGAAAAGAGAATGGAATGGTGTCTGGGCCAGGTGATCGTGAAGTGGATGTTTGTAGTGCCTTCTTGAGCTCATGTATTTCAAAGGGTTGGTTATACCATGGTGTGGCATTGTGGTGAAAAGTGGGAGGATCTTCAAATACTTGATTCTTAACGTTAGTGAATATGGGATCTCTTGTGACACGATTATTTTGTTTGGAAATGTGATGGGCTAGTTCATTTGCAACTGTACCTTGTTCTGTGATTGTTTTGTTATTTTGTATTAAGATGATTGGCTTCTGTGTGGTGTGAGAGGAAATAGTTCGTACTTTAGTCTAAATTGTTGAGCTGTTAGTCTTACTTGTCATGCTTGACAGAAAACTCTTCCTGCTGGATTGTCGTGCTGTGGCCACAGTTCGTCTGAATATTGCCCGGGCTTTTTTGTATTTGATCCACAGATCTATGTTTCCTGCGTGATTTTCCTAAAGTGACGATGCTCTGTTTTTTGCCCTATTAGTGATGCTACAATTCTTAATCTACGAGCAAAGTGAGGGAGTGTTTGGCTTGTGTTTGGATTTAGAATAGTGTAAAGTGGCTGCCTCTAAAATTGCATGTGTGATTGCTCCACTGGCTTGCGTAGGGGAGAGGAATGTTGGAAGTTTGAGGCCAGATTGAAAAGCAGACCAGTCAGCTGACTGCACATGCCACCTAGGAAGTGGATCACTTATAGGTGATTGAGAAGTAGTGATCATGAGAGAGAAATGATCAATGGTGCTGAGAGACAGATGAGGCTGCCAAGAGAAGAGAAGAGCACACTCAGATGAAACAATGGTGATATCTATATGACTAAAGGAGCCTTTGGGAGAAAGAGAAAATTAGGCTCACTAGTGTTTAAAAGGAAGAAATTTTTAATTACAATCCATTGGTGGATCAGTGAACCTCTGGCATCGTCTCGTGGTGAGCCCCAACTCGGATGATGTGCATTGGAATCGACACAGATGATGAATGAAGGTGGAAGCTGAGAGTGAAGAAGAGGTAGCTCAGATATCAAGATAGAGTTTTGGAGATTAGGAGGAATATATAAAGAAGAGAAAGAAATGGTTAGTTGGGAGAGAAAAATTTTACTGGCACAAGCCTCCGAAGAACACACGATCGGAAAGTTGGTGTGAGGTATAGAGTTCCTCACAAGAACAGCCACCCCACCACCACCCCCACATACCCTTTCACAGCTAGCTACTGGTTGACTGAAGTTGTTCAGGGAAATATTTTTGTCCTTCATCATAGTTTCCTGCAGGCACACTACTTCGGGGTTAAGTTCATTTGTCAGTTGCTGCAGAAAAGGTAGACGAGCCCTAAACGAACGAAGATTCCACTGAATGATTTTAAAGTTTAACATGAATTTGAAATGGAAGAGAATCCTAGCCTTGATAAGGTTTCACTCACTACGACATCCGCTATAAGAATATGGCCCAGCTCTACAAAACATTCTACTTTTTCTGGCACTTGTGAGCTCATAAACAGTTTTATTAGCATAGGGAGTATGTTGCTCATTAGCATGGTGATTTCTGAAGAGAGTGAATGCACACGAGAACTAGATGGGATTTGATGATTTTAAAAATTTGTATATTCATTAGAAAGAGATAGGATGGGTTGTTGATTACCTGGTTGATGATGCAGTAAAGAGTTGGGCGGGTTTTCTTGAGTAGACTGTTGATAAGTTTGAGACTTGCTTTGTGAATGACGTTTATTTTGACCAGGTGTACTCCATGGTGCAGTTGATGATGATGGTTGATGGGGCGGAGTGGGGGCTATTTCTTCATTCATAAGTTGAGTTAGTGAGGGGAAGGCATGAGATGAAGCTTGATATTCATCACTTGGCTTGTCACATTTATTCCTTGATGAGAGAGCTGCTTGGCAGGGTCTTTGCTTTAGGTAGGTTGTTGTTTCTGCCCCGTCTTCTATGGATTCTGCTCTTGCTCTCTCTCTAGCTGCAGCAAAGGTCATTCCAATGTCAACAGTAAGATGACAGGCATGCTTCTCCACTTTGTAGGCCGGGCATTCACGAGAAGCAGCACCATGAGCTCCCTTGCAGTTGACACAAACAGGAGGAGAGTTGGGGGTGGGACAGTCTACGTGCAGGTGTCCACTTTAGGCACAGTGACTGCAGTTAGGAGATAGACGGGTACAGCGACCTCGGGAATGGCCGTAACGACAGCAAAGCCCACATCGGAGAGGACTTGGATAGTATGTGTCTATGTTGTAGTAGACATACCCGATGCGTAGGAGGAAGAGTTGTCTATGTTGTAGGAGACATACCCGATGCGATTTTGGGAGGAATAGTTGAGCTAAATAAGGTTAAGACATATAATGGAACGTGATTTTTCCTTGGGTCAGATAGGAGTTTTCGAATTCCAAGAACATCGCTAGACTGAAGAATTTCTAGTAGTAATTCAAGAGACTCGTCTTTTAGTTGGGGCGCATATATTGTTTCATAAGAAAATTGTGTGCTTCACGCCACCGAAACAACAACAGAAATTGGTTCTTCATCGATTGTAAGAGTTAGTATTTTGAGTAGTCTTTTAACTTGCTCAAGAGTCATGGGGGTGATGAGAAGAGCACCGGAATTTTGATGCGCAATTGATTCAACAGGTTCACATAAGAGGTCCGTTGCTTTGCCTATTCGGAAAGGATTCTTCTTTGACAGTTGCACTTTATGATTAGTGCTGGTGATTATGACTTGACGGGTTGCTTCTGGTATATTTTCCAGACGTTCAGTGGTATCCAAGTTACTACGCGTACTTCTGTTTTTGTCAGGATAGGTTGGTGTTGGAGGTAGGTTATCAGGATCTATGCTTCCTTTTTTAGCTGAGAAGGGTCGGAGTCGCAGGAATATTTCCAGAGTTAAAGCTCAGGCATGCGTCAGATATCACTCCACTCACTTCTGAGTTATCATCTGATGGCAAAGTTTGGTCTATTGGTGGAAGCTTTTTGAGTGGACCGGCACTAGTAGTCGGCGACACATTACGCCGTTTCACACCTGTAGATTTTGCTTCTGTTGGGTTTTTAATCTTGGCATTTCCGCCACTGCCTCGGCGTCGCATTTCAGATAGAAAGAAAACAAATTTGCTTAAAACTTATGTAAAGCAAGCACAGTTGTTCATCAACACCACACAGCCGACAGGACTTGCCACAGTAGTGAGAAAACACTTCATGAAAGGCAAGCTTATGCACACGTTTTGAATGTGCCAAAGGTACCTATTGTACCGAAGGGCGTACGGCATACGTTAACGATTGATGACATATCATGTGTCAATAATGAAGCAAAACCATTACTGATTGATGTGCAAAATAATTTTCGTAACGTAATTACCGTAGAAGGCGAGACGATAGGCGTAAAAAATGTAATGAAGCACCACATTGTGCTGAAACCAGATGCATCAGGGCTAAATATCCCGCCCTACCGCATTCCTAATAAATGTCAGAAAGAGCTCATCCAGGTAAACAAGCAAATGCTAGCACAAGGATTATTGAACCCTCTATGTCAAACAACAATTTCCCTGTCATCACTATTATAAAAAAGCCGCGTCCGTCCGTCCGCCTGTGTGTCACACCTACCAGCCGAAAGTGTGAGATGAGCGAATCTGTGATACAAGCTCCATCAACTCCACAATTTTCGGTGCCTTAAAGGGGTCAACCCAGCGATTTTTAAATTTTGACCCGATTAGTTTGAAATTTGGCCAGTATATGTATTTGTTGAAATAAACAAATTTCACTCCTGTAACTTTTTCGATATCGGCCTTATTTTTTGAAAAATACGAAATATTAGTTTTTCAGTACATTTTTATTAATATTTCAAAAGAATAGAAGTCTTTGAATTTTTACGCTAGAACAAAACCAAAGACAGTTTTAGAATCCTTGAAGCATTGCAACAAAAGTAGGATTTCAAATTATCCATTAGGAACTTTTCGTTTTTCTTTGAGGTATTCGATCACTAACTAGCATATTCACTAATTTTTGGTTTTGAACTTGATAAAAAATTATATGTTTAATTGGGAAGAAAAGAATCATACCTTAGTTAGAAATTGTCGAGAATTTGTCCGCGACACAATCTTTTAAGGTGACTTATAGTCAGGTTCAAGTCAAAATTTTATTTAACGTATAAGGAATAAAGGTTCTCGATACGAGCAACAAAGAACAACAACGCGAACACACGAACGACTAAAACATCAACGAATAAATTTATCTTGACGAACTAGAAGGATTACGCATAAAAAGGAATATACATGAAAGTTAAGGAGCAGCATAAGCGACTGCTTCAAATAAATTGACGAACGGCCGCCCGGTTCGAGGAAAGGCAACAACAGACGTCGCCAGGCTCCAGGTAAGGCAACAACAGACGTCGCCAGGCTCCAGGTAAGGCAACAACAGACGTCGCCAGGCTCCAGGTAAGGCAACAACAGACGTCGCCAGGCTCCAGGTAAGGCAACAACAGACGTCGCCAGGCTCCAGGTAAGGCAACAACAGACGTCGCCAGGCTCCAGGTAAGGCAACAACAGACGTCGCCAGGCTCCAGGTAAGGCAACAACAGACGTCGCCAGGCTCCAGGTAAGGCAACAACAGACGTCGCCAGGCTCCAGGTAAGGCAACAACAGACGTCGCCAGGCTCCAGGTAAGGCAACAACAGACGTCGCCAGGCTCCAGGTAAGGCAACAACAGACTTCGCCAGGCTCCAGGTAAGGCAACAACAGACTTCGCCAGGCTCCAGGTAAGGCAACAACAGACTTCGCCAGGCTCCAGGTAAGGCAACAACAGACGTCGCCAGGCTCCAGGTAAGGCAACAACAGACGTCGCCAGGCTCCAGGTAAGGCAACAACAGACGTCGCCAGGCTCCAGGTAAGGCAACAACAGACGTCGCCAGGCTCCAGGTAAGGCAACAACAGACGTCGCCAGGCTCCAGGTAAGGCAACAACAGACGTCGCCAGGCTCCAGGTAAGGCAACAACAGACGTCGCCAGGCTCCAGGTAAGGCAACAACAGACGTCGCCAGGCTCCAGGTAAGGCAACAACAGACGTCGCCAGGCTCCAGGTAAGGCAACAACAGACGTCGCCAGGCTCCAGGTAAGGCAACAACAGACGTCGCCAGGCTACTGTTCGTGTTAAAAAGAGCGACGTTGAACGATCAAAATGGAAACCAGATAATTAATATACAAATAAGTATGCGACAAGGTGGCAATGAGGCAATTGTTTCACAGTATTAATAAGTTGACTACAGAGAAATTCATCATTCACCTTCAATAAAAAGACGCCGTTAGACATTGCTTGGAAGAACCGCAGTTACAGACAAGGAAGACAAGAAGGCGCGCGCTGGCTCGGCTAATACTGTAGAGGGGACAAAATATTGAACATGAGCATAATTCTTCACAACGACTGGTGTTAAGTTTCAAGTGGGTATCACAGCAGTAATAAAGCGGCAAAATAGCAAAAATTAGCGCACCTGAACTTATTAGGTCGTCCAGTGTGCTTCTCACTTTAAGGCGCGAAGTTATTTTAGAGAGGCACCGGAAGAACCGGTAAGTGCAAGAAAAGTAAGTGAAAAGGAAGGCTACGTAGGGAGGAATTCAACCCACTATTAGAAGGGTCCTTTTCCAGGTTAAGTTAGAAGCATGCAATTTTTTTAAGGTTAATTCAAGGTTAATTTAAAGGTTTCAAAGAAAATGGAAAGACCAGCTCAAAGTTTAGTAGAGACTGGTTTAAGAATTCATTAAGCACACACATTCAACCATTCATTCATGAAAATTTAAGATAAACATAAGGAGAAGAACTTAGGTGAGCTAAGCGCCGAAAAATTGAGCCAGCACGGTTTGTCTCCACGCAACGACGTCCAGCTCCGCCTTCGTCAAGGGTAGCGTTGACCGGAAACTGCGGCTTACGACCGGTAGCAGAGCGCAAAGAAGGACTGCACGGTAGCAAGTCTAAAGGCCCTTTTACATTGACGGTGTCTTCGCGCTCCACACCGTCGCTCCATCCCGCCAGCCAAATAAGCTCCGCCCACAGCAGAGCAAAATGACCCTTATTGCCACGCTCACGGTAAGGAGCGCCAACATTCTGCATGCTAAATATTGGCGGTGTGCACTGCCAGTCAACAGCGTTCAGTTGCTCTTGAGACCATAGAGAGCATGTGTAGTCATGGCTTACATATTATGGAGGAAGGAAGCAATTAAAACTCCTATCGAAAAATGTAAAGAATTTCCATGTTTATGGAACGTTAGGCTCGCAGAGTATAAAAACAGTGTCCAGAGAAGATGATTTCAAAAGTATAGAATCTCACTTCCCCAATTATAATATTTCAATGGTTAAAACGAAAATTCAAACACTGAGAGGCCAAGAAAGGAAACAGCTCTCACAATTCAAAAAATCAAAGAAACATACACAGCGTATGTGAACGTAAAATTAATTAAAGAGCAATTAAAATTGTACAGTGTGCATTGCTCTCAGGAAAAGTACTTCAAGTAGACGAAAAACATTCGGCAGGTGTCATTAGAAGATTATTGAAATTAAAGGAGAAGTAAAAAAATACGCCTACAAATTAGTAATTTGCATTTATTTTTTCTTTCTATTTTCAGTGTTTTTTGAAGGTAATTGGGTAGTATTCAAGTTTTTTAGAATATTAGCTTTTTACTTCTGCAAAATATTCTGTAAATATTCTGCAAATTGTTCTGCCAAGTATTCTGTCAGTATTGCAAGAGCAATACTGACGATCAGGGCTCTCACTGAAAATGTTCAGATAAACCTAGATTGAACATGAAAAAACTCAGATTCGTTAAAAATAAACGAAGAAGTGTAGTTTTTTTTATAAGAAAAAAGTAAAATTAACATACGTCAGTAGAAACAATGATGGTAATGCTGATTTTATTCCTGTATTTCCTCCTAATTCTCTTCTGCAGCCCAAATTTCAATATTAAGTCGACTTTTCTGTTGTGCAAGGCACTTTTCATTACGCTGGGGACATACTCTGTTGATGACATCTCGTACCAATTTTGGATTAGGCTTCCAACCGTGACAAGTTTTTCATTCTTTCCATTAACCATTCTTCTTTGAAAGACTGCATTTGCCACTTTTTGGACATCGTTTTAGGAGGGCTAGCCATTTTGAATATTAGTGCGGAAAAAATATGAAAATTTGAATGTTTAAAATAATTAATTTTTAGGCATTCATTTAAAAGAATGCACAACCAGTTTTACGATTACAATGCGCGTTACCTCACTGCAACGTGCCAAGCAAATCGAAGCAACACAAGTGAAGCGCCGGCTATCCTAAGTATCCTTGGCTTGGCCAGGCTTGGAAGTTCGTAAGATACTCGTTCGTTACGCGTTTTTAAGGTCGAGAAACAGATTGAACACGTTCTACCCCATCCGATAGACGTGGTTTTGAATCAGATATTCATTTGCACACGGTGTTGAAACAATTATTTTTTACTGCATTGTTAAATTTACTTCAGTTAATGATGAATTTACTGTCTGACTTGAAAAAAAAACATATTTAGCAATAGATCAAAAATTAATTAAACCTAGAAACCCATAAGGGATCGCAAAAAAAAACAAGATCTCGGTGGAAGACCCAGGAGAGGAGCCCTGCGTGACGATTTCTGTCTCTCGGGAAGGAGCGTTGTGTTGAGTGGCAATGTAAAAGCAAGTCGGTGCGCACTGACGCTCAATCCTCTCGTGGGAGGAGCTATAGCAAGTTCACCGTCGCTCCATACCGTCGCTCCACACCGTAGGTGTAAAATGAGCTTAAGGCAATTCTGACCTCTCAGCTCCACCGCTCTCGAACTAGCTTGCGAATAGGTCACTATAGGTTGCTACGTCATGTGATTAGCAGACGTGCACCAATTTTGTGAGGAAATCCTCACAAAATATTCCAAGGATTCTAAAACTGTCTTTGTTTTTTCCTTACAGAAAAACTCACTAAATGTTGAAAATAAGGGTTGTAAGTAATAATGCATAAAAGAATTTTTATCTGAACTGTAATATAATGGACAATTTATGTAATTGAATGCTGTTTTCATTTTTATTTCGATGATCTCCATGCATAACTTCATATTCACACTGTGAATTGTAATTTACTAGAAAGAAAATTCCATTTTTATAAAAATTATGAACTTTTAAATTCTTAGTCTAATTTTTACGAAATTTGACCAGTATAAGTAATTTTTAAGGGGACCATTTTGGGGGCATCTGCAGTCCAAAAATCGATTCTCCCGATTTTTTTTATTGTTTTAAATGAGTTTGAGATATGTCCCCGAATGTCTGCAAAAATATCAGGAACGTATCCCAGAGCTAGCGTCCCTCCCGGGAGGGGGAGAGCATCCCCCTTACGGACCTTTTTTTTCATTTTTGAACCTAGAGCAATGAAATTTGGTATACTGATAGGAAATTCAATTAAGAATCATTTATCAGTCATGACAAAATGAGATTTTATTGAAAAGAAAATGGGAAATCATAGAAAACGACATTTTTGGGGGGTTTTCTAAATGATTCTTCTCCTACAGTTTTTGAGCTACAGTAACGATTTTGGTATCATTGGATGCAGAATAACGTGGACATTCAAAAAAATTCTCAAATTATCAATTTTATTTTATTTTATTCTTATATATATTTCATCATTCATATTCCTCAAGGTAAGCGTCCCCCTTCCGAATATTTTTTTTATTATTGAATTTAGAGCAATTAAATTTGGTATACTGATAGGAAATGCAATTTAGAATCATTTATCATTTATGACAAAATGCGATTTTCTTGAAAAGTAAATGGGAAATCATAGAAAACGACATTTGGGAAGGGTTCTAAATGCTGCTTCTCTGATAGTTTTTGACCTACAGTAATGATTTTGGTATCATTGGATGCAGAATAACGTGGACATTCCAAAAACTTGAATGCTTTTCCTCAAATTTCCAATTTAAAAATTAAATAAAATCAAAATAATCTCAAGAAAATTCAAATTTATGACGTCATAACTTTGAAACAAGAATGAATTTTGAAAAACTTCCTAAAACATTGTAAAGCCCTTGTTTTTCTGCATACAATGATACCAAAATCATCACTGTAGTTCAAAAACTGTAGGAGGAGAAGCATTTTTTCTTAAAAATAGGTCCTATAAAACAAGTAAGTTTTCAAGACGTTTGTCGTTATGAATCCGACGTTTACAAAGCTAGAGCAATGCGGTTTGCTGCATTTGTAAGTGAAATATGTGCTCTAATATTACATTAGCGTTGATTTTCGAAAAAAAAATTCGTGAAACTTTTTCCGTAGACTTTTTACCATAAAATTACAAATTTGAAACCCCCTTTTTCCAAAAAATTTATAAATTCGGAATGAATTCAAATTCAAAAAACGGCCAAATACGATTTGGGAGCACACATTTTACTTTCAAATGCAACAAACCACATTGCTCTAGCTTTGTAAATTTCGGAGAAACGCAACGCATGGTATATATATATATTTTTAATTATCATGAATAATTATTTTTCTATGGCCTAGGGCAAAAATCCTGTGTTAATAAAAGTTGTTAGGAATCTAGAGACCTAGTAGTCTGCAAATTTTCATAGATGTAAGTCCAATAGAAAAAAATCTACGGTTGGAGTCTAAATGCTCCCCTTAAAAAGAAACACAATTTCTCCCATTCAATTTTTCGATTCAGGTCTTAGTTTTTTTTTAAATTGGACATATTAGTTTTTTAGTTCATTTATATTGATATTTCAAAAGAATAGAAGTCATTGAGTTTTTATGCAACTACAAAACCAAAGACAATTTTAGAATCCTTAATGCATTGCAAACAAAGTGATTGTAGCAAATTTTCAATTTCCCGTTTTGTTTTTCATATGGGGTCGAAAATTCAGGATATTTGGTCGTCTTACACCCCCCTGGGAGAGGGTTCTAGTGTCCGTAGCGCCATAAAATTTTATGACCGACTAATCTACCATCTAAGGGTCCTTTTTCAAAAACTCAAAAAATGTTTCATCGGACCTACAGGGGACAGGGTTGACCTCCTTAACCCAGCAGATTGGGAGTCGGAGTGAATATCATGTGTATTGGTAGGTTAGATTAGGTTAATATCAGCGGTTGAGACTTGGGAAAGTATTGGAAAGCCATAGAATAACATGGGAAATCATGGGAAAGCCATGTTGAAGCTCAGTTGGTCCTAGATCTAATCCTGTCATCTTTTTGACGGGCCGTGTGCACTCGTTGTTATAAAATTGAAGAGTGGAGAGATACGGCCAGTATTTGATTTTTGGGCTCTAACTAAAAAATAGTTGAGGAATAGTATTAGATCCCACGCGTAGATGAAATTCTTTTTACCCTTTGGGTTGAAAACGTTTTCTCAACCTTGGACCTAAGATCCGCATTTCATTAGGTAGAACTAAAACGGCTTAGCCGAAAATTTACGGCCTTTAGTATAGGCTACGAAAATTACCAATTCCGTAGAATTCCCTTTGGACTTAGTTCAAGTTTGAGCGTTTTCCAACGCGTGATGTCTTCCATCCTTGCACCTATATTAGAAAAAATATGTTTTGTGTTCCTCGATGACATCCTGGTGTATTCGAAATCCAAGAACCAACATTTGACTATAACAATAGGACTGTCCTTACCACATTACGCGGCGTAAATTTATCTCTTAAATTTGAGAAATGTCAGTTCTTAAAAAATCTTTGGAATATCTAGGACATGCTATTTCGGCTAAAGGTATTCGTTGTAAACAATCTGAAAAACTACAAAAAAATTCCCGGCACCAGTATATGAGAAGGAATTGCAGCAATTCCTCGTCATGGCAAACCGTTTCCGTGGATATATTCCTCATTTTGCGACAATTTCAGATCATTTGTACAGGCTTTTACGAAAAAACGTTGATTTTGACGTGACGAACGAATTTCAAGCGAGTTTTGATAGTATTAAGCAGCCTTGACTTCCGAGATCGTCTTACGACAACATGATTTCAGTAAACCATTTCATTTATTTACGGACTCTTCATTTTCTGGAGTAGGGACTGTTTTAATGCAATTTGATAACGACAAGGACAAGGCTATGCGACCTGTTGCTTATTTCGGCAGGAGCCTAAATGCTAGCCAGAAGCGTTATAGTACGACCAAAGAAGAATTATAAGTAAAAAGGAGAGAACTAAAAATACCGTATAAAACATTTACTCGAATTAAAAATTGCAAATAAAACAATAAAATTGAACGTTTCGAGCATTCGCTCATTTTCAGCAAAACAAATTTATCTGAAAAAACATAAAATGAATTAGAAAGTTGGTAAATTGAAAAACAAACAAAAGCTAACCTTAAAAACTACCTGTTAACTACTGACACAAACTTTAGCTCCATTGTCATTCCGCCTCGAATTAGGTTTTTACTGGCGTTCGATGTAGATTTTTGTCGTCCCATTTTTAAATTAGATTTTTATATATATTGTTTAGTCTTCGAAAAAGTTGTTCCTAATGTTAACAATTCAAATGTACTGACTTGTCCAGTTTTACCAACCGCCTACATTTGCTCGCATATAAGTACTTTAATAATTTTAAGTCTCCTAAAGTGTTATCAGTCTAGCGGAGAGAGGATGCAAAACTTCTTCGTTCATTTGCTTCCAACAAGGATGTTGTCGTTTCAAAACGAGGCAAGGGCAGGGGTGTGGTTGTAGTTGATAGAGTAAGGTAAGTAAAGAGAATGTTATCTTTAATTTCCAATTGTTCAAAGTTTATTGAAATCACAGAGCCTATTGACAAATTTACTTTGAAGTTTGAAAACCGTATTAATAATTTGTTGTGTGTGAAAGCTGAAAAACAGCAAATTAATTACCGATGAAGTGTGTACTAGGTGTTTGTTTCTGGTTCAATTATAGGTATTCTTTATGGCCTTCCTAAAATACATAAAAAAGATTTTGCTCAAAATTTCCAGCATAGACCTCTTTTTACTGCCATAAATACCACCGAGTTATAAGCTCGCGAAGTATCGTGTGCCGATTTTGAATCCTCTCACTACTTATCAATATACAGTACAAAATTCTGAGTCATTTGTTCAGGGTATAAAGAAAGTACAAAATGCCAGTCAGTATTTTATGTGTTCGTTTGACATTGATGATCGTTTTACCAACGTTCCTGTACGCGAGACTATAAATATTATCTTGGCTTCACTTTTTACCAGTCCTCATACGTTAATACTTGGTCTTTCGATAGTGTTTTTTGTTAAATTGTTGGAACTAGCCGTACTTAGTTAATTTTTTATTTTTTTGATGGGAAATTTTATCAACAACTTGAAGGTTTGGGAATGGGACTTGCTCTGTCTCCAACATTTGCAAACATTTTTTGTGTCAAAATGAGGAAAAATGGTTAGACGAATGCCCTGTAAGTTTTAAACCGATTTTTTATAGGCGTTATGTGGACGATACCTTTTCACGACAAATCTCATGCTCCGCTTTTCTTAAATTAGTTGAATGAACGCCATAGAAACATTAGTCACAATGGAGGGTGAAGAGGCGCTAAAAATTTCCTTCTTAGATTGATTGGTTCACCGGTTTGGGAATGAGTTCGAGTGTTCTGTGTATTGGAAAGTGTTTTACAGGCTTATGAACCAGTTTCTACAGTTTCTCGCCGTATATTTTCAAGGTGAATTCTATCAGGACTTTAATTTTCAGAGCGTTCAATGTTTGCAGTTCTTATAACTTTCTAGATGATGAGTTCACCTTTTTAAAAGAATTTTTTTCGTAAGATTGGTTTTTCAACTCGACTTATAGATTCTCATATCGGTAAATTTTTGGAAAAAAAAGTTCAACAAACTGCCTTCTATGAAGTCAATCTGTGAGGACATTCGCTTTGTTTTGTTTCCGTATTTTGGACCTCAGTCGGAGGAAATGAAGAAAGAAATTTTAGAAGTTTGTCAAATACTTTCCGGGCATAAACTTCATGGTGGTTTTAGTTATTAGTTTCAAAATAAGCTCATTTTTAGGCTGTAGGGTGGTCGAGCATCGAGGTAGGAGTTACCGTACAGGAAACATTTTAGGTAGTCCTTCACATTCAGCTATTAGGGATCATTCGGAGCACTGCAATAGCCCGTTTGACATCAGTTATTTTAATATTCTTACTAGATCTTAATTTGCCTCCGATTTAAGGATTTTACGAGCAAAATCGTAGAATCTCTATTCATTTTAAGAAATAAGCAGATTTTTAACAACCAACTTAGTTCTTTTCCGCTATCAATAGTCAACAGGTATTTTTTAAAGTTAGTTTTTTGTTTGTTTGTTTTTTTGACTTATCAAATTTTTAATTCATTTCATGTTTTTATTTTCAGGTAAATACGTGTTGCTGAAGATGAGCGAATGCTCAAAACGTTCAATTTTATTACTCTACTTGCAATTTTCATTTCGAGTATATATATTTTATCCGGTATTTTTAGTTCAGTCTTTTTTTACTTAAAATCAGGAAGCCTCCCGGTAACTTTTTTGCATTAAAAGAATTATTTACTATTGTAGGTGCTCTTAAAGCTTTCAAATACTTTATCCTTTGGTATCCAATCTACCTGTATACCGATCACAAGCCCGTTTCTCCTCTCTTTACTAAAAAATTTCCTGATGATACTACAATGGTAAGGTGGTGTATTAATGTGTACTCTTGCGACCCTATAGTTCATTTGCGAACAAAAACAAGATTCTTTCTGTTCGTAGGTAAGAGGTGCGTTACTACATAGTATGTATTATAGTAGCTCAACGGTTCCCGACTTGCAGAGTTATTTGATTGTAAATGACATATTGTACAGACGTCGACGACTCACGAACTAGCTCTATACTGACATCTGTTATGCAAATTTCATTGATGGAAATAACAATTCTCGGGATACGTTGTACGTATCATACGGATGCATTGCACACTTTATTTAAATTCAAGCTGGAATACTACCACCCTTTAGAGAGAAGAATCATTCGCAACTTTGTGGAAAAGTGTGTTGTCTGTAGGTGATTGAAAGCGCACCCATCCGTAACTATTAAGAGTTCAACGGCACCAATAGCGCAAGAACCTTTCGAAGTAATATCGACAGACGATTTGGGTCCACTTCCAGTTAGTGATAATTATAATAAGCACATATTCGTAGTAATTGACCTATTCTCGCGCTATTGAAAATTGTATTCTACTTCAAACTGGCGCGCAGATAGGGTCATATCATGGTTAGTGTTAAGGAATGGAAAGCCGTAGGAATTGATGTTTTCGGGTTATACTTCTTTCATATTTTGTGTCGCCAGGTATTGTACTTCAGCTTGCTTTTTTGTTCATCGGTCTAAATTACTAAAGACTTGCGTCTAAAGACAACGCGTGCTGAACGCAACACCTTTTCCTATATAGTCAGGGAGATCACTGAATTCATTGATAGCTTCACCAGTCTCCGTTCGAGGCGGATTGAGGTCATCAGTCGTCCCTCAGACTGTGATACTCTGGGCAAGTTCCAGCTACAACCTGACCGGTTCCTATATGTTAACAAGAATACATATTTTGTCGAACGTAACTACGAGCTAAAAGCCGAAGAGTGCCAGAGGAAGCGGCTGGAGGCGGTTTCTGGAAAACCGATAATTTCCCGGCTTCTATGCCTGCGACTTTTCGTGGACTTGACGCCACGTCTCTTCCGGCACTCGTTTGACCTACAACTTTACGGTCCACGCTAGGAGCAGCGATCTGGCCGGCTCGAAGCAGTGTATCCTAATAGGGTTTAGAGATTTCTTTATTTACTCGTTTCGTTGCTACGGCATTACTTTAGTCAGTCTTGCGCTAAGTGCATATTGTTTAAATTCGTCAACTATAGCTATCTTGGTGTCCGCATTTATTATTTAATTGTTCCTCGTTTTCTATTCCATTTTGTGTATTAATTATGTGCTCTCCACTAAACTTCATGTAAAATGTTGGAACTTTAGTAAATTATAAAACCTTATTCTTATTTTTCACCTGTTCACCCAGTCGTATATCCGTAACCTGAACACTTAGGGAATTGTTTCGCGACTTTCAGTTACCCGCAAATTTTACTCAGTGACCAAGCTCTCGAGTTTAAATCAGTGGCAGTAAAACAATTTGCCTAGATTCACGCAATTGCAAAGAAAGAAGTTCTGCCGTAGAGTCCTCATTCAAATGCTATTATTGAACGCAATAATAAGAAAATTACGAACCTCCTGAAATTGTACGTAAATTCTCTGACTCACACGGAATATGATCAGTGTTTAGAATTGGTGGAGAACGCCATTAACAATTCTTCAAATTCTACGCTACGAGATACTCCTGGTTACATTATTTGTGGCAGAGATACGTCCCCTTATTTTCAGGTTAAGAATTCCTAAGTTTCATACAGCTACGTACGACTCCGACGTATTTCTGGTAAAATTTCGCGCTAAAGAAGCAGCTAGGATTATCGAAAACGTTAGGATACTAATTATAAATAAATCAGCTGAGCGCACAATCTATCATATTTTGAGACGTAAGGTTAAAAAATTTGTTCTAGGCAACCGAGAAATGCTGAAAAACCGTCAAAAAGCAAACAAATTCGATTTTTCGTGGTTGGGCTCCACAATTATTACTAGGGTAAAAATACATTGGGTTGAAATTAAAATAGGAGACAAAATTATTAGAAATAATATGAACCATGTGCTGCCTCTGCGTAAAACGACCTGAAAACGTTTGCGATTTACGACGTGTTACGACTTGACTGATAAGTTTGACTGAATTATTTCTATTAATATCGTGTATTGGTTAGGTATCACGTATATACATTGTATTACTTGCTTATGCCTCATAATAACCTCGTATACGCTTGTGCTCATAGTTTTCGTTGAGTTTTAGTATAATATAAGCGCACATGTCCGTTTATTCTCTATTACAAATTGTAATGTTTTTTTAATTACTTTATCCTGTCTAATCACCACCGTGATTAATCGATCGCGTGATGGTGTTAAGTTTTAAGTTCTTGTAAGTTAGGTTTCAAGTTTTAACAATAGATTAAGTGCGTTGACTAGAATTGTTGCGATCTGTCGATGGCAGAAATGTTGGGCTTGTACATATTTGTGTTTTTGTTCCCTTGGCTCACGTCAGACGACGCTAACGTTTGCTCGAATGTTATCGCCGAATTGACAGTTTTATTGATGTGTGAATTCCCACTTGCGAAATGAAATTGCTAATGCCGCCTTTCAGCTCAGTAGACTGTAAGTTTCGAGACGTAAGCAAAATTAAAAATTAAATTAAATGGGTCACCGGAAGTTGGTTGCTTGTAATTAAATCAGCGTTCAAGATTATTGCAAATTTCCTGAACCATAGGAAGAGGGTGACTCTTGAATGGAAATTTAAAGGATTGACTTTGACTCGAAAGGGACTTGTACTTTAGTGATAAATATAAAATTCTGAATATGGTTATCCTAACGAAAGCTTATCGAAATGAATTCCTCAAGGTTGAGCGTCTGATGTGCCTCTGTTGAGGGCAATGCCTTGTGAGTCTGTGGTTCTGGCGGTTCCGGTCGTGTCGAAACTGAGGTGGGTCGTTGTGGCAGGAGGTTTAGCAGAACTCTCTTTGAACTCTTTTTGAGAACTCCATTTAATCCTTACCTTGAACTTTTGTCTACTTTGATTTTGATCGCAGCCAGTGTAACGTTCAGTGCTTTAGTTTGGCGAGGGTTGATTTGAAGTCTTCATTGGATGGTGTTCCATGGAGCGTCGGGGTGCGGCGTGGCATACCCCGTGCTCATCACCACTTGAGGCGGGACGGTGATGGAGGAGGCAGTACTTCGCTAGAACTTGGGCAATTGTTTTTCTTTAATTCTTTCTGTGTCTATTATCTCTTTATTTATTATTGTTTGTGTGAATGGTTTCTTTCCTTAATTTACGTTGCTTGCTTTTTGCTTAAATTTTCTAAGTGTCCTTGGTAATTAACTTGGCCAGTTGGTCGTTAACTAGAGTTACTACGGTAACCTTAAATATTAACTTAAGGCGGTCTGTTCATCTAGCTTCTAGGTTGCGCAAGCGACCTGGTATCGAACAGTACTCTTACCTAATTTATAAAGCATTTGAATCTCCTACTATACTTGCTATCTCTCACGCCAGGGACACTTTCCTCCTACTGATTTCTGCTGATATTTTTAATCCATCATTTTTCGCCTAAAAGTTCCTACACTGAGTGTCATTTATAAGCTCAGGTGTGTTTTTTCGCAGTAGCGACACAGCTTGCATCACAACAAACCTCGAAATGGAATTATATGTCTCTGAAAAAAGCCATCAAAACTGAGAGCTCCAGAAACAGAGATCATTATGCAAAATTCGTTGACAAGAACAGTGGCAGTTTCGAACTACTTATCGAGAAATACATCGATAGAAAAGTCTTCGATCACGCTGTTGGGGACCTCATACCCCAAATACTTTATAATGTGACGAGAACACCAATTCACATATTTGATGAAAAAGGTGATGGGATTTGGAAAGACAACAATCTCCCCTACATCAAATGCTCTGATAAACTGTTCTCCGGTAAGCATACACCGGAAACAGGACCACTATAGCGCTCTAGTCAAAATGCGTGATAAAAATCGTGCTGCTCCCGCCCCCATTTTGTGAATAAATAACATTGATCAATTTGAATTTTCTCTTAAAATTTGAATCACAACCAGTGAATGTAGCAATAATGACCTAGAGGCTAATACCAAATGCTCTACTAGACCTAGCAAATGCAATAACTCAACTAAAGATCGGCCTATGGAGGTCAATAATATCAAAAAGTTGCACATAAATGCTCGCAGTCTAAATGGTAAAATGGATGACATAAGGGTAATGTTGTTCACTAGCAATATCGATTTTTATGCGTATCTGAAACATGGTTCGGTCCACGAATCAGAAGTTCATATTTCAGCATTACCGGCTACACATTGTACCGTTATGACGGAGTCAAGAGTAAGACAGGTAGCGGTCCATGCATTTTCATCAAAGATGTCTACTCTACATCCTTATTTCCGATAAAAGAAAAATGCGAAGACATAGAAATGATTTGGCTCAATGTTCAAGTAAACAAACACAAGTCATTCATTATAATTATCGGCAGTCTTTACAGACATCCGTCAGCATCTCTACGTCCAACATATAATTGAAAATATGCTTAAATTAATCTCTGATGCCAAAAAGTCTTTCTTCATTTTCGGAAATTTTAACGTAGATCTGACAAATAAAAACAATCAGCTGAGCAAGATGCTGCACAGACTTAATCTTTCACAAATGGTTCAAGAACCAACGCACATTACTAACACTTGCAAAACTCTTCTTGACCTAACAATTACAAACAATCCCCAAGCAGTACTCAGCACAGAGATCTTACCGTCGTTTTCTGATCACCATTCAGTAGAATGTCTGACCAATATTGAAAAAGAGAAACAGGAACTTTGTTACATTACATATCGCAAGAAAAACCACTGCTCCTCTGAAATATTTCAAGAAAAGCTATTCGACAGATGGAGTGAATTTCAAGGCATGGAAAACACCGATGATATCAATCTACAAGTTTCGCTTTTCAATGAAAATTTCGTATCAGCCCTTAACGAATGCGCACCTTTCATTACGAAGAAAGTTAAGCCAATAATTTCTAAATGGATAACAGACAAGATAAAAGAGTTGAGCAAAACTAAAAGAAATTTGCAGCCTGAGTACAAACGGAACAAATCAGACAGTACGCTTAGAAAGCTATATAAAGATCATGAGAAGATCCTACGAAGAAAAGTTAAGGAAGCAAAACGAGACCAGTTCCACAAAGAACTGTTGGCGGCAAAACAAAGCCCAAAAAAAGAACTTGGGAAATCATTAGAGAAGTTGCTCAGTATAAAAAATCAGACTGTAGAAACACATATGAAAACCCCTCAAAAACAGAAAATGACTTTAACACTTTCTTCTCAAAAGTTGGAGAAGATATTTTCAATGAAGTGTCTAAGACAGTCTCAGACACATCTACAGGTTCAAATCTGAGCGATTTTTCATTCCCAAATACTAGAAACAAATGGAGACCAAAGCCGGTTAGCATAACAGAGACTAAAAAATACTAAAGCTACAGGACATGATGGCATTAGCCTCCAATGTATAAAAGACAGCTTCCCAGTCACAGCACCTCTGATTTGTTTGATAATAAATACATCTATAGCCACAAACAAGTTTCCCGATCAATGGAAACTATCCATTATTAAGCCATTACATGAATCTGGTGATATCGATACATCATCAAACTACAGACCAATCAGTCTCCCGCCTGTTATGCCCAAAATATTGGTAAAAGTAATAACAAACCAGCTCTCGTCTTACTCAGAAGAGTCACATCTACTTCACCGCAATCAATCTGCTTACAGAATAAAATCCAGTACTCAAGACTCAACATAACAAAAAATTTACAATGATATGGACCAACAAAATTAACTCTCCTGCTATTGCTTGATCTCTCCAAAGCTTTCGATAGTGTTGAGCATAAAAAACGTCTACAAAAAGTTTCAAACCTCAAAATAGACACTCAGTGGTTTGAAAGTTACATACTAAACCGCTCTCATGCAGTGTGCTTGAATAAAAAAATGTCACCATTCATACCAAATAATTTTGGCGTTCCTCAAGGTTCAATCCTCGGCCCGCTCCTATTTTCAATTTTCATCAATGATTCCCCCCTTAAGCCGGCAAACACAAAAATTCCAATACATGCTGATGACGTACAAATTGCCATGACAAGTTCGACAGCGGATTTGGAAGAAACACAAAGAAACGCTGAAAACATTCTAAGAAATCTGGAACTGTGATGTGACCAAAATGGTCTGAAACTTAACGCGAGTAAAACGCAGAGCATTATTTTTGGATCACAGAATACGACCAGAAATTTACCATCATTCAAGCTAATATTTGGAGACGATAAAATTAAACCAGGAAATAAAGTAAAATATATTGGTGTTTGGTTTGACAAAAATATGTCTTTCAACTCACACGTAGAAACAGTGTGCAACAAAATCAACGGAACCTTAATGTTCTTTCATTGCATTAAGAACACACTTGACAAAAAAATCCAGGTTATTAGTGATTCAGTCTTTAGTTTTACCGCGTCTAGACTACTGCAGTCTAGTGTGGGGAGATTTACCTCAATATAATAATAATAATAATAATAATAATAATAATAATAATGAAGGCATCTACGGATGCTTTATTTCCAATCAAGCCTGATACATATCATATTGTACATTGGATTTTCAAATGCCTTATAACTAACGCCAGGACGCCATGACGCTTTCCCCCGGTCAAGACCGGTACCCATTTCAGACACCTGGGTAGAGTGGGGTATTGTTCTTGGAATTTTTCTCCTATACCCAACAGAGAAAATCGCCACCACCAGCGCCGAGATTCGATCCCGGGTCTGCCGCACGGCGGCAGAACCCTCTATCCACATGGCTACGGCGAGCAAATATCGTCAAAAAGAGTTGCAAAAATGTATCAATTTCGCAGCCAAAGTGGTATGCATAAGAAATTTCAAGAGACACTATCATGCCTCCCCTCTTTTAAGAAAACTCGACTGGAGCCCAATACCGAATAGATTCATGATCCAAAAAGCTAGACGAGTGTTCTCATCTCTGTACCTCACTCAGAGTAATGCAGATGTGGTAAAATTTTGTCCATCCAATATCCTAAACAAAAAACAAATCGGAGGAATGATGTCTTGGTCAGTTACCGTTCATCTAACGTGGGACAAAAAGCTCTCTCAGTTTCTGGAGCTCTTTTGTGGAACAAGCTTCCCCAGTACATCGAAAACTCTAAAACTGTAAAAGAATTTAAAGTAAATGTGTTACGTCATATTGCATCTTTGTCATAAGGCCTGCAACACTTCGGTGTTAATTTCACCCTCACCTGAAATTTTGATTTTCCTGAAATTTCTCTTAGAAAATTGGTAATTAATTCTTTTTAACGTTTGCAAAGTCATTCTAATATTGATCTTAATTATTTCTGTCGACTATAATGAGGAACGCAACCGTCAACTCAATACAGCGGAATAAAGGTCGTTTTTTTCTCCTTAATTATTAGTAGTATTCTCTCATATTTTCTCATCTTTATTTTCTTGATTTTCTATTTTCTGTATTTTATATTTGACATCCATGTGATAAACAAACTTTTGAAATTTATTTTTGTGTGTACATCAGTATACAGGTTTAATGATGTGAGGCTTGTGCTGTGTTTTTAATTGAATTAATTTTTGGCTAACGTTGTCTCACTATTTCGAAATCATTCACAAAGGTGTTTCAATCGATTTCGGCTAAGCTGGGGGGAGGAGGGAATTTAGCATTTTAGCAGTTTTTAATTTTCCTAATTTTTCTGTGGGTTCAGCGCACACTAGCACTGAACATTCAAATCAGAAATAATTCTAAGTTTCAGAAACTAAAATTATTACTCAGGACAACTATTAAATCTACCTTTACATGCGAAATTTTGTAAATATTTGCCACTCAGAAGTGATATCCAGCCAAAATAGTATTCCATTTTATCCCATGTACCCATGTCCGTATAATGCTGAAGAGAGTACCGATAGGATGTGAAACCCGAGATATGGATGTATCTGTGCACTCATATGTAGGTATATGTATATCTACATAAATATATATATACATGTTTCTATCTCTATTTTTTACTCGCAAATAATCCGGTTAATTAATTTCATTACTCTTGCAAATTATTTCAAAAAAAGATCTATCACTATCCTAGAGAGCGTTTCTGCGAATAGGAAAAATGAAAAATACAATTAGACAAGTGAAATAAAGCGCTATTTGAGCATATGAATCGTGGAAAAGATAGCTATCTGTCCGGATGTTGAACAGACAATTTTTGTTTTTTGAGTATATGTTTGTTTTCGCGTTTCTGCCAAAATTTTATAGATATTTGCAACTGATAAGTGAAATCTGGCTTACACTGTATTTCCATTTTATCCCATGCACCCATGTCCGTATGATGTTGCTGAGAATACCGAAAGGATATGTAACCGAGATTTTTTGTTGTTGTTGATCATCGACTGTAACTTGAGTTTTCTTAAAATTATTGTCATAAAATTTTAAAAAAAATTATTTGTACGTTTTTCGAAATATCTTCCTCTTATTTTTTCTTCAAGTTATTTCTTACGATTACGCTGAGCTTGACTGTCATTTTAGATGTAGCATGAGCAAGATTGTGTTTTTGTGTTTTTTAGTATGTTTCTTATTTTAATTTCCAATACGTATATATATGAATATGAATGTGTAGGTAGGTACGTGTGTGTGTGCGCACGCATACATGTATGCCTATGTGTGTGTGCGCACATATACATGTTCAAGTATATACACACATAAATATATATATGTTTCAATTTCTATTTTTTGAGAAAAACGAAACTTCAAGACACATTACATCTTACCTAAAGCTCTGCGACCAGTAAACACTGAACCAAATTTCAGAAATAAACATATATATTGAACTGGCTTAATGATTCAAAAATAGATCTATCACTACACCAGATGGCGCATCTGTGAATAGAAAAAATGAAAAATATGAACAGACAAATGAAAAAATAGCGCTCGTGAAAAATTATCATCTCTCTGGCGTATGCTGAACAAGCCATGAATTTCTTTTTGCCTGTAAGTTTGTTTACGCGTTTCTTTTCTAGATGTGCGTGTTGTGTTGCGTGATGTTTTTTATAAATTACTTTATGACTAACTTTTCTCAATACTTGATGGTCATTTACGACGGTGTTTCAAGCGGTTTCGGTATAGCGTTTTTTGTCTTTTCTTACTTCGATTTCAACAAATAATTTACGCATTCCGAAGAATTCTCCAGTAGTATTTTAAATTATTTATAAGTTGTCAGCCATCTCTTGGGGTATAAAATCTCCAGGAAATGATATTTTTGATTTAACTAGCCCTTGGCAGGGCTAACCTATTTGCACGCCACGTTGTACACCTCGGATTGTTTGTCTATTAGTACACCTCGTATAACCTGTCTCTATTAGTACACCTCGTATGGTTAGTCTATTAGTAGACCACGTATAGCCTGTCTATTAGTACTCCTTGTATAGTACGTTTGTCTAAGGACGTCTTATATTAAGAAACTTTTTAAAAGCCAATACATTTGTCATGTATCTCATGTGCCAACCTTTTTAGAAATAAACGGTTTTTCTTTCTTTCTTTCTTTTCTGTCAAGCCGGTACCCATTTTAGACCCCTGGGTAGAGTGGGGGAATTGTAGCTGAGTTCTCCCTTTTTCCAACGAGGAAAAATCCCTGGACCACACTGCCGAGATTCGAACTGCCGACCCCTCCCTGTGCTCGTCGTAGCCGAGTGGTTAAAGAACCCGCCCCTCCGTGAAGGTGTCGAGGCTTCGAATCCCTGCGCTATGCGGCCACTTTCCCCGTTGAGTATGATGGAAAAACTCATAGCACGGTACCCCACTCTACCAAGGTGTCTGAAATGGGTTCCGGCTTGATCGGGGGCAACCGTCATGACACCCTGGGGTTAGTTGTGAGGCATTTGAAAAACCAATGTACAAGGTTATACATATACTAGGCTTGATTGGAATAAGGCATCCTGTTTTGTAGGGCGCGTTCTAAGCCACACGACCTCGAGCACGGTGACCTCTCGGCGAACAAAAGATAGGATGGGTTTAGTTTGAAACTAAGTTCCTACATGGCAATGTTTCCAAATCACCACGGCAATCAGGTCTCAAAATGACTGTTTGTGTATAAATAAAGGGGATTGAGATATTTTTGTTGCATGGAGCAGAGTCCTGGGGGTTGAGAACAGCTGAGAGGAGGAAGTTGGATGTGTTTGAGATGAAGTGTTTGAGGAGCATGTATGGAGTAACTAGAAGAGATAGGATCAGGAATGAGTTGGTTAGGGGGCAGACGGGTGTTATCAAAAAGTTGAGCAGGCGAGTGGATGAAAGAGTGCTTGGATGGTTTGGGCATGTTGAAAGAATGAATGTTGAGCGGCTGGTGAAAAAGATATATGTGTCGGAAGTGAGTGGTCTTCGAGCGCGAGGTAGACCACGGATGAGTTGGATGGATGGGGTGCGACGTGCTTTGTATGAGAGGGGTCTGACTGTGGACGTGGCGAGAGGGATGGCTGCGGACAGAAGTGAGTGGGGGCAGTGTATAAGGAGGTAATTTTATTTTTTTGACGCGTTACTGGAAGCTGCCCGCGTGTGATGGGGTTGACCTGTCATGTGCGGGGGGAGGGGCTGCACTCAATGAAGCGGTCGGGGTAAACCAGCTGTGGCTGTCGGGCCTGACTGTGGAAGGTGGTTGTGCTGGGCTGCTGCTGATCCTGGCAGTTCAGGTGCGGCCAGTGCTGCCTCTCTCGCCTCCTAGTGACTATGTGTGGTGATTGTGGCCTGCTGTCGGCTACCCTCCCATAGGGAGGATAAGCCCGGTATATGTATGTATGTATGTATGAGATATTAAAAAGAAAGAAAGAAAAATAAAAACAGTTTATTTCCAAAAAAGTTTACACATGAAATATTTACAACATTAACTTTTAAAATATCTTAACATTAATCCTTAGTTGTTACTTACACATGGGTACCGTAATACCTATGTCACATGTCGAAACAAAAAGGATTGAGAGAAAAATAAAAAAAATGCGTTCTCTCCTATGCTTTAATCTGATTTTAAAATGCAGATAAATACAAGTAATTAAGAAAACATAATCTAACGCATTGATGAAAACTGTCACTAGTACTCACTTATATTGAAATATGAGTATACGAATATAGGAACTAGTGATACAGGTATGAGAGTTTGCTGTTAAAAGTAAAATGGGCAGATTTTATTTACTTTGAGTCCAAGACTATGAGGTCGACATTTGGTACTTGGGACAATTTTTAACTCTAACACATCAGCTAGTATGCCAAATGATGAAAGAAAGAAAGAAAGAAAAACCGTTTACTTCCAACAACGTTGCCATATGAGATACATGCCAATATATTGGCTTTTAAAAATTTCTTAATATAAGACGTCCTAAGACAAACGTTCCATACGAGAAGAACTTATAGGTTAGGTTAACATCGGCATCTTTGGGATGCTTTATTTCCAATCAAGCCTGATACATATGATCTTAGCATTGGTTTTTCAAATGTCTTATAACTAACCCTATATATAGGACACCATGACGGCTCCCCCGTAAAGCCGGTACCCATTTCCGACACCTGGGTTGAGTGGGGTATTGTGCTTGAACTTTCCCTTATACCCAACGGGGAAAATCTCCGCGCCAGCGCTGGGAACGAACCCGCGACTTCCAGCATACAAGTCCGATCCCTTAACCGCTGTGCCACGGAGAGCACATAGACAAACTTATAGACAAACTATCCGTGGTGTGCAAATAGATAAACCATACGAGGTATACTAATAGACAAACTATACGAAGTGTTCTATCAGAGGTGTACAAATAGATAGACCTTACGAGGCGTACTAATAAACAGACTATACGAGGCGTACTAATAGGCAAACCATACGTGGCGTACTAATAGTCTAACTCTGTCAAGAGATAGTTGAATAAAAAATGAAAAATATCATCTCATAGGGGAGTCTCACTTATAGATAGTAGACATAGTAGTAGAATGGGCCATCATAAGGGCGTGTGAGAGTTGGTTTTATGCTGTCATTACGGACGTACACATGTGTGCACTGTTGCAACGCAGGATCAAGTTTGTCATTTGTCTGAGGCATTCGTGGAGCTACTACTATGGTCAGATCGTGATGCAAGTTATTAACTTCCAACCTTAAACGTTTGCTCAACAGTGTTTTTCGAAATAGCAAGAGAGGGATAATAAAGACAATTCATGGGACTACTCAGCTTGTATCTTTTTATTGAAGGAAGCCGTGATGAACGATGGCGCTGCTTGACTTCGGACGATCTTCTCTTAGATGGGAAACTCCGTGCAGGCGAGGTCCGGCGAGCGATGACGTTTGTCAGGTCGACCTCACAATAGAGTCTCACTTCCTATCAGAATACTAGTCGTGTAAGATCACCATGTCAAATCTTGCCTCCTACATGTAACTAATGATAATGTAATAATGTAACTTGCTTTGGGTAACATAACCGATCTTCAGTCTGCTCTTGAATCGTTTTATCGAACATACTGTTAAATATAGCCGATTTTACCTATATTGTAAAATACAGCATAAAATATCGAGTAATTTATCTCCATGATCAGTCTAATGCGAAACTAGGTTAAGTAAACTAGGTTAAACATTATTGTACACCTTAGAATAACGTGATGATAGGATGCCCTAGAAGTCGCTGAACTTGTTCGGGCCCACAGGTAGTTATACTCAAATTTGACCATTGTACTAGACTTAAGAAACATTCTACCTCTGTATCACCTGTGGTAAATAAATTGTTTAAATTGTTTAAATTGTTTAAATCTCATGAGTCCGGAGAGAATTAAATATTTAACCATATCAAAAAAGTTACGATATTTCCTTATTACGCTAATAATACTGGCACAAAAGAGTTCATCGGAGTCAAAGACATGAGAAGAATTGTTGTACAATGCAAGCCGTAATATTTTCTACGTAGCTGGAACAATACAAAAGTTAAATACCTAAAAAAGTGTTGTCATAATGTACTCACGAGCGTAAGAAACTGAAAGTTGCCACACAAGACTAACTAGAACATTTTCAGAGTGGAATAAGAAAATGAAACAATGATTCATATATCAGAACAGAAGTGATTGAGAGAACAGCACTTCAAAAATGTGGTCCCTTTTATTCGTTAATTAATTTGATTTTGCAAATGCAAATAAATATATGTAGCTACGAAAACACAATTCTGCGCTAGAACTAGAATGCCAAAATATTGAGCTCGAAGGGAATAAAATGTTTTACCATAAGGCAAACTCATGATACTTATTTACTACCTACGCTCATAATACTGGCACAAAAGCGTTCACCGAAGCTAGAGATATGAGGATTGTTGTACAATGGTAACCATATATTTGCAGATAGGTGGAAGAGTACGAATATTTAACTAATAAAAATAGTGTTCCCGTTATATAGTCACGAGTGTAAGAAACAAGAAATTCCCACACACGACAAACGAGAAAATCGCATGAGAGGAATAACCAAATAAAAATAAAAAGGATGCTCTATAAAGTTATTACACAAAATGAATTACGTCGCTTTTTCAAATATTTTAATGAAACAGAAAAAATTTTCAAATACGTTCACATTTAGATCCTTACTTGATGTTCACGCATGGAGATCGTAATACACAATTACACATGCATGTTAATTGTTGAAACAAATGATTGGGAGAAAAGCACGGAAAAATGCGTTCCCTTCGTTGCGTTGGCCTAATTTTGACAGTGCATTTTATTACAAGTGACCATGAAAACATAATCCATGTGATGCATTGTTAAAAACACTCGCGTTAGTGACACTCATATTGAAATTTGTGCTTACGAACGTAGGAACTAGTAATATTTAAACAATTTAAACAGTTTTAAACAATTTATTTACCACAGGTGAAACAGATGTAGAATGTTTCTTAAGTCTAGTACAATGGTCAAATTTGAGTATAGCTACCTGTGGGCCCGAATAAGTTCAGCGACTTCTAGGGCATCCTACCATTACAGTATTCTAGGGTGTACAGTAATGTTTAACTTAATTCACTTAGCCTAGTTTCGCATTAGACTGATCAACAAGATAATGAACTCGATATTGATGTTTCATTTTACAATATAGGTCATATGGACTATATTTACAGTATATTCGATAACGATTTAAGAGCAGACTGAAAATCGGCGATATTACTCATGGCAAATTACATTATTAGGACCAGACATGTAGGAGGCAGGATTTGACTTGGTGATCTTACACGACTAGTATTCTGATAAAAAGTGAGACTCAAGATTTCTTTTGAATGCCTTGTAAGAATTACTTTCACGGATCTCCGCAGGTATTGAGTTCCAAGTTTTAGTTCCAACGAATAGTATACTGTGTTGCGAGCGGGCCTTTGAATAATAAGGAAGCATGAATTTACTTCTATTTCGCGTTAAATGGTCGTGATGACCAGTTTGCGCAGTTAATAGTTGTTTTAGGCTATCGCCGTCATCATTTCTTAATGTTGTGTAAATGAAATTGCAGATGGAGGTCTTCTAGAGATCCGAGAGTTTAAGGATTTGTAAATTTTTTAATAAATCATTTGTGTGAGCATTATATTCTAGGTTCTTTATTGCTCTGATCGCTCTTTTTTGCAGAGTAAAAATTATATTGGTTTTATTTTCATCAGTTCCATGCCATGCTTCTATTCCGTATTGCAATATGGTGAAATGAGCGTTCGATAAAGCATTAGTAAGGCTGTTTCAGGCAGGAAACTTTTAACTTTATTCAGGATTCCGATTGATTTTGATAATTTAGAACTAATATGAGTGATGTGCTCTTTGAAGGTCAGATTTTTATCTATTACGATGCCCAGAAATTTTCATGAATCGGTTTCTTCGATTTCACCTTCGCCAATTTTAATGCATGGTAGAGATACATTTTTCTTGTATGAGACTAATATAATTTGTTTTATCGATATTAAGGCTTATTTTATTACCTTTAAGCCACAGTGAAACGTTATGTAGTTTATTATTTATACTCTCCGCAATCGTAGTGGGATTTTGGTTCGGAAGGATCGCAGAAAGCGTACTGTTATCGGCAATAGGTATGAATTTAAAAAATGATGTAGATTTTATAATATCATTGATAAAAATCAGAAAAAGGAGAGGCCCAAGAACACATCCTTGGGGAACTACATGGCTAATTGTCTGTGGGTCCGATTTTGCGTCGTCAATGACAACGTATTGCTTCCGATTTGTTAGATATGATCTGAATCAACCATGGGCAACCCCACGAATGCCATAACAGTGTAGTTTCGAGAGTAATATGTTATGGTCCACACAATCGAATGCTTTTCGAAAGTCAAGAAATACAGAGAAGACAGTCTTTCCGTTATCTATATTAGAATAAAGGAATTGTAAATGATTTAATATTGCCTGTGTTGATGATTTTTTACAGCGAAAGCCGTATTGTTTTTCATAGAGAAATGATTTTTGTTCAAAATAAGAGTACACTTTTTATTCACAATATTCTCGAATACCTTGCTAATAATTGGTAACACGGAGATAGGTCGATAATTGTTTACACAGGTTTTTTCACAATTTTCAAAGAAAGGGGTTACTCTAGCAACTTTGAGGGAGTTCGGGAAAGTACCAAGTAAGAGAGACTGGTTAATAATATTGGATATCAGTATCAGCAATAATTTTAAGTATTTAATCGGAAACGTTTGTAACCCACTCGATTTATTTTTTATGTTGTTTATGCACGCAATTACATCGGAGGAGTTTGTAGGCGTAAACAAAAAGGAGTTGTGTTCTCGAATATGATCCATAAATTCCAGGTGATCAGTAGGTTCACTTGGAATACCATTGGCTATAGTTTTCCCTAAGTTGACAAAGAAGTTGTTAAAGAGATTAGCAATTTCTTTCTTCTCATGCTATTTTACATTAACTTGAATAATGTATTCAATTTTCTTTTTATCAACGTTATTCGGTTTACAACAAGAGTTAAGGAGGCGCCAAGTCTTTTTAACGTCAGCTTTGAATTGAGTAAACTTGAGGGTAAAGTAGCTCTTTTTTGATGTTCTTATCTGGTTTGTCACATAGTTTCTGAATCGGTTATATGTTTCTCTAGATATTCGCCCTTCGCAAAGGAGAGCTAGGTGTGCTTGACGTTTCTTTATATTTATCACGATGTCTCTAGTAATCCAGGGCTTTTGTTTATTTTTCGGGGTAACTATACGAGTTACAATTATGCAACACTGATTGTATGCGGTCATTATAGTTTCAGTCAACTGCTGCTTCATCAATGCTCCTTGCATTATTGTTTTGTTGGGAGATGTGCAATGTCGGCATTGATTCTTCTTGAACGTTGCGCATTTCTTCTAAATTTTGTTTCGTTTATTTTGCGATATGAGTAAGTTTCAGCCCGTGCTTTGGTGTAAGCAATGTATACATTTTTCTTAATAAGAAAAACGGGAAAATGATCTGATAAGTCAGAAGTAATTACTCCAAAAAGGAAATCAGTTGGGTCTGTCATAAAAATATTGTCAAGCAGCGTAGCACATTCTGAGGTTATTCGTGTAGGCTTTGTGATGATCGGAAGGAAAGATTTAGAATGAAATGCATTTAGGGAATTAGAGATTGGCTCATAGCTTTCATGTTTCAGTAAATCATAATTGAAGTCACCGCATATTATTATGTCATTGTAGAAGGACCTGTTGAACTGAGAAATAATACGATTAAGTTCATTGAGGAAGGATGTAGGACAGGCTGTAGGAGGCCTATACACCGTTCCAAGCACAATTCGTTTGCCATCTCTAGACAGTTCTACGAATAATGATTCTATATGATCCTGATTCAGTGTTGCACTTGCTATGATTCTCGAATCTATGCGCTTAGAAATGTATGTACTGATGCCCCCGCCTCGCTTGTTTTTCCGTAGTGAATGGTAACTATGATAATTTTCAAATTTAATCATGTCTTTGGTCGAGTCATCTAGCCAGCTTTCGGTGAAGCTAATCACATCTAGGTTGTTTTACGTTTAAGACTGTAAGGTCGACGTTAGAGGAAATTTTTCAATTTTACCTATCATTAGGATGCTAAATAACCGGCTCGGATAGAATAAAATACTTTACCATAACACAAAAATAATATCTCTTATGCTAATTATACGGGTGTAAGGACATCGGTCCGACTTTCTTCTTCGAAAAATTCTACTTCTCAATCACTACCTCTGAGCTCGTAGCGTTGTACCGCATACGCTTGCCGCCCCGCACTGCAGGTGAATATAGAAATATTTTATCGTAAAGTGTACTCCTGTGATTTCTCTCTGTTTATAATTCTTCGTGAAATAGCGGATAATGAAACGGTGTATCGTCTTGAAGTTTATGTTCTCGTTGAATTATTTATCTTTTCTGCTAGTCTTACTTGATGCCTGTTAAAAGTGCTTTCTATTTATCTGTCCAACAGGCCAGATCGTTGAGACTGCGCCTTAACCCATATCGCAAATTCAGAACTGCTCTAGTACAGTTGTTTTAGGATTACTGTTCTATCGTAATTTTTGTACCGGCCCGACTTTCGGTGTCGTGACTATCAACCGTCATTTCCGAACACGCCTAATAGCATACAATAAAATTAGATCGATTTGTCTCAATTCACCGTTATTTATTTTTCTTACAAATGTGACCTTAATGTTAGAATAACTGTGTTTTATACTGTAAAATAAAACAGTAGGACCTTATCGATTTTCTTTACCTGCCACCTAACCTATGCTGATCCTGCATGCCCTGACAACGGGCAATGAGAGTTCACCGCAGTCGAAAAATGAGAAGGATAGTTGTAGAATGATAAAAATAACATTTGCAACATAGCTGGACAATACGAGCAAGTCAAAACAACCTAAAATAGTGTGGTCAAAATTTACTCAAAGAGTGTATGAAACGATACATTATTACACAAGACTTACAAGAGCATTTAAGGACAGGAATTCATTCTTCATAGATGTCACGAACCATTCAGAAACTGTTCAGAAATTTACGGCTTTACGGCTAAAAAAAATTTTTAGGAATCATTTAAAGTCATTTTAGAAATTATTACAAGGTTTACCCTGTGGTTTTGTGGCATTGATTAACCTTCTTTTGTGCAAAAAATTTCTTGCCGAATAAATACTTCCAACAGTGTGTGCTTGCACCTGAACGTAGTGTTGTGCTGTGGCGTAGTTTGCGTGTTGGTGTTGTGCGTGTTGTGTCAAACCGTGTGGAAGGCGGTGGTCAGCTTCGAGAGGCATATAATAGGCTCAAGAACAGGTGTCCGAGAGGGTAATTTATTATACCCTTGAAGATGCACTGGGTTGTTTGAGAGGCTCGAGTTTTGCTGAGAGAGCGATAGGCAACCTCCGTAGTGTGTAACGTAAACCGCGCGTGTTTGAAAATACACAAGAAAAGATTGAACGTTAAGTTTTGCAGAAAAAAATATACTGGTATTTGCAAACATGCTCACTCGTAAATGTGGGTATGTATGCGCGTTATGTGTACGTATATGGGTATATGTCGGTGTCGGGGCCAAGTTAACGAAAGATCCCTAAGAATTCTAATGGCGTGGATGCGCAACCTAGTCTCCCAACTGAACGGAATCCTCGGGTAATGACACACAACAGAACGTTAAGTTTAATGATAACAGAAAAAAACTAATCAAAACGAAATTAGGACGTTAACCAAGCGGCTGTTGCACAGGCCGGGAAGATAAATGCAGAAGTACGGCAACTGCAAGGCGGGCGAGGCAACAGGAAGCTCAGCAAGCGACGAGGTAGGGACACCGTAGCAGGAATACTGGTGAGTAATAGCATGCGAGCTATAGCAAGGCGCTATAAAAGGGCTCAAGCGTAGCTCCACCATGGCCAGGGGGACGTCCAGCCTACAAAATCATCAATGAAGCATTGCTAACGAGACCCTATAGCTATATAGATGAGAAGAGAGGGAGAGGAAATTCGAACGGGTATGGTTCGTTATTAACACAGGCTACCAGAAAACACAGACTATCAGGAACCGCAGACTATCAGGAAACACAGACTATCAGGAACCGCAGACTATCAGGAAACATAGGCTATCATGAAACACAGTCTATCAGGAAACATAGGATTACTCACTTGCTAGAAATAGAGACCCTATCAAATGTACAGTATAATCATCTAGTTCTCTAAGGTTCTAGGGTGCGGCAGTGCAAATAAGAAAATACAATTAAACTTTCTGAAAAAGCTATATCTACGACTTCATGAATTATTTTACAGCAAGGAGGGAGCCTGGAGAGGGCTCCATCCCCGCTCGCAGCAAGTGAAATGGATGCTTCGGAAACAGTCTTGTCTCAGCCTATCATGTACATGTCAGGTTCTAAGAATACCGAACGCATGAAGAATATTATCGCCCCTACAGTAGGTATGTGTGTGCATATGTGTATTTATATATACTAGCCGGTTACCGGAGGTAACCGGCTAAGCTTAAGCCGGTTCAACCCGAGTATCGGGTTGTCCGACTTGCCTAAAAATAAAAAAATAAAAAAAATAAAATAAAAATAAAAAATAAGAAAAATAAAAAAAAATAAAAAATAAAAATAAATAAAAAAAATAAAAAAAATATAAAAAATAAAATGGAAAAAAAATAAATAAAAAATAAATAAAAATTAAAAAAAAGTAAATAATCAAAAAATAAAGAAATAAAGAAGAAAAAAATCAAAATAAAAAAAAATAAAAAATTAAAAAAAATTAAATAAATAGTTTTCTGCAAATATAGACACCAGTGGTTTCAATTTAATACCTCACTCGACCATGTAGACTCAGCCAATTTTCCAATCGGACTCGCACAAATTTTGAGTTTTGCTATTAAGTATATAGATATTTATATGTGCACATACATACGTGTGCACTGGACTAGCAAATATGAACTATAAATACCGCCCTTTATCACTCGCAACTTGTAACACTACCCTAACTCGTCATTTTCACTTAATTGTTGTAAAACATTCACCATAAATATAAATTTGTCGTGTGACCACCCATATATGTTTGAATAAGATGCTTAAGTCATTATAAAAATGAAACTTGTAATTTTCGTAATTTTCATGCTTGTATTCTTGTATCTGTGTACATATGTGTGTGTGTGTACATATTTTTATGCACACATTCATATATGTGTGTAAATTAGGGTGGTCCTTAACTATACATAAATTTTTTTTAATTGTTAAGCGCTCACCCTGCCAAAGTGTTCCATTGGTCCCAAAAACACCCCAGCCAAAAAAAAAAAAGAAATGAAATCCATCAACATTTATGGGTTTCCCAGGGGGGGGGTCAAAGATTCGCCTCTTGTGCATATACCGGGCAATAGCTAGACACTCATTGTTGCCTGGTCGCTATCAGGGTATATTTCTTGAAGTCTGGAAACATCTTTCGGTATTCTCCGACAACTTGAAGAAGGTACTGGAGTTGCTCTTCCCCTTTTGTTAGCAATCCGCTAAAGTCCTGGACGAGAGCCACTTCACGTTCGGCATGGTCATAGATGAGTCCTCAATGATGACCTTCAGGGCTTCGACGATGGCCTTGTAGTGAATCTTTAGCCCTTACCGGTCAAAATTTTATAAAATATTTAATCTATCAACGTAAAAATTAAGTTAAATCAATACGATCAATTTCATAATTTTACACTAACAATTTCAAGCATTTAAACCCCAAATTGTCTTCAAATTGTGTACCAAAAAAATCAGTCTCTTAAGAATTCAGTTTCAAAACTTAAGAGACTTCTCATAGACGCAGCGCAGCAACACTCGTCTCGAGCAAGCGCCCACTTTTTCAAATCACTTCCTTGTGTGTGCATCACGCGTTCCTTTTCTCCACGGGTGAGATTCTTATTTACTTACGTGCCGTGTTCTGTTCCTCGGGTAACTTTAAATTACAATTACCTCACTTACCAAAATCGTGTCAGTATAGTTGATGTGTATAAATTATCATGTGTCACTGATTAGTCAGCAGGATTGTATACGTTTGAAATTGTGGCGAGCGTTCCCGTTCCTGCCTCAACTTCCCGTGAAACTAGATCTTACCCTCAATAACCCTGTGCATTTATTCATTGAAAGAAAGAATTATATTCATTGTTTCTTTCCGCTTATCATCTCAACTTAAGAGGCATTTTTCGAAATTCACTGATTCTTCTTCTGTCATTATCCTGTAGTAAGTTAATTAATTCAATTGTCAAACAAACTGCCTGCTGCTCTGGAAAGACAAATCTTTTTGCCCAGTTTTTGTAAAGCCAAGTACATTTGACGTAAGCTCAACTCCTCCTGACCTATAAAATAGGATGAGAGGCTTCACCTCACACACATTGTCATTGTTTTAGGTCGTTGCCAGAAATGATGTGTGTTCAATATTTAATTAACAAAAGGCCGAAATATTCTTGCGCCAAGATATTTTATCAATTTCTGCAGAACTCTTCTTCATGTAAATGACTTAGGAATTTGATAATCTATTTGTGTTAATGATTAAGCATGTTGAAGGTTGCTCATGTTGCCTGTGTCATCTTGGCCATGTTGCCTTCATGTTTCGCTAATTAGTTAGGTAATTCTAGTTTCATAAGTGCCCTTAAGTGACACCATCTTATAAGAATGAGAGTTTTCACCTCTCACATATTACCTCACTTATTGCACTGTGCTATTCATCTCAACTTAGGAGTCATAATTCTAAATTCACTGACTCCATTGTAATGTGCCTGTAGCTAATTAATGAATGTAATTTTCATAAATGTTCCCAAATGTTCGGGGAAGTCAAATCTTCTTCCCAGTTTTTGCAAAATATTGCCTAAATGTTAGGTAAATTAATTCCTTTCTTGACAACTTAGAGCAACTTAATGGCTGCCCAAAACTTACAATTAGTGATTCTTTAAAATCCCTCCTTGTTACCTGGGAGTATTAGAGGCACTGCAAACTTGAAAAAATTTTATAGCTAAACTCATGTATTATTAACTTAAGAGTCTTACTGGTTAATTTCATGCTTAGATTACTTATATTTTAGCTGTTTAAAGTTTTGTGGGGGTTTCCTGTTATGTCCCAAATTGGATAAGTTAGCAGTGATCCTAGTTAATTTTAGGCCTAAATAGGTTTATTGCAGATAGTCCTTGACTGCTTGATTAGTGTAAACTGTCCTAATGTCACAGCTGCCCAACCTAAAGCACTTGTGTATTCTAGTATAATTGTACCCTAGAGTATTAAGCTGTGACACCCTTGATTTAGGGAAATAGAGCCCTTATTCCTACTGATGCCCAATCAGTAAATTCCTTTTGTACATAAACTCATCCAGTAACAACCTTAATTCTTAGTTTTGGCTTACTGCCAATGCTGCATTGATGTCAGCTTTGGAATCTCGTAGACTGACCTTACACTCCATGCTGGAGACAGTCAAAAGACATGCCGTGTACACTTCTAGTAGTACGCTGGACATAGCTGTATGTTAGGGAAATATTGAGGCTTGCACCTGGGAATTTCATGTTGTCCATACGACGTTGTCAATATTGCGATTTACCTTCGGCCGTATTCGGGCGCCAGAATTTCGGTTGGTGTTGTTGCATAGAGACTCCTCGATCCGAGGCAATTCTGTAAATCGGCAGTCGTTCACAGCCTGGCTTGTGCAGCGACTGTTCTCCCTCTTTAACTGTGCTTGTGCCAAGTAACCCAGCTTGTTGTTCCCGCACAGGAGGACCTGCGAGCCAAACACATCCTACACAACCACCTAGTCCTCAATCCCATACATTGAGCCGAAACTAGGTCTTTCTCAGACACATTTGAGACTTACAAATCAGCCACACGGCTCCATAACTCAGTCACCGCGATAACGGTACTGCCTCTTTCAATAGCCTTTTTTCAACTCTTTCAATATCTCGTTCAATACTTCAATCCTCCAAGATTGCCTCGCTCACAAGCGTTCATGCTTCACCTTTTCATTCTCGCCGTCCATTCTACTTCGGCCATCTCCACTCGTTGAGCCACCCAAATCACCCACATATGGGAAGTACCATACTCACATTCCGTCCTCACCTGGACCCACAACGGACTCCCACTCGCCGCCGCGAGCGGTTAGAGTACGCCGCCAGGACTGGATCCGGAACCCCGCATCAAGAAGTGGAAAACCCCAACGAGTGAACAATGGCCACGGCACCCCTCAGCGTCAAATAAATAAAGAGGCGAGCTAATCATTGACTTTCACTTACACTCAATAGATAGTTCGTGCAAGTGATCTGAAAACATCGGTGCCAGTAGAACACCAGATTACCTACTCCTTCTGAGTCATAGGGCCCAAACAGACTTTCAATCTTAATCTTAATTTTACATTTATGTGCCTAGCAATAGGCACAGTAAATGCTGGTGACCCTGTCAAACCTTAATTGTCTAAACCTTGATGATACCAGAACATCAAACGGGTGTACTTGAAACTATACGTAAAAATTGAATTACTCGCACCAAGCGAAAAGTTCATAGTCTTTGTTTTCTTGAAGTCCTCAAGATCTTCCCAAGATTCTGGGTTTGCCTCCAAGAAACTTGTCGAAAGACCCAAGCGAGTGAAGAGGAGCAAGGAGTTCATGGAGGCGAAGTCGTCCAGTCTTATTTCCGATTTCTTGCAGATCGACGACTTGGGAAATCGGGATCGTCTTGGGATCGACGACTTGGGTGGATTTTCAAGCCTTCTTCTTCGCTCATCTTCTGAACAATCCTTCTCTTCACATCAAGCGGAAAGGTGGCATAAAGAAGAGAGAGTCCGATCAGTTCCTCTGAGAGGGACCAAAGATGAGATGCCAGTTTCTTGCTGGCGGCCTTAGACACCTGGCGGTCATACTCTTCAAATGCAGTAAGTTGCTGCAATGTTGCCAAGTCAAGTCAGAAGCAGGAGCTGAAACTCCATCTGTTGCAGTTATCCACGCCTTCAGATAGAATTTGACGATGAACACAAGGATTCTTTCCAAGCCATTTGATTCTTTTTTTGACAATTGGAATTGGCGAGAGAACATCCACACTTTCAAAGAGTATCTTACTTTGGCCATCCATCTTGCATGATGCATTGGTCCTGGAAACTTGAAAGATATTCCTCCTTCTTAAATACCACCCAAAAAAATGACCAACAGCTCCAAAAATTCACGGTGATCATCTCTGGGTTGCTTTTCTTTAAGCTGCTTTTTGGCAAACTTCAAGATATCGTCTCTGTCAGGTTCGAACAAAGCAAAGTTCGCCATTTTCTCTGCTGTTTGGTATGATAACTGGTTTATTAACGACCACTTCTGACAAAATCACGATACAACTGATCGTGTTGCAGCTATGTCCTTCGACACAACATCTTCGAACACTGGCCACATCTCTGGAACGTGCACCCTCATTCAGCAGAAGTTGGGAAGAGAGCTTCTATTCCTAACTAATAGCTTGCCGTCACCACGTCTTGGAATTGCTTGTGGGGGCTGTCTTCAGAACCTGCATAGTATCAACTTCCTGTCCCATGCAGGTTCTGAAGACAGCCCCCACAAGCAATTCCAAGACGTGGTGACGGCAAGCTAGGAATAGAAGCTCTCTTCCCAACTTATGCTGGATGAGGGTGCACGTTCCAAATATGTTGGTTTGTTCAAAGATGTTGTGTCGAAGAACAGCTGCAACACGATCAGTTATATCCCATTCCTGTAGTGCGTTTACCACAACATCGGCCTGAGCTGCCCCAGTGCCTCTTCCCAACTTTAGAACTGCAAGAAGCTGGTTGAGTCCAAGCCCAGAAACCAACATGCAATCGGTCCACTTGCTCTTCGCCATTTAAAGCGGGGATTAATTTTCCATCCCAGTGGACAGTGAGGCTGACAGTGGGATCAAATTTATCCTTAACGGAGCGGGCAAAGTTCATCCTCTAGGATTCTCGGTGTTGGTGAATGGAAGAACGATTTATGTTGAGCTCTTCCACGTTGTGCCCCAAGCTCTTTTCTGCTTCAGCGAGTACGAGGGCAGCCTTTATGTCGGACAACTTTGCTCTGTCCAAAGCAGCTGCCAGCGATGGTGTCACAATGTTAATCTTCTAGCGCTTTAGAGGAGGTTGGCTGACAAACACTGCTTCAGTTTCATCACGTTCATCATCACTGCTGAAAGTCGATAAACTTGTAAGTACTGCCACATATGAAGAAGGTCCGGGTTCTTCGCTTGCCTTATCTTGTCTTCGTGTCTAGTTTTGCACTCTCTGTCTTGCTCTTTCTTCCTTAGCTGCTAGAACCAAATGTTGCCCTGCCATTGTTCCTCTTCTTCCCTTTTCCCGTTGGCCAATCAGAAACTGTCGATCTTCTTCAATGGTGATTCTTGTCATTGCTTCAGCATGAGCAATGTTAAAGAGGTCGTCGAATTTATCGCGAAACTTGTCTTCATCTAGATACCTTTTGTCTTCCCATTGTAAGCTGCACACAGATAAATTCTGGATTTGTTAGGGGTAAATTTTGACCCCCCTGGGAAACCCCTAAATGTTAATGGATTTCATTTCTTTTTCGACTGGGATATTTTTGGAACAATGAAACACTTCGGCAGGGAGAGAGCGTAAAATTAAAAAATTATGTATTTTAGGACCACCCTAATGTACATTCATACATTTACTCACAACAGTTGTTGCAAAATTTCTAATCAATCATAATAATAATAATGAAGGCATCTACGGATGCTTTATTTCCAATCAAGCCTGATACGTATCACTTTGTACATTGTATTTTCAAATGCCTTATATCTAACGCCAGGACGCCATGACGCTTTCCCCCGGTCTAGACCGGTACCCATTTCAGACACATGGGTAGAGTGGTGTTTTGTGCTTGGAATTTTTCTCCTATACCCAACAGAGAAAATCGCCACCAGCGCCGAGATTCGAACCCGGGTCTGCCGCACGGCGGCAGAAACCTCTAGCCCCACGGCTATGGTGAGCAAAATGCAATCGACCTGCATTTGTCTTGAAAACGTGGTGTGTGGGTTAAAGCGTGCTCATTTAGGCAGTCAGCTAAGTGTATTTTTTCATAAGTGTATTTTTTTGTCCATGGTCGCTCGAAATGATATTTTTGAATATCTGCGCAACAAGCAATTATAAAATTATTCGCTGATGTCATGAAATCCAAAGCTGATATGCCAATGTACGCGCAAACTGTCATAAGTGTTTTCACCCAGCAAAATTCTTATTTTTGTGGTTTCCATGAATTTACAAACACTATTCAATTATTTCCATTAACCAGCTGTAGGATGCATTTTTATGCCTTTTCTCTCCGTTTTTTTACAAGCATGAAACTGGACTGTCATTCAGTTCAGTATTTATAGTTCTCAGTTATAGGCATTTGCATCATGTTTCGAAAATAAAGTAACTTTTTTAATTGAAAGAAAGAAAAATAATAACCGTTTATTTCTAAAAATTCGACACATGAGATGCATGACAACATATTGGCTTTTAAAAATTTCTTAATCTAAGACGTCAGTGGACAATCGTACCATCCGAGCAGTACAAATAGACAAACTACACGTGGTCTACTAGTAGACAAACCATGCAGTGTGTACTAATAGACAAATTATGCAAGGTGTACTAGTAGACAAACCATCCGAGTTGTACTAATAGACAAACTATCCTAGGTGTACAAATAGATAAATCAAACGAGGCATACTAATAGACAAACTATACGTGGCGTGCAAATAGATTAATCTTATCAAGGGCTAGTTAAATATAAAATATCGTTTCTTGGATATTTTGTATCCCTAGAGATGGCTGACAACTTGTAAATAAATTAAATACTACTAGGGATTTCTTCGGAATTCCTAAATTATTTGTTAAATCGAAGTACCAAAAGACAAAAAACGCTATACAGAAGAAGCTTGAAACACCGTCGTAAATGACTATCAAGTATTGAGAAAAGGTTTGTCGCAAAGTAATTTATAAAGAATGTCACGCAACACAACACGCACATCTAGAAACGCGTAAACAAACTTACACACAAAATGAAATCAATGGCTTGGTCAGCATTCGCACGGAAAGATAATTTTTTCACAAGCGCTTCATTTCATTTGTTTGCGTATATTTTTAATTTTTTTCTATTCACAGAAATCTCTCTGAGGAAGTGATAGATCTATTTTTGCATCATTAAGCCAGCGCAATAAATATATTTATTTCTGGAATTTGGTTCAGTGTTAACTGGTCGCATAGCTTTTAGGTAAAATGTAATGTGTCTTGAGGTTTTGCTTTCACGCAAAAATATATAAAGATAAATATATATGCATATGTATTTGTAAATATATGTGAACATGTACATGTGCACACACATACATAAACATACTATTATGCGGGCGCACATACACACACACACACATGCACTCACTTACACACACGTATTCATATATATACGTATTGAAAATGAATATAAGAAAAGAAAAAAAAATAATAAACATAAAAAATAATCTTGCTGCTGCTACATCTAAATGACAGTCAAAATGACATTTGGTAACTTTATAGAACAATAATATGTTCTTCTGTTTTCATGTCCTAAAATGTTCTTGTTATTCTTATGTGATGAAAATTATCATTCGCTCTTGAGTATTTTATGACAACCTGTTTTATATTAAAATATGCGTCGTTATAATGTGGCACTGGTTTGAGTAAGACCTCCAGAAGCTGTTGCTATGCTCCTTCTTTACGAGCTCCGGAATCTGTTGTCACGCTCTTCCTTTACGAGCTCCGGAAGCCATTGTTACGCGCTCTTGCCTGAATTTCGGGCACGGTTGGGCTTAAGAGGAAGTCTGTAACCGCCAGAGGACAGAACACTTATACGTAGGTTCCAGAGTGTTTCCTTCTTCTGCCTTGATAATCTAAAGCTACTGAAACTGTAGTTTGCAGCTACAGCTAAATAAACCTCATGTTGTGTTGAAAAGAAACTACACAACACTACCCTATCTAGAAGGTCACTTTCACGTATTACTCCAATTATGTTGTACATGTCTTGGTATCCGCTGTAGAATAATCATTTTTATGTTTCTGACTCTGGATGACTATTTTGTGCCGCTATTATTGGCATGGAAACATAATTTCGTGGCGTGATAAAAGAAGTTTTCTCTGAGTCCCTTAATTGGAATATTAGTCTATACGTAGAATGAAAATATAGTTTTAAATGTCAACCTCGCTGCCTTGGACGCAGGATTATTTTAATCCAGCGTTTTAATTAAAAAAATACTTATACCGCGAGTCTTTGAGTTCGTATTTCACTGCAACTGTGCACCAAAATAGTATTCTCAACCATGCATTGCCACGGGAATCGTGTTTTTTTAAACTGTAGTTACATATATCATTGAATTTAGATGAAGCAACACTAGGAATACATTGCCCTCAATTCCTTTTTTCTATTCGTGACATGGGTAGGCCTATTACAATACTCATGTGTGTGAATTCAATAAGTGTATTTTACTTACTCTAAGATATTTTAAAACCAATGATATTTTGTACCATCTAATTGAAAATAAACTGTTTTTCATTTTTTTTAATTCTCTTAATGTTTGAGGGGTTTGATGCTAGGGGGATGTTTGTTTCACAGTAAGGTGCTTGATATTGACAGAGCTTTCTGCCCAATGTTAGATGAACGGTAGTTACTTAAGATATTATGTCTCCTGTCTCCTATTCGGCTTTATGTTGGTGATTGTAGGGGGATGAAACTGCACTATTTTTGCATTGCTCTGAGGAAGATATAAAGAGAATACGTGTTGGACTTTGTGCACCATAAACCTTTCAAGGAATCTGAGTCCGGCCGATTTTATTTAGCAGAAGTGTTACAAGTGTTACATGAGAACTTTGGGTCACCAGTATGAACTTTTCGCTTTGTGCGAGTAACTCAATTTTTACGTATAGTTTTAAGTACACCCGTTTGATGTTCTGGTATCATCAGGGTTTAGGCAATCAAGGTTTGACAGGGTCACCAGCATTTACTGTGCCAATGGCTAGGCACATAATTGTAAAAATAAGATTACGATTGAAAGTCTGTTTGTGTTGTATTCCCTATTTTTATTTTAGATCTATATACTTTTCGTTGGCCGATTTTTCCGGAGGCAATTCTTTTCTCTACATTATTTCTCGTTATTTCCTCGTCGCTCTCATTTTCTTTCGATCAATAGTCGAGACAGAAGGCCTCAATTATTCTATTTTGTTTGTATTAAAGATCGAAGTAGATTGAGACTTTTCAATATCATTAGTTACAATTAAATATAATATTGTAGCGAATCGAATAGGGCCTCATTAAAGGAAAGTGACGACACTGTTACAACGTAAATTTCTGTTAAAATGATGACGTCCTTCAAATAGCAATAGATTACATATTCAGATAATGATTGACTTGCGATGTACATATCATATTAATGAATTTAGATGATCGTGACACCATCAACTCTCAGAAACTATTCTAATCTATCAGAAAATACAGTTACAAAAGATCGCATCATGATCTCAAAATAAGCAGGTGAAGCCTTCATTACTCGAACATTAATACATTGATAATTACTATAAATACATTTTATATGAGGTGAAGCCTCCGCGGAATCATTTGTCTTGCGAAATACAGAACATTTAACTCATCAATGAATCTAGCGCAATACATTTAAGGCACATAATCTAGACCTATCACACGAAGTAAAGGGAACGTGAGGGTACGGACTACAAAGTCACATTGGGATACTTAGCTCAATCCTGAATGGCGCCTATGAGTCAACACACGACTCATTGAATAACAAGTGAGTACCCTCACTGCCTGGCTGGCTAGCCAGAGCAGCGAGGTGGGAGGACACAAACAGACGTGACTGTGCTTTGCGATTGCTGGGACGCTTCAGCCCGGGCTGTCGTCTACCAAGCGTAGGAGTCTGCGACGTTGTTCGCATAGAGAACAAACAGGTTCTCTTATAGACAATGCTTTACGTCAGCTGTTCCTATCGGAAATGGCAAGTATCATCATATAATTAGAAGAGAATAGATATACGATTGGATGACAGTTAATTTACCCAGAGTGAATAAGATCCTAAGTCTCTCTAAAGAAGGAAAAGAATATACGTTGAGCAAATGGAGGCATTAGGCAGTCCGATAACCTATCGTTGCCTGTGACGTGGCACTCGTAGAGGGTGCGTAGGTGCGCCTTCAAACGATGAAGTTGATGTTGTCAATGTTGGTAGAGCTGAAGGTGACGGTTGACGATGTCTGGGCGAAGTTCGTGGAGACAAGAATATGCAGCCTTTATTGACGAGAAGATATTTCTATGGAAGTCAGTCTTTTCGAAGGAATTTCAGTCGCTAGCTAGGCAGACTTTTCTTCTTAACGCCCATTCAAACACAGCGTAGAGTATAGTCACAGCAGGACCATGACATTTGGGCCCTTTGACTCAGAAGGAGTAGGTAATCTGGTGCTCTACTGGCACCGATGTCTTCAGATCACTTGCACGAACCATCTATTGAGTGTAAGTGAAAGTCACTGATTAGCTCGCCTCTTTATTGTTTACGCTGCTGGGTGCAGTGGTCATTTTTCCTCATTGGGTTTTCCACTTCTTGATGCGCGGTTCCGGATCCAATCCTGGCGGAGTACTCCAACCGCTAGCGGCGGCGAGTGGGAGTTCGTTGTGGGTCCAGGTGAGGACAGAATGTGAGTATGGTATTTCCCGTATTTGGGTGATTTGGGAGACTAAACGAGTGGAGATGGCCGAAGTGAAATGGACGGCGAGAATTAAAAGGTGAAGCATGAACGCTTGTGGATTTGGAAGATTGAAGTATTGAACGGAATATTGAAAGAGTTGAAAGAAGGCTCTTGAAAGAGGCAGTACCGTTATCGCGGTGACTGAGTTGTGGAGCCGTGTGGCTGATTTGAAAGTCTCAAGTGTGTTTGAGAAAGACCTAGTTTCGGCTCAATGGCGGGGATTGAGGACTAGGTGGTTGTGTAGGGTGTATTTGGCTCGTAGGTCCTCCTGTGCGGGAACAACAAGCTGGGTTACTTGGCACAAGCACAGTTGAAGAGGAAGAACAGTCGCTGCACAAGCCAGGCTGTGAACGACGGCCAATTTATAGAATTGCCTCGGATCGAGGAGTCTCTATGCAACAACACCAACCGTAATTCTGGCGCCCGAATACGGCCGAAGGTAAATCGCAATATTGACAACGTCGTATGTACAACATGAAATTTCCAGGTGCAAGCCTCAATATTTACCTAACATACAGCTATGCTCAGCGTACTGCTAGAAGTGTACACGGCATGTCTTTTGACTGTCTCCAGCATGGAGTGTAAGGTCAGTCTACGAGATTCCAAAGCTGACACCAATGCAACATTGTAAGCCAAAACTAAGAATTAAGGTTGTTACTGGATGAGTTTATGTACAAAAGGAATTTACTGATTAAGCATCAGTAGGAATAAGGGCTCTATTTCCCTAAATCAAGGGTGTCACAGCTTAATACTCTAGGGTACAATTATACTAGAATACACAAGTGCTTTAGATTGGGCAGCTGTGACATTAGGGCAATTTACACTGAGCAAACAGTCAAGGGCTGTCTGCAATAAACCTATCTAAGCCTAAAATTAACTAGGATCACTGCTAACTTATCCAATTTGGGAAACAACAGGAAACCCCCACAAAACTTTTCTCTTGTAAAATATAAGTAATCTAAGCATAAAATTAACCAGCAAGACTCTTAAATTAATAGTACATGAGTTTAGGTATAAAATTTTTAAAAGTTTGCAGTGCATCTAATACTCCCAGGTAACAAGGAGGGATTTAAAAAGAATCACTAATTGTAAGTTTTGGGCAGCCATAAAGTTCCTCGAAGTTGTCATGAAAGGAATTAATTTACCTAACATTTATGCAAAATTTTGCAAAAACTAGGAAGAAGATTTGTCTTCCCCGAACATCAGGAGACATGCATGAAAATTACATTCATTAATTAACTACAGGCACATTACAATAGAGTCAGTGAATTTAGAATTATGACTCCTAAGTTGAGATGAATAGCACAGTGCACTAAGTGAGGCAATATGTGAGAGGTGAAAACTCTCATTCTTATAAGGTCGTGTCACTTAAGGGTACTTCTGAAACTAGAATTACCTAACTAATTAGCAAAACATGAAGGCAACATGGCCAAGATGGAGCAGTAAGCTTGGACAGAATCTCGTCCATCTGTAGTGAACTCCCTCAGTCGCACTTGTCGAGATTCCAGTCATTGCTCGAACGCTGAGGTCCTTTGCGGACTTTATAAGGCACAAAAAGGCCTTCCGCAATAAAGGGCAAAGGCTGTGCTCCTTCTAATCAGCCTAAAATTAATAACGCTGATAATTTTACGACTAAGCGGAGCAATGGCGGGGGTTCCTCATGTCTACGGCGACAAATGTAAATTTAAATTCTAAAACGTTCGTCTGATCTTCTTGTTCGAGTCCTAAGCCATCGCGACGGATTCGAGCAAGCTAAAGACAGTGGTGGGCACGATAACGAAAAAACGTTATCGCAATAATCGATAAATCGATAACGAAAACCTTATCGGCGATAACCGATAATCGATAATTGGCGAAAAATTTATCGCCGATAATCGATAACCGATCAATCGATAAATATAAAATTCCGATACTAGCGATAACGATGTTGGTATTTTGAATAATAAAAACAAATCGAAATGATTTTTTCAGTCTTTATTTTAGAAAACAGAAAAACCTTAGAAAAAATAGAAGTCTTTGAAAACTTTTAGAAAAAATAATAAATGTTTATCCTGCCTACTAATAAAAACTGCGGTTTAAAGTAAAATAACTAAATTTAGAAGAGGTTCTGCAGCATGCTCCCCTTCATAAACATAAGAATGTTGAAGTTTTCATCAGAGAGGCAGCTCCTCTTGGCCCTGATGATGTCCTTTCCAAGGGAGAACAAACGCTCCACCGCGGCGCTGCTCGGAATCACCGTGCTGTACCTCAAAAAGAGGTCGATGAGGACCTTCTCGCTGTTGAAGGCAGGGTCTGCCAGACTGTCAGTCCCTTTGGCCTGCAGCCACACATGTACAATATGAGCGGCCTTGCACTTAGTAGACCTGTGATGACCCCTAGTGTCATCCTCCTCATCACAAATCGTCATGTCGAATCCCAGCGGGGAAAACTGAAATTATCGATTATCGATAGTTTGGAACCAAAAGTATCGGCGATCCCGATAAATCGATAACTCGGGAAAAAAATTATCGGATAACCGATAACCCGAAATCGTTATCGCGATAAACTATCGCGATAATTTATCGCGATAACGCCCAGCTTTGGCTAAGGAGCGTGGCGACAGAAGTCGGCCACCTCAGATTGAAACCATCCGTGAACGCGAGAGCACCTTCTTCTCGAGTGCTGCGCGGGACTCGGCATTCTGCCCTCGCTACCAGGGACTTCTTGGGTCCTTGACAGCCGGCTACAGTGAAAAGTGTTCGCCTGAACATTGTTTTCGAAGATCTTCAGGTGAGACTCCCGCTAATGACGCTCCGCTTGTCCTTAATTATCTTAAAATTTCAGCGTTACCGGCCCCAGATGGGTTCCCCGTAAATTTGTGTGCCGTAGGGCCCGTTAATTCGGGGAGCTGAGTCCACTTGTTAAAGTGACTGCGCACACACTTCAGCCTAATATCATAAATTATTAAAACTATCTCCTAAAAAATAAATAAGATTACCACAATCATTCTTACAATTTTAGATTACATAAATCATTTAACATGACCTCGAAATCTATTAAAATTAGAACCGAAAATACTTCAACATTTCCAAAAATTAGCTCTCATGCGTTTTGATGCAGAACCATTTCGCAAGTTCTTCCGTTATCTTACGTATATAAAGCCCAGCCCTCCAGGCTGAGTCCGTCATTTACGTAAGAGATTCGTCTGAGTCTAGTGCTTGGGCCCCAGAGGGGCATATGTAAGTAACAAGTGTTAAATGTCAAGTGTTAAGCTAGAGTTTACTCCTTTACTCAGTTGCATAGATGTATCTAGAGACTCCAATATATTAGTAACTTAGGAACATCCTCTGTTTTTATCTGTGCCAGTGTTTAGTTAGGCACAAGTTGTTCAAGCTTACTGCGCCATCTTTGTCATTGTTGTTTTCCCTTTGTTTTTGCTAGTCTCGATTAATCTTATTGTACTCTCATTTATTGTACGATATTGGCATTAGCTCGTTAGATATTTTATCAGTGCTGAGCCATATTGTTTTTAGGACACGTTGCAGTCCACAAAGATCGGTTAAGTTTGAGTTCAATATTGTTTCCCTGAATTTAATTGAGCGTTTACTAACCTTTTGATCAATCACTTCAACTTTGAATCCAATTGGAATTTGCATTTACTTGTGCTTTTTTATATGTATTTTGCTAGTTACTCCATTGCGCCTAGAAGAAATTCTTGCTCATCTGAAGTATAGAGAATAAGAGGCCTCACCTTTTCTCATATTTGGTGTCTAAGATTCCCTTATTTTTGTGCACATTATTGAATTACCTCAGTGCTGTAGCTATTTTACTTCTAGTTGTTAGTTTATTTAGATTACATACTCAGTTGTGTTTTGCCTTTGGGAATTAGTTCCCAGTCGTGGAATCTTGTAAGTTTTTAGTCCCAGCATCATGCTGAGTAATAAGTATAGTTATGAGTGACTCAAGTCACAACCGCCAACTGACAGCAGTTAGCTAGCTACTTTTAGAATACCTTGAAGCCAAACAAGTATAATTAAATTCCATCAGCCAATTACTTAACGATTGTGTTACTGCTTGTCATATCAAGATAGAGCTTATGACCAGTTGGTCTTGAACAGCGGTTCTGGATGTTAAGATGATTCAGGCTGCAACTCGAGCGCTGGAGGTGCGGACTGACCTTAGCAATAGACTTCTGCCATTGTTCTTCTTGTAAGCAGCAGATTGCAGCCGTCTTGCACATGTGTATGAATAGGCTCGTTATCGTGCAAATTAATCTAGCTCGATGTTCCCTCACAAGATCTACTGGACCACACATTCCACGCACTCACAAACACGTTAAGGAGCCAAACCCTAACCTCTTAATTGCAGCCCCCCTGCATTAAGATTAGAAGGAGATTACCTCCTCCTCCTCTCCAAATTTACTAATCTGGAAGGCCTGCATCCCTGCAGCTAAGCCTCTAAAATCTCCAGTTAAGACTATTGGGTCGAGAGCCATATTCCTACCGAGTTTACCCAACCGTTAAGCTTTCCCACTTAGCGTCGGAACCTTCCACACTTAACACCACGGTAAACTTCACACTCCAGTACACGCTTCCACAAGCCTGAGCTGGAAGCGCACCGCCTGAAGTTCTTCAAGCGCCTCGGACTCTTCCCAAGAACGTCTCACGAACTGAGCATCAAGCCTCGCCCGTCAGCCTTCAACCTCCACTTAATAAACGAGGCGGGATAGTCTATTCTCTCATTCTCCCCAAGTGATGGTTCGTATTGTGGTTTTTATGAACAAACTGTTTGATTATCTGACGCTTGAAAATACTGCGTCCGGACCCTAACTCCTTCTCAGCAAGTGGCCATATCAATTCATTTCAATATTGATGCCTTCCCGGGCATCTGGTGACCTCAAATTATCACGGAACACTAAACTTTACTCCATTTAAAATCAACCAAATACCCAAGCTTACACTGGTAACCCAAACTTTAAACTAGTAAACCCCAGAGTTAGATAAATAATCAAACAATTAAATCACCGCGACCATCATTTGGAGGTTTTTGAGCGCATGTCGAGGCTGTTTGCAGCTGTTGCATGTTGAACATTAGAGGAGGTAGTGTTCCTTTCGTTTCTTTTTCTCTAATTCTCAGTAGTCAAACATAGTATCTCCTTTCTAAACTCTTCCTTAATAATAAGTCATTGCTACTGCAGCCCATCCTAACAAATTCTTCATGTATTTCCATTGCTACTGAAGCCACCTTTTTTACAAAACCTTCATGAATTTCCGTTGCTACTGAAGCATACAATAGGATCTTCTAGGATCATTACAATTGCTACTGCATCACCTTACTAATAACCTTCGCAATTTCCATTGCTACTGGAGCACCATTCATTGCTACTGCAGTAAACCAGTAAACAAAAATTTCTATGTATGAAACACCAATTTAAACCAATTTAATTAATTTAACAATTGATTAGACGTGCGAAATCCCTAAGATGGCTCCCGCCAAACGCCCGCACTCCTTAAACTTTCACCTAAAGTCAGGCGTCTTCCCCCCTGACCGATTGCAGGAAGTAAAAGCCGAGCTTTAAAATAAAACAAAATATGTTCCCCAATCATACATTTGAACTCTGCGATCATTTCAAAGGACTGCCGTCTGTACACCGGTTGTCTTTTATTAGTTCCTCCGTATCCCATACGGGTTATGAAATGTTCCGCAAATCTGTCAGCATCACATAACTGAAGTCTTTCCCGATCTCCCATTTTTTGTATTGCTGCCTGGTCGATGTGCTTGTAGCCCTGGGGACGCCTGAGGAGCACGCACGTTGCCTAGGGAGGCTGTGCAAACGACTTACGTCACACACTTCGCTGGTGAAACCAGCATATGTGTTTTGGGAAAGAAGACCCTGATTTTTTTCTATGGCGTAATATCACAACCCAGACTGCGATTTCGCCTCAGGCCAACACCCATCGAGCCAACGAATTCGCACTTGTCCAATTGTGCTTTGAGGTTCCCAAAGACGTTGGAATGTGGCGAGTTCTATGTTCCCCGGTATACCGTTCAAAGAACGCAGTAGGAATCTAGTAATTTGGACGCCTCCACTTCTGCGGATACTTCTGGCACTATTGTGTCCAGTGATGTGAACCTCACAGATGAGCTTTTATTGTCCCAGTTGGGGATCCGAGCTGAAACTTTCACAGCTTCACAGTTTAACCTTCCACTATTTTCCCCTGTCAACACTTTCTTTTGGGATCTTTCCTTCGTAATTCATGCTTGCATTTTACAGGTAACAGCTTCACTGTTACCAGACCTTTCGGTCTCCTTAGTGGGGGGGGGGGTAGCTGTAGTGAACTCCCTCAGTTGCACTTCAGCCTAATTTCATAAATAATTAAAACTATCTTCTAAAAATTAAATAAGAGTAACACAATCATTCCTACAATTTTAGATTACATAATTCATTTAACATGACCCCGAAATCTATTAAAATTTGAACCGAAAATACTTCAACATTTCCAAAAATTAGCTCTCATGCGTTTTGATGCAGAACCATTTCGCAAGTTCTTCCGTTATCTTACGTATATAAAGCCAGCCCTCCAGGCAGAGTCCGTCATTCACGTAAGAGATTCGTCTGAGTGAAGTGCTTGGGCCCCAGAGGGGCATATGTAGGTAACAAGTGTTAAATGTTAAGTGTTAAGCCAGAGTTTACTCCTTTACTCAGTTGCATAGATGTATCTAGAGAATCCAATGTATTAGTAACTTAGGAACATCCTCTGTTTATATCTGTGCCAGTGTTTAGTTAGGCACAAGTTGTTCAAGCTTACTGCGCCATTTTTGTCATTGTTGATTTCCCTTTGTTTTTGCTAGTCTCGATTAATCTTATTGTACTCTCATTTATTGTACGATATTGGCATTAGCTCGTTAGATATTTTAGCAGTGCTGAGCCATATTGTTTTTATGGCACTTTGCCGTCCACAAAGATCAGTTAAGTTTGAGTTCAATATTGTTTCCCTGAATTTAATTGAGCGTTTACTAACCTTTTGTTCAATCACTTTCACTTTGATTCCAATTGAAATTTGCTTTTACTTGTGCCTTTTTATATGTATTTTGCTAGTTACTCCATTGCGCTCAGAAGCAATTCTTGCTCATTTGAATTATAGAGAATAAGAGGCCTCACCTTTTCTCATATTTGGTGTCTAAGATTCTCTAATTTTTGTGTACATTATTGAATTACCTCAGTGCTGTGGCTATTTTACTTCTAGTTGTTAGTTCATTTAGATTACATACTCAGTTGTGTTTTGCCTTTGGGAATTAGTTCCCAGTCATGGACTCTTGTAAGTTTTTAGTCCCAGCATCATGCTGAGTAATAAGTATAGTTATGAGTGACTCAAGTCACAACCGCCAACTGACAGCAGTTAGCTAGCTACTTTCAGAATACCTGGAAGCCAAACCACTATAATTAAATTCCATTAGCCAATTACTCAACGATTGTGTTACTGCTTGTGATATCATGATAGAGCTTATGACCAGTTGGTCTTGAACACCGGTTCTGGGTGTTAAGATGATTCAGGCTGCAACTCGGGCGCTGGAGCTGCGGACTGACCTTAGCACTAGACTTCTGCCATTGTTCTTCTTGTAAGCAGTAGATTGCAGCAGTCTTGCACATGTGTTTGAATAGGCTCGTTATCGTGCAAATTAATCCAGCTCGATGTTCCCTCACAGGATCTACTGGACCACACATTCCACGCACTCACAAACACGTTAAGGAGCCAAACCCTAACCTCTTAATTGCAGCCACCCTGCATTAAGATTAGAAGGAGATTACCTCCTCCTCCTCTCCAAATTTACTAATCTGGTAGGCCTGCATCCCTGCAGCTAAGCCTCTAAAATCTCCAGTTAAGACTATTGGGTCGAGAGCCATCATTCCTACCGAGTTTACCCAAGCGTTAAGCTTTTCCCACTTAGCGTCGGAACCTTCCACACTTAACACCACAGTAAACTTCACACTCCAGTACACGCTTCCACAAGCCTGAGCTGGAAGCGCACCGCCTGAAATTCTTCAACCACCTCGTACTCTTCCCAAGAACGTCTCACACTGAGCATCAAACCTCGCCCGTCAGCCTTCATTCTCCGCCTAATAAACGAGGCGAGATAGTCTATTCTCTCATTCTCCCCAAGTGATGGTTCGTATTGTGTATTTTATAAACAAACTGTTTGATTATCTGACGCTTGAAAAAAAATGTTTTTTTCCAAGTTGTCACATGAGATACTTGCCAACATATTGGCTTTTAAAAGTTTCTTAAATATAGGGCATCCTAAAACAAATGTTCCATACGAGGAGTCCTAATTGACAAACCATCCGAGGTGTACAAGTAGATGAGCCATACGAGGCATAATAATAGACAAACTATACGAGGTGTACTAATAGACAAATTGTCAGAGGTGTACAAGTAGATAGACCATACGAGGCATATTAATTGACAAAATATACGAGGCGTACTAATAGACAAACCATTCGTGGTGTGCTAGTAGTCTAACAAAAGTTCTATACTAGGAGTACTAATTGACAAACCATCCGAGGTGTACAAATAGATAAGCCATACGAGGCATAATAATAATAGGCAAACTATACGAGGTGCACTAATAGACAAGCTATCAGAGGTGTACAAAATAGATAGAACATACGAGGCATATTAAATTAATAGACAAAATATACGAGGCGTACTAATAGACAAACCACACGTGGCTTGCCAATAGTCTATCTCTGTCAAGGGTAGTTGAATGAGAAATGAAAAATATGCCCTAAAAATATGCAAAGCCCTATCACCACCAAAAAGATATTTCATATCTTCTCGATATTCACCACATCATGCGGACATGAGTACATGGGATAAAATAGAGATACAGTGTAAGCCGGTTACCTTTCATGATTGACAAATATCTACAAAGTATTGGTAGAAATGGGTAAACAAACATATATTCAATATCAAAATTCATAGCTTGTACAACATACGGACAGAAAGATAATTTTACTACGATTCATATGCTCAAATTGCACTTTATTTCATTAATTATATATGACAATAATCCGATTCACAGAAACGCCCTCTGGGGAAGTGATAGATCTATTTTTGAATTATTTCGCTATTGCAATAAAATTTTTAAACCGAATGGTTTTGCGTAAAGAAATGAAATAGAAACATGTATATCTATTTATGTAGATACATATATATACCTACACACGTACACACACATATTAATATATATACTTATTGAAAATAAAATGTTAGAAAAAAAATACATTTATAAGATAAAAGATAGAAGCAACCTACCATCTACTACACAGAAAATGACAGCTGAGCTCAATGTAATCCTAAGAAATTTTTCGCAAAAAAAATAACTAAAAGGAAGAGAAGACTTCGAAAAACATATAAATGAGCTGTTTTTTAATTACTTCACAGAAATTTTTAAGAAAAATCAGGTTATAGTCAAGAAGCAACACAACTCTTCAGCATTATACGGACATGAGTACGTGGGATAAAATGGAGTAACATTGTGGCCGGATATCACATCTGAGTGGAGAATATTCACAAAATTGGCACATATAGGAAGATTAGGCCTTGATCCAAAATGATAATTTTGATTACAGAAATTTAGAGTTTTTTCCGATTTGAAAGTTCAGTGCTGGTGTGCGCTGAACGCACGAAAAAAAAAATGAAAATAAAAAGACTAAATGCAATGCTTAAATTAACCCCTTTCCCCCCAGCTCAGCCGAAAATCGATTGAAAACATCTTCGAGAATGATTTTGAAATAGCGAGACAACGTTAGCCAAAAATTTAATTCATTATAAACTTTGCACAACCCTCACATCTATAAACCTGTTTATTGGTGTACACACAAAATGTATTTCATGGTATATTTGTCATACGGATGTTAAATATTAATACAGAAAAGAGAAAGAAATAACAAAATAAAGATGAGGGAATACTCCTAATTATGGAAAGAACGTTCGTTCTGCTGCACTGAACTGACGGCAGAACAATTACAAATTATGGTAATTGTTGTCGACAGAAATAAGTAAGATGAATATACGAATCGCTTAGCAAACGTAAAATGAAATAGTTTCTAAATTTCTAACAGAAATATCAGGAAAAATTAAAATTTCTGATAGATGGGAAGTTCACACCGAGATGCTGCAAGCCCTATGACAGAGATGCAAAATGACGTGACACATTTACCCTAAATTCTTTTCCAGTTTTAGAGTTTTTGATATGCTGGGGAAGCTTGTTCCACAAAAAAGCTCCAGAAACTGAGAGAGCTTTTTGTCCCACGTTAGATGAACGGTAACTGACTAAAAAATCGTTCCTCCGGTTTGGTCTTTCGTTTGGGATATTAGATGGAAAAAATTTTACCACCTCTGCATTACTTTGGGGGTGGTACAGAGAGGAGAATACTCGTCGAGCTTTCTGAATCATGAATCTGTTCGGTATTGGGATCCAGTCGAGTTTTCTTAAAAGAGGGGTGACATGATCGTATTTATTGAAATTTCCTTTGCATACCACTTTGGCGGCGAAGTTTACACATTTTTGCAACTCTTCCTGACGACATTTAGGTAAGTCTCCCCACACAAGACTGCAGTAGTCCAGACGCGATAAAACTAAAGACTGAATCACTAATAATCTAGATTTTTCGTCAAGTGTGTTCTTTATACGATGAAAGAACATTAAGGTTCCGTTAATTTTGTTGCACATTGTTTCGACGTGTGAATTGAAAGTCATATTTTTGTCAAACCAAACACCCAGATTTTTAACCTTATCGACTGGTTTAATTGTATCGTCTCCAAATGTTAGCTTGAATGGTGGTAAATTTTCAGTCGCATTCTGTGATCCAAAAATAATGCATTGCGTTTTACTTGCGTTAAGTTTGAGGCCATTATGGTCATACCACAGTTTCAGATTTCTGAGAAGGTTTTCAGCGTTGGCTTGTGTTTCTGTTAAATCCGCTGTTGAGCTTGTCATGGCAATTTGTACGTCATCAGCATACATTGAGATTTTTGTGTTTGCCGGCATGGTGGGGAAATCGTTGATGAAAATTGAAAATAGGAGTGGGCCGATGATTGAACCTTGAGGAACGCCAAAGTTATTTGGTATGAATGATGACATTTTGTTATTCAAGCACACTGCATGAGAGCGGTTTCGTAGGTAGCTTTCAAACCACTGAGTGTCTATTCTGAGGTTTGAAATTTTTTGTAGAAGTTTCTTATGCTCAACACTGTCGAAAGCTTTCGAGAGATCAAGCAATAGTAAGAGAGTTAATTTTTTTTTGTCAATATCATTGTAAATTTTTTCTGTTATGTTTAACAGGGCGTCCTGAGTACTGGTATTCCTCCTGTAAGCATATTGATTGCGATGCAGTAGATGTGACTCGTCTAAGTGAGACGAGAGCTGGTTTGTTATTACTTTTTCTAATATTTTGGACATGACAGGCAGGAGACTGATTGGTCTGTAGTGTGACGCTATGTCGATATCACCAGATTTATGTAATGGCTTAATTATGGATAGTTTCCATTGATCGGGAAACTTGTTTGTGACTATAGACGTATTTGTTATCAAGCGAATAAAGGGGGCTGTGACAGGGAAGCTGTCTTATATATGTTGGAGGCTTATGCCATCATGTCCAGTCGCTTTAGTATTCTTTCGTGGGTATAAGATTTTTCGTATCTCCATGACGCTAACTGGCTTTGGTCTCCACTTGTTGCTGCTATTTGGGGATGAAACATCGCTCAGATTTGCCTCTGTAGATGTGTCTGAAGCTGTTTTGGATACTTCATTGAAAACATCTTCGCCAACTTTTGAGAAGAAAGTGTTAAAGTCATTCGCCATTTCTGAGGGGTTGTCAAAAGTGCTTTTGCAGTCTGAATTTTTATACTGAGCAGCTTCTCTAATGATTTCCCAAGTTCTTTTAGGGTTTTGTTTTGCCGCCAAGAGTTCTTTGTGGAAGTAGTCCCGTTTTGCTTCCTTAACTTTTCTTCGTATGATCTTCTCATGATCTTTATATAATTTTCGACGCGTACTGTCTGATTTATTCAGTTTGTACTCACGCTGCAAATTTCTTTTAGCTCTGCTCAGATGTTTTATCTCATCTGTTATCCATTTAGAAATTCTTGGCTTAACTTTCTTCGTAGTGAAAGGTGCGCATTCGTTAAGAGCTGATACGAAATTTTCGTCGAAAAGCGAAACTTGTAGATTGACATCATCGGTGTTTTCCATGCCTTGAAATTCACTCCATCTGTCTAATAGCTTTTCTTGAAATATTTCAGGGGAGTAGTGGTTTTTCATGCGATATGTAATGTAACTAGATTTTTGTTTCTCTTTTGCAATATTGGTTTGGCATTCTACCGGATGGTGATCAGAAAAGGACGGTAAGATTTCTGTGCTGAGTACTGCTTGGGGATTGTTGGTAATTGCTAGGTCAAGAAGAGTTTTAGAAGTGTTGGTAATTCGCGTTGGTTCTTGGCCTATTTGAGAAAGATTAAGTCTGTGCAGCATCTTGCTTAGCTGATTGTTTTTATTTGTCAGATCCGCGTTAAAATCTCCGAAAACATAGAAAGACTTTTTGGCGGCAGAGATTGATCAAAGCGTATTTTCAATGAAATCTAATGTTGGACGAAGAGATGCTGACGGATGTCTGTAAAGACTGCCGATAATGAAAGACTTGTGTTTGTTTACTTGAACATTGAGCCAAACCATTTCTGTCTTCGCATTTTTCTTTTATCGGAACTAAGGATCTAGAGTAGACATCTTTGATGAAAATGCATGAACCGCTACCTCTCTTACTCTTGACTCCGTCATAACGGTACAATTTGTACCCGGTAATGCTGAGATATGAGCTTTCGACTCGTGAATCGAACCATGTTTCAGATACGCATAAAATATCGATATCGTTAGTAATCAACACTACTCGTACGTCATCCATTTTACCATTGAAGCTGCGAGCATTTATGTGCAATATTTTGATATCATTTACCTCAATAGGCAGATCTTTAGTGGAGTTATTGCATTTTTTAGGTCTAGCAGGGCATTTAGTATTCGTCTCTAGGTCTTTATTGCCGCGTTCATTGTTTGTGATTTTAGCTTCATATTCAATTTGATCACTGTTATTTAGTCACAAAATGGGGGAGGGAGCAACACGATTTTCATCACGCATTTTCAAGAGGGCGCTATAGTGGTCCTGTTTCCGGTGTATGTTTACCGGAGGACAGTTTATCAGAGCGTTTGATGTAGGGGAGATTGTCGTCTTCCAAATCCCATTGTCTCTTTCATCAAATGCGTGAATTGGTGTTCTCGTTACATTAGAAAGTATTTGGGATATGAGGTCTGCAACTGCGTGATCGAAGACTTTTCTATCGATGTATTTATCGATGAGTTGTTCGAAACTGCCACTGTTCTTGTCAACGAATTTTGCATACTGGTCCTTGTTTCTGGAGCTCTCAGTTTTGATGGCTTTTTTCAGAGATATATAATTCCATTTCGATTTTTGTTGTGAAGCAAGCTGCGTCGTTACGGCGTGGAGGAGACAGTGTCCGTCACCTACAGTGTAAGCAGGCTCCAATTTGAGCGATCGTTTCAAGTCGTCCAGTGTGTGTGCAACGCGTGTGCAGATTTGATTCACTGTTGATTTTTCGGTAGCAGTATTAGTTTGGTCATTCGACGGAGGCCCGGCAGAGGCATCAGATTTTTTTCGAATAATTTGATTTTCTTTGGAATAGTTTTTAATATCGGTATTCGCTTGACTTTCCTTGGTTCCTGCGTACTCACTGGAAAGTTGAGAATTGGTTGAAAAGGAGGGCATGTCGCAATCACTATTTGTGTCTGTTGCAAGTAACGCAAATTTATTTTTCGTACTGACATAATATTTGTCTGAGATCGAATCAGGGAAAGGCTCAGGCTTATTTACGTTCCTCATGCTGTGGGTGAGTGAGTTACTCAGACCTCTGCTTGATGACGCAATCAATTTTGAAGGATTTGGTGTACCATTTGCAGTGATGTGCATAGGCTTATATTCTTTTTAAAAGTTTAAGGTGAGACTATTTGTCTCATTCCGTGAATTTTTCGATTCATTGGAATGATCTACAATTCCATTTATTGCTTGACATTTGTTGAAACGAGGACAATATGGCACGGTGATTCGCAATGTTGATTTCATTGCAAGTTGTTGAAGAAAACAGAAGTTCTCTTCCTGGGTCCGAGGCCATTGAAAGTTATTGAGTGCGTCACCATTTATATTAGCTGGGTAAGTTTGAAATTGAATCAAGTTTAAACCCAGGTTTTTGCAAAAATGCCTCGCTTTGTTGAATTCGTTTGCACTGCATGCATTGGCAATATAAATACGAGAAAGTGCGTACTTTCTTACAATTTGTTGTTTGATTCGAGCAAGGTTTGAGGGCGAGTGGCAGAGACCATCAAAACTTAGTATATAATTTTTATATCGAAGCATGCAATTTACAGTATGGAGAAGGTCATCGAAGCGCCCTGATGGAACAGTTTTGATCCAGCACGAGCGATCGATGTCCTTTCTTCTGATCGTGCTTAGGATATTATCACCTAGCAGCAAAGTGTCGTAAGGTTCTCGACAATTGGAGTCGATTTCACAAGAGATACTAGCAGGTACCACAGGTTCAAGGTCTATAGAACTTATATGTGAATTTAAAGCAAAAAGCTGTTCGGTTACGTTCTGAATGTTTGATACTGTAGAGAAAATCGACGACGGGCTAGGAGGCTCACGTTGTCTTAGTGATTTATTGAAAAACGCTGTTGTTAGAGACAAATTGTGAATAATTTCATGAATTTTTTGAGAGCTTGTTATTTGAAGCGGGTGCAAGTAGCCATTAAAAGAAGCAACAGTGTTATTTTTGAAGCTCTGTACTGGAATTTTTTTTTTCACAGCTTGCGCTCTGGGGTAATTTACTGCCAGTATCGGTTTGTGAGCGAAAATTATCGAACATATTATCTGGAGAATGAGAAAAGTCTACCACGCTTGAAATGTCCTTATTAGTAAAAACTATTTTTTTCTTGTACCACTGATGAGGATGGTGTTTGTGTCCCCGCCGCTGGCGGACAGTTCGGAGCGTTGTTGTTGACGCAGAGCTGGGGAGCTGGCACGCTGTATTGCTTGTTCGGATGAGGAGCAGGTGGTTGTGGTGCTGCGGCTGAGACTTCACTGCTTCGAACCTTCAAATGATTGCTGGAGGTTTGGCAGATATGTTTTCCCTCATCCGGTGATATTGGTTGCATAGCCTTCACTGACGTTGCTTCGGAAGGTGACACACATTCTTTGACGGGGTTACTGGCAGCTGTTAACAAGTCTCCCGTCTTTTGAGCATTAGAATCTTGTGCGTGAGAGGATGTAGGTCCCCTACTTGCAGGCACTTTGCTTGGTAAAGTCGTATTTTTGCCCCTGAGAGAACCATTTTTTCGGGATGTTGTGTAGGGCAACATTTGTGCAGAGAACGGCACTTTCCGGCCTGCGAAGCGAGTCTCGTAGTGATGCATCGTGCGTTGTAATTGTATAGCTATGATTTTTTAAACTATTCGGTGTCAGTAGGGAAACGGAGGTACGAAACACAATAATTCTTCCGTGCACATTTTTCGTCTTGGCCACGTAGGGAGTGAACAAAAACTTCACTGAGATGTTAGACATTACCAAAAATTTATCAAATCAAACGTAATTTCTCTGGTTGCTTGGAGCGAAAAAGTTCATCAGGATTTGCCATGCTCTGAACAGTCAGAGAGACGGGAGGCAGGGGTACGGGAAGAGGGGGGGGGAGTGAACGGGTTCGGTGAGGGGTGATTGAGGGGACAAGGACACTTCACACAGACAGGCCTATAGGTCGAGACTGGGCTGAGCACACCATTTTCTTCGTGTTGCTAGCACTGCTTTGTTAGCTTCGTATTTAAATTGCACTGTTTTAAGCAGAAATAAGATAAAAGTTATTTTTTTTTTCGCAGTTTCACAGGTAGCGTCATATACACTCAACATGATGTTTTTTTTGCAATAACAGACGAGAGAAACCGAAGATGAAAAAGTTTTTTATCCTTCTCATGTTTTACGTCACTAGTTAACCAACATTTTCCATAAAAAAAAAACAAGATAATAATATAAGCCAATTTGGTGAATCAGAAATTGATTGTGTGCGTTAGAGATTTTTCAACATTCATGCTCTATTGTAACATAGAAATAGTTCACGAATGATGGTCACTGTTATTTTCCCAAAAGATGCGAAATTACCAGAGTACACTTTCTATTTTTTCTATTTTTTTTAACAGGGCAAATTATTTCCGAAAGTTGCTGGACCAAGTTTTTTCAATTTTTAAATTTAAAAGTTCCTTCAAATAAGAAGTTTTTACCCTTCTCACATTTAACGTCACTAGTTAACCAAAATTGTCCATCAAAAGAACATGATAATAATGTAAGCTAATTTGGTAAATCAATAATTGGTTGTGTACATTAGAAATTTTTCAAAATCCATGTTCTATTGTAACAAAAAAATAGGTACGAAACACAATAATTCTTTCGTGCACATTTGCCGTCTCGGCCACGTAGGAAGTGAACAAAAACTGAAACTGAGAGGTTTGACATTGCCAAAAAACAACCCAAAATACTGCGTCCGGACCCTAACTCCTTCTCAGCAAGCGGCCATATCAATTCATTTCAATATTGATGCCTTCCCGGGCATCTGGTGACCTCAAATTATCACGGAACACCAAACTTTGCTCCATTTAAAATTAACCAAAACCCAAGCTTACACTGGAAACCCAAACTTTAAACATCTTAACCACTGGCACACATAACACAGAGAATGTTCTTAAGTTAATTACATAAGAATGAGTTTTATTTACACATACACGTTGAATATATTGGAGTTTCTAGACACACCTATGCAATAATGATTAAATGAAGTAAACTCTAGCTTAACACAACATTTAACACTTGTTACTTACATTTCCCCCTCTGGGGCCTAAGCACTACACTCAGACGGTTCTCTTACATGACTGACCATGGAGCTAGGATATATGGAGGGAGCATTGCCGATTCCAATCGGGTTCAAATTAGCTGCAAAAGTTGGGAGACTGGGACATTGGCAAGGCCCCACACGTGAGCCAACCACAGACGCTTGGCTGAAGTTGGCTCCTCCTCGCCTCCTCTACAACTCGTCCATTTACCAAAGCAAGATTAGTACCGCTCCACAAATCGAAGGATGAGGTGCGCGTGCAAGTCGCTCTCTAATTTGTTATATTCAAGGGCCTGTAATCTTTACAGTTTTCAACTCTTAATGTATCTTTGCTAGCAATTTTGATATTATTAAGTGTCCTCGAGTGAGGAAACAAAATTTTTCATCTTTCGGATTCTTAGAATCCCAAATTAATGATTACGATAAACTCAACAGCTGGAAGAGCAATCAGCGAGCATGTGCGCACCCTAGCGTAGTTAGTAGGTAACTGACTTCCGTGCTGACGTCACACTCGCGAGACGGCTATTGGTTACCACAAACATAGGAGAAATCTCAAAAACTGGTTCTCTTCACAGACGGCTATGCTCCCTTCATATATCCTCCCTCCACGTGACTGACGGACTCTGCCTGGAGGGCTGAGTTTATATACGTAAGGTACCGGAAGAGCGCTTGCGGAATGGTTCTGCGTGAAAACACTATGAGAGCTGATGCTCATAAATGTCGAAATAATTTCGGGACAAATTTTAATAGATTTCGGGGTAATGTTGAATAAAATTAGTAATCTAAAATTGTATGAATGATTTTGTAGTGAACGCATTCTGCCGCACTTCAGTTCAAATTTCATAAATTAATAAAACTACCTTCTAAAAATTAAATAAAGCTAACGCAATTATTATTATAATTTTGGATCAATATTGCCATTCAACATTACCCCGAAATCTATTAAAATTTGACCAGAAATATTTAAACATTTTTCGAGCATCAGCTTTCATCGCGTTTTCACGCAGAACCATTTCGCAAGCTTCCGATAGCCATTTTTCAGGCAGAGTCGTCATTCTCGTATCGATTCTCCTGAGTAGTGCTTGGGCCCCAGAGCGGGCATTTGTAAGTATCAAGTGTTAATGTTAAGTAATTCATTATATTTTATTGACTTCTGTTTTACTCATGTAACTGATTTAGGAACATTCACTATGTTTTCTCTGTGCCAGTGTTAGTTAGAGACAAGTTTCAAGCTCACTGCCCCATCTTTGTCATTGTTTTCGTGTTACTATTCCCCGATGATCCCTTATTGTGCTATCAGTATTAGACGATGTTGGCATTAGCTCCTTAGATATTTTTTAGTGCTGAACATAGCGTTTTAAGACACTTTGCTGTCCAGAAAGATCATTTGTGAGGAAGTCCAATTTTACTTCCCTGAATTTAATTTAGCGTCTGTTAGCCTTGCTAAAACACTATAACCTTGCTTCCACCGTTGGTTTGTTTATTCTGTTGTGCCTTTTCATGTACTACTCCTTTTTATATGTAATTTTTCTGCGCCTAGAAGCAGTTCTGGCTCATCTGAAGTATAGAGAACAAGAGTCCTCACCTTTTCTCATGTTACTTTGTGTACATTATTTTACTTCTAGTTGTTAGTTCATACTCAGTCATGTTTTGCCTTTAGAAATAAGTTCCCTGTACGGGAAATTTAAATCTTCAGTCTCATGCTGAGTTGTAAGAAAAATAAATAAAAAATGTTTATTTCCAATTTGTCACATGAGATACATGCCAACATATTGGCTTTTAAAAGTTTCTTAAATATAAGGCATCCTAAAACAAATGTTCCATACGAGGAGTACTAATTGACAAACCATCCGAGGTGTACAAGTAGATGAGCCATACGAGGCATAATAATAGACAAACTATACGAGGTGTACTAATAGACAAACTGTCAGAGGTGTACAAGTAGATAGACCAAACGAGGCATATTAATTGACAAAATATGCGAGGCGTACTAATAGACAAACCATTCGTGGTGTGCTAGTAGTCTAACAAAAGTTCTATACTAGGAGTACTAATTGACAAACCATCCGAGGTGTACAAATAGATAAGCCATACGAGGCATAATAATAATAGGCAAACTATACGAGGTGTGCTAATAGACAAGCTATCAGAGGTGTACAAAATAGATAGACCATATGAGGCATATTAATAGACAAAATATACGAGGCGTACTAATAGACAAACACACGTGGCTTGCCAATAGTCTATCTCTGTCAAGGGTAGTTGAATGAGAAATGAAAAATATGCCCTATAAATATGCAAAGCCCTATCACCACCAAAAAGATATTTCATATCTTCTCGATATTCACCACATCATGCGGACATAGGTACAAGGGATAAAATAGAGATACAGTGTAAGCCGGTTACCACTCAAGATTGACAAATATCTACAAAATATTGGTAGAAATGGGTAAACAAACATAAATTCAATATCAAAATTCATAGCTTGTACAACATACGGACAGAAAGATAATTTTACTACGATTCATATGCTCAAATTGCACTTTATTTCTTTAATTATATATGACATTGATCCGATTCACAGAAACGCCCTCTGGGGAAGTGATAGATCTATTTTTGAATCATTTCGCTATTGCAATAAAATATATTAACCGAATGGTTTTTGCGTAAAGAAATGAAATAGAAACATGTATATCTATTTGTGTAGATACATATATACCTACACACGTACACACACATATTTATATATATACTTATTGAAAATAAAATATTAGAAAAAAAATACATATATAAGATAAAAGATAGAAGCAACCTACCATCTACTACACAGAAAATGACTGTCAAGTCTTGCAAGACATGAGAAAATTTAAAGAAATTTGATAATTTCATTTCGGCAACATTCTGCGGATCCGCGCTTCGTCCGCAAGAATGACGCCAACGTTTTATTTGTTTGAAGTGCGTGGGAGGAACAGGTTCCCGAATAATCTTAAGTTTCTGTGTCGTTGGAGAGTGAACTTGAGTGGGAAACTCATTTAATTTACGTGTTACCTCGCTGGCTATATTTTTCGGGTGTTTTCACACGACTTGTGTTCGATAGCGGTGAACGGCTGGTTTCTGGAGCATTCGAGGATGCTTCCGGCGGCCGGCAAACCCACCTACATTGAGTCAGACTAGCCGTTACAGTTCGGTAAGGTCTGGTGTTTTCTTTCGGTGTAGCCAGTAAGCTGCAGTGTAATGCTGGGAATTAGTCAGGTTCTGGTTTTAAGGTATTTTAGCTGAACACTGTGCAAATGTTTTTTTAGCTCAGCGACATTTGCATAATAGCCAAGCCATGTAAGCTATGTTTTCATATATAATATTGTAAACAGTGTCATGGGCAGTAAATGCAACATGGAGAGACTGACATTTCAATGCTTTTTAGTTTGACACAGAGGATTACTTGAAGTTTATTACATTTCATAGATTAACACAAGATAGCACAATTTTATATTTATTTGATAATACAAACCAACCACTGCTTCACTATTGAAAGATTTGTGTACTGAAAATAAAAACTATGGTGATTCTTCCATGGATTAGACATCAGTTGTTGAAATTGAAAAATTCATGGCACGTCGTGCTGGACTTGTACCAACTTGGGAACATGATTTTCTTGCCTTTGTATTATTTACGTCGTGCCAGACTTGTACCAACTTGGAAACATGATTTTTCTTGTCTTTGTATTATTTCTTGTCTTTGTATTATTTATAACATTCATTAATAGAAAGATGTGAAGCAAAGTAAAATAAATTTAGTCGATTGGCTTCTTACTTATGAGCTGTGCTGGGCAAGTTGCGCCAGTCAGCAAGGTGGAAGCCTAAAGTTACGGCATTCAGTAGACTGAGAATAGGCGCAGAAATTTGAGACCACTAGCTCATATGATTTGTGTTTTCAAAGTGACGTTGACAAACGTGTACTTGCCTCTCTCATTTTTTTATAATAGAATTTATTGATAATGGTTGATTTGATGACCTGAGTGACTTGCCCCTGCTTTAGAGACCTAATTTTGCTGTCTCTTTTCCACAGATAGGGTAAAGAAAGCCAGAGTAGGCACTTATTTTGCAGACTAAAATAAGCTGTCACAGGTCTAAACTGCGGGACCTTTCCTCATCGTCTGTAAGTATTTTAGAGTATCCTCTTTCAACTTGTGATGTTACCTAACTCGTCATCTCTTTATATTGTGAAGCATTCATGTGAAAACTATAAACTTGTTGTGCGATCGTCCACCTTTGTTCAAATAAAGTGCTTATTGACTAATGACCGCTGTGTTAAGATTGTTGGATACGGATGTACATTCATGTATATAACTTTGTGCTTCCTTAAAAGGACATTTCGAACATTGGCCGAAACAAGCGATTCATGTATTATTGCCTGGCGTCAAGGATTACGAAGTTTATGTCATGTACATATAAACTATCAAAAGTGTTCTCACCTCACAATTGAAATGCATCGTCCATGAAATTGCGCTGTCTCTTATAGCTATCATTACATGTATTATCGAATGTAGATTGGGCAAGATTAGGAGTACATTGCCCTCAATCATTCCCTTCGACTAGTGACACGAGTTTACAATATTCGTGTGCGTATATCATGAATGTGTTCTTTCTAAATGTGTTACTCGACTAGAGACTTATTTTTCTTCCCTGTCGATGCAACGGAAACCTTTCTTGTTTGTGAACTTATTTCCCAGCCTACTGTTCCTGTGCACCTTGTGCGTAGATTCCGCGTTCCCCCAACTACACGCTAGATGGTGCCTTCCTCTTTCCTCTCTTGGGACACCTTTGTCGCGGTCAAGGGAGGCTAAAACTTTCTTATATAATAATACTAGTAATAGTAATGCGAATTGTTGTTGTGCTACGTCGTTAGCAGGGCGGTGAATTCTCTTTTTATGTGCTACTATTCTATGGCCTCTTATGTCCCACTCAACTATTTCTCGTGTACCCTTGAGGTGTGAATTTACTTTCTTGTTGTGCGGTGCTATATACATCAGTTAATCATTCGACTATGATCTTGAATTAGGCTTCTCTTGTCATGCAATTCGTGGTCCGACTCTGAATCATACCTTTCTGGGCAGATTCACGGAGTCGTTTGGATAAGAAATAAAACCGAAGAAACCTCGACCTCTATTGGAATCCTTGCGCCTACCGTTCTATGTTGTGCCGAAGCAAAGATAGCGAAGATAGAAATTCCGCTAGCGCACAACATTACAATGACAGCTGAGCTCGCTGTAATCCTAAGAAATTTTTCGCAAAAAAAAAGCTAAAAGGAAGAGAAGACTTCGAAAAACATAAAAATGAGCTGTTTTTTAATTTCTTCACAGAAATTTTTAAGAAAAATCAGGTTATAGTCAAGAAGCAACACAACTCTTCAGCATTATACGGACATGTGTACGTGGGATAAAATGGAGTAACATTGTGGCCGGATAGTGATGTACCGATACCATTTTTTTGGCCGATACCGATACCGATACCGATACCCATTTTTTGGCCGATACCGATACCGATACTCCGATACTTGAAAATACCGATACTTTGACCGATACTACTACCGATACCGATACTTTTACAAACATCTAACCTAATAATACCCGTTGTGTGTTAGTTTATGTATTAGTTCGGTGTCCGCTTCTTAAGAAACATAGGATGTCTGAGTTTGCGGTATCACGGAGACCGAATTCCTCAGTGTAACATTGAAAGATCGTCCGTACATGCAATGATATGTTTGAAATTTTATCAGGATAGGTTAGTAGTATTGGATAGGTTGTTGTGATCGCCGTAATTTGCGCATTTTCCTAACCATGTCGCTTTTGTGCAGCTCTCAGGCCATATTGAATAATTAAAAGACATTGAATTAAATATAGTAATTTGGTGAATAGCTGTGCCCGAAGTAATCATTTTTGAGTAATGGTGATTTGTCACCAGAGGGGAACTCCGAGTCAAGAGAGCTTTGTGTGTTCTTGTGCATATGTGTTCGGCATAAACATTTCAAACCTACCCGACTTTCCGTTCTACGTATTGGCAACAGTGGAAAACGTATTAGTGGTGTAGGGTCTACAAGAACTGCAGTTGCTACCATGTAATGACGATCGCTAGGCCTTCGCGTCGTGAACGTGCTTTGCGGCGGTGCGAGTCACGACATAGAATTAGGATAGCATAGGTTAGATAATGTTGACGGAATTTTCCCATGGGTCCATCTAGCTTAAACGATGACATTGTCCTCGGCATTTCCATGGGTCATGCTGCTACCTAATAATACCCTTGCCCTTGGTTTATTTGTTTGGTGTCTGTTTCTTCCATTTCTCTGTCACGCTCATAAGATAGTTATAATGACCGTAACTGTGATACGAGTTTCAACGGTGCGAAAAATATTTTTCATAACGGGTACTGTTAGGATGGATATACTGTATTTGTTTATCATCTACACCTTGACAATTCGTTCATGAAAAGTATTGAATCCCATTTTTTGTGGGCCGTGCACACTTGTATTAAAATAAAACCATTATAACTCCTACATGAGAGTTATAATAAAATTATTTCCTTATATATTTAATAATACAAAAATATTGACAAAAAAGTTTCCGATTGTGAAAAATAAAATGCTCATGCTATGTTAACTATATTGTTGAGAAAAACAACAAAATGAAATCCATTCAATAGATATGTGTTTCTAATCGCATTGCAACGTATATTGTAGACTAGCTATAATAGCAACTGGCTCCAAAAGTAGAACAAAACAATAGTTTCTCCAAAAAAGGATTGTCATTTTCGTGTTATTCACACCGAATACGAGTAAATACTTTGGCGAAAGAAAATATTAAAATTCGGTAAGCCCCGAAACCGAAAATACCCGCAAACACGCAACCATCTATAAGATGAAGAATTTAAAAACGACAGTTTCGAGGAACTTGATCATATTTATTAGGAATACGTTTCGGAGTCCAGATCCATCATCAGTTCGTAAATTTACGAATCATTATGTCTGCAATAAAAGATAGAGCAAAATGTTGGATACAGTCATTAAAGGAAATCAAGAAAATGAAAATAAAATTAAAACATGTCCCAGAAAAACTAAAATCGACAAGATTACTATTTAGTTACAATTTGTTATGGGTAGGAACTATCAGAATTGTTGAGGGCCGGTTTTCGTTTAAAAATATGTAGCGACTCTAAAATTCTGAGTTCACATGCAGTTGAAGCCGAATATAAGATTTAGTTGCATTTTACTGCGTGATTACGTACTGCGGAGTGTGAGGAGTAAGATAATTAGTTCCCCGCGCGGAAGCTTCGACCCCAACGTTCGACCATTCTGTTATAAAAATTTCGTGACGTCATGCCGACGTACGATGATGTGCACTGCACACAACTGTATAACTGTTAAAATAAATCAGAGATCGAGGTTCGCATCTCCATCGGAAGCGTATCCTTGTACCGGAAAAATGAAGCAACCATAAAATTATACAATTCCGGTACAAGGATACGCTTTTGATGGAGAAAGAGCCTTTCTGATTTATTCTTACAGTTGTGTGCAGTGCATATCATCGTACGTCGGCATTACGGCACAAAATTTTTATTTCAGAATGGCCGAACATCGGGGTTGAAGCTTCCGCACGGGGAATGAATTCGCATAATTCGTACGTAATCACTCAGTAAAATGCAACGAACCGATATCCTCTGCGGACTTCAAAATCTCAAGTTCGGCTTCAACTACATGTGACCTCAGAATTTCAGAGTCGCTACATATTTTTAAACGAAAACTGGCCTTCAACAATTCTGACAGTTCCTACCCATCGTAAATTGGAAGTAGATCATGTCGCTTTTACTTTCTCTGGGACATGTTTTGATTTTTTTTGTTTTCGTGATTTTCTTTAATGACTGTATCCAACATTTTATTTTTTCTTTTATTGTAGTCGTAATGAATTTTAATTTTACGTACTGATGATGGAGCTGGACTCCGAAACGTATTCCTAGTAAATATGATTAAGTTCACTGGAATTTTCCTCGTTTTTAAATTCATCAAGTTGCGATGAAAGCAATCAACTGACCCGTTCAGATGTATTGAACTATAAGATTGTTCGTGAATTGTTCAAACATCTTAACATAGAAGAAAAATACAAGATTCGTAAAGAACGGTGATATGCATGCTAAGTTAAAATGAATTATTAGCTTCGTAATATTTGGCGATTTACAAGCTAAATTAAAATAGAATTTTCGGCAATTTCTATATTAAATTCACAAAAACTTTCAAATGCACCTTCAACTTTATTAAATTGGTTTGGTTTTTGTTAGCCTGTCACATACTTTAAGGTATAGACATTGAGTCAAACTATAAAGGTTTAGTCGTAAAAGTATAAAAATTTTATGTAGCTACAGGGTTTAACTATTCATTTTACATAGCTTTCAGTTATGACCGTGACTCATCGGGAATTCAAAGTAGTGAATTCAGTTAGCGGGCCTTATTGAACGCTATAATTCAACAGTTAGCTATCTAATTTACTAGGTATGAATAGGCTCTTTATTTGATTACAAGTACGCACAGCCCGTCAAAAATTACGGGACTCACTAACTTTCTTGAACAAATTTTCCAAATGTGATGCCCAACGAATGTATTCATCCTAACAGCGCTCGTGATGAAAAATATTCTTGTTCTTACGCACTGGTGAAACTCGTATCACAGATACGGTCACTATAACTCTCCTCATGAGCGTGACAAAGAAAATGGAAGAAGCGGACTCCAAATAAACCAAGGGTATTATTAGATGGTAGCAGGACCCACGGAGATTCCATGGACAATGTCATCGTTAAGCTAGGCGGACCCGATAAAAAATTCTGTCAGTATTACCTAACCTGTGCTAACCTAGCCTATCCTAATCTAAGCTAACCTAATCTATCCTAAAAAAACCTATCCTGATAAAATGTCAAATATTTAAATGCATGGAAACGCCATCTTTTAATGTTACACTAGGAATTCGGTATCCATGATACCGCAAAATCACACAACGCGGACACCAAATAAATATATAAATAAACACACAACAGGTATTATTAGGTTAAATACTTTTAATTTCATGATTTATGACCTTCATTTTATTGATAAAATACGTATTTTTTGAAAGTATCGGTAAAGTATCGGCCGGATTTTGCCGATACCGATACCACTAAAAATGGCCGACACTGCCGATACCGATACCGATACATCGGTACATCACTATGGCCGGATATCACATCTGAGTGGAGAATATTCAAAAAATTGGCACATATAGGAAGATTAGGCCTTGATCCAAAATGATAATTTTGAGAACAGAAATTTAGAGTTTTTTCCGATTTGAAAGTTCAGTGCTAGTATGCGCTGAACGCACGGAAAAAATAAAAATAAAAAGACTAAATGCAATGGTTAAATTATCCCTTTTCCCCCAGCTTAGCCGATAATCGATTGAAAGCATCTTTGAGAATGATTTTGAAATAGCGAGACAACGTTAGCCAAAAATTTAATTCATTATAAACTTTGCACAACCCTCACATCTATAAACCTGTTTATTGGTGTACACACAAAATGTATTTCATGGTATATTCATCATACGGACGTTAAATATTAATTAATACAGAAAAGAGAAAGAAATAACAAAATAGAGATGAGGAAATACTCCTAACTATGGAAAGAACGTTCGTTCTGCTGCACTGAACTGACGGCTGTGGTGCTCATTGTTGTCGACAGAAATAAGTAAGATGAATATACGAATCGCTTAGCAAACGTAAAATGAAATAGTTTCTAAATTTCTAACAGAAATATCAGGAAAAATTAAAATTTCTGATAGATGGGAAGTTCACACCGAGATGCTGCAGGCCCTATGACAGAGATGCAAAATGACATGACACATTTACTCTAAATTCTTTTCCAGTTTTAGAGTTTTTGATATGCTGGGGAAGCTTGTTCCACAAAAAAGCTCCAGAAACTGAGAGAGCTTTTTGTCCCACGTTAGATGAACGGTAACTGACTAAAACATCGTTCCGAGTAAGATGTTGAACTTTTTAAACTGCATTTTTCGAAGGACCTTTATTTCACGAACCAAATATATCAATTTTTTACTTTCTCTGAGGGATGAATTTTATCGTTTCGAACCGTTAGAGTAAGATGTTGAACTTTTGAACTGCATATTTAGACCCAAACATAATGAATTGCGTTTCATTCACGACTAGCTTCAGACCATTTTGGTCATACCATGACTAGAGACTGATCATTAGGACTTCAACTTCAATACGCGTCAGTGGTTTTCTAATACAGAGCTTGTCATTGCAATTTGAACATCATCTGCATACATCGATATTTGAGTGTTAGAAGGCATTGAAGGGTAATAGTTACTGTAAATAGAAGACAATAGTTGACCGAGAATGGATCTTTGGAAAACACCAAAGGTTTTTTGAACGAATGTAGGCAACTTGATATCTAATAAGAGGACTGCTTGAGACCGATTTGATAAGTACTTTTTAATCAATCCGTGTCAACTTATAAGTACAATATTTTCCGCACGAGTTGACAGTGTTCGACGCTGTCGAACCCCGAAATGTGTTCGGAAGCAGTGTTGCCAGATGCAGGGAAATTTCCCTGCTTTAGGGAAATTATGGGTCCCAAAGGGAAAAAGGGAAAAAACTTCGAAAAACGTATGAAAACAGGGAAATTTTGCTATGCGGCTTCATTTTCGTGTAAAATTATATGTAAGTGATTAGCTACTTAGAATTTTGTGCTAAGCTACTTAGTATTTATAGTTTTTAACACTTGTCGGACATGTTCGAACTTTGATACACGTATTGTACGCGTACATACTGACTAGGAGCAATCAGAGGCGCCGATGCATCGCAACCGCTCAGCGCCAGTTCAATTTCACGCAGTTCACGCTTCACAGAGTCATAGATCCTAATCATCACAATAATTTCATTAGTCATTGTAATGATTGTAGCGAGAGGAAATTGAAGAGACGCGCTTCAGCATTACTGAAATTTTTGAAGTGAATTAACGTAATATGTAAAGCAGTGGAATGAAACCCCACAATCAAAAGTATGACGTTAACGTTTAATTCATACTCAAAAGTACCTAAAGTCGTGGGAAACTGAAATGAAATTCAAAGGTTGGCTCAGTAAAAATTAAAAAGGAGCAGAAGATTTTCAATGTAAATTATGTGATGTAAATAGATGGAAAAGCTGGCAGATCAGAGATTGAAAACCATGCGGAAATGACGAATACAAAAAATGTAGAAATTAGAAAAACAACAAGAAGTTCTTTGGATACGTAGAGCGGCAGTAAACAAAGAAAAAATACACAAGTAGAAGGAGGTGAAATTAGACTTGTTGCAGTTTAATATGAGCATAATCTTCCGCATTCTATTGTTGAACATTTAGTTCCAGTTGTGAAAGCAGCTTGTCCTGATTCGGAGATTGCGAGAGGCTTCAAGTGTGGTAGGGCTAAGTGTATTGCAATTGGGAAGAATGTTTTAGAGGCGAAGTGAGTGATAATATTTATGAGCTCTTGAAGAATCATTATTTTTTCTCTGATAACGGATGAATAAACACATAAACGAAGTACCAAGTATTTGGCATTGGTGGCAAGGGTTGTTAAAGAAAGATGTTGTTAAAGATCCATTTTCGACTATCATTCCACTCATTAGTGCTACAACATGTTTGCATGGAAAAATGAAAGAGCTATTCACTGAAATAGGTATACCCTATAAAAGGAATATGATTCTATGTATGTACGTATGTATGTTTAAAGAATCTGCAAAACAGGGAAATTTTTAGTCAAAAAAGGGAAATTTTGAGACTAAAACAGGGAAATTTAGGTTAGACCATCTGGCAACCCTGTTCGGAAGTGAGACCGCGCCGCAATTGGCTACAAAATCGAGATAGAAGGCTGCGACTGATATTAAAACATATCCAAGTGTAAGTTTCCTCCACAGGAGGAGACTTATTTAAAAATATGGCTTCTGTGAAAAATAGAAGCAATCTATTTACTGCAGAAGAAGAGCCGGTGATAACGCCGGCAATGCTAGAGATGAATGATCGAGAACCACCGTCAAGCGAGGATAGTTCCACAGAACAAATGGACGCCAACGAATCGGCCGTAGCTGGCTCATGGTTTGAGCCTAACAGGCGTTCCAAGAGGCAAAGTGGAATCAGATGTAAGTGATACTGCGGAGGACGTAACAAAAAAGGTGAGGCAAAACTTGCAGAAAACATTCCCAACTAACAAGACTCTTGTGTCTCAGGGAGCTGGCACAACTGTGCTTATTTCTCAACCGCAAGCATCAAATGAAACATATTTTGGAGCAGATGAGAAGAAAATAACCCTGGATCCTCTGAACCTAGCAAGAGGGCTGAAGGACATTCTTGACTATTCCACAGTTAAGGATGTTAGAGTGAATAAGCGGAGGAACATTGTTGCAGTGGAGTTTCTTAGTGCGGATGCTGCTGGTATTGGAGACCTTTTATCAGTGGACCACATTGGAAAGTTTGCTGTTCTGTGCTATCAGCCTTCTATGGATGTGGGAGAGGTAAGCTTTGGGCTCATTGGGCCAATTGATACAGAGTTAGACCCTGAAGAGCTGCTTCCATCAGTGAAATGTGTGGGCCACACTGTTCTGCGTCTCTATAGGTTAAACAAATTTAGCAGTGGTAAGAAAGAGCCATCACTCTCAGTCAAAGTTGCCTTTGCCGGGCCATACCTGCCTCGGGCTTTGAAAATTGACCTTGTGTCATTTCAGGTGAGGCCTTTTGTGCCACCTCCACTACGGTGCTACCGTTGCCAGAGGCTAGGCCACCTTGCAAGTGGATGCGCAGCAACTCAGAGATGTCTAGTCTGTGGTGGCAATCATCAAAAAGAGGAATGTGATGCTGGGTCCCCAAGGTGTGCAAACTGCCTGGGCCCACATGTGGCTAGCTCACGTGAATGCAAATATGTACAAGATGCTTCAAGGCTACAGCAACTTATGAGAGAAGGTTTCTCTTTCAATGAAGCAAGAAGTGCATTACTGCAGAAGACCGGGCGGGGAAACCTCGAAATATCACAGCAGAGCACAGAGCAGTCTCAAACACAGCATCAGCTAACAGAAATGGAGACATCAGTTGCAGACAAATCAGGACCAAATACCTTTGATGTTGAAGCAGAAGTTCACCAAACTCAAGGATTATATTACTTACCCAGAAGAGTCCCAAATAAACCTAGGACTTATGCCTCAGCACTTGGTGTTGCAGCCAATCAGGCCACTCAGGCTGTAGCTGTGGAATACTCTGAAAATCAAGACCCAGTTCTCCGGGAAGCAGAGATCATGGAAAAGTGTGAGAAGCATGTTGATAATGTGCTAGAAAAAATCCTCTTCAAATTAGGAAAATTTCTCTTGGAAATTTTTTCAGTGAACTTGTCTCTAGAAAATAAAAGAGAAAAAGATCTACTAATTCTGGGTATGATCAGAAACCACTTTGGCCTCAAAACTGGAGAAACAATCTTAAATGAATATCATTCAAGAGAAACAATTGCTGCTGAGTCAACTTTGGAAGAAAACCCAACACTAACATCAAAGGAAAGAAGTGATCCTCCTGAAACCTGCAAACAAGGCGTAAAATCAAAGGAAACTAATCCTCCCCTTGAAGCATCAATGAAGAACCAAGATCCCAAAATCAAGTCTCCAGGATCCAAGAGTGTATTCTCAAACAGGCAGCAATTTAGCAGAACAAAGAAGAAAAATCTCAAATACCTAGGCCTTTTAAAATTGTGGATCAGAAATTGAAAAGAAACACTGCATCAGAAAAAAAGTTCCTATTATATCAATTCAACTGTAATGGAATGCGTGATAAATTGTCAGAGCTTAAGTTATATTTATATACCAAAAAACCAGATGTTGTATGCCTATGCGAAACTTGGATTTATTCTCATGAGCCTAAATTTGTGGGATATCAATGCATTTGGCATCATCGACAAAATGGGAACAGAGGGGGTCTTGGCATCTTGGTACAAGGCAATATACCTTTTAGGGTAAAACCTTTGAATCCATGTCAACAGGGTAAACTTGAGCTGCTAGCAATAGAAGTGTGTACAAGATTAGGTAGTATTGATGTGATTAATTTGTATAATCCTAACTGTAATGTATTGGTCTCAGAATTTCTGCATTATTTTTCACAATTGAATTGTAAATTTATAATGATTGGTGATTACAATGCCCACTCTCCTATGTGGGATCATAGGATGAGACTAAATCAAACTGGTCAGAGTTTGTTAGGTTTGTTGGATCAGTGCCCAGTTGGGGTTTTAAACCCCCCTGATTTGCCTACCTATATTGACAAACAAGTTGGGACTACTTCCACTCTAGATTTGTGCCTTGTTTCAATGAATCTGTTGAATTGTGGCCAGTTGACTAGAGGTCCGGACTTGGGTAGTGACCATTTTCCTATTGAATGTTGTTTTAGTGTTTCCATTTGTAAATGTGATGTAAGAGGTCAACAGCGCTGAAAGGTCAAGGAAGCAAATTGGCTGGAGTGGAAAACCTCACTACAAAAATCTAAATATGATGGAACCAAGCCTACTTCTGCTGAATCATTGTATGATTCACTTGCCTAAAGAATACTAGCTGTATCAGGTCAACATATCCCGCAGACCACAGGCACCATCAGGTGTCATAGGAGTACTCCATGGTGGGATGGCGAATGCTCAAAAGCAGTAGCAAAGAGACTAAAGTCTCAAAATATCCTTGCAAAATCACCAACATTGGAAAATCTTATAAACTATCGTCGTACTACAGCAATAGCAAAAAATGTAATAAAGAAGAAGAAAGTAGAAAGTTGGCAAAAATTTACCAACTCTCTAGATGCCAACACCCCAGTTGGAAGAGTGTGGCAGACCATCCGTTCTATGAAGGGAAGTCATAGCACAATCTCCTCAGTACCGGTTGGAGAAATCAGCGATTCTGCTACAAGTAAGGCTGAAAAACTGCTTGAGCACTTTACAAGACATAAAATTGATACAGCTGATAGTAACTCACAACTCACAATGAAGAATGTTTCCAGTATGTTGACAGAACAGATCATTGAAACCAAATATAATTCACCATTCACAAAAGGAGAAATAGCTCAAGCAATTAGAAGTCTCAGGCACACCAGTCCTGGACATGATAAAATCCCAAATATCTTCTTGCAACATCTCCCTGAAGATTATGTGGAGGAGCTACTTGACCTGTACAACACAAGTTTCTTCTCTGCATCTGTCCCGGATGAGTGGAAAGTTGGGATCATTTGCCCAATTAAGAAGCCAAACAAGGATCATTCCACTGTTGAAGGTTACCGACCAATCACATTGTTACCCTGTGTTGGTAAATTATTGGAAAGACTCATCAAGAACCGACTGGAACATTTCTTGGAGTCCGGACATGTGTTTAACTGTTTTCAAACAGGATTTCGGAAGGGGAGATCAACCAATGATGCTCTTGCTCTTATGTACCAATCTATATCTCATTCTCTATATAATAGGATGTATTGTGTATCTGTGTATCTTGATATAGAAAGTGCCTATGATTGTGTTTGGCATGCAGGATTGCTATTTAAATTGTTACATTTGGGATGTGATGTACGCACTGTGAGATGGCTAAGGGCATATTTGACAGGACGTAGCGTGAGGGTTCGTGTTAACAATGAATATTCATCGGATAAAAGTTTGGAGTGTGGCTTGCCGCAGGGAGCAGTATTGAGCCCTACCCTGTTTAACGTGATGCTGTGTGACATCCCCCAATCTAGTGGAGTGAGAGTTATTTCATATGCAGATGGTATAACATTATTGTCTTGTGGATAATCACTTGATCAAGTACAGGGAAAACTCCAAAAATATCTAAATGTGTTATCTTTGTGGCTCCAAAAGTGGAAACTGTCAATTAACCCTTGTAAATGTTCATACCAAGTCTTTACTTCAAAGAGACTTATACCACATGTTAGTCTAAAATTGTTGAACCACCAGCTGAAGAGTACTAACCAACAAAGAGTATTAGGAGTGATCTTTGATGCACCCAAATTAACACTGTAACCACATATAAAGCACACTAAAGCAGAATGTATGCGTAGGGTACAAATTATGAAAGCTCTGGCAGGTGTTTCTTGGGTATCATCTCGTAAAGTTTTGCGAAATTTATATGTGTCATTTATTCGTAGCAAGTTAGTATATGGCCATGTGGTGTTTCCTGAATTTCCAGAGTCTCATATGAAATCATTTAATGTTATACAAAACGCGGCTTTGAGGTATATGCTAGGAGCACGCAGGACAACTCCTGTCAGTTCTATGGAGGTGGAAGCATTTATGATGCCATTAAGGCTGTATCTTCAGTTCTTATATATGAAATGGTGCTTGCGTGTTGTTGGAGGTCCTGTAGATGCAAAAGAGTTAAATTCAACCTTGGCACTCACAAGTAACAGGCCATCTGAAACTTATTCATACAGATATTCAAACCTATGGCGAGCCTTAAATCTCCAACATTTGCATTTGTCATGGAGTCCATATATCCCTTTAGTGTGTCCAAATGTTGACATATCTCATTTGATATCATTGTGCTGTCCTAGTTTTAAGTACCCTTCTGTTGTAACTGTTAATGATCTGTTTACCGATTTTCTTGATTGTAAATATCCTGATTTCAATGTCATATATACAGATGGGTCCAAAACAGATGGTTCTGTTGCAGCAGCTATGTACCTACCTGTTCAGAACAAGGCAACTGCTTGGCTAATGAATCCTAATCACTCTGTAGTTGGAGCAGAGCTATTTGCTATACTACAAGCTTTGCATTATGTTTGGCTGAATAGACAATGGTTGGGGAAAACTGTTATTCTAAGTGACTCTCTTTCAGCGTTGAGTATAATAAGTAATGTGTTAACGCCGTCTTATAGGAAATTTTGCCATGAAATACAAAAGTTAATAAATGACCTTCAAGGCCAGGTTAGATTACAGTGGATCCCAGCACATTGTGGAATTCATGGTAATGAGGTCGCAGATCAAACGGCAAAAATGGGCCACAATAATGAAAAATCAGTCTGGACTTCCATCCATTATGAAGAGGCACTATCTGTTCTGAAGAGGAAATTTCTGGAATGCTGGACAATTCAATGGAAGTCTAATGTGCAGAGAACTGGCAAAGGGAAATTTTTGTCAGACATGCTGAATAAACCTATTAGCAGACCTTGGTTCATGCTCCCTTCTCGCCGGCTTGAATGTGTCGTTAGTCCACTAAGAATGGGGCACGTTGGAGTCCTGGCATATCTGCATAGATTTAAGATGAGTCCTACCCCATTGTGCACAACTTGCAACTGCCCCGAGTCAGTTTTTCATTTCTTGTTCGAGTGCCAGAAATATATAGTTCCTCGTAAAAAGTTTAAGGACCTGTGTAATGGCCTGAATGTTGCATTTGACATAGGAAATGTTTTGGGATGTGGAGAAAATCCTGTTTATATTGAAAGGAGAGTCATGTACGCATTAGCACGCTTTTTATGTTCAACTGGTCGATTGCAAACCCTATAGAACATAGAATATTATAAAACAATTTAATCTGAGTGACTAGATTCAATGTGATAACATTATAAGTATAGCTTCTGTCTAAAGATGAGACTCTGATGAGCAATGAAGTCTGTGAATCTTCACTATTGAATCTGAAATGTTTTCCTTCCAATGTACCAAAATGTGTATGTGTATGTCAGAAACTTGCTGCTGCCCTCTGCCAGTGTCAATTCTCAACTGTGCAAGACTGTCACCGCCATTGGACTAGCTTCATCCAAAGGTTCTCAGGTCCAACGGTCTTCCAGCAGTGAAGATCTGAGACTTTAAGAGGCCTTAACAAGGCCTCACCCCGACCAAGAAGAAGAAGACGCTGTCAAATGCTTCAAAGAGATCGAGGAGAATTGGGTGCTATGTTTTCTTCCTTTTTTTGGCGAGCAAAAGTTTTTGTTAAACGTGAACAAGCAAAGAATTGAATGGGCTTCATTTTGAAATTACAGTTCTAACAAGACATAGAATAAAAATCCTCCTATATTTCTAGGGGAAAATCAGTATTATGAAGAAGTGTTCGCGGCTTCGCGCCAGTTGTCAAAAATCTGCAGCTGAAGTCCGAACACTCGGATATAAGTAACCCTTCATTACATGAATTATATTTGGAAATTTGAGAATGCACTCGCCAGTAATGGCGTCCAAACTGAACTCTAACGCCTGAAGAGGTGTTTCAAACACGTATCATACGCGTTCATTGTTTTAATAATTGGCGGTAGAAGCCGCAAAAACGCACTTGTCAGAATTAATTCTTTCTATATACAGCAGAATTTGATGTCGTATTCGACACACCATGCAGGGAAGGGTGTTGACCAGAGAACACGCTTATTTTCTCTCTCAGTCTAAAAATTTGGTAAATCTGAAGGAGATGACAGTGGTCGATTTTCCACTTTTTGGTGCCTGAACCTAATTAATTGAATCAAAATAAACAAGTTTTCTTCTATTCTTTTTTCGTCTCAAATGAGTATTTTACGATTTATAGCGGTAAGTTTAGTTTCGTCATTGATGACGAATGCGCTCGAATAAACAGCTACTCATCGATTTTCGAATTTTTGTTGCTTGAAACATGGTAATAACATCGAAATAAACAACTTTTATTTCATACACTTTTTTCGTCAAATGAGTATTTAACGAGGTGTAGCGGTAGGTTTGGTTTCGTCTTTCAAGACAGAGCGCTGGAAGCGAGACGCCATTGCAGTATTGCCATACAACTCGATCAAAGAATTTCTTTCCGCTTCAAAGACTGGAGTTGCGGTAAGTCATTTACCGCTATAACTAATAAAATACTCATTTGAGACACAAAGTGCATAGAAGAAAACTTGTTTATTTCGATCTAATAAACTATGCTAAGGCATCGAAATTTACAAAATCGACAACTGTCATCTCCTTCAGATTTACCAAAAAATTTTTAATTGGTTCTAGCTTATCCATATCCTGCAAATAAAATCAAGAATAAAAATCAGTTGAATTCATCACGTGAATCTTTTCCTCTTTAATGTAAATTTTGAAATGGGATGATCTTCCTAGCTCTATTAATTACATCTATTCTGTATATCTATTATACTGTAATTTAACATATTTTTGTTACCTTATACATCAATAATGTGCATGAATTTTGTATTAGATGAGCTATTAATGGTATTACAGCTTAGACAGTATGACTTGCTCACATTTTTTGAATTACTTTGCCCTCAATCATTTTTTTGACTAGGCTAATGACATGGGTATTACAATACTCATGTGTGTATCAAATAAGCGTATTTTCCTTACTCTGAGATATTTTGAAAAACCAATGATGTTTTGTACCATCTCAATTGAAAATTGACTGTTTTTCTTTTTCTATGTTGAGCTATTTGAATGCAGTTTTTGCTTTTTTTAATATAAATGCGCACTAACTTTCGTATTTTACAAGTAAGCGTTACTAAGATTATGTTCTGTTATTTACTTATATTTATATGCACTTTAAAAATCAGATTATGCAATAAAGGGAACTTAGTTTTGTTGTACTTTTCTGTTAATCATTTTGGTTAATGTTAACGATACTGTCTGGGTAGAAATTGGGATAAGTGTTGATTTTCTGTTTTTGTATGCATCTTATAGAGGATTTTCTTGCTCTTCCATTGGTACTTTCCGCTTACGTCTACTCCGAATGGTACGCCCACCAGAGGGGGGAAAGCGATGGGGGTGGCATGACCTTGAATCCTCCCCCCCCCCCTCATTATTGGGGGTCAATTGAGCGTGTTTCTCTGTGGCAATGGCTATATAGTTTGTTCATGGGCTACTCAAAGTGCTTTCATTATTCAAACAAAACATTCTAACGCTGAGTAAATATTTTTTTAGAATTTTTGACAATTTCAGAATTTTGCAGTTTTGCCATATCTGATACCGCAGCTTTTATTCATAGCTCAATGACAGCTGCAGTATCATAGCTACGGCTATGGCGAGCACACCTATCCAAAGGGCTTGAAAAGAGCTACAAAACAGGAGTTGACTTGAAAAAAAACATTATGGTCGAAAAAAAAATAAAAAAATAAAAAAGTGGTTGTTTTGAAGAATTACATGTATTGTCTTTTGATGTATATTTTTTCCCAGAGTTCCAGAGATACAGCAATGTAAATTATATCATTTGAAAGGGCTTGAAAAGAGCTACTAAAGCTCAAAAGTTCATTGTAAAAAAACGGTAGTTCAAAAGATAAGAAAAATTTTTTTTTGTGAAAAAATACGTTTTTATGGAAACTTGATAATTGGTTTCTCAAATGTATCTTCTTCCACAATTTTAGAGCTACAAGAATGGTTTATATACCATTCGATAGGGCTTAGCAAGGTGTATCTATAAGGGGTACAAATATTTGATGCATCCATTACTTTGAAAATTACCCGACATGAAAAAAAAAAATGAAAAAAAGTAAATTTTTTTTTCAATTCCCAAAATCCACAAAGAGAAGTTATCAGAATTCCCTAGCCCTTATGGTTATATAGACATATAAGCAATATAAAAACGAACTACTGGTTCTGTAATTTCAAAATTGTAGAAAAAGATAGATTTTGAAAAAAATATATCATATTTTTCAAAAATAAAAAAAAATGCAGTGAAGATACAAAAATTTTGTCCAAGTAAAAAATGATTTTTGCATCATTTCACACCTACTGTGACAATTTCAGACAAATCCATCCGTAAATAACGGACTTTTTTTCTACCCAGACGGTGTCCTTAAGGAGATGCAACTTATCAATTTTCAAAATTTTGTTTCCTGAATCATGATAAATAAATTGAAATAAACAACTTTTCATCCATGCACTTTTTGGGGTAAATGAGTACGTAAAAATTTAAAGCGGTAAATCGCTTACCGCAACTCTAGTGTTTGAAGGGGGAAGAATTTGTTCGGAGAGAAGACCACAATAGACTCTCCCTTTTGATGCGCTCGAATGATTGAGCGCATTTCAGCCATCAAAGACTAAAATTAACGTACCGCTATAACTCGTTATTGTTGGGTTATAACCTTTATTGTGTTTTTAACTAAAAGATCCTAGAAGTGGGTTCAGGCTCCGCGGGGTTGGCTAATAATAAATTACAAAGTACCCAAACATACTCTAACAGCTCAACTAGAACTGCTATGGAACACCTAACTAAACCTACCGCCATAACTCGTAAAAAACTCATTTGCCGTGAAAAGTGTATTGAAGAAAACGAGTTTTTTTATGTTATTACCATGATTCAAGCAACAAAAATTTGAAAATCGATTAGTAGCTGTTTATTCGAGCGCATTCCAGTTATCAAAAACAAAAGTAACATACCGCTGTAACTCGTTAAACTCATTTGCCCCAAAAAGTGCATAGATGAAAAATGGTTTATTTTGATGTAATTACCATGATATAGGCAACAAAATTTTAAAAATTGATTTGTTGCATCTCATTAACATTAACCATCAATTTTTTTTTCAACATTACACAAGGGTATTATGATACCAATATGTTATTTTCAGTTAAGAATGTTAAGGTGAAGGTTTTTTAAAAACCAATAAGTCATGTTTGGACTTTATTCGAAATTAACTTTTTATTTTATTTTTTCAAAAGTGCACAGCGCAAAGTAATAAAAAAAATTTGGTAGAGTTAGTTTTGATAAGCCAGTAGCAGCAGGCAAGATTAAAAAGAAGTTGCTAAAATTCATGGATGAATTATGTCTTCTGTTGATGGTTAACCTTTGTTATTAAAGCTTAATCATTTCTAATTTCAGTAAGACATTTAGGATAATTATTCAGATTTATTATAGATATAGTTGTGTATGGGTAAATGCACTATTTTAGAACATTTTTTCCATTAGGTTCTTCAAATGTTTTTTTGGGGGGCCTAGTTGCATAAATTTGCTACATGTGATATTGTAATGAAAGTTGCAATAAAGTTTCTGAGATTTGATGGAATATGAGGCCTGTAAAAATATAATTTTATGGTTATTAACTCATATTGAATAGCCTGATGGTTTTCAAATATTTTCTTATCATAAATTTATTGAAAAAGAGTAAGATAATTGTGAAGATTTCATATAAATCAATTAAAAGATTTATGTTAACCTGTTACTAGTAGTTGCAATGTGCTTGCAGTGCATCCGCATTGTCACTCATATGTAGAGGAGTTGTATAAAACCTTTTTTTATACAGAGACCATTATAGATAAGAATATATATAAACATGAGTATCTATGGACTTACAGGGTTTGGAAAACTTACCATGAGCTAGTCAAGTGGAGAAAGAAAATGAAATCTTCAGTACCTGGGGCAGATAACTAGACACAGATAGTTAACAGGTTAAGAATTGTTGAAAAAGTAATGCAGAGTCATCGCAAAATCTACAAAGACTGCTATTTGAAATAGGAGCAGGCCTATTTCAATGGACTTTATTATCAGTTTTTTCTAACAATTATCAAGAAGTTTAGTACTTCCTTATTATGTGTTCGCCAGCAGTTAAGTATTGAGGTGTTTATGTAATATCTAATTTTTAAGTATAGTATAATTTCATAATGTTTCTAAGCATTACTGATATATTTATTTTTCAGTCTCATTGTACTGTGTTTGCATTCAAGTTTTAGAATTTCATTAGGCCTAACTGTATAATCTGGGTGTAAAACAATTGAGAAATTTTATATTTTGATGAGAGAGTTTCTCATTAAATTTGGCTCATAGATCTCCATTTAAAACTTCAAAATGTTCTACCATGTAAGTATCCAATTTTGAAAAAATGATAGTTGTAGTTCTTTATTGTTCATTGAGATATTTAAATTATTATTATTGAACCATTGTTTTGAAAGTGAGCTTTATTGATGTTAAGCATTTGAAAATAGCTATCTAGAAATTAGCTCAGGTTTTGAAAGGTCTTGTAAAACTTTTGTAAAATGAGTCAATTTTGATTCAACTTATTTCAGTATTACTGTAGTTGCAACTGAAAACATATATTTCTCTTTGTGCCTCACACTTTGAATGTTTCAATGTAATAAAAAAGTAATAATTTTTTGAAAGACTTCCTAGGATGTTGCTAAAATAATTTGTCTTTTCAGATCTCTCTTGAACATGAAATCCTTCTACATCCCCGATACTTTGGTCCAATGCTGTCAGACACTGTGCGACAGATGCTCTTCACAGAAGTAGAAGGAACTTGCACAGGAAAGTAAGATATAGGGATAACTGTGCTGGTTACAGTAGTTAGCCAAATTCTGTTCCATTCATTGACCTTGTAAGAAGAAACACAGCTTAGCATAGATTAGGAACTGCATAATTTAGTGGAATTTGCTGTTTTCAACTATCATTAAAAAGCTTTGTGGCTGTCATTCTCACCCAAATTTAGTGTTAATGTTTGATTATATCTGTCATGATGCATGACTGTTTAACTAGTAGGTCAACTTTTATACTTTTGAATTTATCCCTATTTGACTAACTGAGAAAGCAGGAGACAGTGTATAAGTTGCTTGTGGTTTCTTGTCTCTACTTGGTTTTCCAGTTCTTATTTGAGATAGCCTTATAGCTGCCAGTTGAAATACTTTGGTATCAGTTGCAATTTAGCATTTCTAATACATGTTATCAAGGTCCTTATTTGGCTTTTGAATTAGTTGTTTCATTGAATTTATGTTCCAACTGAAGGCTAGTGGAAAATCTTGACTGAGACTGTGTTAATGTGAAAATCATCAAGTTTTTCAGTTTGTGTTTGCTTCTATGTGCAGGTATGGCTTTGTCATTGCTGTTACTACAATAGATGACATTGGCTCAGGAATGGTTCAACCAGGACGTGGCTTTGTGCTCTACCCTATCAAAGTAACTATCTCTTCGTGCCCACTTTGGAAGCTTCTGTTATATTCTGAAATACTTGTTTTTAATTTCTTGATAACTCAGAGAGTTGCAATGGCTTTGCAAAATTTAACTACTGCATAAATAACCTCCAAAAATCAAGTTTTTATGGATGTTGACCAATGATCAATAATTTCCTAACATTTACTGGGCACTCAGGAATTAAGTCACTTATCTGCAACTCAGCTTAGTTGAAATGGTTGTACTCAGAGTTTTTTTCCTGCCTTTCACAGTTTCTGTTAATTGTAGAATATCTTCACTAACGTTGGATTATTTTTTTTATAATTTGCTTGTTTTTCAAATTTCATGTTAAAAAGTTTCATATCAAATTGAAATCATCTGTATTATTCTGTCTTAAAAAATCAAAGTTTCAGTAAGGTATTAAAAATTGGAATTACTTTCTGTGAGTTGGGTTTTCTGTTCTGTTTTAGGGATTGTCTCTTAGGGCTGTTCTAGGTGGATTTGCAATGTCAGCCCAGTAACTAGGGCTTCTGGTGCTATTAACACATTCTATGAAAGTATTTCAGAAAATGTGGCACTTCCTTCCCATTCTGTTCAACTATTTGATGATGTAAAGATTGCAATGGAAGATAAGTTCGATGTTCATTTTAGCAAAAACCAAGGTGTAGCTATAGGTGTGATTTGCTTATTAGTAGAGAGAGAAGGGGCTATGAAGGCGGTTAACATAGCGATGTTGCCGTTTGTCTCCCGCAGGTGAGATAAACTCGTTATCTGCTTGTTACTTTGTTAATAAATGGCAACTAATTAAGGAAAATAAAACTCTTCTACTTGATAAATTGCTATTGGAAAAATAGTGATATCAGTGACAATGTAATGAATAATAATGCTTTGGTCAATGAAAAATGGACTATAGTACATGAATGGTAATACCTAATGAACTTAACTAAATTAATAGAAGTAAATTAACGAGACTTAAATGGAGTAAGTTAACGGAGGAAAAAGGAGCATGGACAGTTGGGAAGGAGACACTGTAGGAAATAAACCAAAATCTTAAATTAATTACCTGTCAATAGAAGAGACTAAGAGACCAGTGGAGGGATCGTGAGGAGATTGGGATGCAACGTGCAAAAAACTTAGCTAACAATATAATATAAAACATGCAAAAGATATTTACAGAAATAATAAGAAAATATGTGGTATTTACAAACGAAATGCAGAACTTAAAGAAACATATTACACTACTTAACTCAAATGAATGAAAACATAAAATAAAATAAATTCTATAACTCAACAAAACAAAACTTAAAATAATAAATAAACTAATAGAAATCAAACAGCAAATAATAATAACTGAATTTAAACAAAATAAATAATAACAGAACAAGCAAGTAACAAAATATAGCAAAATTACTCACATAACCTTAAGAAGGATAACTTACTATTTCACCTACCAGTGCAACTGGAGCTTCACTTCCACTTAGAATTCTCTTAGGATCTTTACTTATATCTTAATGTGGTTAAATTTATTACCAACTGAAAAGAACAAAAATGTACAATTAGGCTATAATAAACATGAAAATAAAAATAAAGATTATCTGAGTAAAAAGAGGCATGAAGGCTGTGCTATAAAAAGTAGCAAAACAACCCCCGGTTACATGCCCCCCCCACTAGCACCATCCTTCATGCTAGAAAGGTTACAATTTCTCTTCAGGCTAACAGCTGCACCAGCATAGGAATTCATAAGCCTTCCTTTTACAACCTTATGAGCTAACCCTTCTTCTCCTGGGTGCTCGTTCCAATATTTTCGATTGTACATTAGGGAGATCTTCCACTGAACCTCTCGATCGAGTTTGCCTAATAGATTTGTTAGGTGATTTTTGTCTCTTGCAAGCGGACACAAAATCTTCCATTCTCTGCACAACAGCAGGATCAGGTGTGAAACCCTCAAAAAGAGCTTCACCACCAGAGCTAAAACTTTCATCTGGCATTTGAACCTTGCTGGCTAATTCTTTTGAATTACCAGTCTGCCCAACTGATGATGTCATACTGAGATTAGTGAATTTAGAAATTTCAGGATCAGTCCTTTCACATGATTCATCCACCATCAGCTCAGAGTCTACTGAAGACAGTTGCCAGTCATCATCACCTTCCCAATCTAGGGTAAGACGATACAGCCCCTGAATATACTCCGTAGTAGACAATTCACTTGAAATATGATTAGTACAGGACAAAGACTCTTTATTATCAACAGGCCTAGGTGCTACCTCTGATAGCGCTTGATGCTCCAGAGCAGCCTCAAACTGGCAACCTCTGCATAGCATACAGTACACTTTTTGCACTGACGAGCCATAGCTCTTTCCAAGAGAAACACCCAAATCCTGTGAGTTTACATTAGAAATTACATTGCTCTGCAAGTCTTCAGTACCATCAGTACAAAAACCCAAAAATGAGTCACAACTGTCACTTGAATTAAACAAAGAATTACAATCTGAATTAGAAACTGCACCGCAACAATCAGTTACATCTGAACTAGAAGACATGTCAGTATCCTCCGAAGGGCTTGACAAATGCATATTATTGCCAGTAGGCCACAGAACATCTTCCTCCAAACCCACATTGTGGTATTGTAACTTATGCAGTTGCTCAATGTACAAAGGGTGATGAGAGACATACTTGGGAGGAAGTTTATAAGGACGTAACTGAGTATGATGAGCTTTGACCGTTTGATCACTGCTCCGATCAGAGAGCTCGTAGGTTACCCCATCATCATTTACTTTGGACACCCAGTAAGGACCTCTGAAACTTGGGCTCAATTTATTGATGTTCAAAAGCCCTTTATGGTGAATTTTCATTAGAACCATTTGACCAGTTTTGAAAGGTGAAAACTTTGGGTTACCAACCCTCCAGTGTTCAGCTAGTTTCCCCAAAAGAGGTGGATCACTGCTAACCTCATGTGCTTTAGTCACCAAAAACTTTGAGGGAGACATTCGTAATTCAGCATGAACAGTATTATTATAGGCAATGAGAACTCTAGGCAGGAGGATATCCCAAGATCCCTGCTCATCCACTAAGTTACGGATGAAGTTCTTAATGGTACGGTTCACTCTCTCTACAGCACCATTACTAGATGGGCAGTAAGGAGTAGTAAGCTTGTGATGGACATTTGATTCCATGATAAATTCAGAAAATTTGGAAGAGGTAAATTCTGGACCATTATCTGTGAGCAAGTTAGATGGAACCCTAGGCAAAAAGGGAAACACCTGATTTCTGAATGCATCAATGATGGCAGAGCTAGTTTTATTTTTGATAGGAATTGCCACTACCCACTTAGAATAGTGGTCCACCACCACTAAGCACCCAATAAACCCCTTAGGTGACATAGGTAGAGAAATCAGATCAGCAGCTATAAGCTCAAAAGGATAGCTTGTGCTTATTTTTAAGGTAGGTGGGATCACAGGTGATGAAAATTTCTTGATGATTTGACAATGATGACAAGTAGTGCAAACATCCCTAACAACATTGTACTTAGAGGGATGCCAAACCAGATCAAAGAGAAGGTCCGACAACTTATCTCGACCAATGTGTGCAAAATTAAAGTGTAACGTTATAGCAATTTCAACTAAACATTCAAATGGGATGACTGGAATGGGCACTGAACCAGAATAGACAATAATTCCTTGAATGACAGATAACTTAGAAAAATGGTATTTAAAAGCCTTCACCTTTTCAGGCCATTCATTCACAGGTACTTTATTCTTAAGAAACCGATTAAGCTTCCTTAGGTCAAGGCACCGAATCTGCAGCTGCTTAATGGTCTTCTCATCTGACAACAGTGAAAGACCTGCAATTGCACTGCAATTAGATTTGATCTCAAATCTCAAATCCCTGGTGCTAACTTCCATTCTTGGTTCAGGTTCCATAGCAGTTACAGAGAAAATATGAGACCCAATGATGTCCTGCAAACTCCTAGGTGTGAGCTTGGTTATAATGGTTGACTCACGCTTGCAAGCAAAAACACTGAAATCAATAGTCAAATCATGCTGCAACATGAAATCCAAACCTAGCAGAAAACAGTGTGGAAGGATATCATTACTAACAATGGCAAATTTATGTGCAACTGCCATCTCATACAATCCAATTGAGAAAGACAATTCAACAGTGTGGACAATAGGCACTCTCACCCCAGAGACCCCAACAACATCACACAGCTTCTCCTCCTCTGTGCTAAAAGCAACTCCTGACTCACGAATCAACTCAAGTGCTGACTCTGAAACCAGACTGATTTCCGCACCACTATCTAGTACAGCACACAAGTCATAGTCACCAATTTTTGACCAAACCTGGGGAAGAGAACTGACTTGATGCTTGCAGATTTTCACACGTCGTTCCATACATAATAATGATTTAGTCAGACTATCATCAGAATCACTGTCACTTTCCACGATAGTATGATTCACTTGGTGGGTGGCATCCAACTGTACTCCAACAGAATTGATTGCACACTCAAAATTATCTGGCAAGGAGTAACCATTAATTTCAATAAGTGGGTTAAAATGGACCCCACTAATACACTGCAAATGTATAACTTGTGAGAAGTCATCAAATTGGTAAATTACAGGTTGTCATTCCAAAAATAAATAAATATCCTAATTTTGAACAATCTACTAGCTGCTAAGAGAACGTCAAGGGATGGCAACTGACCTGGCAAGCGCATCAACCTTAGATGCTTCCGTGCACTTCGATCTAACTTCACCTTATACTTGGTTGAATTGCTCAGGAGATCATCGACTAACAGTGTTCTCAACTCAACCTCTGAATTGGGCAACCTCAATGGATCTAATACTCTGGACAAGGCTCGTTTAAGACTTATAAAGAGCGAATCACCTCCTCCCGGCACCGGTGGGCTATCTACAACTTAACCCTTAGGTAAGGTATTATCACCTTGAAAATTCAAAGGAGGACTCGGCACTCCAATACGAGATAGAGCATCAGCTGCTGAATTGAGATGGCCTGGTACATACACAATGTCAAACACAAAATCAGATAATTCATCAACAGTTCTAGCCAACCGTGAGCACACAATTTTCATGTTGTGTAAATGTACCAAAGGTTGATGATCGGTGTAGAGAATAAATGGAACACTATACAAGAATGGACGAAAAGTTTTAACACCCCAGCGCAAAGCGGTCAACTCCCTCTCCAAAGTAGAATAGTTTAGTTGAGTAGGAGTGAAAGTCATAGATGCAAATCCAATTATACGGTGAACACCCTGCTGCACTTGAGCCAAATATGCACCAGAACCCCGAGCAGAGGCATCTACCCATAATTCTAACTTAGCTGCACCCTCACTATAGTCAGGGTAAGCCAGTTCTAGGTCCTGCTCCATCTCTGTTTTGAGTCTATTAAAGGTGTCAAGCATTTCAGGCGTCCAGTCAAGCATCTTAGATTTACGACCACCAGTCAGACAAGAGAGCGGTTTCTGGATTTCTGAACAATTCGGAAGATACTTCCGCTGGAAATTAATGAAACCCAAAAACTCTCGTAACTCTCCTACCGTTTTAGGTTGGGGATAATTAGTAACTTTTCTGACATAGTCAGGAGTCTTCTTAAGGCCTGATTGGCTGACTAAATGTCCAAGGTATTCAACCTCTGAACAGAACCACTCACATTTAGATGGTTTAATCTTAATATTATAGGACTATAATGTCTTAAAGACCTTAGATACGAGATCATTATGCTCAGCAAACGATGAAGACATAATTAATATATCATCGATATATGCCACGACTTTATTAGATGGGAACGTACTGAGCACTGCCTGTATTTCTCTCTGGAAAGCTGATGGGGCATTGCGCAACCCAAAACTAAGGCGCTTGAACTGCCAATGATTACGAGGGGTTGAAAATGCAGTGTAGGCTCTACTGGGCTCATCAATAGGTATCTGATAGTATCCTCGAACAAGGTCAAGTCTAGTAAAAAATTTAGTACCATGTAAGCCAAAAATTGAATCAGTTAGGTTTGGTACTGGAAATTTATCAGGGATGGTCACTTGGTTGAGCTGTCTATAGTCAATGCACATGCTTATTGACCCATCTTTCTTCCTAACTGGCACTACTGGTGATGACCATGGAGAACTACTAGGCTCAATAATGTCCAAGCTGTTTAACTCCTGGCACTGACGTTCAATTTCATCAGCTATGGGTTGAGGAAACCGCCTAGGATGCTGAAAAATTGGAGTATCGTCAGTCAATTTTATTTTATGTTGAGTCACCTTAGCAAGTCCAATGTCTGTATCACCAGCGCTGAAGACTGGTCCAAACTCACTGAGCATTGCATACACAACATTCTTTTGGTCATCATCAAGTTCAGGAAGAGAGATTTGCATTTTAAGATTATCAATGTCGACAGAATCCGAGGCTTCATCAATACTCTCGGGTAGTTGGACAACTGATGACAAGGTACCAATTACCTGTCCCTTCCCAACTGAAACACTTGACTCACCAGCCGCAATTAACACATGCTTACTACTAACACAGGAAATACCAGCAAACCCACGCAATCTGTCGCCTAGCGATCGATCCATATTATCATCGGAATATAGAAACAAATGATCTGGCTCAAGACATGACACTCCACAAGACACTGGAATTGCCTCAACCCTGCCTGGCTCTACATTAACATCAGCTGCAGCTATACAACTGAGACCAACAAACATCAGGTTGTGAGCTTTCCCAGACAAATCCAAATAAATTTCACGTGAACCTCCATCACGAAAATGCTTTATCAACAATCGCCGCTTTACACAAAATTCAATGGAATTGCTTTCCAAAAAATCAACACCCAGTACTAAATGTACACTGGTGTTAGACACAACTGGGAAAACTGCAAATGAAGCTTCAGTCATTTGCACACCATGGATACTAAACAAACAATTTACTTCACCCATGCTAGACAAAGCACTTTTGCCAATTACATTAAAAACTTTTTGTTTCTCAGACATTGATAATTTCAATTCTTTCAACAGGTGCTCCGACATTAAGGATGATGCTGCACCAGAGTCAATGACAGTTAAAATTTCTTTATTATTAATTTCAACTAAAACTTTCATTAGGTCAGAATCACCACTGACAAAATTGACTATCTGCCCTGGTACAGCTGGAACATCTGATGGATTAGTCTGAGGAGCAGGATCAGCAGCAGCTGACTCTTCCAGCTTCTCAGCATCCACAGCTGTGATTGAACTTGGCCTCGATGGTCCCCCACTTGCAACGAGACTGGTTAGTTTCCTGTTGACCTCCATTCTCCAGATTTTGATTTAGAGCGGTAATTTGGGTCATACTTGGGGCACTGCTCGATGTGGTGGTCCTTACCACAAATCAAGCAAGATTTTGACGCCTTCCAGCTGTCTTTCTGTGAATGATTTCGGTTCTTGCAGTACAAACAGCCACTTCTCTCATTTTTACTACTTTTCTTCCACTGCAACTGAGAATTATCGCTGCTAGTAGGTGGTTGAGTCTTGCTCCCCTTTTTATCCTTAGGGAGTGGACGAGTACCAGAATATACCTGAGTTCTCGCAGAAGGCAGTGGAGCTACAGGATCACTGTAGTAAGGGAGTTCACTGTCTTTCTGGCCTGACCACATGACCGATCTAGGCTTCTCTTGCTGCAAATCCTTTGCCATCTGAACGAGGCTGTCAAAACTAAGGCGTTTCTTCCCACCAGCAGAAGTGGCTTTGAGAGCCCTCTCAGTATCATGGATTTTTGACCTGACTGAGGGAGGCAAGGACTCCAGGAAATGCTGTCTAAGCTGCATGGCACACTCCTTCTTATCATCAGGATAGGCCAGCTCAGCAATTTCAATTAGTCTCATTCCATAGAGATCCCATTTTTCTCCAGGCTCTGGCACAGCTTCTCTTAGTTCCTTCCTCCAATGCTTATTACCCTTCACCTTCTGTTTCTTGTAATAATTCAGCAATTCCATTTTCATGGCATTATACTTAAGCTTTCTTCCACCACGGACTTGAAACACAGTTAGGAGGTCTCCTTCCAGAAACTCGGCCAATTTTTGGGTTTTATCATGGGCATTCCCCTTGAATTTCTTCTGGAAGTAGCCTTTAAATGTGGTGAAGAAGTCTTTCAGTTTGACTTTGCCATTGATGTTGAACTTGGGTGGAGTGACGACTTCCCGATGGTCCGCCCGTGTCCACGAGCGACGCCGCGCATGAGGCATGAGCGAGTCACCATCATCATCTGACTCATCCATTGACGGCTCCAGACTCTCACTGGACAGGGTTGCCTTGGATGACTCTGAAGATGAAATTACAATTTCTTCAACTTTAACTGGCCTTTTAACCTTCTTCTTTACTGCCAACTTCTCCAATTTATTTTTGAGGACCACCCCTTCCGCACCTGCTGATGCGTGAGACCTGGCTTGCTTCCGATCACTTGCTCTGAAGAACTTGGGAGAGATAACTTCATCCGAGGTTGCGGAACTTGACTTCAGAGGACCCTCCTTGGTTGGCTGCTCAGGATCACTAGGCAAGATGTGAGTACATCGGTCTTCTACCGAACTCCTGGTCCAATACCGATCAGAGGCAATTGTCTCCAAGGTTGCATACCATTCTCGGTATGTGAGACACTGGTCTGCCTGCTCAACATTGGTGAGAAGCAAAGCCACAGAGCGAGCAACAAGTTTTTGCAGATGATATGCTGCTCTTTCACTTCTTTGCTGTGCAGCCAAGAAACCACCAAAGAGTGTCCAACGCAACTCATCCAAGACCGGCAGCATAGTTGGGTTGACATTTTACCCAAATTGGTGATTGATTAGTTCTGCTCTAACTTGAGGGTGGGCAAATTGGAGTAATAAACTTTGAATCTTCAACACTTCCGTAAGAATACAATTAGTCGCCACTGAAGCTGCGTCCTGCTGGGCTGGGTAATCCAACAGCCCCAGAGCTGGACCAACTGAGGGGCGAGGCTCTGCAGGGACTGAGAGGCCATCCTCAACCACTGATGCCGCCTTGCCCAGCACCACATCACCACTCTGTCCATGCTCCATAGACACTAACTAAAAGTGTACCCTGTGTATTGTAGTACAGAGAAACTGGGTAATGTAGCCAACTAGAAATGTAAGAATGAAAGAATCTATCCCGTCGGAGATGCCAATGTTGCCGTTTGTCTCCCGCAGGTGAGATAAACTCGTTATCTGCTTGATACTTTGTTACTAAATGGCAACTAATTAAGGAAAATAAAACTCTTCTACTTGACAAATTGCTATTGGAAAAATAGTGATATCAGTGACAATGTAATGAATAATAATGCTTTGGTCAATGAAATATGGACTATAGTACATGAATGGTAATATCTAATGAACTTAACTAAATTAATAGAAGTAAATTAACGGGACTTAAATGGAGTAAGTTAATGGAGGAAAAAGGAGCATGGACAGGTGGGAAGGAGACACTGTAGGAAATAAACCAAAATCTTAAATTAATTACCTGTCAATAGAAGACTAAGAGACCAGTGGAGGGATCGTGAGGAGATTGGGATGCAACGTGCAAAAAACTTAGCTAACAATATAATATAATACATGCAAAAGATATTTACAGAAATAATAAGAAAATTTGGTATTTACAAACGAAACGCAGAACTTAAGAAAACATATTACACTGCTTAAGAAACCATCTCACTCTTTCAACTTTTTCCGTCCGATTCGTTTGAAAGTTGGCCAGTATATGTATTTTGTAAAAGTAAACCTTTTTTACTCCTGTCATTTTTTCGATTTAGGCCTTATTTTTTTTTTTTGACGAAAAATGTGTTTTTGGTATATTTTTATTGAAATTTCAGATTATGACTCCTCCTTCAGTTTTGATGTTAGAACAAAAACAAAGACAGTTTTAGAACCCTTGGAACATTTCTAACAAACGCTCGTTCAGTTTTTTTCAAATTCAAATTTTTTCTATTTTTTCAAAAATTTTTAAAATTTCAAAAATCAGCAACAATTTTTTGGGTTTAGAGCTGTATATTTTTTCAAAGAATTCGAATTTGAAAAAAACCGAACGAGCGTTTGTTAGAAATGTTTCAAGGATTCTAAAACTCTCTTTGGATTTGTTCTAGCATCAAAACTCGAGAACTAGTCCCAGGATGAATATTGTAAATTCAAAGTATTGGGAATAAGCAAAAAATAAAATTATATGTTGAAGTGTAATATAATGAACAATTGATGTAATTGAATGCAGTTTTAATTTTATTTTGATAATTTCCATACATAACTTCATATTCGAAGTGTGAATTGTGATTTCAAAAAAAAAAAAAAAATAAAAAAAAATTATTTTTTTCAACAAAATGATTTTTTTTATTTTCAGTCTGATTCTTATAAAATTTGACTATGATATGTAACCTTCGAAAATAAACACAATTGATTCCATTCATTTTTTTTATTCAGGCCTTAGATTTTGCAAAAATTTGACATATTGGTTTTTAGGTATTGATATTTCACTAATATTGATATTTCAAAATGGGACTCCTCCTTCAGTTTTGATGCTAGAACAAAAGCAAAGACAGTTTTAGAATCCTTGGAACATTTCTAACAAACGCACGTTGAGCTTTTTTTCCATTTCTTATTTGTTCTCTTTTTATATGGGGTCAAAATCGGGAAAAAATGTAAAATTTTTGGTGCTTTTCATTTATATTGATATTTCAAAATGTAACTCCTCCTTCAGTTTTGATGCTAGAACAAAAGCAAAGAGAGTTTTAGAATCCTTGGAACATTTCTAACAAACGCACGTTGAGCTTTTTTTCCATTTCCTATTTGTTCTCTTTTTATGTGGGGTCAAAATCGGAAAAATTGAAAAAGTTTGGTCGCCTTCCCCCCCCCCCGGGGGGGGAAATTATTTTCCGTAGCGCCATAAAATTTTAGGAACGAATAGTCTACCACCTAAGGGTCCTTTTACAACAAAAACATGAGAAATGACCATGGAATCGACAGCATCTGGCAAGGGCCTGAGATGGTCTCCTTAACTCAAATGAATGAAAACATAAAATGAAATAAATTCTATAACTCAACAAAACAAAACTTGAAATAATAAATAAACTAATAGAAATCAAACAGCAAATAATAATAACTGAATTTAAACAAAATAAATGATAACAGAACAAGCAAGTAACAAAATATAGCAAAATTACTCACATATCCTTAAGAAGGATAACTTACTATTTCACCTACCAGTGCAACTGGAGCTTCACTTCCACTTAGAATTCTCTTAGGATCTTTACTTATATCTTAATGTAGTTAAATTTATTACCAACTGAAAAGAACAAAAATGTACAATTAGGCTATAATAAACATGAAAATAAAAATAAAGATTATCTGAGTAAAAAGAAGCATGAAGGCTGTGCTATAAAAAGTAGCAAAACAACCCCCGGTTACAGCGAAGTGTGTGAAGTTAATTATGTGTCTCTAGTTCAAAGTGCGTGAGGAAGAATAAAAATGATTACCTCTACAGAGTAATGGAGTAAAGAATAATGTGGAGTAAAATATTCTAACCTCTGTGCACTGATTGAAATGTGGCGTTAGATTGGTGCCCTGAGTTCTTGACAATTTTTTAAGTAACATTTATGTGCATGCCCTTTTTTATGTGAAGAAGTTTAGGTAGTTGGAGAGTTCGTTGTTTATTATTGGTGCATATTTTCTTATTTCTAAGGCTTCCGCGATTTTCTTTGATACTGTGTTGGGAGTAGGTGTGCATTATGCTGAAAGCTGGAAGGAATGCTTCCAAGTTGGGTGGTTCTTTTTGGTGATCATTTCTGTGAAGTGTTTGAAGATGCTGCTGGATGAATACCGATGCTGTTTTGCTCTTCTCTCCAGCGTGCAGGTGGTGTGCCCTGCGTAGAAAGCCTGACAGCTTTCCTCTGGGCAGGTAAACTTGTAGACCTCGCCTGTGCGCTGGAGATTAGGTGCTCAAAGTCTGGTAGTGAAGAATGTTGCTAGTTTTTGTGGCTTAAAATATGGCCTGACAAAAATTTTGTTAGAAGGATCGATTGAACGGGTGTGTTGCAAAACTGTAGTTGTGAGAAAATCTTTGTCTTTTCTGTAAGTACCGAGGTTGTGAAGTTTGACGTACAGGTCAACTGTTTCTGCAGAGCGATTCTGATCACAGCCATAATATCTATTTAAAAGAGTTTTCACTGTGTTGTCTAAAATCATTTAGGGGATGCTGATGTTGGTTGATACTTGTTTCATGCAGTTAATTTCTTGTATGTCTCGTCTTTGCAATTGATTTCTTGTAAGACAGAGGTACCTGGGAAGTGAGTGTATGAGCCATTATCAGCAGGTTCAACGTAAACAGAAGTTGGAAAATGTGTTCCTTTAAATTCCACACGGACGTCCCAAGAACTAAAACTGGTTTTCCTGTATTTCCTCATGAGTAAACCGACGAACCGAATTGCTCTGTTGCTCTGTATTCTTTTGAAACAATGAAGGTGATGAGCACTTGAAAATACTGCTAGAATGTCATCTACACACAACTTGTAATATCTTAGGTTTGATGTTTTTTTATCACGAAAGCAGGTTTCCTTCCAGGTGTAACATGTAAAAGTCAGCGAACGTTGGCCCCAGTGGAAATCCCATGCTCACCCCGTTGGTTTGGATGATTGTCTGGCCATTATGATGGAATGGCCCCCTCAGGGGGATACAACTATTGTATCTATGGGAATTAGCGCTCCCAGGGGGACAATGTGAGGGCCCGAGATAAAAGTTAGGTAGGCTTTGTTTTTGTTAAAATAACATAGGTTTTTGTTTTGTTGCGGATCATTTTTTTTCAGTTCACTGCTGTCCGGTTTTTTCAGCACCTACTACTTTCTTCTTCAACTTTGATCTTGTTTCATGAATTTCTCTCTCATCTTACTGTTTCTATGTCCTTTTTGCATAGATTCCACGTTCCCTTTACTCCATACTAAATTGTGCCTTCTTCCTTCCTCTCTTTGGATCTCATTTGTTGAGGATAGGGAGGCTTAAACTAACTAATAATCTAATCTGTGATGGAATGGAATCTCAGTCGTGCAAATTATCAATAGATTTTTGAATATTTCATGTGAAATGCTAGGTGGCGGCAGTGATGGATGGGGGTTTAGTCTTGACATAATTATTTCAACCGCTTCATGGACGGTTTTTTTAGTAGAAAGAGACATCTTTATCCATAGGTAATATTTCTAGGGAGCCCTGATCGCTGGAGGAAAGTGTGTAAGTTTGGTTAATGTATGGACGGATAGTTTAAGCCAATGGGCTACTTCGTGTGTGGCTGTACCAGTCATGCTAATGATGGGGCTTGGTGGTGGGTCAAGTCTGTTCTTGTAAATTTTTGACAGTCCACAGAGGTGTTTTGGTAAAAATTAACCGCATAAAACATGTAGTAACTAACATCAACATCCCCTAAATGATTTTAGACAACACAGTGAAAACTCTTTTAAACAGATATTATGGCTGTAATCAGAATCGCTCAGCAGAAACAGTTGACCTTTACATTGAACTTCACAACCTTGGTACTTACAGAAAGGACAAGGATTATCTCACAAATACAGTTTTGCAACACACCCGTTCAATCGATCCTTCTTATGAAATTGTCGTCAGGCCATATTTTAAGCCACAAAAAGTAGCAACATTCTTCACTACCAGACTTTGGTCACCAGATCTCCAGCGCGCGGGCGTGGTCTACAAGTTTACCTGCCCAGAGGAAAGCTGTCAGGCTTCCTACGCAAGGCACACCACCTGCACGCTGGAGAGAAGAGCAAAGCAGCATCGTTATTCACCTAGCAACATCTTCAAACACTTCACAGAGATGATCACCAATATGAGCCACCCAACTTGGAAGCATTCCATCCAGCTTTCAGAATAATGCACATCTGCTCCCAACACAGTATCAATGAAATTCACGGAAGCCTTAGAAGTCAGAAAATATGCACCAAAAATAAATGTAAAGACCACCGAATTTTCCAACTACCTAAACTTATTCACATAGAAAAAGCATGCCGAGTACAAGAGGTTACTTAAGGCTTCGTCAAGAACTTATGCCAAGCTTCGATCAGTGCACTGCTCTCTTGTAGTCTGCTCCGTTTATTCAATTAGCTACCTGAATTTCACCTTTAACTACTGAGAATAAAGTTCATAATTATTTAGCCTAGCTGACATATGTTGAGTGGCTTTGTACTTTCAATTTTATCAACCTTTTCATTTGTTTTTACAGAAATACCTTGATAATGACTGCATTAGAAGGTCGAATCTTCATTATTTATTTAGCTTACTCATAATGTTACTCTAGAGTTGTTCTCTTTAAAATTTCCAATGAACTAAAATGTGATTTTAGAAATGAGGAAAATTCTTTAGAAACTAATGTGAAATTAAACGCCGATATAAAACTCTTGTTATTCTATCGGTAGGAATTACCACTCCTAGCGAAAATGTGAGGTCCCGAGCTTAGAATTAGGTAGGGCTTTATTTCGTTGAAATAAACTTTTTTTGCTTTGTTAAGGACCGACATATTTTTGGTTCATTGCTGTCGTTTTTCAGCACCTCTGACTTTATTCTTCTATTTTTATCTTCTTCAAAGCCTTCCTTTTGAGTCTTAATGTTTCTATTCGTGGAGAATCTTATGTTGGAACACACAACTTGTGCATAGGTCCTGCATTCCCTTATCTCCATACTAAATGGTGCCTTCATCCTTCCTTTCTGTGGAACAACGCTGCTGTAGTTAGGGAGGCTATAGAAAACTTTTAATCCAAACTATTTGATAGTCCGAGGTCAATTCATTTTATTCAAGTTGTCATTAAATATCTAAGATGTGAACCTGTTGTGCAGTATAAAGCCATCGTGTTCCGTCCCTTCAAGGGCGAGGTTTTGGACGCCATTGTGAGTCAAGTCAACAAAATCGGACTTTTTTGTGAGATTGGACCGATGCAGTGTTTCATCTCCAGACATGTAAGTTGAAAATTAACGAAGACAATATTTTCTCTCAGGATAGATTTACCCTTACATTTTGAGAAAATTGGTCGACTTATACCTGGAAATTAATCTGCTGGCACCTGGTATTTGGTCGGCTGCTGTTCCAATGAGATTATTGATTATATTTACTAATAGTGTGTTGGAAGCCTAATTTTGCCTGTATAGTTGTACTGTTTATCATTTGCTGATAGAAACATGTGATGTGTATTTGTTTTCTTTATAATTAAATTTAATTGTAATAGTTGCAAATAATTATATTATAATAAAATTATGATAGTTCATTATAATTAATTTTGTACCTATTTTCATTTACAATGTTCTGCATATGGGTCTCCCAACGTTTGTGTGTTCATTTTCATTTCAGTCTATTCCTCAAGATTTGGAATTTGACCCCAACTCCAATCCATCATGCTACAAAAGTAGAGACGAGGTGAGTGCTGAAACTAAATTTTATTAAGTGATTTTTTAGTGCTTCTATTAGTCGCTGAACTAACTCAAAAAACGCTAATTTCATGTTAATCTATTGTTCCATTTTTTTATTTACAAGTATGTCAAACCACTCAATAATGAGTGGTTTTGCTATTGGTGTCAAGTGTTCAACAGCTTCAACCTCTTATGTTGAGCAATTAGGATTTTGATCTTGGCTACTGTATCTAAACCCAACTTCACGTACGTACATGGGTTTCCCCTACTATTCCGTGTCATTTCGATCACTATTTTTCTACCTATTTCTTTTTGTTTTTAAGGGAGCGCGAGAGTGAGCTATGTTTCATTATTTATTCTTTGATATTTATATCATTCTTTAAAAAGCTTTGAAGAACATGCATCATTAATTCTAAGGTAAACTGCACGATATTTATATTTTATGCACAATTATAGGTATAGACAATCTAAACTTCAGCCTTAGCAAACTCGTCTGAAATGAGATTCTAGCTACATCAAATTAGGCATACTAGAGTTGGACAAAAAGGTGGAAATGTATGCGTGAAGGTAAACGTTGATTTGAGCCACCAATGTGAGGGGCGCTCTTGTATTTGCCCACTGACGACACCAGTTCTATGTCCTCAATTCGTTGCAAGTGTCAGTCATTGGCAGAACAGTGTGCATCATGTCTGAGCTGAGTGCATTTGATCGCTGACAAATTGTTCGTGCTCGAATGGTGGGTGCTTCCGTTACTAGGCTAACTGAACTGTGGGATGTTTCTACATGCACTGTATCGAAGGTTTATGGTGCATACACGAAAAACGGAAAATGTCAGTTAAGTTGAAACGCTAACGAAAGTGTGCGTTGGATGATCTTGAGAGAAGGTCGATGAAGAGGATTGTTTCGGGAAATAAAAAGACGACTGCTGCAAAGTCACTATGGAACTAAATATCGGACTCACGATGACTGTCTGTACCGAAACAATAAGGAAGCTTCATGAGCAGGGATTTTGAGGGCGAGCTGGAATTTGAAACCCAGTTAAAAGGAAAATGTGGGGCCAAAAACTGAAAATCTGCACCGAGGAGAAATGGTAGATAGTCATTCGGTTGGGTGAGTTTTGTTCCACAGTGTCCAATTTTTAGCTCCTCAGGGAGCACAGGATAGGCAGCAGGCTTATGCTGGATTTCTCTATCCTATGCTATGGCACTTTTATGGAAGATACTGGTAGGTTACCTCAGCTATAGATGAGTTTTTGGGACTGCCGTTTTTTGTGCCCATTTGGCTTCTTTCAGTTTTCATGTCTTCTTTGCTCCAACTTCTTGGACATTTCTTCCTTCTCTTGCTTCTGTACGCAGTGTATACTGTATAAAAGATACTTAGTTGATATATTTCCCGTTTTCAACAGTCCGTACTATATAGTCAGTCCCTTCGTGATTTTGAGGTTACCTCTATTGTGGCTTGGGAATCTTCAACCAGGTAAAATTAAAATAGTAGTAAAAATTCCAACGTTTGACCAAGGTTATGTCCAGTATGTCTATCCCAAGCCAACAATGCAAAGTGCTTGCTGCTAAGAGTTGAAGAATGAAACGTGGCGGGGATTCGGTCATGATAAAGGCAATCAAATACATAGTGGTATTCCATGGATCCCAGGATTACTGTGTGAGGTCGAATTACTGGCTAAGATGTTCACCATTGCTGATGCTGTGTTCCTAGTCGACAACGTCCAAGGCCCATTTCTCTGGTCGGCAAGACTGGTTTTGTGAGCATAAGAGTGATACTTTACATCTCTCCTCGCCGCCACATTCACCAGATCTCAAAATTGTTTAATCTTTATGGCCTTCCCCGGAAAGATATGTGCGTGATCGCTGTTTACTTTTACCGTCGTAACCTGAACCTGCCTCTTTCACGAGAAGAATGTTACGTCTAAAACAGGTCCAAGATCCGAGAAAACTGAAAGCTACTTTGAATGTCAACGGTTAACCTACACTGTGTTTGGCATTGTGATGTAATTTAGGTGTTCTCATAATTTTTTTTATCCAACCCTGTACATTAAGTTTTCAAGCGTAGCTAGACAAGTATGAACGGGTGTGCTGAAATGTTATTTTTCTGATATAGTTCAGGAACCGGTACTAAACCAGAAGCTGCTCGCGTGAAATCGTTGTGAGCTTATGTTGCTTGCACGTTGCTTCCCTATGTACTCGTAAATCTACAGCTTTATTCCTGGAAACTCGTAGATACGATAGATCTATCCCATGCAACCATGCCTGCGTTCTTTGTATGAATGGACTCATACTTAACTAAAATGTTTAAAGCAGAGTTGGCCGTGACAAGCTCAAAAAGCAGCGCGAATTGTCTTTGTCTACTATAGTTTTAAGTAATTATAGAACTTGAGAAAATTTGGTTCGCTTTCATAAAATAGAATAATCTCATTTTATTTGTTATTTTCTCTCATGAAATTAATTTTTCTTCCATTTTACAGAACTTTATTTGCTCTAATTTGTGAATGTGCCTATCCCGAATCAGTATGTGTTCAATGTTCTTATGTTTTCGTTAAAACTCGTGAACGACGGAACTTTCCTCGAGTCTAAAATGTTATGAACAGTTGAACCTATGTTTTAAATTTATATTTTCATGTTATTTATCAAGTTTCTTAGAAAAATGACCGAGATTTAGGATATTTTTGAGCTAGACTCTCGGGAAATGCGAATAATTTCGAGCCTAATACCTAGAGATGAAGCGATACGTTTTTCTCGATGTTCATTCTCGTGATGCATCTTAACTTTGGCTTATCGTACACGTGGGAATGATGGACAGGCAAGCGATATGAAAGTCATGCGATATTTATATCCTGATGTGAAGCGAAGTGTATGCCAACGTGTTCACATGACCAGTATCTCAACTTGTTCCCGGGAGCAATATCTCTACACGATCAGTAAGCTCGCTATCAGCGCTGCACCTCCTGCTAGAGAGATGACAGGGAAGCCAGCCACGCCAAAAGAGGAGATAGTGAATAACACTTGTGATCACAAGTTTTGTCGAATCATTTTTTTAATGGAAGAGAAACAAAGTTCTTTAATCTATCTCATATAATATTGTTGTACAGGCAGAGGAAGTATTCAGCATTCGCTCATACAGTAGGCTAAAATTTTTAAAACAAAGCTAAGTCAAATTAAGGCTTACAGTTCAGTCATATATGTCGAGTCTTATGAAATTCCTTTTCACCATTTAAAAGTTTCATGATCAAAAATTCTCTCTAGGATCATCTCATGTTTGATTACTCAGGAGAAATTTGTTTTGCCATTTTCAATCTCGTGTGAACTTGAGAACACTGTTGAATGAAATGCGTATTACTCGGGTAAAGGTAGTCCATAGATGGGTGTAAGATCTGAATATCTCACATAAATTCTGGTGTATTTTATACAAAGCTGGTAATTAATGTCATTTTGCGCTTTGCAGGAAGTCGTGATAAAAGTGGACGACGAAATCAGAGTGAAAATAGTTGGTACCAGAGTTGACGCTGCTGACATAGTAAGTGATGCTGATAGCTCATAGACAAGTACTCCCTATTGTGTGATTTCTCATATCCGAGTCGAATTAAGAGGACAAATTTTACTTGTTTCATTTTATTTTAAATTTTATTTTTCATTCTATTAATGTCAATAGTGAAACTCGAGTCGCGTCTTTCCTTACTTAAGTAAGCCTGTCGTACAGATACACGATTCAACTTCGTACTCGTGGGTGAGTACACAACGATACATGACGTGAAATATGTATTCATTTAAAAAGAGTAGATGACAAAGGAAAGCGGACGTGTTTGATCGTAAATGACCTTCCCTAACGCCGCCTTCTTTGAGCTGCTGCAAACATTAGCTTAGATATATTATTCATCTCTAACAATCGAATGTGCTCACTGTGCAATGTACGGTCCTTACCAAAGATCCTCAGTTCAACTTTGCACGTTGATTAGGTTAAGTTAGGACAGGTGAGGTATGGATAAGATAGGTAAGGTTTGGGTTAGATCGGGTTGAATGAATTTTGTTCAAGTAAGATAGGCTATATTAAGTTTAGAGAAGTTTATGTCAGGTTACTGGCTTTGAGCTGGGGACGTCAAGTTAGGGAGGTTTAGAATAGTCATTTTATGCTTTGGTTAAGGAGATCATATCGTTTACCTTTTTTCGTCCGATTCGTTTGAAATTTAACCAGTATATGTATTTTTTGAAAGTAAACACTTTTTACTCGGGTCTTTTTTTCGATTTAGGCCTTAGTTTTTTTTTAATAAAAATAGGGTTTTTGGAAAATTTTTATGTAAATTTCAAGACCCATCTCCCCATTCAGTTTTGATGCTAGAACAAAACCAAAGACAGTTTTAGAATCCTTGAAGCATTTCTAACAAGAAAATGAAGCGAAATTTTCCCATTTTGAAAAAGTTTTTTGTGAAAAGTGATTTTTATATCACAATGAAATTTTTTTGGGGTTTAGAGCTATATAACTTTTTTTTTCTCAAATTTGGAAAAAAGCGCTTCATTTTATTGTTAAAAATGTTTCAAGGATTCCAAAACTGCCTTTGGTTTTGTTCTAGCATCAAAACTCAATGAGATACGATTTGAATGTTGGAAAGTACTTTTTTTTAGTATAAGCCATAACAAAATTTTTCGTTGATGTGTAATATAATGGACAATGTATGTTATTGAATGCAGTTTTAATTTTATCTCGATAAATTCCATGCATAACTTCATATTCACACTGTGAATTTTGATTTCCAAACTCAAAAAAACAAAAAATTTCTTTTTCAAAAATGTGAAATTTTTTATTTTCAGTCTGATTCTTATGAAATTTGACATGATATGGAACTTTTGAAAAGAAACACAATTTCATCTATTTTTTCGATTTAGGCGTTAGTTTTTGAAAAAATTTGACGTAATGGTTTTTAGGTATTGATATTTCACTGATATTGAAATTTCAAGACGTATCTCCTGATTCAGTTTTGATGCTAGAACAAAACCAAAGACAGTTTTAGAATCTTTGAAGCATTTCTAACAAGAAAATGAAGCGAAATTTTCAATTTCCCGTTTTGTTGTCTTCTTATATGGGGTCGAAATGGGTCGAAAATTGAAGATTTTTGTCCCCTCACCCCTCAGCCCTTATTGTCATTGTTCAATAAACCTAATGCCAGCCAATTTTCAAGTATAATCAGAAGTTGTTTTTATTTGGTAAGAAAACGCAACATTTCTGATGAAGCGAAAAAAGTAAGCATTGAAATTGATTCTGGAAGAATGAAAGAATAGAATGTTAGGGAGCATTTTATTTTGTATTTTCGAGACACCATTCAGTATTTCTGCTCCTCAAATATCTACTGCAGTCGTTTCACATGGATTTCGTGCCCCTTTGTAGGTGCATTCGACTCGTAATGATGTTGCTGCAACAGAGTTAGTGCATAGATCTATTTCTGACCCACATGGAGGAAATAGCTGTGTTAAGAATTAAGTGATTCAAAATTATATAGTTACATTCTAATGGTGAATAATTTTTTACAGTTTGCCATCGGGACCCTCATGGATGATTACCTGGGTGAGTTTAATTATGTAATGTAGTATTTGGTTGGTTCTTAGTCTCCTGACAGCAATTTCGGGCCCAAAAAGTTCGGTGTACTTTTCCACTTGAGAGTGGCAATAGAATTTTGAAGTATTTGAATAATAACTAAAATTTTGGGCTAGGTAACTGATATTTAAGCGCTATTGGTAGTTTTCATGTAACCATGCTTTACGATAATACAAAACTCATTCAAGATGTTAATTAATGAACGGACGTAAATGAGTTGGCCACTACCGAGCATTGATGTCTATCGAAGTAATTATTAGACCAGTAAAAGTGCATTATTAATTTCCAGGCCTGACGAGCTAAGGGAGTTGAGGCGTGGCTCACCGCACCAGGACCTCACGAGACCTCACCATCCTACCTGTCAATTTATAAAGCTTAGAAAAACAAAATTCAAGTTCTATTATTTTTTAACCTGAACTGCGTTCGCAAGCCAACTCAAAATATCTGTATGAACAACGTGGATTTCAGGAAAAAGAGGCTAATTCAATCGTTGTTAACCCTTAGAAAACGAGATGTCATCCATCAACAAGCGATTGAAAATGATTTTTTCCACAACACGAACTCTTAATAACGCGGCTTCATAAATCATTGCAACGCATTCTCGCGTTTTTCTTGAAATTTTCGCTATTTTTGCGTTTCTTAAAATTTGTTCCATCAGAAGTCTCGCCAAGAGTAACCGTTTTTTGAGTGAACTGATGAGGTTCTGGCTTCGGGAAGCTGGCGTAATCTTCGTAATCCTCTACCGACGCCACCTGCGGCAGCTGCAGGTCCGGCAAAACTGGCCTGTGGAGACATCACGGGCATTCATAAAAATAAATTAAGCTCCAACGCTGAACAACACAGCAGTAGCAAGTATGGAGGAAATCGGCCGAAATTATGTCACTAGTAATCCGAAACTTCAAAGTTAGGATCAGTAAATATATCTCCATGATAAACCTCCATCTTTGTGCAGGTTTTTTTTTTCTTCTCAAATTCGTGTGCAAAATTCCACTGATTCTACGTTGCGTCAGTAATGTCAGAGGTAACGCAAATTTTAATACGCTCAGCATTAGTAACTTGAAAGAGCATAAGTTAATTAAGAATAGGTCAAGTTCAACTTACTTTTCTACAGTCGTCCACGATCCATAACTTTGCGAGCTACTTCCGGATGCTGCCTGGCTTGCTTCTTTTGGAGTAGACAATTTCTGTTGCTCCTGGCTGCTCTCACGACTGGAATCTTTATCTTTTTTCTTTTTCTTGGTGGAATTCTTTTTTTCTTTCAAACCTTTCTGTTCATCCAACGAAATGAAACCCGAGGGTTCGTCCCATCTAGTCTCTGGAAAGAAATGAAATAATTTACCACCACTGGTAATGCGCAAGTTGTAGGTAGTTCCCCCTACCAAAAAATAAATATTAATCGAGCTTTCTGGTAACTATGTATTTCGGATAAAATATTCGTACGAGACAAGGGTATGAAAAAATTTTTCAATTAGAAATTTGTGCCGTTTTCTTTACAGAAGGTAGTAGGTAGAACACTTCCTTTCAATAAAACGGTAAAATTTGCTCGAAAAGCTTGGGAGAAATAGGAATAAAGCTGGACCTCGACTCATATTCTGATTACCATATTCGCATTGTCTCTTGTGATCTAGTGAAATTATTTAAGGTTTTTCAAATGAGTGCGTGCATGTCAACAAGTAAAAATCTCGAAATATAAGAGAATTCGAATTTTTAATGTTCTCCAGACTATTATCTATAGCCTGCCACTAGATTTTACGAATTTCGTTACGTTTTTGTTCTAAATTTACTTGGAGAAGCAAATGATTGGTATAAACATAATTATATTTGTTACAACAAATTCGACCAAAAAATATGTAACAGAAATAAAAATTGCTCGCTTTTCTTCAATCAAGAAGTTATACAAGGTGTTTTTTTTAAATATGGGACCCGAAAAAACGTTTAATAACTTTTGATACAATAAACGGATTTTGAAAACGGCAGTAGAGTCCTGAGATTGGTATCTTTTATTAGGTACTTACGTATTCATGATACAACAGTCAAAATAAAAATCAGACAAGAAAAATTCATCCTGCGTTGAAACTGCCGCCAAGATGCTTTTTACTGTGTCCGCTGATTTTCATTTTATATGTATCATGAATACCTAAGTATTAAATAAAAGATATCTCAAGATTCCACTGCCGTTTTCAAAAACCCGTTCATTGTATCAAAAGTTATTAAAGGTTTTTTCGGGTCCCATATTTAAAAAACATCCTGTACTATTGAATAGGTTGTCTTCTAAAAAATACTTGATAAAACCGTAAAAACATATTTCGAAAAAACTGAAGTACTTCAGACCGAAAATCAAGTATTGATAATGACTTAACTTAAGTACCAGAAAACGGGATGAAAAACTACTGCACCAGAGACACTGGTCAAAATGCCAATATGGAAATGAAAATTTAATAAATGCAACGGTACATATTTTATGCTAACCCAAAAGATAGAACTTTGTCCCTCTATTGAGCTTTCATAAAAATACCTTGAGAGGCGAGTCTTTCACGACTGTCGCATATTAGAAAATGTATGCGTGAGAATGAAAAACTATTTAATTATATAAAAATGATGGAAAAGCATAAGAAGGTTCACATACTATCTACACATGTATTGATACACTTAAAACTAAGTTCGTGTGTACCGCTCCTCCGAGTTTGCGGTATCATGGAGACCGCATTCCTGAGTGTTACACTAAAAAGTCGCCTTAACATGCATTGATATGTTTGGATAAGATGGGTTAGGATGGGATAAGTTGAGAAATGTTGATGAAATTTTTCACGGGTTCACGGTATTTTTATGTCTGAAATGTTATCAGGATAGGTTAGTATATGTTGTTAGGATGGGTTAGGTTAGAATATGTAATGTTAAAATTTGTTAGGTAATGTTGACCGAATTTTTTCACAGTTACACCGAGCCTAGCGATAACATCGGTTGAAGTTAGGATAGGTTCAGATATGTTAGGTTAGGATAGATTTGGTTAGCATAGGTTAGAATATGTTATGTTAAGTAATGAAATTTGTTAAGTATTGTTGACCGAATTTTTTGACGGGTCCACCTAGCTTATTGACGACATTTTACGAGGAATTTCCACAGGTGCTGCTAGTTTAGTTTATGTTAGAGTAGATTCGAGACATTCGTTGCTGGAGAAAAAGAAATAAAAAACATGATCAGTTATCACCGCTATCGAGAGAGTTTCCATCAAAACTGCGTTAATCAGCCTTTTTCAAGCATGTTTGTCATGTGCCGTTCTACATAAAGAAACGCGTATACAGTAGCTTTTCAAAAGTGGATGTAAGCGAGTGGTGTGAGGCGGAGATTAGCCAGAAATAAATAATCGAAAATCATGTCAGCTGAACAGAAGCATTTATTGTGTCAGGAGAGAGGAAAGTAACCGTCTGTGAAGCTCGTACCAAGTTGAAACTCGGCCAACACAAGCAGCTTCGGAGAAGGAAATGCGGTAACGTGATCGCCTCCGGGTACAGCACATTCCTGCGATCAACGTGATTCCGGCGGGTACAGCACATTACGCCCGCTCCGAGCAGCTGGCTAAGTCATCACCTCCGGGGCCATCACTGGCACAGCTGACGCTGCTTATGCCTCCTGGCACAGCTAACGCTGCTTATGCCTCCTGACACCGCAATGATGGCTAACGAAATTATATTTGATGTTAGTTTGAGCCTCCCTAATCGCTACAAAAGCGTTCTAAAAAAAGGAAGGAGGAAGGTACCATTTAGTGTAGAGTCAATGGAACGCAGAATCTTTGCAGAAGGTGCATAGAAACAGTAAGTTGAGAAAGAAGTTTGTGAAACAAGATAGAAGTTTACAAAGAAAGTAGTAGGTGCTGAAAAATTAGGACAAATAAACCGAAAAAAGATGGTCCTTAACATAAGTGAAAGATTTTATTTCAATAAAAATAAGGGCTACCTAACTCTCAGCTCGGAAACTCACATTTTCCCCCTAGTACTCATTCCCATTGATACGGATGACCAGCCAGCATTGTGGAAAGCATAAAATATATTTCTCTCAATCGAATGATTGTGAAATAAGTTACAAACGCCAGAAATGTAAGCACTATAATATTTTCATTTAGATTTTCAAGATGTTCTACTTCGATAAGAGCTCAACTTGCGAGCAGGAAAAATTCAAACGCGTAAGTGATCAATTCAACTCAATCTGTGTTTACATCGATAGGCATTATGTTTCTCATTGAGATTTTAAGAAAACAGCTACTTGAAAAAGAAACTCAGAATAAAATATTTCACCATCTTGTATACATAATTTGGTTCATGAGGGACAGCCATGAATTAATGTCATGCTTGACTTGTATCTCTGAGGAACTCCCTGTAATGAGTAACATTCCGATGAGGATGAAAGAAGAATCAGAGCCACAATAACAATCCGATGAAAACAAATGTTTCAGACTTCATTAGGAGCCCTTTTTCACTGTTCTGAAAAAACTCTCTACATTTTAACATTCAAACTAAACTGAAACTAATAAGACAGACGTCGACGAAACAATTGAAAATTAATCCGTAACTGAATTGGAAGAAGGCGAGCACCTTCATTCAATTTCGGACGGTATATAAAAACCTGCAAATATTCTAAAATTCGTAGGGAAGATACGCTGAGGATTGAATTTAAAACATCAAAGTTACCATTCCTAATGCATGATCATCGTTGAGACGGCTTTCGAGGTCTCTAGTCAGTGATCTAGAAAGAGCGAATTTGATCTATAAATTTAAATGTTGCGCAGGAGAATGCGCTGCTCTTGATAATCTATACACGAGCTAAACTATGATGCCTCAAGCAACGATCAAATACTCATGAATACCAAGGTTCCATCATAAATCATTAGCGGATTCACAATGGTTCAAAGCCCTCTACTCACAAGTGTATTCGAATACTAAAACTTTAGACAATGTCGTTAAAAAAAAGCGCATCCAATATTAGAAGCGGTTCACAACCATGAACTCATATCTTCTCGCTGAAAAACCAATCAAAATCTCGCTACAAAACTACTGTACAGATGTGGACCTACAGTTGATGGAACATGCGTTGCAGTGCATCATTTTTATACTTCATTGACTTCGTAAACATATTTTCGGTAGGCTAGTAGTGCAACTCGAAATTCTTGTAGATGATTTTTCTAATGTGTATCAACGCAAACTAAAGGAGGCTTAACTTTCAGCATCCAAGATTTCTGTTCCAGCGTAATTGGTATTTTCAATCTATTCCAACAGATGATATTAGTGGCATAGAAATGTACCTTTTTATAGTTTTGAAATTCCTTGCTTTAGTTAGATTAATAATTACTTGTAAAAAATTATGAGAACGCATCCTTGGCGAAAAAATAATACTGTAAAATTTCCGTTAGAATTTACATACAGTCCCATAAAAAAGTAGCTGATTTAAAAATTCTGTACTTTGTAAAATATTCGTGCTAGAAAACTGGAATAGGTTTCATTGAAAAGAGCAGGATTTAAAGTTTTATTTTTTTAATATTTTGTCCATATGGCACGACTTTCAAATAAATACTACATTTATCACTAAAAATAAGTGTGACATTACTTAATTATGTTATCCAACAACGTTTAATCAGAACTGATCATGTGTTTTATTCTGCGGGAAAATAATAACCGGCAGTCTTTATCCTGCTGTGAAATATCTTGATGACATCGCATCTAATTTGGTTTTAAACAACGTTCTCTTTTGAGAACAAAATGAACAGTAGTTTTCTTTACCTGGGTCTCAGAAGACAGCTTTCTCACTGATTTCGTTTTCCCATCGTTAATTAAAACCCTTACCATATTACTTATTGTTTCTACAGTCTACAGTAATTCAACCGAAGAGAGATAACTTATTTGCTGATGCGTACCTGACTTGTGCATAGACTTAACAGTTATGCCCGAAATTATTCGCACCCCCACGGAATTCTTGAACCCATTTGAATGATACTTTCAATAGGTAATTTTTCTTCGTAATGCTTGTACTCAAAAAAATTTATGTTTTAGACTAATCTTGAACCAAAAGAACATGTGTACCATGTTCATAATTACTTGTACCCATCTCTAATAGTGAAAAAACTGATTTAATACTGCCATAACAGGAACATGTGAATTTAACTTCATGAAGCTGATATTGCACATCATTCTAGAGCATTCTCTCACAAGTACCGTTAGTTTTCATGAAATTCTTCACTCCGACTTCAGTGACAGTGAAGACAACATGGTGATGAGAGAGGAGCACAGCCTCCATTTGAGAGGGAAAATAGTAAATGCGCACATGGTTGGGAGTGGCTACAAATTAATTTCCGAGCAATTTGATGTCCCTGTACCAACAGTTCAAGGTATTATGTAGAACCGTAAGAAGTTTAGCACCATTCAATACCTTACAGGTCGAGGTAGAAAGGTGGAGCTTTCACCTCGATCGGCAAGGTAAGCAAAGCGAAAAGTTAACAGATGCCTGAGAATCACATGGAAAGTAGTGTTGCAGATTATAAGTATGGAAGGAATTGAAATTTTGAGATCGGTACTTCAAAGTATTTGATGACAGAAGGGCTGAAATGATGCAGACCAATGAAAGTACCTCTTTTTACGGTTAGAGACATAAAATTTCAATTAGCTTTTGCCAGAAAAAATGTCGATGAAGAAACTTGCTCCTTGTCATCGGTTCAGTGGTCAGAGGAGACAAAGAGTGCATTTTTCGGTCAGAGAGACGTGTGTCTTATGTCTGGAGAACCTGTGGTCAAGCATTCAAGCAGGAAAATACTATTAGTAGTACTGTGAAATATTGTGGTGGAAGTCGTATGTTTTGGGGTTGTTACTCGGCCAATGGAACCAGAAGCAATTTGAGGGTTGAAAAATAAATAAAAAATAAAAATCCATACATCAAAATTCTCGATGAAAATCTGGAACAGTCAAACGAAGTCCTCGACCAAACACCCTATACGGTTTTTCAACATAATGACCCCAAGCATACCGTAAAATCTGTTAAGATATAGTTCAAAGACAATTAAGTGAATGCTTGTTTTGCTGTGACCAAGAACAGATCTGAATTCTATATAAAGTTTGTAGTGATTGTGAAGGAAAACGTCAATGCAAGAAAATCCAAGAATCTTAAAGAATTGGAAGGAATTGAAACAGGAGAGGTCCAATGTTTCTGTTTATATATGTGGTGAACTAGGAGTGTACTACATAAAACGTCTGGAGGCAGTTATTGAAAAAAAAGACTGAGTAACAGGTTATTGAGTTAGCTACGAATAAATATGAACATAGCATTCACATTGTTTGGCTCATTGTTGATTTAAATATATATATTTTTTAAAATTTTACATTTGCGTGTCGGTCTAGCCTTCTAGAGCACCTGCAGAACATTTAGTATGAGCATTCCGAAGAAAAAGTAGCCTATTGAATGTTTTATTCAAATGCAACTACAGCGCTGCAAAAAAATTTGTTTGTAACCTTACTTGTTAAAGTTAAGGGCTTTGATGAAATTTGACGCAAGCAAAAAGAGACTCCTCTGTGCAGCCATCATTCGTATATTTGCAGCATTGTGCTTCAATTAACTTTAACATATTTGCAGCACAGAGGAGTCTCTTTGCACACGCCAAATTTTACTGAAGCCCTTAACTTGCCTATTAGGGAACACTATCCCAACTACGATCATACTCTTACAAAGGATAACTCTGAACATAAAATTCAGCCCGTAGCGCATCTAACCTCCGAAATTCTGTGAAAGTGATTCACTAGTGAAATTGTCGTTTGTTTCTCAAAATAAACTTTTTCTCTTTCTTCCTTTCCAACTCAGTTTCTGTTTTATTTTGTATTGTTTTAGCTATACAGAATTCGTCTAATAAATTCCACTTTTGTTCAAACATTCAAATGGAAACATTTTACTTGGATTTATCACACCATTGAAAATGGACTCGTATGAAGTCTGAAATGTTTGTTTTTAGCAGAACATGACGACCGGTTGCGTTCGTCTTTTACCTAATATAAATTTCTGGGAAATACAACTTATACCTCACAAATTAATTCCCATCTTATAACAGAAAAACTCAATAATCGAAAAAACAAAGCCTATGCGTTCGATCTGTTAATATAAAAAAACACATTTCGCAAATGAATTGAAGTGTAATTGAATGAGAAGCAGCCCGTTTTGGCAACGTGAGAACACTGGCGTTATCATTGAAGGCAATGCGCAAGGAATTAATTATGGGCAAACTTCCCTATCGAAGCATGAAAATATCCCTATCCAAGCCTTATAATTACGATACAGAACAGGTTTCCATTTCCTGAGCCTTATACGCGCAAGGCTGAGGGAAGACTGCACGAGAGGCTCTTGGCAGGTAGTATGGCGACAGTGACGAGCGCGATATTGGAGGGTGTCAGTAAATTGCAGGCGCTCCTATTTAGGGGACGTCGGCGCAAACATTAGTTCGGGGCAACTATTGTCATCGGAGGTTTGAGTTGCCAGAATGTCCTTGTTCCGGCAATATTGCAATTTCTATTTTCATACAAATATCCTCTTACAAGAACTCGTTGCTTCATTGGAGTGCCCTTTTTCTACTCCCCCCCACTAAATTGGACACCAGTAGTCCAGTACATTGCATCGACTGCATATTTTTGCTCCAGAATTCAAATCACCCTTCCACACTTTTATAAACTACGCAGCTATCATTTTTTGCTTCCTCTCTTCTCACGGTGTATTTCCATTCCTATATTTTTCATCCCAACACATCCTGTGCTCAAAGTGCTTCCTTAACTTCGCTTCATATAAAAATCGCTTCTTTTTTTATTCTTGAATGACTATTTATTTGCATATATTGATCGATATATATCATGGAATTATTGTAAAAAAAAAACAGAATTAAGACAAATGACGTGCACCATTTAAATTATTCATTCAGAAAAAGTTTATACGACAGAACCATAGCTTTAGCACAAAAATGAAGTTTACATTTTGATGAGTCAGGTACTTTTCTTTGACCAAAAACACAACTCAGCATTTGGTAGTCCTCCCAGATGCTGTGTCGTCAATCCAGTCCAATTCGAATCGACAGAAAAAAATACAGAATGTTTGGCAAGATTAGATTATACGTTAGTTAAAGCCTCCCTAACCGCTACAAAAAAGAGCGTATCAAAGAAAGGAAATAGGAAGGCACCATTTACTATGGATATAAGGGAATGTGGAATATATGCAGAAGGAGCATAGAAACAGTAAGTTGAGAAAGAATATCATAAAACAAGATAAAAGTTGAAGAAGTAGTAAGTGCTGAAAAACAGGCCAGCAGTGAACCAAATGAAGTGGTCCTAAACATAACAAAAATTATTTTATTTCACCAGAAAGAAGGCCTACCTAACCCTAAGCTCGGGCCCTCACACATTTTCCCCCTGGGAGCGCTAATTCCCTAGATACAATAGTTGTGTCCCCCTAAGGGGAAATATTGGCCAAATAAGGCCAATTTTGTAATCATGTCGTACACTCGACATATATAAGCTTGTGTTTTGGTGTGCACATATCAACTTCTTATAGGAAAACATAAAAAATAGTAAGGAATAATCTCAAAATTCTGGTTCCAAAGAATGAATAACTCGAAGGCTGACTTCATGCAAAAAATTATTATTTCGGTACTTCGCATCGTGTGAATATCAGCATGAAATGGGACTGAATTTAGCGTTGTATCAACATCCTTTTGACGTATGGCCATTGATGTTGTAAAGTTTAACCTTTTATCTCATTCTTTGGCATTAGCGAGTACACATGTTACTCACCTCGATTCAGGTAGGTAAAAATGAACTGTATAAAGAGAGACAGATTCATTAATATTTCATAACATCAAAGTTAGCCCTACCTCACCCTCCCTTCACCTACACTTGCTGCATCTCAATACCAGAAAAATTACATCATTCTTGCATTCTCGACATAAACATAAAGAATGCAGAAATTGATATAATCCAAACATGAACTCACCCTTTGTCTCAATGTGATAATAATAAGAGCGGCCATCCGATGTCTTCGCTTCATACCAATTCCGGTTGTCTAGGCCGTCGGTAGTTTTCTTTTGCAGATCTGCTTTGATCACAATGTCTGCGTTTTTATCCTTGGCGATTTGGTTGATGGCACTGCCCGTGAGATCAGGATTTGCACCGATGTCCGACTGGTATGCCTTCAAAGCCGCCTGCACCAGAAAATGAGGGCAATAACATGTTACACTCGCTCGCGTTTAAGCATAAAATCAAGGTAAATTGTATGAAAATAAAACAATGCATACTGGAATTTATTTTCATTTCTAGAAGTGAAGCATGTTCGTATCATGTATAACGTGTATTCAGAACCAAAACAAACATCGATAGCTGAAAGGTTACTCTTTTGTAGCCCTCATGTAAAGAAATAATAAGCTTATTCCGAAATTAAATAAGATATCTAAGTTCATTTTAGCCTCCCTAACAACGACAGTATTGTTTCCGTGTTTGAGACTAGCCACAATTTAGTACGGAATAAAAGGAACGTTTAATCGATGCACAATGTGTGTCCATAAAAACATTAAGATTGAAAAAAATTTAATCAAACACAAAAGTTGATGAAGAAAGCAATGGATGATGAAAAATATCAACAGTGAACCCAGAAGAGGGCCCATAAAAAAATAAAAATTATCCTATTTCAAAGAAAAAATCACCTACCAAACTATTTCGGGACTTCACATTTTCTCAATAGAAGTGTTAATTCCTAAAGGTACAATAGTTGTGATGTCCTGATGGATATCTAACAAATATGATAGATTTCACATTTCAATAATATTTGATTAGGCTCAAACATACATACTTTGCTTTTTCTTTACATTAGCTCCTTCACTTCGTACATTTTAAAGGAGATTACACAGTATGATCTACAAAAAATCAACAAGCCCAAAACGATGTCCGCCATTTCATCTAACATCTGATGGAGTTCTCAACTCCTCATACCTGCTCCATTTCGCGCATGTAATCGTCCACCCTGAGGCTGTTCTCATAGTCTTCCCTGCCCTTTATGCCAATTTCCTTCAATCTTTTGGCGACGTTCTCTTTGTGTTTCTTGCCTGCCTCGTGGAAGTCGATGCTCGCTCTGTTGTCAGCAAACCAGCACTTGCAGTAGTCGCAGAACTTGCGAGCGTTGCTCTTCCAGTATTCCGTCCTGAAATGTACGGACGATCGTCAAAAAAAAAAGACGGTCATGGGATCTTTGTTATTGCGTCAGTTGGTAAAGACCACACAAGCTTCGAAAGCAATGGTGGAGGGCAAACAGTTGCTAACAAGTGAAAATAATTTAATTGCAGACGAGAGCCTCAGTTAAACCTGTAAGCGGCAACAAAACTGAATAAAAGTTCACTCAAAGAAGTCATCAGTTGAGTTTTTGCGCGAACACTTGAGCACTATCAAATACTGAATTTTTAAATAGCTGAGAAGGTATGACGCGATTGTTCTTTAATTTGAAATGCCTAATTTTTGTTTTCGTAGTCCCTGCTGAACTAAATCAAGCATGCTGTCAGTGGTACCCACACTGCAGTTGCAGTGGAAGACCATGCAAGCGGACTTCCTGAAGTGTAGGGAAACGTCAACACTTCATGAATATCCCTCATCACAAATCTCCCCTTTCCTGTAGTTATTACCAAGAAACTGTTATGCAACATCATTCTGTCCATACTCAAAAACACACTGAAAACAATTTTCATTTGAAACGTTCAAATCTGGGGACTAGTCACAAAATTTCCCCAATTTATATTATTAACATTCATGTGAAGATGAAAAAGGCCATTAAGCATTCAACGGAATAGGTCAACAAACAAAAGGTACCAGCTGACGTGTGCTTCTTTAGCTATGAAGTGCGTGCGTTTTCAGAAACATAGAAGTTGATGTGAACTTTTAGTACCTATTAGTCGACTTCTCAAGAATATTTGCCGAGATTCCTGCATTGCTCATAAGTACAATTTCATTTAATCAACAGTAAATCATATTACGTCTAACAATCCTTAATTGCAAGTTTTGCACCAATAAAAAAAAAACATGAATTGCTAGAAAAATGCTAAAAACCCTGGCAAGAGTAGCGCTGCTCCATAAAAAGAAAAGTGAGGTTTACGTAACGCCAGTGCTGCAGGCCTGTTGCTAAAGGCCCTGATACACTGGCGTTCATGACTCGAAAAATTGCGGCAGTGGATCCGGCCGCCAGTTGAAGTGAGAACTGGCGACATGATACACTCAGCACGCGAGATGAAGCACCGCGGAATGCATTGCAAGATGTCAGTCTGCCTCTGCGTGACGTACGGGTAGGTGCACGATTGTGACCAGCCGTATAGAGAGCAGGATTAAAATAAAGCGCCCATTCTGCTGGGCTTTAGCTTTCTGTAAGAGCTGCTTTTCACATTCAGCAAGCAGTCATGTTTTTTAATGCGTCAATAAAATTCAGGGTTTAAGTTTTGTCCACTCAACTGTGGAGCAAGACATAGCTGCGCACCTCTCCCGTCAGCGATCAAAAGCTCATCGCAGTGACGCCTGTCTCTTTCCGACATGGTCGAATCGCAGCAAAGCTCGGTAGCCACTCCGCCAACTGGCCGGTGTGCAGGGATGGGAGGCACTTTGAGAGGCGTGCTGGCGGTTATCACCGCAATTTTTGCCGAGTGTATCAGGGCCTTTAGAAGGGTGCCCCGTGTCTAGTCAGGAAGGTTTCCGATGACGAAAACATGCCAAAAATTGAAAGCGTGCTAGAGACAAGCCAAAATCCAAATGGAGTAAAACAATTATGAAAAAGAGAACCAAGTAAATAGAAAACGCATAATTGTGCATTAAGGACAGCATTCCTTTTATGGACTTTTTTAAATTGAACCTAAAGCGATGAAATTTAGTATACTGATAAGAAATCTAATTTAAAATCATTCGTCTTCTATGAAAATATGCGATTTTCTTTGAAGAAAACGAGATATTTATAGAAACCTGAATTTAAGAGGGGGGTTCAAAAGTCATCTCCTCCTACAGTTTTCACGCTACTGTGATGGTTTTGGTATCATTAGATGTGGAATATTGTGGACATTACAGGATACTGAAAAGAAAACCTGGGAAGTCATAATAAATATTTAAAAAAAATTTTTTCGAAGTCCCATTTTTTGGAAGGAGAAATTTTCATTTGTGACGTCACAACTTTTGTTTGCTACAAATTTTGAAATTGAATTTTATTATCCTGTATTTTCGACGCTTTTTCGCATCGAATGATACTAAAATCATCATTGTAGCTTGAAAACTGTAGGAGATGTATTTTGAAATCCCTCATTCCGATCCTCCAAAAAAAGGCAGAATAGGTAAACATAAACAATCTCAATTTTTCTTCGTTATTATTAGTAGGGTCAGTTAGGACCCTTGAAATCATTTCTCAGTAATAGATGTAGAAGATAACATAACAACGTCGCGCCGTGAAGAAGGTGCCAAGGGGGAGGTGTAACTTGATAAAATCCCACTTCCCCCTTCCCTACCCCTATTCTTCAAACCGGGCGAACGAGTGAACGTACGAGTCTGATTTTTTCACAGTATGTACCTGACCTCTTACACTTCATTTAGCAGCAAAAATTTATTCTCTCCCCACTTTTTTCACTTTCTGGGGGAACGCTCCCCTTAAGGAGATCGTCCCACTTTTTGAACTTTTTTTGTCCGATTCGTTTAAAAATTGGCCAGTATATGTATTATGTGAAAGTAAACCTTTTTTACTCTTGTCACTTTTCGATTTAGGGCTTAGTTTTTTTTTTCGTTCGAAAAATTAGTTTTTTGGTATATTTTATGGATCTTTCAAAATGGTACTCATCTTCGAGTTTTGATGCTAGAACAAAACCAAAGACATTTTTAGAATTCTTGGAACATTTTTAACAAACTCATATGGGCTTTTTTTCAAATTCAAATTTTTTCTATTTTTTTCATATTTTTTAAAATTTCTAAAAACAGTAATTTTTTGGGTTTAGACTAAGCTATATATTTTTCGAAAAATTTGTATTTGAAAAAAAGCCCATTTGAGCTTGTTAGGAATGTTCCAAGGATTCTAAAACGGTCTTTGGTTTTGTTCTAGCATCAAAACTCGAAGACGAGTAGCATTTGAATGTTGAAAGTTAGAAGTGTTGGGTATAAGCATAAAACGAAATTTTTTGTTGAAGTGTAATATAATAAACAATTTATGTAATTGAATGCAGTTTCGATTTTATTTCGATTATTTCCAAACATAACTTCATATTCACACTGTGAATTGCAATTTCCAAACCCCCCCCCCACGAAAAAAAAAATTAAATTTTTTTCAGATATATGAAATTTTTTATTTTCAGTCTGATTCTTATGAAATTTGACTATGATATGTAACTTCTGAAAAGAAACACAATTTATTCCACTCATTTTTTTTGTTTTAGGCCTTAGTTTTTGAAAAAATTTGACATTTGGTTTTTAGGTATTGACATTTTACTGATATTGATATTTCAAAATGTAACTCGTCATTGAGTTTTGTTGCTAGAACTAAAACAAAGACAGTTTTAGAATTATTTGAACATTCCTAACAAACTCAAATGGGCTTTTTTTTACATTTCCCATTTGTTCTCTTTTTCTATGGGGTTGAAATAGGCTCAAAGTTAAAGATTTTGGTCCCCTTACCAACCCCCCCCCCCCTGGGGGGGATCTATTGTCCGTAGCGCCATAGAATTTTAGGACTGAATAGTCCACCACCTAAGGATTCTTTTCCAACAAAAACATGAAAAATGACCACATGAGCAACAGGGGCCTGGGATGATCTCCTTAAAGCCCGTAAAATGGTTATAGCCGTGAACTTCCCCCTATCACCTCGTGTGAAGTAAGCATTGAGGGAGAGGAATCCACGCTGTGACGTGGCAGGAATAATCTCAGCGTAAGCTGAGAACTCAGTGAACGCTACAAGGTTCACCACTGAAAAGCTACTAAATGTCTAACTCTCCTCTTATTGGACTACGCCTCCAACTACAGTATCCTCCGAATTATTCTTACCTTCCATGATCAATTTTGCTACAAAGATTAGATTATTACAAAATAGGTTAGCTTCAGTGAACATAATCACAACTAAGATAATCAAAGAATGGTAGGATGAAAGAATCCTTGAGTATGGAGATAAGATATTAATTAGGTTACATGTTAGTTCAAGCCTCCCTAACCGCTAAAAATAAAAGCGTTTCGGAGAGAGAAAGGCATCATTTAGTAGGAAGATAACGGAACGCGGAATCTGTGCAGAAGCGGCATAAAAACAGTAAGTTGGGAAAGAAGTTCACAAAACAAGATAGAAGTTAAAGAAGAAAGTAATAGGTCCTTCACATAACAAAAAACATTTTATTTAAAAAAAAGAAGGCCTACCCAACTCACAGCTGGGACCCTCACACATTTCCCTCCTGGGAGTGCTTTATTCCCATCGATACAATAGTTGTATCTCCCTGAGGGGTGGAGCTAAGAGCACGCAGAATTTATTCATAAGGTGGGCTGCCACACTATATCCCCAGCGCATAGAAACAGTGAGTTCAGAAGAAAGGTAAGGAAACAAGATAAAATTTAAAGAAGAAAGTTAGAGAGGCTGAAAAACAGGACAGCTGAAAACTGAAAACAAATGGTGCATAGGAAAATAAAAAAAAAATTTTTATTTCGGTAATTGAGCATTCAACAGCACTTAACCTTCAGCTGAGGATCACACATTTTCCCACAATAGTTGAATCCTCCTGAGAGATTTTGCACCAAAAATCCACTGAAAAGGTCAAATTTCTGTTGAAATTAATAAACTATACACTAAACTCATGTGTTATTGCAACTCCAACTTACATTGCTTTGAGTGCCCCAGACGGTTTGCCTTCACTTGCTCTTCACAACTTGGTTCGAGGCAAAACCTTTCACATAAACTGACAAGAGAAGCTCAGTAATTTGCAAGTATGCAAAAATGTTTCACCTGTGAAAAAGGAATACATTAGATTAAATCCAATTTCAAAATTAATTTTAAATAATGTTAGGATACGTAAAAATACCGTTCGTGTAAAAGTTTTTCCCTGTCTTCTCGTAAGAGAAGACAGGGAAAAACTTTCTAACCGACAAAGCAAGCAAAAACCGTGATGACTGCTAACATTAGTAACTTTGGCAGTGAATGGCTAAAAAATTTACACTCAGAAGCAAACAAGTAATGAGAAGATCAGATCATTAGTTAGTTTAAGCCTCCCTATCCTCAACAAATGAGATCCAAAGAGAGGAAGGAAGAAGGCACCATTTAGTATGGAGTTAAGGGAACGTGGAATCTATGCAGAAAGGGCATAGAAACAGTAAGATGAGAAAGAAGTTCATGAAACAAGATCAAAGTTGAAGAAGAAAGTAGTAGGTGCTGAAGAATAGGACAGCAGTGAACCGAAAAGAAGTTGGTCCTTAACAAAACAAAAACCTATGTTATTTCAACAACAAACAAAAAGAAAGCCTACCTAACTCTCAGCTCGGGCCCTCACATAGTCCCCCTGGGAGCGCTAGTTCCCATAGATACAATAATTGTATCCCCCTGAGGGGACAAGTAATGAGAAACTGTAGACAATATCACAAGTGCTCATTTGGAAGGGACAGCTTTCATGTTTCAAACATTTCACAGGGAGTTGCTTTGTCAGTCTATTTTAAAATGCTCATTATTTGTATGCAAAAAAGCTGAGTCGCCTAACAGTAGTTATGATGTAGACTGGTGTGAGCTCCTTGAGCTGCGGAACACATGTTCGAATCACGGAAGTTCACGGCTCTCTACTAAGACTTTGGTTCTAGATCTGCTGTGCGAGTAAAAAAAATAGGGGCTGCTTCACGTCTCATTTGAGAGTACACCTTTCAGTTCGAAGGTAAATATGCATCTGAAATCGAACTTTCACACATTTCATGCCTTTTCAATGATACAGCCCGCAGCAGAAGCACACGCTGTGTGCTTGAAATTTGTTTAAAAAAGGTTCAAACTCAAGAACTTTGGGAAGAAAGAAGAGCAATAATCAAGTGGACAGAAATGCCAGCCTTGCTTTACGACGATGCGCAACTATGATAATCCGGCCTCTGGTTGCCCCAGCTCACGCTCAGCGATTGCTAGCAATTGGGTCGGGTAAGATTGCTCTCACCTAAGGCTTTGGTTCAGTCAGCATGAGGGAGAAGAAAGTTGAAGGACACATAGGCTAAATATGTATATTCACAAATACCTAATACATACCTAAAAATTACCATCACTACAAACATAAGCAAAAGTGCAGTCGGGCAAAGCTAAACTCAAAAACGATGAAAAACGGAAATGCTTACAAAAGGAGAATAGCGATCAAGTAGCTAGCACATGGATTTATGGCTGAATTTTTGCTTATCTAAGAAAATCTGCAAAATTTTATATTCAAACAGCATACGAATAAAAGATGAGGGATCAAGCAAAACAACGCATTAGAGTGAACTGAGCCCAACAGTAGCGAGTGTAGCGTACATACATATACCAGGCTTCTCCTCCCTTCGGGAGGATAGCCGACAGCATGCCACAATCACTCTTGGTCACTAGGAGGCGAGAGAGGCAACACTGGCCGCACCAGAACTGCCAGATCAGTAGCAGCCCAGCTCAACCATCTTCCAGTCAGGCCCGACAGCCATAGCTGGTTTACCCCGACCGTTTCATTGAGTGCAGCCCCTCCTTCCGCACAGGACAAGTCAACCCCATCACACGCTTGCAGGCTTCTAGTGACCGTGTCGAAAAAAATATAATAACCACCTTATGCACTGCTTCCACTCACTTCGATCCGCAGTCATCCCTCTCGCCATGTCCACAGTCAGGCCCATCTCATACAAAGCACGTTTCACCCCATCCATCCAACTCATCCATGGCCTACCTCACGCTCTAATACCACTCACTTCCAACGTGTAAGTCTTTTTTACCAGCCGCTTAACATTCATTCTTTCAACATCTCCAAACCAACCAAGCACTCTTTCATCCACTCGCCTGCTCATCGTTTTTGACAACACCCGTCTGTCCTCTAACCAACTCATTTCTGATCCTATCTCTCCTCGTTACTCCATACATGCTTCTCAAACACTTCATCTCTAACACATCCAGCTTCCTCCCCTCAGCTGCTCTCAAACCCAAAACTCTGCTCCATGCAGCAAAACTGGCATGATTAAGCTTTCAAACAGTCCCCTCTTAGCACTCGTACTCAAACTCCTGCATTTAAAAACTTTCCCCATTGCACCTGTCTTGTAGTTTCACTCACTCAATGTCTCACTTCTACTTCCATACTATCCTTCACAGCCACGTCCAACCCGAGGTACCTAAAATGCTCTATCTCCTTCCAACACTTCACTGTTCATCCTCACATCCAAAGTTCCGAACACTCCAACTCTTGAACATCTCATCACCTTACTTTTATTCCCATTTACCCTCAATTTCCACCTTTCGCACACTCTACCAAACTCTGCAACCAGTCTCCTCAGTTTTTCCTCTGAATCAGCCACAAGCTCTGTTTCATCGGCAAACAACGGCTGACACACTTCCCAATACATACCATTTTGTCCCACCAACTGTGCACCTTTTCCCAACACTCTGGCATTCACTTCTATCACCACACCATCCATAAACAAGTTAAACAGCCACGGCGACACCACACGTCCCTGAGTCACACCTGTCACAACTGGGAACCACTCACTCATCTCATTCCCTACTCTCACACATGCGCTGCTATCAATGTAGAAACTCTTGATCGCATTCAACAGTCTCCCACTCACTCCATACAAGCCTACAACTTGCCATTAAGCCTCACGATCCACCTTGTCATACGCCTTCTCCAGATCCATAAATGCCTAATAAACATCTTTTCCTTTTGCTAAGGATTTCTCATTTACCTGCCCCACAGCAAACATTTGATCCACACAACCTCTACCACTTCTAAAACGACATTGTTCTTTAGCAAGCACACGATCCGTCATCACTCTCACTCTTCCAATTAAAACTCTTCCATACACCTTCCTAACGACACTCAGTAGCCTTATACCTCTAGAATTACTGCACTCATACCTGTTACTCTTCCCCTTATACGACAGAACTACACACGCGGTACTCCAATCAACAGGCACTTTACTAGCCTCAAAACACACATTAAACAAACGTGCCAACCATTCTACAACCGCATTTTATCCTTTCTTTAGACATTCAACCGTGCAGCCATCTATACCTGGAGCTTTTCCATTTTTCATCATATTCAACGCACTTTTTACTCCTACACTTCTTATTCGAGTGCTATTCACTTCTGCAAACACAGGCATTCTAACATTACTTCCAACAGCCACCACTCTCGCAGTCCTATAATCCTTCACGTTCAGCAGTTCCTCAAAAAAACTCTGCCCATCTCTTCCTCACATCACACCCCTCCACTAGCAGCCTACCATTTGCATCTTGCCTCACTCTCCACCTGTCCTTTCTTAACTCTCTTCACTTCCTTCCTCCGGAAAACCTTCCTTCTCTCTATGAAGTCCCCTCCTGACTTCCGCCGCCCTCTTTGCGTAGTCGGTGAATACAGTCACATCGGCCATAGAATAACTAGTATTATCGACATACATCAAACCTAAAAATGAGTGCATTAAGAAAATATTTTCAAAATACAGCCCAAAGGGATATGGAAGTTCACGTGATACTTTTAGCTGAGAACTGCCGTTCCGTACTTCGTTCGCAGGAAGGTTCCGTAGCGGGACCGGGCGCTGGTGGGACACACAACACCAGCGCCCGGGTGCACAGACTCCAATCTCGCAGGATTTCTAACCCGCCCAGCCCTCTCCCTCCACCTCCGTGTTGCTACATAAAGTTGCCATTCGCGCCAATTATTTAACTATGTAGTAATTCTGAGGTTTATTAACCAATCTGTTCATCATACAGTTATTAATAATCACTGCATTATAAACACTACAAGTACTTAGTAAGTGGGTAGTACAGCGGAATACCAAAGTTAACCTGCATTAAATCATTATAATAAGTTATGACAACGACCGCTGGTGTTTGGCCATTCGACCCTCCATCTCGGCACTGAAGAAGAGGCATTTTCACACTTTTTAAACTTAACCTTAACCTAACTGAACTTGGCCTAACCTTACCCAACCTAACCTACTTACCTAACTTAAGTTAACTTGACCTAACCTAAATTACCCTAACCTAACATTGCTGTAGCTGCTCGAAGGTGGTGCTGTAGCTGCCCGGAGGTGGAGGGAGAGGGCTGGGCAGGGTAGAAATCCTGCAAGACTGGAGTCTGTGCCGTCCAGGTGAGGCTGGCATGCACGCGGCACAGGGTTTGGATTAGATTAGCCAGGTTAGTTTAGGCTTCCTCAACCACAACAAAAATTCTAGAAATATAAAAAAGAGGAAGGCACTATTTATTGGGGGAATGAAGAAAAGGGGGAATCTATGTACAAAGTAAGTTTCCACACAAGATACCCTGGGCATAGAAACAGTGAAGCAAGAAAGAAGCTTATGAAAGAAGATTAAATTTGAAGAAGGGAGTAACAAGTGCTGAAAAACAATACAGCAATTCCCCCCAAAAAAATGATTAGTAACTAATGAAAATTCTTCTAATGCACTAAAACAGGCCTACCCAACCTTTAGCCAGACATTTTCTCCTTGAGAGTGCTGGTGGCAGCGGCTATGGTAAGACCTGACAATGAACCTCAGACATCCAGCAACATTATTATTATTATTATTATTATTATTATTAACATAATATAAGAAAGTTTTAGCCTCCATTAACCTCGACAAAGATGTTCTAAGAGAGGAAAGAGGAAGGCACCATTTAGTATGGAGTTGATGGAACTCGGAATCTATGCACAAGGTGCACAAAAACAGTAAGCTAGGAAAGAAGTTCATGAAACAAGAAAAAAATTGAAGAAGAAAGTAGTAGGTGCAGAAAAACAGGTTAGCAGTGAACCAAAAAAAAAAAAGCCCGTAACAAAACAAAAACCTATTTTATTACAACAAAAAGGAAGCCTACCTATCCTTTAGCTCGGGCCCGCACATGGTTCCCGTGGGAGCGCCAATTCCCATAGATACAATAGTTGTATCCCCCTGAGGGGACATCCAGCAACAAGCATAGCTCATTCGGCTGAAGTGCGCCGATTTCGCTTAACAAACTGACAAGAACGAGTTTTATCAGACGACAGGTTTTACATACAGTATATAACCTGTTCCCGAGTGAAGCTCGAGAAGCTCACATAATTCTACGGGAGTACCAAGTCCTTGAGATACACTGGAGCCTAATTTTCTTCAGGACCCCTTCCTCGAAAAGTGCGTGTAGGAACGTCAAAAATTACGCTTAGAGCTTCATACCCATATCTCTCTAATTACTCCTCTGAGAGAACTCATCTACTTCTATCAGTTTACTAGTATTAAAAATTCAAATACCTATAAATAACTACAGATAAAATCCCAAAAATCAGACAGCGATTCGTAAATTTACCGTATTCCTTTTTTTACATGTCGAATGCGAGCTTCGCAACAAGTGCTTGGAAACCAAGGCTCTGGTATAGTCCCCAAGACACAGTACAATAGCATTGTGATGACTTTAAACACAACGTATGTCTTGAATCACCTTATAAACACACTATAAAAACCCATTTGGCTCGAACTGGTAACTCGAAGAACAGGGAACGTGGGAGAGTTCATTTTTCCCATATGCTGCACTCAAGCAGCACCCCTGCGTAGTTAGTTTAGTTAAAACATAGTTTACCAACTACTGGAAATGTCATTTTTCGTGGTTTGTCCAAAGAACAAGTTCCTAAATAAAAATCTATTCATCAAGCTCTCTGAAGTATTACAAATACTAAATGAGCATAACATTAACGCATTAACGAAGTGAACCTCCTTTTGGCTGAATGTTAACGTCCACCCTGCATAGTATTCACAGTGGAAGGTTCCCTCAAGTCTCTACTTTTTATTTGGCCTCAAATGCAGCAGCGCAACTCTGATGTGAAGGCGAGGCGATGTGGCACGCCGTTCTCCACCAAGCTCGTCTCGCATCTTTGCTACAGCCATTCAAATTCGAAAAAATATGATACCATTTCATTTGATTAAATCAGCTCTTATGCTCTGTGAATCACTTTCGAAATGCATCAGCTCGGTCCATGTGAACACTATGACACAAAAATATTATCATATTCAGGAAAGAAAAAACTGTTGACGATTGTTGAACATGGTTGTCCGAAACCCGTAAGGAATCATCGTTTCTACGAGGGTTCCAGATCCTTCTTCAGCTAGCCGGAATACTGCAACACTTCCCTCTCTCTAAAGGAAGGAACTGTAGTGTTCACTTGTCCCACAACGAATGTACCATTTAGGAGTGCAACAAATTCGAGGAAACTGATTTGATTTTCTGAGGGCCATGAGAACTTGATGAAGTGAGGGAAATAAGGTGAAGACTTGCAAGGCATTGTCAGATAAATTCATATTCACCCTTTTTTAGCATGACAGGCGAATCAGCAAAGCGAGACTCAGATATTGCAACAGATCCATCTCACATTGCTGTCAGCCACCTACTCCACAGCTTATGGAAAAAACTCCTGCGTAGTAACAAACTCGTGTCATGGCAGGTCTTAAAAAATAAAGTTCAACCCTAGATGGTTTTCAACTTTCCATAACACGAACGATTCAGGCACAGTACTCGTATGCAAGCAAGACACTGGTTTATTTTGAACGTGATTCAATTAGTGTGAGAGACAATTCAATCACAATGAATAGAAAACACTATCTCCAAATCCAAACCCCAACGAAAATTCATGAAACGACCTTGAGGAAGAATTGCAGGCCTCGTAGCTTTTTCTAATGGCATTTACTGATTTCAACTAATGACTATACAGTAGCAATTGAAATGGATTCATTAAAGAGCTTTCGTAAAAAAGTCTCATGAAGTGAAAGAAGAGAGTCATCTTCGTTAAAAATTTTAGGATGAAATTAATTTACTGATGGCGCAAAACCTGCCATTATCACCAACAGCAGCTATAACTTGGATGGCCGCTGTAACTCGACAACTCGACCGAATGACGGATCAATAAGGATCAATAGAATATTTCCATCATTCGAGGCATCAGAATCTCTGTTTGTTAACACCTCTGTTCAATAGAGGTCTTAGGTGCTCAAAATAATCCAAGTTATAAAAGTTTCTCAACAAGTCAAATTCTGTTTTCACCGTGGCTCAGCAATAACGGCGCTCGAATGGCACTGCTCAGAACACTCGAGCCTACTCGACTGCATTCACAGATTTTCTGCGCCAAGTGTGAGTAAACTCTAATGTAGAGGCTCATGAGGGTTACTGGTAAGAACAAAATAGAGGAGAGTAGTTTAAAATTTGGGAAGCTCTTCCCACTACATGAACTAACATTCGTAATCATGTACTCCTGAACTTACTAGGCTTGGGAGAAAAATAGAAAATTTTTGGGCATACTACTATTTCTGTCAATCTATTACACTGAAACATATGAGAAACGAAACGTTTGACATGTCGAAAAATTAGGTTTACTCATGAGCAACCAAAAAGTCATTAAACGATGACAAAGCAGATTACATCTCTTCAGTACACCCAAGGAAACGGACAAGGCGATAAGTTCAAAGGTCGGCTGTAGAGCCCCCGAACTTCGGCCTAAAACAAAAGATGAACAACAACAGTAACTTCTAATTGCATCATGAAATATTGAAATATTCAAAATCATGCAGTAAACAGCTAGAACCACATCTGACGAGCGGCCCTGGCTCAGCTCGTTGCCAAACTACACAATAATTTCGCAATCAAGGCCTCAGGTCCGACGAACAAGTCTTTGTACAGTGCCCGTGGCTGTAAGACCGCAAAGATTTACATCAGATCTTTACATAAACACACATTAGGATAAGCACACAATAGACCACGTGACGAAACATGTATTACGTTCATCAAGCGTCCACAACAGACTGTAGAGTGGCTATGGCTATGTCTCTCATCACTGCGCCTTTTAATAAATCCTTGACCTGCACAGAGAAGACGAGGTTCACTAATGAAATATGAGTACAACAGGCCTGTGTGTACGTAACCAATATTTATATTTAGAGCGAATTAAAACTTATAGTCCCACAATTTTCATCAAATACTGTACGCGGTAAGCCTTTTCCTAAATTCGAAAGTAGGGTAATTTCGAGCGTGTATTAGAACCAAATGAAGACGTAAACTTCAATATTGCCTACTCACTAGAATCTGGGCCACAAAAAATTGTTAAGTTCCTTACAAAATGAATCTTAGGATTAATGACCTAACATGAGGTATGCATCAAATGGAGCTCGTGCAGAGTGTATCCCACTTGAAATTTCTTTAGAATCAGAGCATAAGTTAATGAAAAATAAAAAAATAAAATATACAACATAAACTGTTTTTTCCTGAATTATATTCGACTATTACAGAAATAGATAAGGAATAAGACAACACACACATCATACATTCATTCATTTATTCATTCATTTATTCATTCATTCATTCATTCATTCATTTATTCATTCATTCATTCATCAGGGTGACGTTAATGCGCGTTCACTTCAATTTCTAGAAAAATTTGTCAAAAAAACCTACACAATTGAAACCGAGTTAATATGAATAGACTAGAACACAAAATTTTATCTTATATTGCTTCATTTCACACACTCTAAATTAGACTTCCCAATTACCAGCCTTAAACAGATTAGATAGATTTTAGTTAAGCCTCCCTATCCGCCACAAAGGCGATCCAAAGAGAGGGAGAAGGAAAGCACCATTTAGTATAGATATAAGGAAACGCGGAATCCATGCATAAGGTGCATAGAAACAGTAAGTTGAGAAAGAAGTTTGTGAAACAAGATGAAAGTTGAAGAAGAAACTAGGAGCTGAAAAACAGGACAGCAGAGAACTGAAAAAAAGATGGTCCTTAACATATGAAAAAACACTTTCACAGAAAACACAGAAGAAAAAAAGGAAGACCTACTTAACTCTCAGCTCGGGCCTTCACATTTCCCCCCGGGAGTGCTAATTCCCATAGATACAATAGTTGTATCCCCTTGAGGGCCCAACCTTGAACAAGTATTTGCCGTAATGTAGGAAGAAATTGACACCATTCACCCGCAAAAGCCAAACGCAAACCAGAACTGACGGTAATATCGAGTTGAAGAGAAGCATCGTGCGCCGCCATGAGGCTCGTGGGTGACAGCATGATGGAGTGTTTGGACAGCGCCCTGATGCAGTTGCTCAGCCGCGCGATCGTCTGGCGCACCTCCTGCCCCACCTGACGACGGGACCAGCAATGGACACACTCCTCTAACACAGCCATGGGCGCTCCGACTCCTTCATGCTCGCATTCAAACCCCAGCCAATGACCAACACTCATTGAATACTATCCTTGAACAACAAATTGGAGGCACAACAATTGGACGCACAACAATTGGAGGCACAACAATTGGAGGCACAACAATTGGAGGCACAACAATTGGAGGCACAACAATTGGAAGCACAACAATTGGAGGCACAACAATTGGAGGCACAACAATTGGAGGCACAACAATTGGAGGAACAACAAATTGGAGGAACAACAAATTGGAGGAACAACAAATTGGAGGCACAACAATTGGAGGAACAACAAATTGGAGGAACAACAAATTGGAGGAACAACAAATTGGAGGAACAACAAATTGGAGGAACAACAAATTGGAGGAACAACAAATTGGAGGAACAACAAATTGGAGGAACAACAAATTGGAGGAACAACAAATTGGAGGAACAACAAATTGGAGGCACAACAAATTGGAGGAACAACAAATTGGAGGAACAACAAATTGGAGGAACAACAAATTGGAGGCACAACAAATTGGAGGCATAACAATTGAAGGCAAAATTGGAGCAAATATTCTTCATTTATTTCTTCAACAAAAGGGAACATGAAGTGACCACACACGTCGCTGAATTTAGAATGTTACTGATGATGAACACTATTTGACCGTTTTCCCAATACATGAAGAATATATGTTAAAAAATGAAAAAAAAAACATGAGCATTGAATCAACTTCTTGAATTTTGAGTTTGTTCATCCTAAAACCTGAAAGTCTCAGCAGTCAGTCGTAAATCATTCGTTGAACTCCTACAAGTGAAATAAAAATAGTATACAAATCCATTTCACGCGCCAAGAGGCTTTGAATGAAAAAGGGCTCGTAATTTTAATGAGAGCAAAAGTTCCACTAAGCTCAGGTATCACACGTTCGCTACGTATTGGCACATGTGTGTACCACTTTGTAAATTGTTTGTTTATGCACCCATCATAATAGCTACTATTTCACTACCTATATTTAAATTAGAAAATAGCAACCAAGTTGAAATGTTATTGTGCAATTTATTTAGCCCGCTTGTTAGAAAGGATAAGAATGTAATCAAGCAGTAAAGATAGCTTTTCAATTCTGCTTCTTCCACCCTAAGCAAACTGACTGTAGCAACTGCGGAAAGGTAGTGAACGTGTAAAACAGTTTCTCCATCATGAAGTGCAAACTGCAAAAAAAACACAAGGCCATGAACTGACCTCGTCGTAGTTGTCAGTATAGGAGAGGGCCTGGTCCTGGTCGCAGGTGGGGCTCACAAAAATGTAGCCGTTGGCCCCGAATATGACACGGGCGCCGCAGGGAAGGTCGTGCATCCTTTGTTTGTCCTGCACCAGCAGAGATGGAGACACCTGCACCAGCACGCCCTGGCCAAGCTAAATCCAAACAATATAAATGCATTTTATTTTTTTTTCCATTTTGTCATTGAAGCACTATGCACGTAGTACGCACATTATGCGCTTAAAAAAGAACAGCAAATGTGTACACCGATTAAATGTTAGTTTAAGCCTTCCTAACCGCTAAAAAAGCATTGCAAAGAGAGGAAGAAGGAAGGCACCATTCAGTATGGAGATAAGGAATGCAGAATCTATGCAGATGGGGCATAGAAACAGTGCGTTGAGAAAGAACTTTATGAAACCAGATAAAAGTTAAGGAAGAAAGTTGTAGGTGCTGAAGTACAAGAAAGCAGTGAACCAAAAAAAGTGGTTCTTTTAACAAAACACGAAACATTTTATTTCAACAAAAAGAAGGCCTACCTAACTCTCAACTAGGGCCCTTGCACATTTCCCCTGGGAGTGATGTACACACTGACCACAGAACATATGCAGATAGCAATAAATTAGCCTATAGCTCATCATTTTCTGGTGGTAACTAAGAAGTGAAACATTCTATGGCAAATATAGGGGTAGCATTACTCGAATGGAGATGTGCATTCATATAGATGAACAGGTAAATAAATACTCAAGTTTTAGCCAATGCGCAGGTCTCATAAAAATTGACCCAACAGATGCAAGTCAGTCCAACTTTCTTTTGTGGACCATTTAACGCTGGAATACGATTATGGGAGAATATCCCAACAAATTCACATAGAATGAGAACAGGTACGCACTGTAAAATATTTTCAAATATTTGAAGTAAAATTGAGGTTCTCTACAAAAATGTTAGACTACAGAAGAAAATAAAAAATAGCGATGAAATTGAAAGCGCGGGAATTTAAGTGGGAGAAGATATGTAATACCGTGAATATAGACAGGTGCAAAGAATACTGCGCTCAACTGGCCATAAAACGAGTTTGGGCTTTGAATGGAAAAGAGGAATGTTACATCATGGATGCTCTTGCTTAGTGAGCTGCACTGAATAGAAGAAAGTTGTAGTTAACGAGTTGTAGATGAGGGACTTGAGAAGCAATGCTGGACCAATACGTCTTTGGATGAAATAGGGTAGAGAACAATAGTGGTGAAGCAATTATTATTATTATTATTATTATTATTATTATTATTATATAAGAAAGTTTTAGCCTCCCTTAACCACGAAAAAGATGTTCCAAGAGAGGAAAGAGGAAGGCACCATTTAGTATGGAGTTGAGGGAACGCGGAATCTATGCACAAGGTGCACAGAAACAGTAAGCTAGGAAAGAAGTTCATGAAACAAGAAAAAAGTTGAAGAAGAAAGTAGTAGGTGCTGAAAAACAGGACAGCAGTGGACCGAAAAAAGATGGTCCGTAACAAAACAAACACCTATTTTATTACAACAAAAGGAAGCCTACCTAACCTTTAGCTCGGGCCCTCACATGGTTCCCCTGGGAGCGCTAATTCCCATAGATACAATACCTGTATCCCCTGAGGGGAGTGGTGAAGCAATGAGGAAGACATTAGGCTGTTAGGAAGCGTTGCGCGCTCATGAAGAGCGCATGTTCGGATGGACAAATGATGAAGGTATTTTTGTATCAAACGGAAAAAATTGTCAAACGTTGATCAAAGTAACTAATATCAATGACTTATAAAGGACTGAAAAATTTTCCAAGTAAAATACATAGGATTGAAAGTTGTGAAACATAAGTAGGAGCGAAGAGCTGCAATACAGAAGACATGAAGTACCTTGCCAAACTTGGTGGTCCGCGCGGCGAGTCTGAGAATGCCATCCTGACCGACTTTCTGCACTTCGACGCACACAAGCGCGCCCTCACTCAGCAGGTTCCTCATGCCTCGCTCATCTTCTACATTCTTCCGTCTCTGTGCGCATGTGAGAAACCAATTACTTCTCATAAATACCCAAGTTTGCTAATATCGCCAGTGGCTACAATAGAAATTAATAGCAAATAACTTGTCAGGAACTCTCATCAGATGAGAAAATTGAACACAATTAAAATCAAATAGATAATGACAGAATGAACTACCAGAAAAGTTCACAAATAACATGTACCTACGGATTCCACAGTACAGATTACCAGCATTTATTAATTACTCATTTAACCCCTTCCCCAACAATTTTTTTATAAACATTTCTTTTTCAGACTAATTTTTTTTTTTTTATTTTGACGAGAATGCTCGTTTCACACTAACAATGGCTTACAATCGACGAGTATATACGTATGTAGCTGCTTTTTGAAAGTAAAGTTTTAGACGAGTATACTCGTCAACAACTGAAAAAATACAATTTTGTGAAAACGTGTATACTCGTTTCTGCCGGGGAAGGGGTTAACCTAAAAAAACAGGAACTTATTCCTATTAGCCCACATGCAAAGACTGTTGAGGTTCTATAGAAACTTTCCAATGGAGTTGTCCCAATATTGCGGCCTATTTCCACGAGCGGTCACTCACGGGCCTCATGAGGCAACGTGCAATAATCACACAGATACTCCAGTTCAAATCAACGCTGCTCCTACTTATATGTATTACACTCTTACGTACATGCCTAGGAAATATACTTCACAGCAGAAATCACTTTTAAAAAGAGCAAGAATTTACTGGAAAGACCTCAAGCGTCCTTAAATCAAGACAATTATTTCATGAATGTGTGAGTATAGTAATTATACCAACTGAATTATTTTTGAACCTGCTATAGGTGCAAAGAAGTGAAACGCTATCTCAATATCTCCTTTGCTTTCACGGGATTTGGCTTAATTATTATTATATAAGAAAGTTTTAGCCTCCCTTAACCACAACAAAGATGTTCCAAGAGAGGAAAGAGGAAGGCACCATTTAGTATGGAGTTGAGGGAACGCGGAATCTATGCACAAGGTGCACAGAAACAGTAAGCTAGGAAAGAAGTTAATGAAACAAGAAAAAAGTTGAAGAAGAAAGTAGTAGGTGCTGAAAAACAGGACAGCAGTGAACCAAAAAAAGATGGTCCGTAACAAAACAAAAACCTATTTTATTACAACAAAAAGGAAGCCTACCTAACCTTTAGCTCGGGCCCACACATGGTTCCCCTGGGAGCGCTAATTCCCATAGATACAATAGTTATATCTAGAGATGTGACTCAAAAAAAACCATGCCTTTTTTTTAAAAAAAACATGTTTTTTTTACCAAAAAAAACCGTGGCCAAAAAAATGTGGATATTTTGTTTTTTTTTAAATATTTTGTCTGAAAATAACTCAGCAAGAAAAAGAACCACATTACATTATTTGTTTTCATGTCAAATTACAAAATAAAACAGCATACTTCTTAATTGATGGTTTTCTATGGTTTTATGAACTTTTTCATTTTCTGCGGTTTCATGCTTTGATACTTCATTTATTTTACAATACATGTGAATGACCTTAAACTCCCAAAATGGTGTGTTATAATAACATATCTTTACTTATGGTCACTGATAGAGATGTGACTAAAAAACCATGCTGTTTTCTTTTAAAAAAAACATGTTATTTATACAAAAATTATGACTAAAAAACATGGAAATTAATATATTTGTGACCTAAAAAATCCAATGCTGTTTCTTTTAAAACATTGTTTTTTAATAAAAAAATCTTGACTAAAAAAACATGGCTATTATATATATTTTATTGGACCAAAAAAGTTTTTTTATAAACATTTAAAAAAAATCATGACTAAAAAAACATGGATGTAAATATCAGGAAAGTTAGTTTTCTTTAATCGAATTGTCTTTAGAAACTTATAAACAAAGAATGCTGTTAATATTGAAATCATGTTTATTAGAACTATACTAGGTCTTAGAATAAAATATCTACATAGAATCTATTCACTCCATAAAACCTTTCGGAGACCAGCTCCATCCTCAGTCATTATGTAAAATTTGGTGAAATGGACAATGAATTTTCACTGTTCCTTTGAAAAACATTTGACTGAATGACTTACTGAGGATGGAGCTAGTCTCCAAAAGATTTTATAGGGTGAATAGATTCTTTGTGGATATTTTATTCTAAGACCTGGTACGGTTCTAATGGATATTAAAATATCTTATGTGACCAAAAAATCCATGCTGTTTTTTGAATGTTTATGTTACAAAAAAGTCATGACTAGAAAACACGGATATTAATATACTTTATTTTACCATAAACAACCATGCTGTATTTTTTAAAATAAACATCTTTTTTACAGAAAAATCATTGCTAAAAAATGTGGATATTAATATATTTTATGTGCCAAAAAAAACATGCTGCTTTTTTTAAATCATGTTTTCTTAACCAAAAAAAAATCATGACTAAAAAACATGGATATTAATGACTTTTGTTGAAAAAAACATGGTTTTTAAAATGTCATGTTTTTTGGTCAGATAAAATTTAATAACACTCATGTTTTTTGTAAAAAATCTTTTTTTCAGAAAACATGGTTTTTTGGTCACATAAAATAAATTGATATCCATGTTTTCTTTACAGATAAGATTATTCATTAGTTTTAGCCTCCCTACCCAGCAACAAATGCAATCCAAAGAGAGGAAGGAAGATTATGAAACAAGATCAAAGTTGAAGGAGACAGTAGTAGGTGCTGAAAAACAGGACAGCAGTGAACCGAAAAAAAGGTGGTCCTTAACATCACAAAAACATTTCATTTCAACAAAAAGAAGGCCTACCTAACTCTCAGCATGGGCCCTTACATTGTCCCTCTGGGAGCGCTTGTTCCCATAGATACAATAATTGTATCCCCCTGAGGGGTGTTTTTTTTACAAAGAATTTGTGACCAAAAAATAAATAATATTAACTTTTTAATAAAAAAACATGTTTAAAAACACAAGGATTTTTTGGTAACATAAAATATGTTAATATCCATGATTTTAAGATACGATTTTTTATGAAAAATACATAAAATAAAACAGCATGGTTTTTTGGTCGCATAAAATATATTCATATCCAGGTTTTCTTATACATCATTGTTTGTAAAAAACCATATTTTTTAAAAAACAGCATGGGGTTTTTTAGGTCTCATAAATATATTTATGTTATTTTAGTACAAAAGCATTTTTTTGGTCTCAAATATATTATTCATGTTTTTTCAGTCATGATTTTTTAGTAAAAAACATGTTTTTTTAAAAAAAACTGCATGGGGCTTTTTAGGTAACATAAAATATATTGTTTTTTAGTCATGATTCTTTGTGAAAAAACAGCATGGTTATATTTGGTACCAGAGAATATATTAATATTCATTTTTATTAGTCAGAATTTGGTCAATGTGAAGTTTAATGCAATCATGAAAATTAATAATTATATTCCAAACAATCACTAAAGGAACCCATTTAAGAACGTTTTACATGAATGAAATTCTGCTCGCTGATGCTTTATTTTCGAATCATTGAAATTTGAAGTTGGACTTCCCGAGCCAAAGGAAGCGAGCGTAATTTAATTAAAAACGGAAGCTAACCCCCCTGTTACAAACGTAAAGAGGTTGGGTCGTGAGGAGGAGGCACAGTTCTTCTAGCAAAAATTATACATAAAGCTTCTAACCCACCCATTAACGTGACGACCACAATCTTGTTTACATCGGCTCTAAGATGGCGACCACCATGGGCGCTGCCATCTTAGAGCCGATGTCAACAAGATTGCGGTCATCACCCAAATGGGTTGGTTAGAAGCTTTATTTATAATTTTCATTAGAAGAACTGTGCCCCCCTCTCCTGACCCAACCTCTTTACGTTTGTAATAGCTTCCGTTACTAATTAAAAAAATTCCGTTTCACGCGCTCGCTTCCTTTGGCGCAAAGGCCATCTTCAAAGTTCAATTATTCGAAAATAACGCATCAGTGGGCAGAATGTCATTCGTGTAAAACGTTCTTAAATGGGTTCCTTTAGTGATTCCTGGGATCGCTAATTATTATTTTCTGATTGCATTAAAATTCACATTGACCCAGAATTTTTTGTAGAAAAAACGTGTTTTTAAAAAATCAACTTTTTTTTGGTCACCTTAAATATATTAATATCTATGGTTTTTAGTCATTGTTTTGTAATGAAAACATGAAAAAGAAACCATACAGTAAAAGTGGTGGCAGATAACCCACAATTACCTAGAGTCTAAGAGGTACAGCAGGAGCCACAGAACTTATATTGATGGAGTCAAAATTCAGAGCTTATTATGGTAAATCTGAAGGATATGTCAGTTATCGATTTTCCACTTTTTGGTGCCTGAACCTAATTAATTGAATCAAAATAAACAAGTTTTCTTCTATGCACCTTCCGTCTCAAATGAGTATTTTACGATTTATAGCGATAAGTTTAGTTTCGTCTTTGATGACGAATGCGCTCGAATAAACAGCTACTCATCGATTTTCGAATTTTTGTTGCTTGAATCATGGTAATAACATCGAAATAAACAACTTTTCTTCTATACACTTTTCTCGTCAAAAGAGTATTTAACGAGGTATAGCGGTAGGTTTGGTTTCGTCTTTGATGACGATCGCGCTGGAAGCGAGTGTGCATTGCAGTGTTGCTGTCCGATGTGCTCCTTGAATTACTTGCCGCTTCAAACACAGGAGTTGCGGTAAGTCATTTACCGCTATAACTAATAAAATACTCATTTGAGACGGAAAGTGCATAGAAGAAAACCTGTTTATTTCGATCTAATTAACTATGCTGAGGTTAGGCATCAAAATTTACAAAATCGATAACTGACATATCCTTCAGATTTACCCTTATTATCTCTGCAAAGTCTGATTTTTTTGGTCACATAAAAATAAAATCAGGCATAGTAGAGATAGTAAGCTCATAATTTTGACTCCATCAATATAAGTTCTATGGCTCCTGCTGTTCCTCTTAGACGCCTCTAGGTAATTGTGGGTTATCTGCCACCACTTTTACTGTATGGTTTCTTTTTGATGTTTATATAACAATGAAATGACTATAAAACATGGACATTAATATATTTTAGGTGTCAAAAAAAAACCCAGACATATATGCTTAACAAAATTTAGGTGTGCAAAAAAAACAAAAAAAAACAAAAAAAAACATAAAAAACACGTTTTTTTTGCATAAAAAACACGTTTTTTTTTTGCATAAAAAAACCGCAATCAAATAAAACCGTTTTTTTGCATCACTAGTTGTATCCCCCTGAGGGGGATTTGGCTTAAACTTCCAATCTAAATACGCTAGCAGAAATAATCGCCTTATAACGTCGTTTTCTCCAATACTAGTAGGGAGATACAAGTATCAAACCAAGAATAAACACCTGAACACTAACACTATTATCATACTCATTGCTCAACTTCTGTTCCTGCTAGTAGACACACAACAATAATCACAGGGATCCTCATTAAAGTTCAGCTGACGCTACGAGTACTCAAGATTTAGGAGTCTTGATGAGCAACCCACTGCGCAGGTAAAACAAAGCATAGGCATCTCGCTGAGAATAAACAGTGAAATACGAACAACGAATTAAAAATGAAAACACTTGTGCGAGAGATTGGTTGCACAGAACTCTGGCCTCCCCCACAAGAGAGAGACGGAGGAGTAACTTGTAAAGGATACAGCCCACTGAACCAAGAATCAAAATGCACAGCAGACTCCTGCAACAAGTGTAGCTGGTTTTGCAGTGGAGGGTTCGAGTTGCCACTGTGAAGCGCAAATTCCACCAAGTACATTAACGTCGACAGACAATTTAAGCATACATATCAGCTCAGATAAGTTAGTTTATGCCTTCCTAACCATAACAAAAAAAGTTCTATACAAAGAAAGGATGAAGGCACCTTACCTTGTTGGGTAAGTGGGGCAGGTTCAATCAATTTGGGTCACATCGGATTGGGTAAGGTTGTGTATAGGATATAATTTAATTGTTTTATTAATTCATTAGATTGCAATGTTCAAATTTTGCATGCCAAGCTGCTCCACTCTGTTTTAGACGTACTTTAAGTAAGACTTTAACATTGTCTTACTTAAACTTTAATGTATCAAAGTACTGTTAACCAAAGAATATGCCACAGACAAGTAGGGTATGACTGATTGTAAAGTATTTCATTTTTAGATTTACAAGATATAACTCATTGAATAATTGACTGCATAACAAGTGACAAAGAGCAAAATAATAGTTGCCTAGGAACAGAGGTGCACAATTCAAAGACGACCAGCTAACCCACCTGCTCTCCTCCAGGCAACTGAACATTGACCAGCTTGAGCTCAGCATCTAGTCGCGAGTTGACGTTGAGCTTCCAGCGGCCTCCTCCCACCTGAGTAACTCGGCCCACAATTGTGTCCCCCACCGCCCCTGCAACAGTACACGAGAGCAAACGTAAATTACGAAACTATAGCATCTAAATTACACGGGTACTTGAATTTAGCACCACAATCGAAAGTGACTTGCACCTCACCCTAAATAAATAATCTGAACATTTCTAGTCACAAACATTTCCATGAAGTAGTGAGTGCTGAAGAACAACAGGACAGCAGTGAACCGGAGAAGAAGGTCTTTAAGATAACAAAAACATTTTACTTTAACAAAAAGGCCTACCAAACTCCCAGCTTGCATCTTCGCACATTTTCCTCCTGGGAGCACCAATTCCCACAGATACAATAATTGCATCCCCAGAGGGGTATCTAGTAGGATAAAAGTACAAAACCAAAATGTATCTAATAATTCACAGAACATAGCCTATGATTATATTAGGTTTTGAGATAATTCACGTGGTCAATTCACGTAATGTGTTCCCAGGAGAAGAAATCAAAAAGCACCATTTACCCTGGGTTTTGGCAAACACAAAACTACACCTTTCAGATTACTTCGTTCTTAAACGAACTTCTCTGGGTTTCTTGAAAGAAATCTTAATTATAACTATTACGAAACTGGTTCAGACTAGTACTGCCTGGCTACGAGGAGGCCAAAAAAATGGTCAGGATGCCGACCAAGCATAGGTCAACTGTTCAGACTTTAAACAGCTAGCGTCAGACACTAGGGTATCATTTAGATGGCATGTTTAGACAAGAATAAATATATTTGAAAAGTAATTAGCATAAACCCAGGGGCGCGTCTTTCCGAAGCCGTCTCTCTACATGAGGTCGTCAACCACACGCCGACTGTCAGACCCCCCCAATGCCCAGAGGTATCCCAACCTATAACAATACTGAAATAGCAGTGGACTAGGCTCTTGCAAGCGTAATGGGCACGTAGACAGCTTAATTAACCCGCCAGTAGTGAAGTGCACCACACAACGGTCCTGACGCAACTGACCTACACGGTCGCGCAGCCTTTACCACACCTTCCATGTGACTTAGGCCAGGCTGGCATAGTACGGTACTCTATGTACAATGTACAAGCCAGTGCTACCCCAGGGTACACAGGATACAGACTAAATACATAGTGAATAATTTCACAACACAACAGAAGTGTTTCAAGAAGAGAAAGGAAGTAGGCACCATTCAGTATGGAGTTAAGGAAGTGATCAATCTATGCATGCTAAGCAAGATACTTTGAGCATAAAATCAGCAAGTGAAGAGGAAAAAAGTACAACAAGATGTCAAAAAAAAAACATCAAAACTGAAAGAAGCAAAGTGAGCATGTAAATGGAAGTCCTAAAAGCCAATCAATAGTTGAAATAAGCTAACAGTATCCACCTTAATGTGCCAGTCAACATAGCATAGGATCGACAAACGAAACTAACTCTAACCAATTACCAATACTCAGCATCTTCATGTGAGTAATTAGGAACTAGTGTATATGGAAAGAAAATGGAGACAATAGTAATTGCATTGCACAATGAAGAAACAAAACTAAGGAAATACAGAAGGTATTCATATTAAACTAAAAACCTAGCACTGCTGACACATATATAAAATGCTGAGTATCTCCATCATTAAATACTTTTCTATGAGGTGAATGTGACACAGAAAAACTATACCACTAAACAGAGCATGAATAATCAAGAATGTAATGACACAGTAGAGGGAGAGCCAAGCTTACCTTGGTACAACTGTCTGAGAGGAGTGACGGTCACGAGCCTGTTGACTTGGGTGACATATCCCGCAGCTGAGGCTATTTGCTTCCCGTCCTCCATGTATGTTCCGTGCCCTCTATACAACACGACCGCATCATAGAAACACAGTCAAACCAACACCAGAATGTTCATTACCACAACAATCAGAAATTATCATAAGGTAAGAATATGTACTGAAAAACTAAATAATTTGTAGTTACCATTAGTAGAGAGGGGATAACCATATGGAATCGCATTAGAATCACACTGAAGGAATCAAAATATTAGAATCTGGGCTCCAGGATTTAGTTTGAAACTAGTTAAAGTTTCCTAGCCACAATGAAAGTATTCCCAAGAAAAAAAGGAAAACCAATCACGTATAGAATCATTGAACCAAAATATTATATAGAACCAAATTTCATTGCTCTAGGTTGAGTAAGAAAAAATCTTTCAAGTGGAAGGCTTTCCGTAATACCAAACAAATAGACACAGCAAAATAGAAAGAAGTTTATCATCAAAATGAACAGAAAACAAGGAACTACTACACGCTTAAAAAAGTCAGGAATGAACGAAAAATGTGGGTCACAAAAATGAAAAATCTTTTCTATTCACCACAGGAGAGTAAATCTAACCTTCAGCTGGGACTGTGTAGGTGTAGCCCCAAATTTCATGTCTCATGTGTGCAAGGAATGTCAAGCTTGCAGAAGTCTGTGTAGCTTGTGTATGCTAATGTTCCTTTGAGGATTTATATTGTTGGAAAGATAAGTAATTATTGCTTGTAAATGAGTGTGCTTTAGGTGTTCATTAGTTGTGCTGTCTTTCATGCATTTGCATTGCTGTGCAAATCTATCAATGATTGAATGGTTTCTCAACACTCACTGTATTTATTCCACTTTCAATCTATGAGGCTTACAGTGTTATTTATGCGTGGTTTCTTGAGAAAGAAACATTGGGTATAATTTCACTCGGGAAAATCAAGTGTGGATTTGGCATTACTTCAGCATTCAAGTTGCTTTGCTTCTGTATACTTCTGCTGCTTTGGGCTAAGATTTGTATTATTTTGGGCATAATATGTTCTCTTTGCACATTGCTTATTTTATTTATTTTTTGTTAGAAGGTTGTTTTCTTTTTTCAGTTTTGCTAGACTCCAAAGCTCATTTTGTGATAAAATACATTCCAAGTTACCCACTTGATTTCATTGTAAAATATTACATTTTAGTTTTAATTTCATTCACACTCATTTTATGGTTCATTCTTCTGTCTTATATCAGTTTTAGTCAATACATTTACTCTGTTTAGCATAAATTCATTTTGAGCATTATTTTTTCTTTGCTTCTAATTTTACTTTGATGTTTGAATCTGAAAATCCAAATGGACTGGTATAGTTTATTTTATTTTGTTCTGCATTTTTATTTTACCATATCTTTGTTCTCAGGATTTTACACAAAGTTGGCTTCTCCCAATTTAAATTCTCTTTGATCTTGAACCCTGTCACATGTTTGTAAATCACCAAAAAACAGTTTCACAACAAACCATCATTTCACAAACAATTTTTGGAAACTGGCTATAATTACACATCTATTTTTCATATTTTACTTGTTACTAGTAGGCTTGATTGATTTTCATCTTCATTCAAGTTTTTGTGTGGTCATATATTCATTAAATTTTACTGAAAGACTAAATATGAATATTCTCTCATTAATTTTCATTATTATTTTTCTGCTTTCAATCAGCAACTTATTTTCCATCTATTATTCAGAGTTTTCACTTATAAACACAGCTTGTCACCCCTAACTTGCCCGTACTTCACAAGTAGCACCAGAAAAACCAGTAGCTCAGTGTTTGACTTTGGAGTAAATTGGAAGCATTAAGCACTAATTTAACATAGCATGACTTTCAAATAAATACACGTTATGCTGTGCTATTTTAGTGTTTGTTTCTGATTAAAATTACTGATCTATTATCATTCAGTGGGCCATAAGTTCTTGGGCATAAGGCAGCACGAAGGTAGTTGAAGGCCTCCAATTTTTCTCAAATTACTTTCCTGACAAACAGGATTGATCTATAGTCCTAAGATTTACAGATTTATATCTATTCAAAAGATACAATGATCCTCAACTTCTCACTGCTATGTTCAATTTCCACTGTTTCTCACAGTTTAGTACTGTGACCATTTCCCCACAAATAATGTTGCACGTCTGAATTCATACTTCATAAAATTATACCCTACAGCACTCTGATTGGAATTCCAATCAAGCTATCATCTTTTACATATCACATATGGTATTTAGGCCTTGGTTCTGCAAGTGCAGAGTGCCAAGTTGACATGTAATCATGACTACACAAAGCTACCAAGTTTTACTAAGATAGTCATCAGCACAGAAACCACATAATAGCACTTGCCCACTTCTATGCAATCTGCTTCAGGTCATCCTGAGGATTCAAAAAGTGAAGATGATCCACTGGTGATCACAGAATACAGTTTTTGTATATACATATAAAAATGAAACTTGAAATTTATAGGAATGTATGAAAAATTCTATAAGCCTAAATTTTATTCATTTAATGCAGGACACAGAAATTTGTAATTTGGATAATATTTCATTGAGTTCATATTTGTATTATCATAAAAATAAAAAAATTAACACAATTCATTACAGAAACAGAAATACCATAAACATCTACTTCTGTATACCTACATCATTCATTTAAAAAAGCTTTGAATGGATTTAGACTTAAACTTGAAACAGTGTTTTAGTAGGGGTTGTTCACCCATTTAAACTTTGAGCAAAAAATGCTCATGGTTATTGACAATGCTTTACATCAAATGAAGCATTCAAATCATCCCATTATCATAACACAATTTTCTGGGCTTGTTTCATGACTTATTGGTCTTGGCACTCTAATGTGTACTTTGACATCACAAAATTGTTTGTCAAGTTGATATGGCAATTTCAAAAAAGGCTTAGAAACTGCAGTGTTGTAGGTGAAAGTAGCTGATGCACTAGAAATTACATGTTAATTGAGAGCTTCCTCAAAATTTCCACAGCTAAACTTGAAACAAATCTTTGAAAAAATAAATGAATCACTTCTTATTGAAAGCTAGTTTTTAACATGAAAAAAATTATGGGAAAACTACTTACCTCATATAGCTAGTGTCTTCATAGATGACTTCACCAGGAGTGACAAGTCTTGTGTGACCAGAAGCTGATGGAGTAATTAATGCTTCTTGCGGTGGGCATTCTGACGCTAATTGGATTTCCATCTTGTGGTGCCAATATAATAACTTGAAATTAATGCAAAATTGTAGAAAAATAATGATCTGAATGACACACCAGAACAAAAAAATCACTAAAAGTTGAACTAGAATGAGCAATAAAAAGCGAAATTTATACCAAAATGAAATACAACCACACTAAAAAAAATCATTCAATTTTTTCAAGCAAATATGAAATTTCAGAAGAATGCAACATGAACAAAATTTCAAATCAATAAGAGCTTTCAACCAAACTACTTACCAAATAAATCTCAATATTTAACCTACAGACTGATTAGAGCAAAATTACATGAATAGAATAAACTTTCAAGAGTAAATAGAAATAATGAAATAACAGATACAGCAGGAATGTGATGATTTAAGATATGATTATTCATATCGTGTGCTGTATACAGAAATATTATTGCACTATAGAATACCATGAGTGTTACAACAGGCCTGCAAATTCACTTCTAAACCTCCAACAAAGAAATAAATTGTACTTGAAGATATAATTCGTCACGAGTTATCTACGATGGCATCTATGCTTAATCTACATATATTCTGAAAGCCTTCCTTCAGGGAGAAATTTCTCAGGAAGGATTGTCGTCATGAACAGGTTTTATTACAGACACCATCCTCCATAGGAATCCATGTTTTTGAGATCACTTGAGAAACTGGGATTTTTACTGTTATTAGAAGTGTAAGAGATCAGGTAAATCCTGCAAAAAAATTAGACTCGTACGTTCACTCGTTCACCTGCTACGGGGGTTTGAGGAATGGGGGGAGGGGGAAGTGGTATTTTATCATGCTACACCTCTCCCATGGCACTTTCTTCATGGCGCGACATTGCTATGTCATCTCCTCTGTCTTTGGATTACTCTATAATGATTTCAGGGGTCTAACATGAACCAAAAATTTAAAAAAAATTTCAATTAGAATTGTTCATGTTTTTTTGTCTTCCTTACATTGTAAACAATGGACTTTGGGTTTCAAAATGCTTCTTCTCTGACAGTTTTTGAGCTACAGTGATGATTTTAAAATCATTGGATGCGGAAAAACAAGGGCTTTCAAAAAATTTACATGGTTTTAAACAATAAATTTATTTTCAAAAGTTATGACATCATAAATCCGCATTTTTCTTATAACAGAGTTTGCTTTTGAATTCTTTTATTTTTTTATTTGAACTGGAAAATAGGGGAAAACCATTCAAGTTTTTGGTATGTCCATGTCTTTCCGCATCCAATGATACCAAAATCAATACCGTAGCTTAAAAACTGTTTGACAAGAAGCATTTTGAACTCCTCCTCCTAAAATGTCCTTTTCTTTGATTTCCATTTTCTTTTCAGGAAAACCACACTTTTTCATGGAAGTTAAGGGGATCGTTTTTGGGGCATCTGCAGTCCAAAGGTCGATTTTCCCGATTTTTGTTTTTATTGCTTTAAATGAGTTAGAGACATGTCCCCGAATGTCTGTAAAAATATCAGGAACCTACCCCAGAGCTAACGTCCCTCCCGGGGGGGGGAGGGCATCCCTCTTACGGACCTTTTTTTTCATTTTTGAACCTAAAGCAATGAAATTTGGTATACTGATAGGAAATGCAATTTTGAATCATTTATCATCAATGACAAAATGCGATTTTCTTGAAAAGAAAACGAGAAATCATAGAAAACGACATTTTTGGGGGGGTTTTCTAAATGCTTCTCCTCCTACAGTTTTTGAGCTACAGTAATGATTTTGGTATCATTGAATGCAGAATAACGTGGACAAAAAAAAAAAATCTGAAATTTTTCAATTTTTTTCCATTTCATTTTTTTATATATTTCATCATTCATATTCCTCATCCCCATCCGAATATTTTTTTATTATTGAATTTAGAGCAATGAAATTTGGTATACTGATAGGAAATACAATTTAGAATCATTTATCATTTATGACAAAATGCGATTTTTTTGAAAAGAAAATGGGAAATCATAGAAAACGACATTTGGGGGGGGGGTTTCTAAATGCTTTTTCTCTGATAGTTTTTGAGCTACAGTAATGATTTTGGTATCATTGGATGCAGAATAACGTGGACATTCCAAAAACTTGAATGCTTTTCCTCAAATTTCCAATATAAAATTTTAAAAATTAAAAAGAAAAAAAATCAAAATATTCTCAAGAAAATTCAAATTTATGACGTCATAACTTTGAAACAAGAATGAATTTTGAAAAACTTCTCAATACATTGTAAAGCCCTTGTTTTTCTGCATCCAATGATACCAAAATCATCACTGTAGCTCAAAAAATGTAGGAGGAGAAGCATTTTGTTTCTTAAAAATAGGTTTTATAAAAAAAGTAACTTATCAAGACGTTTGTCGTTATAACTCCGAAGTTTACAAAGCTAGAGCAATGCGGTTTGTTGCATTTGAGAGTGAAATGTGTGTTCTACCAATAATACGGGGGGATTTTCCAAATTTTTTCTGTAAAGCTTTCCATAGACTTTTTACCCTAAAATTATAACTTTTGCATTTTTGCATTGAGACTCTGACAAAAAAATTCATATAAATTCGGAATGAAATAAATCAAAAATTCCCCCCGTATTATGGATAGAGCGCACGTTTGACTTTCAAATGCAACAAACCGCATTGCTCTAGCTTTGTAAATTTCGAAGTTATAATAAGTTATAATGAATAATATATGTATATATAATTTTATTTTTTTTCAAATAAAAAATTTTCTATGGCCTTATGAAAAAATTTTGTTTAAGATAAGTTGTTACAAATGTAGAGATCTAGTAATCTGCAAATTTTCATAGACGTACGTCCAATAGAACAAAAGTTGACCATTTTGTCAAAATGATTCCCTTAATCAATTATCAATTGCATTTCCTATCAGTTTACTAAATGTCATTGCTCTAGGTTTGATAGTAAAGAAAAAGGTCCGTAAGGGGGACGGTGTCCTTAATATGTAATGGGGGCGATCCACCAGTCTCCTAAACCGTGTTTGAGAATGAGATGGTGCAATCTACCTGTTTCTCTAACCCATATTCTTTTGCATCAGAACAGAGTTATTAAGGGAAGCAACAATTTTTCGGGCCCAAAACTGGAAATGAGATTATTGCTTGAAAATGCTCCTAAACCCTCCCTCTCTTGCGTAGAAACATCACTTGTCCCATTTGGGCAACCCAAGCTCCCATAATTACTTCGAAATTGCCCCCCCCCCCCCTCCCCTGCAGTTGCACTCAGAGCAACCAGCTGTGGCTCTGCTTAGCTATGGTTGGTGGATTCAGAAATTTCTTTGTTTTTTGACAAATGTCCATTCATTAGAGGTTTAGTGGTCTCTTGACCTTCTTAGTGAGTGGTTTTGTGCTTGTCTGTCCTGAGGTATGCCTAGAATATCAAGTGCAGCTGTTCACTCTGGCCGAAGATGCTTTTTTGACTTTGAGGGGCAATTCCAGCTATAGTTTTTTCACCTATGGAGGAAATCTTTTCATCTTTTTTGCATCGTAGGGACAAAGGCGGGTACTATAAATACCAGACGCAGTTTTTTGGTAAGTTGATTAGAAATTTTTTATTGAAAAAAAAATTTGGGTTTCAAAAGCTCTAAATTTTGTAAAAAAAAATCTGAAGCAATTTCAAAAAACTTATGCATTTTTAGATTTGTTCATGGTGAATTGAACAAAAAAACTAATCGTCTCTATGTACAATATTGTCTGAGAAATTGAAATTTTAAGAAATTTGCCTCTGGGTGGGGGGGAAGGGAGTATGGGTAAATTCTTAAGGAGAGCGTCCCCCTTATGAATCCTTGCTTCTGGGATTTCTTGAGAAACTTGGATTTTTGCTGTTATAAGAAGTGTAGGAGGTCAGGTACATCCTGTGAAAATATGAGACTTGTACGTTCGCTCGTTTGCCCGCTACGGGGATTTAAAGAATGGGGGGGAGGGGAGGGGAGGGGGAAGTGGTATTTTATCATGTTACACCTCCCCCTTGCCACATTCTTCACGACTTGACGTTGCTATTTCATCTCCTATGTCTCTGGATTACTCTACAATGATTTTAGGGGTCTAACTTGAACCAAAAATTTCAAAAAAATTTTTATTTGTATTGTTTATGTTTCTTTGTTTTGCTTATAATGTAAACAATGGTTTTTGGGGTTTCAAAATGCTTCTCCTCCTACACTTTTTGAGCTACAGTGATGGTTTTGGTATCATTAAATGCAAGAAGACGCGGGCTTTTAGGGGTGCTAAAATTTGTTTCCTCAAATTTACATTTTCAATATGAAAAAGTGTACAAAATAGGAAAAAATGCCCTTTTTCGGAAATGTCAAAATTTATGACGTCATAACTCATGAGCAATGAATAATTTTGGAATGAATTTTAGCATCCATAAAAGCCCGTGTCTTTCCGCATTCATTGATACCAAAATCATCACTGTAGCTCAAAAACTGTAGGAGGAGAAGATTTTTGAAACCCCCCCCTTCAAACTTTGTTTTCTTCGATTTCCCATTTTCTTTTCAAGAAAATTGAACTTTTGCTCTAAGGAAAAACGATTCCAAATTCAATTTCCTATCAGTGTATCAAATTTCATTGTTCTAGGTTCAATAATAAAGAAAAAAGTCCGTATGGGGGACGCTTTCCTTAACCTGTCGCCACGTCCTGGACTCTTAGAAGGTCGGAAAAGCTAGTACATGTTTCACATCAGCAAACCTAGGGTTGCCATATATGGTCTTAAGCGTCTCGTTGAACGCTATTCACTGGTGTAAGGTAAAATTAGGTGGGGGGAACAGGGAAGGAGAGGTAACAAGCTCAAATCTGTTTGAATTCTTCTGCTCAGTCTGGAGTGTAGCTACCGGCGCTGCACAGCCTCTTAGAAGGCCAGCAGTGTAGCTGAGGCATACCAGCACACACTCTGCCTCTTAGAAGGTTGCCATCATTTTTATTTCTTTATGATTTTTGTTCCAAAAATGGGAGTCCAAATCCACAGATTTACTCCTAGGCAAAAAAAATTACCACCATTGTATTTGGGAGGAAAAGCTCTATGCATATCAAACTCTTTACAAGCAATGAACTGCTTGATAACAGCCTATACACAAAATGAACTCAAAAATATAAACTGTGTTTTACATATAATGCACATAACTCCGGAACTATTAGACCTGAAAAAAAATTTACATACCACAAGATTCAGCAACTCAGAATCTATGAAAATGCATCACAAAAAAACATGGAAGTGCAATAAATAAAAAATGGCCAGTAATTTTCTGATTTCTGTTTTTTGTATTTTACCAAAATAAAAACTCAAATTTCATAGATTTTTGTCGGGGTAGCAGCATTTTTTTCCCCACTGACAGAAAGAGCAACTCTTTCTCTTTGCAATGAACCCCCAATCAAACTTCTAACTTGAATAATGAATGTACAGTACGTTGCACAGTTGACCCATTTTCTTCAAACCTCCCGATAGGTCGACCATGTGGAGACGGGTTAAAACTTTGAGCTATAATGTTTATACGAATGTTATAAACATGCTGTGAACACCTCAGAGCTTATTTCAATTTGGAAGTATTTCTTTTTAGTTCTTGAATATTTTGCGAGAAAAACTGTTCATGGCTTTCAGCAGTTTGCAGAGAGCCATGTGAGAGCAGTTTACAGCAAGTATTAGTGACTTATTAAAGGTAGTGACTTATTACAACTATGGAAGACTTATCTGAATTATTAGTAGTGCATCAGTTTTAGAATGATTAGTAGTGTATCAGTTAGTAAGTTCTGATGAAAAAAATATGAAATCATATAAAGGAAACAATGTGTACTCTGCACTATGGTGCTTGGTAACTTAGACTGACATTTTCTCAAAATATGGGTCATAGACTTTGACGGACAATTTCTCCTACAGTTTGAAGCCATTGAGAAGGTTTTTTTTGCATCGTGGTGAGCAAAGTGAGTACTATAAATGGTAGGAAATGTGTTTTGAAAAGTGGATCAGAAATTTTTTCATTGTCTATAGAAATAGAAAAATTGTTTTTAATATTCAAATAGTTGTCAAATTTTTTTTAGCGAAAACAAAAAACCTTTCCTAATTATCGTGTAGATATTTTAATTATAAATCAAACAAAAAACATTTGTCTATGTACAATATTGGATGAGAAATTGAAATTTAAAATTTTTCCATGGAGGAGCAGAGTATGGGTAAATATTAAAATTCTTAGGGTTACAACTGTCTATTTGAATGTTATAAACATGCTAAGAATACCCGAAAGCTTATTTTTCTCCGGAAGTATTTTTATTCATTTTTCAAAGAATTCATAGGCAAAATTGTTTGTTTCCCTGAATATTAACTGGTAAAGACTAAGTTCCAAAGTGCAGCACAATATTATACGGGTGAATTGTTCATAGCGGCATGATCCAACAAGGGAAGACCTCCAACCAAAGAGCAGGTGCTGAGACCAACAAGACACACCGTAGCCATCACCCAAAGCTGACGTGTCAGCCACAACCTTGAGGCCAAGGGACAGCCCACAATAACAGCGGATTTATCCTCGGACATCTTTTCCTTTTGGAAGTGCCGCTGCTGTACTTTGGCATCTCTTGGCACTGCCTTACTCCCATACCTCCTATCGCTTCTGTATCCCTGTATCGCTGCGCTCTGCCGCCCGTGCAATACGGCAGGCCAGGCTTGGTTCAGCCATTGTAGCTGAGTGGGAAGTTGCTCTAGGGTTGCTGCTGCGCCGAGTTGCTTCTAATATAGTACACCACTGTTCGAGTGGAGAGCGTAATTTGTTAAAAGTTGTTATAAGTAGGTCAATTATTACTGTCCATTTCTGGGTAAGGTCCATTTCTGGTTATTGTTAAGGGTATCAATAACCCTGGATTTTACTTAATTTACCTAATTTTACAAATTTCATTGTTCACATTTTTATTGCCTCTAGAGGAACAAAAATGTATACAGATTTGTAAAATAGAATTCTGAACACATTTGCTATTATGAAAAATTTTGAATTTTGCAATTACAAAAAGTGATTGTGCAAACATAAAATAATATATAAATTTATACCAAACAATTCTCACCCTACAATTGTCAACGTAGAAGCGTGATTTTGGTCTCATTCAACGCAGAAAGACTGTGAAAACAGCGTAACATAGGATCTTTTTGAATTTTGAATTAGAATAAAATTTATGGTTACATTTGTCTTAAAAATTGGTGTTCCCTAAAAAATCCTAAAAATTTCTGTTCCAGCATTTCTATTGCAACTATGTAAACTATAATATATACCAATACATGAAATTGAATTTTGAACACATTTGCTTCTATAAAAAATTTTGATTTTTTCAATAAAAAAAGTTATTGTGCAAATATATATATATATATATATATGTATGGATATATATATATATTTACATATATTTGGCAAAACCCTATCTCTTCTACAATTTTCAATTTTTGGTCTCATTCAATATGGTACAACGGTGGGAACTGCGGAATTCTATTTATATTCTTAATTAGATTTTTATTGTGCAAAAACTAGGATTTTTCTGAAAAACACCAATTTTAAGGACAAATGTAACCATAAATATTTTCTAATTCATGATTTAAAAAGATCTTACGTTACGCTGTTTTCAGTCTTTCTACGTCGCATGAGACGAAAATCACGCTTTTACGTTGACAATTGTAGGGTGAGAATTGTTTGCATAAATTTATATATTTTTCATGTTTGTGCATTCACTTTTTTTCTATTGCGGAATTCGTAATTTCTTATAGAAGCAAATGTGTTCAGGATTACATTTTACATATCTGTATGCATTTTTGTTCCACTAGCGGCAATAAAAACGTCAACAGTGAAATTTGTAAAATTAGGTAAATTAGGTAAAGTCCAGGGTAGTTGACCCGTTAAAAGTGTGTGAATAAACAAAAGGAATGAGAATAGTAATCCCATGACCTAGTAGTGTTAGCTTGTTATTCACCTTGAGACAAGATAGGAATCATAGGTAGCTCTGTCACAACCAAGGTATATTAGCGCTAGCAATCTAAGCTATACTTGTTGATGGTAGAAAGCCTACCTGTCCCCCAACAATTACCTCATTTTGGACAAGCTCTGAGTTTCTATCATTCGCCACTCAAGACATCTTCACGTCTATAAGTCCATTTATAATGCTATTTATTAACATTTTAGTTAGTAGTTCACTATAGGAATCATTTATATTATGTCATTGATTCATTTAAACATATTTTCATGTATGTTGGGATGACTTTCACAGTTCTATTACGTTGTTCAAACAAGAACGTAGCTTAGGCAGATGTCCTCAGACAGCCAGGCGTAAGAGAAGGTAGGCTGTGGAGCGTATGACACTATCAATCAAAGCCAGGAGTGCGTGGTTTAGTACTTATCGCCTCACTTATTCAGGAATAGGCTGTTACTTATTATCATATCTGTGTAGAATTTCCGAGTGGAAATCATTCATAAACTATGTGAAAGTTACCACACTGACAACAATCATCGTTGTGCTGAAGTGCCAAACAGCCACAAATTATGGTGTCCCGGTCATGGAACATTGGGGGCGCTCTTTGATATCAACACAATGGAAGGAATGCATTTTCTTTGTACTTTTCTCCCAACCATTTGTTTCAAAATTAACCAATATATATATTACGATCCTCATGTATTCGATCTCAAGTCATGGTCTTAACTTTAAGATACTTGAAAGTACTTTTGGCTCATATTGAAGCTTTTTGAACATGCGACGTAGTTCATTAGCAATTTCTTACTTTCCTGCGCTCGTGTATACATTGGTGTTCCAGCTAAGTAGCAAATATTACGGACTCGTGATCCAATAACGCGCACCCTAACAAAGAGTATTTTCAGCTATGTGTCACAGGGATTTTGTGTTCTTAGTGACTCACATTCATTTTGCATTTCCATACCCAAATTAATTACTGCAAAGAAAGAGAGGATGATAAGGGGACGGTTCGGGATAAAAAAGTCTGTAAGTTCTCGGTGGATTTTTCTGAGATATCTACCATAGGTGTATATTATGAATATTTTTTTTATTTGTGCGTATTTTTTGTAACCATACATGAAAAAGATTATTTTTTAAAAAACATGAAAAAACATGTGTAACGGAAAATCCTACTCCTACAATTTTGAACTCAGAGAACTGAGAAAAAATTTTTATAGATAGGAAATTGTCTTGTCCAGAGATCCGGTGCAAAAGTTGTTCGATTATTTGATTTTTTGAGTTTTGAGAACTTTTTTCCCTAAAAATGACCCTTTTTTCCACTTTTTTTAATAATTTGCTTCTAATTTTTAAAGTGAATTGAAATTAAAAAAAACTTTTGCACTGGATCTATTTTACCTTTCAAGCGCTTTCGATTGGTATGCTTGCCATCTCTGTACCTTCAAAACTGTGGGAGGAATAGGTTTTGGAAAATCAAAAAGTGAGTTTGCAGAAACACCATTTTTCCATAAAAATTTTTTTCGTTCTTTACTAATTTTAAAATTGAGTCTTACGAGCGATTCTGTACCTTCTTATGTACCTTTAAAACAGTGGGAAAGGATCCATATCAAAAGTCAATAAATACATGTTTCAGAACAGGGTTTTTTTTTCAACAATTTTTTTTTTCAAAGCTGGCTAATTTTTTTTCAATTAACTGTATTGCTTTGTAGCTCTTTTTAAGCCCTTTCGATTGATACAATTGCCATTCCTGTAGCTTTAAAACTACGGGAGGCGTTTATGTTTACATAGCCAGCTAATTAGCTGATGACTCAGCAGCCGGATTCAAAACACAAACACTCAATTACACCATCATAGTTTATCACTGAGTAATAGAATGATTCGTTTGAGTACAAAAGCATTTCAAGTAAGGCCATGAATGAACTCTCATGCTATTCCCGTCAAGAAACACTCAATACTGGCTTGTAATGGGGGGGAAGAGGGAGGCCACCCATCCATTGGTGCACCCCAAGGTCACACTAGTGAGCGTCTTTTACCCCGTCCAGAAGACTAACCAATTGACGTACTTGAAAGCCAATTATATCGTTGGATGCGCAAGAAAAATCTCTATAAAATGAATTTATAAAACAAAAAATGACCATAATCCGAAAATAGACCTGAACCGTGCGCTTAAATGTGAGGGTATTTTAGTAACTACTTTCTCTACTTCAGTCTCATTGAAACATTTAAAAAAGGCCTTGGATTTGACAAATGTCATAACTTTGAAGATCATCATTTTAATCTTCTTATTCTGGTCTCAAATTGCCATCGTAAGCTTTGTGGGGTTAACTCTTCTTACCTTTTTATTCTCGTGAATACACTACGACAACACTAATTTTAGATAAATAACTTTTGTACAGTTGCACCTATGTTGAAAATATTACAGCTAGCAATGTAAAACAATGCTTTTTATGTCTTTAACCCCGATGAACTCTTTGCGCCAGTACTATTAGCGTAAGTAAGAAATATAACCATTTTGTGTTTTGTTATAGCAAATACTATCGTTGGCACACCTTACATAGGGACGAGGGACCGGATGTGGGTTCTCATTGGATGTAGGATATTACCAAATATGAAGCGTAACCAAATGTAGAGGCATGACCGGATGCGGGGCATCACCGGAAGTGAGAGTGAAGTGTTGTCGGATGGGCGAAAGGAATTTTTGGATTTTGGAGTTGATAATTTATTAGAAAAATAATAAGCTCCATTTCCATTTCAGGGCACCACAGATGAAGTACTACAAATTGTGGGAAAGCAACCTTCATTCCACTGCATGGAACCAACAGTTGTGATGCTCATTATAGTCGACAGGAATAATTAAGATCAATATTAGAATGACTTGGCAAACATAAAATAAGATAAATTTTTACTTCTGGCCAAACTTTCAGATATTGAAACTTGGAAATTGAAACACAGAAACTGAAACTTAGTGCCGCACTCCAAATGCAAACGATCCTTTTATACATATTATTGTTTATTTTTTATTAACATGTGCTTCTCTCTAAATCCTGTGTCGACAATTATCATGAGTATTACGATAACCATGTATGAATTTTTTTTATTAACTTGTGCTTCTCTCCAAATCCTGTGTCGACAATTATCATGAGTATTACGATAACCATGTATGAATGGCAATTAAGGATCTAAATCATATATTTCAACACTTAACATGGGTATTACAATAACCATGTATAAATAGCAATTAAGGGTCTCTGTGCTAAGGTATTAGAATGCATTTTTGCTTTCATTTTTCAATACTTGTGCGCACTAATGAAAGTGTTTTTCAAATGAGCGTCGCGAGGATTGTGCCTCTTAGTCCAAAATCAGATTAGGCAAGGAAAGGAACTCAATTTTGTTGTACTTTTCTATCAATCATTTTGTTTCAACATTCTACACGGGTATTACGATACCAATGTGTTATAATCATTTAAGGATGTTAGAGTTAAGGTGTTTTAAAAACCAATGTAAAGACATCTCATGTTTGTACTTTATTGGAGATAAAATGTTTTTCTTTTCTTTTCTTTCTTTTCTTTCTCCTCCTTCTGCCCTCCTGGCAGCCTGCAATTTCTCCCTCAAAGTTGAGTATCTTTGCTCATTCAGTTCAATCAAAAGCGCTTAATTACTTTCTCCTTGTCGTTGCATGATTTAATTATTGCTAGGAGTGTTTTGTTTCAAATTTCACGTATGTCAAATTAGTTCTTCCTTAGTAATAAATGTCATGTGTCAGGTTTACCATTTGTTAGTACCAAATGTCATGTCATGAGAGGTAAAAACTCAAATAACACTAATATTTGAACAAACATTTATAGCCCAAAAAGTTTTTTGAATTTGGAGCGTACCACCTACTCTAAGAAGAAAAGTCCTCTCACTAAGAAACTCCTGGATTTACAAGGCCATTTCACCACGGAGTCCATCTCCATGCAGCGATTTGAGGATCCCATATCTCCAAGCAGTATCATAGGCCTTGTGCAAGTCGAAGATAACACACATGGAGTCGACGTTCTATGAGATTAGTTACCAGGTAGTTCTGAAGGCGCAGCAGAGCGTCTACAGTTTTGCGGTGTTGTCGGAAACCAAACTACGGGATTCACCAGCTCTTCAGTCTTCACCATCTTTTCCATCAGCTTACCAAGACAGCTAGTCAGGGCAATGGATCAATAATTATCTGGGTTCAAGGTAGGCTTGTTAGGCTTTGCAAAAGCCATGATTATTGCTGTTCGCCATTGATTTGAAGATGTGCGTGTGCTCCAGATTTTGTTGTAGATATGGAGAAGGTGTGATATTGCCGTATGATCCATATTCTTTATCATTTGATAGTGAACGCCATCAGGTCCGGGGAGTGTGGTTTTGCAATTTTTGAGGCACAAAAAGTTCCATCATTGTGAGGTGATCATTGTACGAGTAGATGGAATTAGTCAAAAAATCAAGTGGTTGCTGCTCCAGTTGACGTCTGAGAGCTGAGGAGGCATGCTCGCTGTCAACACGACAGAAGCTCCGAGACAACACTTCCGCTACACGCTCCGGATCTGCTGTGATAGAGCCATCAATTTCCAAACACGGTGGCCTGTGTCCCTAATTTCCCTTCATTTTGTTTGCTCTTTGCCATAGGAGTATCAGTATTCAGGCCGGAGACATACTTCTGCCACGATGTCTCACACGCTACATCCTCGATAAGTTGCGCTCGAGCTCTCGCTTGGTTGTAGGCGATCTGATGTGCCAGCTCTTTAGTTCGTTGATAATGCCGTAAGGCTCACTTCCGTTTACCATTGGCTACCGCACACTCGTTCCACCATGGAACACAATATTTCTGACATCCTTCTAGAAACTTCAGGATGGCATCTTTGGCAGCCGCACGCATTGTTCTGACAAAATGATCGACCAACTCATCCACACTGCAACTCTCATCTGGTTCTTCCGTTCACAAACAGGATTCAAAATTTCTCCAGCTGGCCTTTTTAAAATTAGAACGTGGATCCGCGGGTACAGGTTGGTATCGTACCATGGACAAAAGGATAGGATAGCGGTCACTACCACACAGTTGTCATCGTGCACAGTCCACTGCGTATCAGGAAAGATGTCGGGTGCACAGGCTGACACTGATTGCGGAGGAGTTACCGCTTTGCACATGGAAGTGAGTGGAAGCTTTATGGTTCAACAGGCACAACTCGGTAGCATCCAAAAACTCTTCCACTGCTCTACTATGCCGATTATTTATCGAGTTGCCCCAACGAACATGTTTGGCATTTACGTCGCAGAGGATGAACGCTGGTCTTGCTAGCTGGTTATTGAGGGAAAGGCCCTGAGAGTTTAAGGGATCTCTGGGTGAGATAGATATTGCATACGGAGATCATTCGTTGCCCGACACACAAACAGAGGGCTAGGGCTTGTAGTCTAGCATTGATTGCTATTTTGCTGTAACCCACATCTCTCCGCACAAGTATCGCAAGTCCCGTTCCGTGTACCGAGGAATAAACCTCAATGCAATATTTGTTTGGGGTGTAGGGTTTAGATTTCCAAGAAGGCTCCTGGAGGCAAACGCAACATGGTTGGTACTCCTCAAGGAGGGCACTCAAATCTCCATAGTTACAGCAAAATCCTCTAATATTCCACTGGATACAGGTGGTCATGGTTTGCCTGTTTGGGGCATAGCACGCGTAGAGTCCTCCACACCCTCATCCAGAGCGGATGCCAGATCAGGCGGCACAAGGCTTATGGGTCTATCATCCCACTCATGAATTTGCACTGCGGGAGGAGGCTTAGTTGGGAAGCCCCGCGGGATAGGATATTTCTTTATCATGTGCGACGGGATATCATCTGGGACAATTATGACGCGTTCCAGGGAGCAAATATACTGGGTCACAATATGCTTCTCACTATCCCGCTCAGACCTGGACTCTCCGCACGAGGAACCGAAAGGTCACGCCCAGCGCTACCTACAACACGACTCCCACGGCCGGACATCCGCACGCCTGGTCGAAGCACTCTGTCCACTCTTCATGCTGCTTCCGATATACTACCAGGCGAGGCTGATGGCTCCGAAACAGACTTTGCCTGGCTTGAGAGTGCATCAAGAGCTCTTTTGGCGAATCTAGGCGTTTTGGCCACTTTCTCCATCTTGCCGCTTTGGGTCGGCGACGTGCTGCTGTGCCCGCTTTATTGAGGTTATTATTGAGGGTATTGTCTTCAAAGGTTCATTAGATGTGTTTGGCTGATCTGCACTTAATTTTCGGTAATACAGAAGGTTGGATTTCCTTTTTCTTTACTTTTAGGAGCAGATGGTTGTTCTTCGGTTACAGGTATTCTCAAGATGGCCGCTCCACCAGCACCTGGCTCCTGCTCCACTGCAGCATCCCTCAGTTGGCGCCGGCAGGATAGGGAACACAGTTGGCGGGCACCGCTTGGGAGGCTTCAACTTTCTCTGCATACATAATTTGGGTCTTATTGAAACGACTGCCAACCACGCGTTTAACCTTGCCATAGCTGATGCGTTGTTTGTCTGCACCGCTATTTCCTCTTTCAGTTTATAGTAGAAAGAAAACTGAGAGCTAGCAGGTTGTTACTCACCACAGTTGGCATATCAGGAAGATATGGCGCAGAGCAGTTTGTGCTGCTCTCCCGCGCAGTTAACGCACACGCTAGGCTCAACACGACAGAACCTGGCACCATGCCCAAAACCCTGACACTTGAAACAAAGATGGGGCTTCGGCACATACTGATGCACGGAGTATCTAGTCCATCCTACGTCCACGGACTGTGGTAGGTGGCAGCCATCAAAAGTGAGGATGTAGATTGGCGAAGGCATCAAAATGCCTTGCTCAAATCTCTTGATCTGGTACAATGCCTTCACTTTGAATTGCTTCAGTTCCTCCAGGAGGCGATCGTTGCTATACTGCGGGTGGTTGGTGTACCATATTGTACACTTGCACTCATCAAATCTGTCAGGAGAAACCTGCAGGCTGACTCCTGCAAGGGACCGCAGGCCTAAGATAGCCGCACTTTGGTGTTGGTTACGCACCTCAACCAGTAAGCCGCCATTCCGGGTCTCCGTTATCCTGACGCCAAGTCTTCTGCACAGGTGACGATTGGCTTCTATCACGTCAACGTGGCTCATGAGCAATCCATCCTCGGTTTTAATAATGAAAAATCTTTTAAATGCCAAGGGAAGAGTTTTATTTTCATTATCATCGACACTGGCCAGGGGCTCTGCAAACAAATGTTGCCGCCGAACACGGCTCTTGTGTCAGCGCGTCCCATAGGCAAATTTCTTAAAATTTCCACTAATCTGCTAATATTGTACATGGAGACAATTAGTTTTTTGTTCAATATACAATGAACATATCTAAAAATGTCCGAGACAGTTTTTTTATACCGCTTCAGAATATTTTTTACAAATTTTAAATTATCAAAACCCAATTTTTACTTTTTTTTGCAATAAGAAAATTTCCAATCAACTTGTCAAAAACTACTTCAGAGATTTATAGTACTTGAATTGATCTTTGCAATGCAAAAAAGATTTCCTCAATAAGGTAAAAACTGTAACTGGAATTGAATTGCCCCTCAAAGTTGAAAAAGCAGGTCGGAAATGGCATTTCCAACCAGACGCCATTCTAGGTATTTCACAGGACAGACAAGCACAAAGCCACGCACTAAGATGGTCAAGAGACCACTAAACTTCTCTAATGAATGGACAGTTATCTTACAACAAAGGAAACATTTTTGGAGCAACCAACCACAGCTAAGCAGAGCCACAGCTGGTCTCTCCGAGCGCAACTGCATGGAAGGGGGACAATTTGGGGTAATAATGGGGGTTTGGGTTGCCAACAAGGGACAAATGATGCGATACAGGAAGTGTTTAGGAGCATTTTAAACAAACTCAATTTTGGTTTTGGGCCCCAAAAAAACCGTTCGCTTCCCTTAAAAGCCAGTCATCCACAGGTCTCCCAATTCTCACACAAATAATCTTTTGCATACTTTATTTCCTAGCATACCCCCTAAAATATTTTCTCCCAATGGCTTACACTCAGATTTCATTCACATATTTACTTTACCCATTTGCTATTCTGTATTCTCTTGATTATTAACTAATTATTCAACGCAGCCTTCATCATTCATTTTGAAAATAGGCTCCACTCTAGTTCACCTTTAATAGCTTCTGTAGCAATCTATTTTGGAGCATCCAATGCTAGATAGATGTGGTATCTGATTTCTTATCACATCCACTTTTTAAGGTCCCTTCCATTCCAAGCTAGAGCACTCATACCATACATGACACTAGGTACAGCAATGTTCTTCCACATCCCTCGTGCACATTCACACTTGTTTGCTCTGTATCTGGCCACACTACTTGACCGTCCACTCGACTGCATTGCTTTTGCCACTTTTCATCCTTGGTTCTAGTGCACCCATCTTCACTTTTTATACAACCTAGATATTTGTATTCTTTGGTTCTGCCTATTCTGATTTTTCTAATATTCCAGAGTCTGTCTCAGTTTTTTCACTATTTATAGCCAAATCATTACTTTCAAAGTTCTTGAAATCTGTAATATATCCACTCACTATGTCAAGCATCCTTTGTAGTTCACACCCAGATTTGCTAACCACAACCACATCATCAGCATACAACAAACAACTCAGTCTCTCCTTACCAACTTTCAGTTCTATGCCACTCGTTTCAAGTCAAACCAATAATTCTTCTGTGTGCAATCCAAAAAACAAGAGAGACAGAGTACAGCCCTGTCTCACTTCTCTCTAACACTTGTAATTTGCCCAGTTTCCAAATTTGCTAACCTGTAGATAGTACTTGTGTTCTGACACAGACTTATGCAAATTTTACTATCTTTCTGCTAAATCCAATTTTTCTCAACATTTCAAGCAGCCTGAGCTGAGGAAAGTAAAATATACCTTCTTATTGTGCTTTATTTGTTCATTTATTTCCCTCACTACTAACAAATTATCTTCACCACGTCTATCTAGCGTGAAAACATTCTGTTAAAAAAAACATTCCGTTCTTCTTCCAAGACTCCTAGATCTTTAACTATTTCATTCTATGGTTTAAAATACCACAAAAAATCTTACAAATAGTGTCAGCCACGGCAATTGGTCTGTAATTTTCAAGTTTTTTCACACTCTTATGTCCGCCCTTATGCAATAGAACTACATTACACTTGCTCCAGTCATCTGGTACTCTTTCACCCTTCCATATCTCATCAAATAAATACTTTAACATATCAACTACACTCTCTCCTTCGCATTTACAGAAGTCAGGGATTCTATTAGGGCCACTTGCCTTTTCATTTTTCAATTTCTTCAAAAAACTTACAATCTCTCCCCAAATTATTTCATCTTCTGTTTGGAGCTCATGTTCATCAATCAAAAAATTTATGAGTTCATCATCTGTTACCTGCTCATTCCACCAATGTCCTCCCAGTATTCTCCAAGTGCTTTCACCTTTTGCATCCTATCTCGCACACAGGGAAGAATTTCAAGGAACTTCTTTGAGCCAGGACACAATGGCAAATTGGAACTAGATGTAGCAGTCTAGCAAATTTTTGTGAACTATTTCGAAATACCTAAAAATCAAAATTGACACCAGAGCTAATGTAATCTAATCTAAAACTAGTTTTTAACATTTTTTATCATGCAACTAATCAAAATAATGGCTATTATATGCATCGTTTCATTTTCAAGACGAATAATGAACTTAGATTGGATGGGGCAACTGGAGCATCACTGTCCTCCTCAGGTTACATGTGTTTACATACTGAAGAGAGAGTGCAGTGCAGCAAGATTGCTGGCTGCAGCTAAAAGAATGCAAGTTCTGACTGAACGTCACTCTGATTATGAAATGATAATTATTACCATCTATTTTGTTCAAAATGGCCTTCAAATTATTCCATTAGAATGAGAAAACTTTCAGCTGTACAGAAAGGTAGGTCAAAAAACGTTCAAGAGTAATAGCAAATCATTATTGTTCCCTGTGAACAAGACGGGAAAGAATAAATCTATGTTATTCCTACAAAAATTGATTGCTCTTCGGCCTCGTTATAGACAAATTCTGCTCGTTCCATTCAGAAATGAACTTCGGAGAAGTTTCAGTGGCTCCGGAAAGTTGTTTCTCCTGTGCCGCAGCTACCTGGCAGGCTGTATGCAAGGTAGAGTGTAAAACATGCTGTGGAATAGTTATATCATAAACTCCATTTTTCCTTGAGAGGAAGTAAATATTCATATACTATTTTGGTTTGTGTTTAAAGATAAGTTGTATCAAACTTTTTTTGTTTGTTTATATGGTGTCATTAAGTTTATATGGTGTCATGAAGTTAAAGAAACCTAATTTCTGCCAACCTATTTGGTGACTTGTAATTAAATATTAGGCATTAGGGCTAAAAAATGTAATATGAGCAAAGTATAACATCTGAAATGACAGTGGGTATGTTTAAGAGGTATTTGGGAATGAATTTCTTTCTTTGTTCACATTTGTGAACAAAATGCAATGAACGGTTTTTGAGCATAAAGTTCAAAAAGAGAACATCTATGTAAATCAATAAAATCCAGCTCACAGATGATTTCAATATTGATATATGGAATTCATTCTAAATTGAATAGTAATTTGATGTCCGAAAAAATTACTCTACTTAAGTTTTTACTGGATATTTCTCAATTAAGTTAGATGGGATAAGAAAGAAAGAAAACCCATTTACTTCAAAAAAATTTTATACATGAGATGCATTACAATATACTGGGTTTCAAAAATTTCATAATATAAAACATCCTTAATTGATCTCATAAATTTCATATATCGTAACATTATGAATCACAATCATTGTAAAACATATTATTTAACATAAAACTTTTGTTCATTAAAGCCAGTTGATACATTTCCTTACATGATATTTGTAAGTTAGAATAATAAAAGATTTCAAAATTCAATTTTAAATGTTGTACAAAATATTTCCCTACATGACTGTTTTTTTGTTGTTGTTCAAGGCCAAAGAAGAAAAATTGCTTAAAATGATGCAATTAATGACTCTAAACATGCCACACAACTTGAAGAGATGCTGAGTGTTCTATTTACAATTGCAGCCAGTGCTTCGACATTCAAGTGGCCAACCTATCTACAGTCGTTCTGCTGGCAATAATTATTAAATCGTGTCAGTAAACTTTTGAAGGTTAAAAGGTGCGGATGTGCTGGAGCGTTCCTACTTACTTTTATTCTGATTTGGTGAGTTTGCAAATTGTAGTGTTTTACCTCTTCTACTCATAAATAATCGATATTTTAAAGGGATATCATGCAAAATGTGCAGCAGTTGTGTAACTAGTGTTAAGTATATAAGTAAGTCTGAGGACCAAATCTGAGTGAAAATAAGTTTCAAAAACTGTTCATTTTACTGGTTACTTATGTAGTTCAAATGAGGTTTTCTCGCTAGTCCTTTCAATTCCTGTAAAATATTTTAATAGGATTTGAATGAAATATTACATAAAGGGCCTGTTAGTAATACACACTTCTAACTAATTTCTGTCAGTTGTAATAGTTTGAGTTACATCGATACAGCACTTCACGGTGAGAGCTGAATTCTAAAGTTAACATTTTTTCCATGCTTTCTCCATAGTTTTATTTTGCTGCAAGATGATTAACTGTGCATAAAAGTTTGGGTTACTAAAAATGTTAATTTTTGTCATCTGGGCTGGGACTCAACAAGCTCTTGTAATTATCAGCTCATATGTCAATAACATATTTTTTATGCAATGGATACAAATATTTTCAAGTTCTGCTGTAGTTCACCCAACAATAAAAGAAAGCCTGAAAATTTTTGAATGATTCGTCCAGATTCCCCAAAAAAACTAAGTTGGACAGTGCATGAAAAGCGCAAGTAGTCAGAGACTTAGAATTGAGATACATTCATAAACAGTGCTTTGCTGGTCTCTCTTTGTTCTAAGATGTTTTCATTTTCCTGAACATTACATGGAAAGCTCATAGAACTTAAATGATTGATTACTATTGCAGGAGAAAGGCATGGTAATAATCATTTAAGGTTTGAAGTATCATAGGTATGGTAGTTTTGCATATTATGCAATCTAATTTTGAGACTAATTTAAATAGGCACAAAAATTTAACCAAGTGCAAGGAGGTTGAAAACATTTTTGACAAAAATAGGCTTCCTACAAAGGTTTACAATTTTATGTTGCCAAACTTGGTAATAAAGAGATATCAACGATGTGGATGGAAAATAGCTATTTTTGGTTTTGTAGCTTGCTTATATTACTTCAAAACTCAGCTGAACTCAACAATTGAAAAGTTTAGGGAATTTACAATCATTTGCTTGCTATTAGGTAGCCTTATAAATTCTCCATTAGCAATAACCTAACAACTATTGACATTTCAAAAAGGTTTAAGGTTTTTAATCAAATAAATTATTCTTCATGAACAGATTTTGAAGTTTTCAAAACTAAATAAAGATTTGGAAAAAGGGAACTATTTCCACATATGATCAAAAAAATTTTGGAACTTTCTTCCAATTTGTTCCCCTCAATTCTGAAATTATATCCTGCTTGCACATTGCATCCATTGACTACTAATTTGTCAACTTGACCTTCACTACCTCTATCATTACCTTGCATAAACTTATACCAATCTTTATTCCATCCGAATCCTTTTTTCTCAAATTTTCCACTTGGCATCTCTCCTCTACAACTCTAGACTAATTCATCATTTTCTTCACTTTTTTCTGCTGGTCCTTGTACTCATTCCATGCACTCAGCCATTCAACCTCAGTAATTCTATGTCTTGTTCCTTTTTCCAATATTGCATTGTTTCTTGTTTAAAGTCTTTCTTTTCATTCTTCTTCCTTCAACTCACTTGCAAACCTACAGGCATTCCTTTTTCATACTGTACTTTTTTTGCATTTCATTCTACCAATCTTTTGCTATGCCATATCATACAAGGTTCCTGTAATCTCACCGTTTCGGTCATTTACATTTTCGAATCTGTTCCAGTTACATCTGCTCAATTCATTTCTAAATTCTTCCTAGTTGGCAATTTTTATTTGCCATTTTCTTTCACACTGCTGACCTTCTGCATTGACTTTTTGCCACTTCACTTATACTCAAGCACAAGTATTTTATGATCACAATCAATATCAAAAATATCTTCATCTCCAAACATTTCTTTGACACATACTTTTGCACTACTATCATATAGTCAATTGCAGCTTTCCATTCTTTGTGTTGTCATGTATGCAAGCCATTTCCTATTGTGACATTCAGGTTCTCAATTTCATTCTCATCACAGAAATCAATCAATTTTTGTCCATTTGCATTCACAGGCTCACCAATATACCAACATGGCCATTCATGTCACCCATCACAATCAGAGGGCACCTGTAGTGTTCATGCACAATTCATGTTAATATTTCACACTTTTTTACATTCTCTTGATGAGCTAAAATCCCATCAGTTGTCATATCACATAAAATCACAATAACACTTTCTCTGGCACAGATTCTTTTACACTTAATTGTTAACAAATCTTCACTCTCAGGTTCATTTCTAACAAGAATTTCTTATAATTTCTAATTTAGAGCATTCTTGATAATAAGACCAATTCCACCACCTCTTTTTTACCAACTTACATGCTCTTTTCTTATCATAAGGTACCTACCCTTCTTGCATGTCAAACTGACTCAATCATTCATTTGGGCCTCTACTACACCAACACACTCCAATTTCCTATTCTCAAATTCCGCTACAAGGTCATCTAACTTTTCTGTATTCCACACATGCACATTTATAAAGCTAAACCTCACAACACTATTGGACAGTTCAAAACACTCTTCATTTTTGCTCTGACAATTTTTCATTCATCCTGTTCCACCTTCCATTACAATTTAAGTAGCTCTGATCCACTGGACATATCTCCTGAAGTTTCATCTCACCTTCTTGAATAAGGTGGACTCCATCTCTAAAAAAGCATCCAATCTGGATCACGCTATCCCTCTCCAGGAAGCAGGAACCCATCTCACACCTTCTCATACTCTCTGTCCTCATACTCATAATCCTATCATGCACCTCTCTGTTTACCTCTTTTCATACCCTTTCATACTTCTCATTACAAGCAGGCCTCTTCAGGAGACTTGTCACAGCAACTCTGAACTCTAACATTCTTCTTTCGAGCAGTTTCAACCCCTTTCATAATCGTGTTCACTGTGCATTCTTTCCCACATTCAAGCAACCAATTGCCACCTCCTTGCAATACATCATACCTTCATCCATGCCATCTTTCACACTCTCAGCATGCACAAAAATCTTTTCCACTCCCTTCCTTCTCATGCTCCTGCTTCCATTACTGTCACTCATCCTTACAAACCTATCCACATTCTTCACCATACTATCTCATATTCTAATCATAGATCTCACTCTCCTTTCATACTACTCTCTCTCAATTCTTTCACTCACTTCATTCTTTCCATCTACTTCCACTAATGGTGCATGCACCTCATCTGGCACATAAACCGGTTGCTCAATCACTCTCTTCCTATTTGTACTTCTTTCACCAAGCTCATTTGTCTTTGTACTTTCAGCTGTCACATTTACACTATCGTTTGCTTCAACATTCACTGCACTCTTACTCCTTGCATCATTCTCATTCTTTCTTGCTTTCAGCTTCTTTTCACCCTCGAAATCTCTCAAACCAACATTCAGAGCGGTGAATATTGAACTTGATGTGGGTAATGTTAAGGAGATGCAACTAATTGATTTTCAAAATTTTGTTGCTTGTATCATGGTAATTACATCGAAATAAGCAACTTTTCATCTATGCACTTTTTGAGGCAAATGAGTATTTAACGAGTTATAGCGGTAGGTTTAGTTTGGGAAGAGTACGTTTGGGTACTTTCTAATCTATTATTTGCCAGCCCTGTACAGCCTGCAGAGCCTGAACTCACTTCCAGGATCTTTTAGTTAACTAACACAATACAAATTATCACCCAAAAACAACGAATTATAACGGTATGTTCATTTTTGTCTTAGATGGCGCGAATGCGCTCGATCATTCGAGCGTGCCAGAAGGGAGAGTCCATTGTAGTGTTGCCATCCCACTAGCTCAATGAATTACTTGCTGCTTCAAACACTAGAGTTGTGGTCAGTAATTTAACGCTATAACTCATTAACACGTTAAGTGCGGTGTGACCACCGGTGGGCACAGGATGGATTCTTGTAGTGCGGGTGACCCACCGGTGGTCACAAGTGGGTATTTTATATACCAACGAATATTATTGAATCAACGTAAATTTGAATGATAGTTTCCCTCATTTCAATGTTCAGTATTAATATTTAGGACGTAAATAATACACAAATGTATGCTGAAACATTTTACTTTTGCCAAAATTTGAGAACATATAAATTTTTCCTGATACCATTATAAAGGTCATTTTTTAATTCATTGGGCGCTAAGAGCTATAAAAGTCTATTTTTATGCATGTATCCTAGACAATACAGAAAATATACCCAAACAGTAACTAATCTACTGGTCACAATACCTATCTACGACAATGGTTACTTTTATTTATGAATGTTTTACATTGAAACGTTGTAGACACAGGTAAGGTTGATCTTCGCATTGTGCGCAAAACGTGTTCACTTTTCTAGCAGATGCTCTAGGGAACTTGGTTCACATTTCCTAGCATTTTCTGCGTTGTCATTTTCTGCTTCGCTAACTTCATGATAGCTAGATTAGCTTTCGAATTCGTCTGGGCTGAAGTTTGATTCTTCATCATTTCCAGCACATGATGAAGATGAGTCACTCGGCTGATTTTCATCATCAACTGCATTATATCTGCCGTAGAATTTTCTAGAGTCCATATCTGAGGGTGAATGAGAGAAGCATTCAGGTTCTGACACTCTAGTAAATTGAAGTAAAACTTATGATGTGAACAAATACATATATATACTAACCCATGCAATAAAAGCTATAAAATCACAATGTTCACATCATATTTCTACCGTGTTTTCGTCGAAATTGTTGCATATATTTCAACATATAAAACAAAAAAGAGCATAAGTTATAAATGCAAAGAGTACAAACGTCAAACGTATAAACTTCATGCAGCAAGTGCAGCGCAGTCGTACTCAATTAGGAGAAAAAGACGTGTCCACAGGTGGGCACACCGCACTGCAGAGAATGAGTGAAGTTCGCAGTGCGGGATGGCCACCGGTGGGCACACAATTTTATCACACTATTGCGTAGTACTCACCTTCAATAAGTAGCACACAACCTCCCTCCGTGAACGCTCCAGGCAAACTGTTCTGGCAAGACTTGGCATCTACCGCAATGCTGCTATGCACTCCATATCGCGCGCCGCACTTAACGTATTAAATACTCATTTGCCCCAAAAAGTGCATCGATGAAAAGTTGTTTATTTTGATGTAATTACCATGATACAGGCAAAAAATTTTGAAAATCGACTAGTTGCATCTCCTCAAGGAGAACATCTACCCAGAATCCCAAAAACTCATGTTTTTTTATTTTGTTACTTTAATCATCAGAGATATGCTTACTTCACCAGCTGTTAAATTTGCAGAACGATCTGAGCATTACAAGTGGGTGAAATTGGGTTGAGGAGGGGGGAGGGGTCCAACCAGCAGCCAGCCCGCCCAGTAAGGGCATGTGCCACGCTCCTGAAATTCCTATTTTGTGGTTTTTATAGCTCTATTCAGTACAGAACGTTCTGTGCTTCGTGAGAGGGGGAAACGAAGGGGGAAGGGGGTTGATTCGAATGTAGCTGGTAGCGCCAGACAGCCACCGCATTAGACATGAACCAGAAATATCTGGATTATATTGTGTTGGTCTATTTGACATAGAACTCTTAAGTTTACAATCAAGCAAAGCTACACAACGTTCTTTGCTCCGTAAGAGGTACCAAAATCAAGAAGGGGAGAAGCGCGTCGAGGACGCCGCAGCGTGCGCTTCTGGAGCGGTAAAATGTATCTATGATACCCGTTCCAAACGTCTCCTGTTACCTATGGTACAAATTCCTTCAAGGAACAACAACAAACTTACAAGAAAAGATATTCATGTGTTCAGATAGCTTTCAGAACATCAACCGTGTCAATTTTTCTAAGCAATATAGCTTGCAAATGAATAAATAAAAATTTTGGAAAAATATTCTCCCTGAACAGTTGAAATGGGCAAATAGGATTTTTTTTAAATCTATCTCCTCTGAAAGTTATTATTGTAGAGCAATGATTTAGACCTCACTAAATGCCCAAGAAGTGGCTGCATGGCTGGACGGAGAATAAATATGAAATTCACAGTACTTTTTAGTTACATTGAAAAATCTACAAAAAAAAAACTTTCAAAAAAATAAATTGAAGTATCATAAAAACTGAACTTTCACGAAATTCAAATGCATTCTCCGTCCATAAAATAACTTATTTTAACTTAACTATACCAAGGCTGATGACTCCCACCTAAAACTTGGCGTGGTCCGCGTCCGCGAAGCGCCAAAAGAGCCTTATCAAAACTGCCATTAATGCTATTCTTACATGAACATTATTTATGCTATATCTCAAAAACTAAGCATTTGCAAACAAAATGTCATTCGTGTAAAACATCTTAACCCTTTCGATACTGATGGCTACTCCAGTGCCAAGATGGCTAATCCTTCCAGTTTAGGGAATTTAACCTAATTTTAAAGTAATTTAACTAGTCAGGGAATGTTTTGGAGTAAACAACAAAATTAGGGAAATTCCAGGCTTTAATTAAACTAGTTTTTAGACATTCCAGAAGCCTGCACACTTACATTACCATTGGTTACCTCTAAGTTCATGCTACAGTGTCTGTGCAACATATTCAAAAACCTTTTTATTCAACTTGAGGGAATTTTTTCAGGACTTCATTTATTTTTGATAAATTTGGGTAAAAACTTACGAATAATTTCTTCGTAAATTCAATAAATTTATAATCAACGTCAAAAATTTTTGTCGCTAAGCATAGAGCATCAGAGATTCAAAAAATTTAAAACTAAAAAAAGAAGTATGCACTTTTAAGCTAAAAGCACCCACACTAAGACAATTTCACTGACAGTTATGGGTGAGGACAAATTTTTTCCCCTGGAAATTTTTCCTTAAACCATTGGAATTGTTGTACTGAAAGGGTTAAATGTCTCCAATTACCTAGATCTCACAACAAAATTATAAAAATTGTTCACAACATCAAATTCAATATTGACCTTCAGAGCTTTCAGCCTCTCAACCACTTATTCTACTTCTCTCTCACACTATTCAAGCATTTCCCGCATGCAAACACAAGATTGTTCAACTTTCTTAGCCTCATCTTTCTCTAACCATTGCAAGCATCTATATCCACCCTCTCTAAACAAGTCATGTCCTAAATCATCTCATCCATCCTACTTGCACCTTCCTATGACCACTCCTATTTCTTGCCATTCTGAAACACAGACTTCTATCTCAGTACAAACTTTACAAGCAGCAAAGGCATTCACTCCATATCCATTAACACGTTAACTGCGATGGGTTAAACTGAAGTTCAATATTCAATTGGAATTTTAATTCAATTGTAGTAATCTACTTTGAAAATAGCAAACATAAACTGGATTGGGCTTTTGTTTACCTTTCATTAAGTATTTATAATCAATGAGTTAGTGACTGCAGGTGGGTCAGCAGCACTTTGAAAACCACCTAAGGGACCACCTGTGGGTCCCTTTGCAGGGAACGTGTTAAAAATCCAGTTATCAAACATAAAAGGGACAATATGTATTTTAGGTGCCTCACGGAAATTAAGAATTCCGTTCTAAAGAATCACTAAAGGAACACATGTAAAAACGTTTTACACGAATGACATTCTGTTCGCTGATGCGTTATTTTAGAGTTATTCAACTTTTAATTTGGCTTTCGCATGTCAAAGGAAGCAAGCGTGCCTAGCGGAATTTGATAATGAAAGCTAACCCCCTATTACAAACGTAAACAGGTTGGGTCGTGAGGGGGAGCCACAGTTCTTATAGTGAAAATTATGGTAAATCTGAAGGAAAGAACAATAATCGATTTTGTAAATTTTGATGCCTAAGCATAGTTAATTAGATCAAAATAAACAAGTTTTCTTTTATGCACTTTCAGTCTGAAATGAGTATTTAATTAGTTATAGTGGTAAATGACTAACCGCAACTCCAGTGTTTGAAGCGGAAAGAAATTCAATGATCCCGTGGTATGGCATCACTACAATTGAGTCTCACTTCCAGCACGATCGTCATCAAAGACGAAACCAAACCTACCGCTATACCTCGTTAAATACTCATATGAAGAAAAAAGTGTATGGAAGAAAAGTTGTTTATTTTGATGTTATTACCATGATTCAAACAACAAAAATTCAAAAATTGATAAGTAGCTGTTTATTTGAGCGCATTTGTAATCAAAGACGAAACTAAATCTACCGCTATAACTCGTAATATAATCATTTCAGACGGAAATTGCATAGAAGAAAACTTGTTTATTTTGATAAAATCAAATATGTTTAGGCACTGAGAAGTCGGAAATTGATTATTGTCCTTTCCTTCAGATTTACCAAAATTATAAATAAAGGTTAGGTGAAAAATTATAAATAAAGGATGAGGTCCGCGGTAAATTAGTTATAGAAACTCGAGTCTTAGAAGCGGGAGTGCGCGTATGGCAACACTGTCATGGACGCTCACTTTAGGAGCCAGCGCGCCAAACAGCATACCTAGTGGCCGCCATTTTAGAGGTGATGTTAACTCAATTGCGGACGTCACCCTAATGGGTGGTTTAGAACCTTTATTTATAATTTTCACTAGAAGATCTGTGGCTCCCCCTCACGACCCAACCTGATTACGTTAGTAATAGGGGGTTAGCTTCCGTTATTAATTGAATTCTGCTTGGCGCGCTTGCAGCGTTGTTGGAACATCCTGTCCTCTGCGCGCAAAACTAACTTCAAAGTCAAATAATTTGAAAACAATGCATCAGCAAGCAGAATGACATTCTTGTAAAACGCTTTTAAATGTGTTCCTTAACCCGTCTCCACACGGCTGCCCTAACGGAATAAATTTAAAAATGGGTAAACTTGACTGCTGACTCTACATTCATTATTCAAGTTAGCAGTTTTGTTGTGAGTTCATTGTATAGGGGAAGGGTTGCTCTTTTTGTCACTGAAAAAAAAAAAATGCTGCTAGCCTAAGAAAAATTTACGGAATTTAGGTTTTTTTGTGAAATACATGAAAAAGAAATCGGAAAATCACTGGTCATTTTTTTTCAATTGTACTTGACCGTTTTATTATGATGCAGTGTCATAGATTTTTACCTACTAAATCTTGTGGTATGTAAAATTTTTTTCTAAGTTCAATAGTTCCGGAGTTATAAGCTTTTTTTTTTAAATAATCAGTTTATACAGTTTTTTTAGTTCATTTTCTGCATAGGCTGTTATCAAGCTGTTTCATTGCTTGGAAAGAGTTTTATAGGCATAGAGCTTTTTCTTCTGAATGCAATGGTGGTATTGTTTTTTGCTGAGGAGGAAATCTGCAGATTCTGGACCATCATTTTCAAAAAAAAAAATAAACACAAATTGTTAAAACCAACTTTTCTTTCATATCCATGGTAGTATTGCGTATTATTATGATGTATTCTTATAGATTTTAATCTGTTCAATACAATGATACCTTTATTTTTTATCTACAACAAATAGATCAGAAGTTATGAGCAACAACATAATTTTTACAAACAAGAAAAACAAGAACACAACAAAAGTTCAGGTACTCGCCAAATGATGGAAACCTGCCGCTCGCTGCTAGATGAAAACCAAGATGATGATGATCATGACGATAAATGATGATGATGATGAACTTATCCCCTCCCAGCCCCTCCCCTGCATGTAGTATTGCGACTCCTGGTCCCCCGACAACCCAAATCCGGCATATGCAATGGTCTCCCAAATATCATCCAGCATAAACAGCATGAGAGCATCCAGTCCATCAAACTTGTTGGAAATATCAACTTGGATCAATGGATTTTTGGGGTCAAAATCCATGGGACACAGTGAATGCTCTTTTCCTGACTTCTTCCAGGGGATCTTGGGGCACTTCGACAAGGGCTGGATCAGTTTTCTTGCATCAATGATGTTTCCGGCTCCTGTATCCCCTGGAATGTCAGCAACGTTCTTAGCTGCTTGACGTGGAGGCAAAGCGCTATTAGGCCTGCTGCCACCATCCTTGTCACTAGAGAAAACAATGTCAGCAGCGGCAGATGTTGACAAAGAGGCAATAGCAGGCGAGGGTGGCAAGGCAGGTGGTTGTGGCAAAGCAGGTGGTGGCAGCAGTAGCGAAACAATCGTGGCCATGGCCACTAATTCAGAAGGCAGCGGGACCAATGTCGAGGAGGATGCCCCGTCGGTGGAGGGGTCCTCATACTTCTTCAACTTGAAAGCCCTCATCAGGGTGGAGACGGACTAGTCGGGGGCCTTCTCCTCCTTCTGGGACTCTGCATTCTCATCAGCCTACTCCTCGTACACAGCCATAGAGACCCCATCGCTGAGGTTTTCTGACTCCAAATCCAGCTCCTCAATAGCGATTCAAATTTCCTCCAAATTTAAACATTTTGAACGGCAAGGCATAGCTAATGTATCGAAAATGATCTCAGAAACCTATAAATAGAAAATCATACATTTGAAAGTACTGTAACAATAGCACTTGCTTTGTTACACTTTTTTAGCTTTGAAGAGAATACATAAATACTTTATTTATTCATAATTATATAACTGAAATAAATGAAGTTTTCATAGATTCTCATCAAAGCATGAAGTGCATGTGCCTTTGCTATACCCCGACAATGTTTACCAAAATTTCAATGCAATGTCACTTCACTTTTGCACTCAATGAAGCAACCTTCTAAGAGGCAGAGCGTGTGCTGGCATGCCTCCGCAACACTGATGGCCTTCTAAGAGGCCATGCAGCGCCGGTAGCCACACTCCTCACCCATCCTCTTCAGAGGCCACACTGAGTGGAAGAATGCAGACAGATTTGAAACTGTTACCTCTCCTCCCCTGTCCACCTCACCTTATTTTACCTTCCATCAATAAATGGCGCTCAACGAGACACTTAAAACCATATATGGCAACCTTAGGTTTATTGATGTGCAACATGTACTAACTTTGCTAGGTAAATGTTAAGGACTTGACCATAATCGATTTTCCACTCTTTGATCAATAAAGATATTTGATGAGACCAAAATAAACAAGTTTTCTTCAATGCACTTGCCAGCGGAAATAAGTATTTTAAAAGTTATGGCATTAAATGAGTTACCGTAACTCCAGTGTTTGAGGCGGGGAAAAATAAACCGCGCGGTCCGACGTGAAAGTAAACAGGCGTTCCCGCGCGCCAACCAAGCCGACGAAGAGCAAACCCCCTATTACAAACGTAAAGAGGTTGGGTCGTGAGGGGTAGCAACAGTTCTTTAAGTGAAAATTATAAAACTAAAAGAACTGTGGCTACCCCTCACGACCAAACCTCTTTACGTTTGTAATAGGGTGATGCACACTGGAGTTCCGGTAACTCATTTAACGCCATAACTTTTAAAATACTAATTTCCGCCGGAAAGTGCATTGAAGAAAACTTGTTTATTTTGGTCTCATCAACAATCTTTGTTGATCAAAAAGTGGAAAATCGATTATGGTCAAGTCCTTAACATTTACCCTTCGCTAACCTTCTAAGAGTCCAGGACGTGGCGACGGGTTGAGTGATTGTATGGAACGAAATTCTTCATTTCCGTGAGGCACCTAAAATACATATTCACTCAAAAAGGAAACAAGAACGTTACACACTACACTCAAAGTCACTCCATACAATGTCATACACTATACTCATGTGAATATGCCAACTATACCAGTTTTCAGCAAATTCACTTTAAACTACCACAATTTTAGTCAGAGGTTCAGTGGCACACGTGCACACACCAACCAGCCAGTACTCACATCAACTCTTGAATGAAAACCAAGAACACCTTCTTCTTCTTCAGAAAGATCCAGGAGGATCTTGAAAGTCAATGGATTTCTTCAGCAGAAGTCCGTGCAACCTGACAGCTTGTAGGGGTAATCAAGGGCACAAGCAGCTTCTAATAACAGAAAAAAGTCAGGTACACTTATAATGCTGAATCTCACATGCACAAATTAATTACAGTGATCACAAAGTTTTCCATCTATTTGTCATAGTTACGAAAGTTGATTTATGCCTGGACACAATGGCAAATTGGAACTTGATGTAGCAATCCAGGGAATTTCTGTGAACTATTTTGAAGTACCTTATAATCAAAATTGGCATCATAAATTGAAACAAATATAAATTAAAATTAGTTTATATAAGGTTTTAATCATAAAAATAACTTATTATATACATTTTTCCTTTTATACGTAGAAGAATAAACGTAGACTGAATCGAGTGATAGGAGCGTCGCATACTTCCTCAGACCATGTTGCGTAATGAACTGATGAGCGAGATCGCGCTGATGAAAGAATGCGTTCCAAGGAAATGTCATTCATCGTATTAAAAGACACTTTTATACCATATATCTTGCTTTAAATGGCCTTCAAGTTATTTCAATGGAAAAAGGAAACTTTCAGCTTTAGGAAAAGGTAAATTTTTCAGTCAAGATCTCCTTCAGAGTAATAGTTATTCATTATTGTTCCCTGTGAACGAGACGGAGCAGAATACCTTAATGCTCTTCTTACGAGAATGATTCGCTATTCGACCTTGTACGAGACATAAATTAAGCTCGTTCATGAGAAATGAACTTCCGAGAGTAGAGTATTCTTGCTGTTGAGTAATTCTATGGTTATTCCGTTTTTCCTTTAGTGTGCGTAAATATTCACATATTATTTCGATTTGTCTTAGAGTAAGTTGTATGATACTTTTCATATTTTGTTTATAATTAATCACGTCATGAAGTTAACGAAAACCAATTTCTGCCAACCAATTTGGTGGCTTGAAATCAAATATTCAGCATTAGGGCTAAAAAATATAATGTGAGCAAAGCGTGACATTTGAAATGGCAGTGGGTGTCATGAACAGGTACTTTGTAATGATTTTCTTTTGTTGTTCACGTTTGTCATGAATGAAATGCAATTAACGGTTTTTAAGTATAAAGTACACCAAGAGAACATCTATGTAAATTGATAAAATCCATCTCACAGATAATTTCAACATTGAAAAATGTGATTCATTGTAAATTTAGTAGTTATTTGATATCCGATAAAATTACTCTACCAAAGTTTTTACTGGATATTTCTCAATAAAGTTAGATGGCATAAGGAAGAAAGGTCAATATTTACTTTAGGTCCGGCAAACGACCACCATGGGCGCCGCCATCTTGGATTCGATGTAAACAAGATTGCGGTCGTCACCCTAATGGGTGGGTTAGAAGCTTTATTTATAATTTTGGTCAATGTGAAGTTTCACGCAATCACGGAAATTAATAATGATATTGCAAACAATCACTAAAGGAACCCATTTAAGAACGTTTTTCAGGAACGACATTCTGCTCGCTGATGCTTTATTTTCGAGTTATTGAACTTTGAAGCTGGCCGTCGCGCGCCCAAGGAAGCGAGCGTAATTTAATTAAAAACGGAAGCTAACCCCCTATTACAAACGTAAAGAGGTTGGGTCGTGAGGGGTAGCCACAGTTCTTTTAGTGAAAAGTATAAATAAAGCTTCTAAACCACCCATTAGGGTGACGACAGCACGACGGCCAACTAACATGGCGACCACCATGGGCGCCGCCATTTTGGACCCGATGTCAACAAGGTTGCGGTCGTCACCCTAATGGGTGGGTTAGAAGCTTTATTTATACTTTTCACTAGAAGAACTGTGCCTCCCCCTCACGACCCAACCTCTTTACGTTTGTAATAGGGGGTTAGCTTCCGTTTTTAATTAAATTACGCTCGCTTCCTTGGGCGCGCGACGGCCAACTTCTAAGTCGAATAATTTGAAAATAACGCATCAGCGAGCAGAATGTCATTCATGTAAAACGTTCTGAAATGTGTTCCTTTAGTGATTCCTGGGGTCGGCATTATTATTTTCCGTGATTGCATGAAACTTCACATTGACCATAATTTTTGCTATAAGAACTGTGGCTAACCCTCACAACCCAACCTCTTTACATTTGCAATAGGGGGTTAACTACCCTTATTAACTAAATAATGGCACCGGCGCGCGCGCGCCGGCGCCAACTTCAAAGTACAATTATTCAAAAATAACGCATCAGCGAGCAGAATGTCATTCTTGTAAAAGGTTATTAAATGTGTTCCTTTATTGATTATTTGCCCCCAAATTATTAATTTCCTTGCCGGACCTAAAATAAATATTGTCCGAAAGAAAGAAAACCCGTTCATTTACAAAAATTGTGATACATGAGATGCCTTACAACATATTGGGGTTTAAAAATTTCCTAATATAAAACGTCCTCAATTGAAATCATAACAATTTCATATACAATGAAATTATGAATCACAATCATCGTAAAACAAAATATTTAACATTACACTCGTGTGTTCAGTAATGCCAGTTGATACATGTAAGTTACGATAACATATTTCAATTTTGAATGTTGTACAAAAATTTCCTACATTACAGTATTTTGTTCTTGATCAACGCCTATAGAAAAATAAAGGATTGATTAATGTTATATATAGGAAATTGAAATATCCGGAGTTTCGTAATGGGAAAATTCACCGTAATTTATTACGTCAAATGTCAGAACGACATTTAAACAAGACTAAAGCACTAAAACTAAGGGCAACAAAGGTAAGAGTCCTTCAGAGCCGGTCTTCTGGGAGACAGGCGGGCGGTCCACTTGCGATCTCTGACTGCTGTCGTAGGAAGCAAGCACCCGTGCTCTGTGGAGTTAGTTGCAGTTAGATACGATATAGTGTTTAGTCTTAGGTTTAATACGGTTTATCGTTGTAAAATAAGTTTTTAGGTAATAAGTTTATAAGTTTTTTAAGGTAAGTTGTAAGTTATAAGTTTTTTAAGGTAAGTTATAAGTTATAAGTTATAAGTTTTTTAAGGTAAGTTATAAGTTATAAGTTTTTTAAGGTAAGTTATAAGTTATAAGTTTTTTAAGGTAAGTTATAAGTTATAAGTTTTTTAAGGTAAGTTATAAGTTATAAGTTTTTTAAGGTAAGTTATAAGTTATAAGTTTTTTAAGGTAAGTTATAAGTTATAAAGGTAAGTTTATGCGTTATAAGTTAGTTATTAAGAATGCATGGGGAAACGTCGTCCTAAGTACCCAGCTCACGGCATGGCAAGTAATTGGTTACTGAACTAATAGTTCACCAACCTCCAATAAGCTCGTGAGCTTCAGGATGTGCCGGGAAGCGGAGTCAGGCGAGTGGATGGTGAGCGGAGCGGTCAGCAGCAGGTAGGATGCCTTAGCCCGTCATCCCCGTCCGCTCGGTCCTCGGTGGAACGGAGAAGCGCAGCATAGCGATGCGAAGGAAACCCCACTGGCGTCCCTGCGTTGGCAGCACGGGAGATTCCGCTGGGGATGCAGGGGCCGGTGGAAACGGCAAAGGCTGTGTAGGCTCCAGTAATAAAGTTGAAGTTGTGAGGTCAATGGCTGGAGGCGATCTGAATCGGCTTCGAGAAAATTTGAGAGGTCAGTTCAGTTTGGCTCAAATGGTGTATTCAATTGGCTGTATTCAGGATGGCAAACTAAAGTTCAAGAAACCAAATACAAGCCTAGAGCTGGGTTATGGAATTTTTATATATTAATGTAATAAGTTTTTTCTATATCAATTTCAAAGTTAATATTCTGAGATTAAGTTTTACTTATAAGTTAAATGTTAATTTAATTTTATTCCTTAATTTTAAGTTCACGAGGAAACAAGCTTAAATTTAATCAACTCTAAACGATTACAGGATAGCCTGTAAGATTTCTGTACAACGCCAGAGGAGAAAAATTGTTCGAAAAAAATACAATTAATGACTCTAAACATGTTTCGCAATTTATGGAGACATTCTTCTTCTTCTGTTGGTGTTTATTGGAGCTTCGAAGAGGTCTCCATGCAGCTCCACGACTGAGCGTTTGTTTTTCTCGTCAGAGCTGGGCCTGGATTCAACAGAATGGAAAGGAGTTTCAGCAAGATGCTTTTGGTAGTCATCCTTATTTACATATTGCATGTATCCATATGTATTCAACTTATTTCATTTCTATTTTATCACTTCCTCTTATTTGTACTTTTACCATAATAGACATGCAGCGCAGTACTTAAATTGTATGTTAGTAACTAAGGCATGCCCTAACTTGAGTCACACATGAGTATACCGGACTTATTTGAGACATTGAGTGTTCCATTTACAATTGCAACCAGTGCTTTGATATTTAAGTGACCAACCCATCCGCAGTCGTTGCGCTGACGCTAATTATTTATAAATCGTGTCAGTAAACTTTTGAAGGTTGAAAAGTGTGGGTGCGCTAAAGCGTTTCTACTCACTTTTATTCTGATTCGGCGAGTTTGTCAATTGTAGTTTTTAACCTCTTTTATTCGTAAGTAATCAATGCTTTAAGGAGATGTTCGGCAGAATGTGCGGCAGTTGTGTCACTAGTTTAAAGATTTGTAGTCTTTATATAAGTAAATACACATGCCGGTGTATTGCCTAACATTCTGAAGGCCACAAAATTATTATTTATTATTATTATTTTACCGGTTACTTACGCAATACAAATGAGGTTTTGCTTGCTAGTTATTTCAATTCCTGTGAAATATTTTAACAAGATTTGAATGAAATATTATCGCGTATAGGGCCTGTTAGAAATACTCGCAACTAACTCATTATTGTCAATCGTAGAAGGTTGAGTTACATCGAAACAGCGCTTCATCGTATGAAAATGAATTTTAGAGATATCATATTTTCCATGCTTTCTCTATAGTTTAATCTTGCTACGAGTAGGTTAACTCTGCATAAGAGTTTGATTTTAAAAAAGGTAATTTTGACGACTGGTACTCAAGAAGCTCTTGTAAGTAACAGCTTATACGTCAATAACACAGTATCAATTTTTTGAAATAAATGCAAATATTTTCAATTTTGTTGTGCTTCACACAACGACGAGAGAAAGCTGAGAACTTTAAAAGGATTCGTCCGGATTCGCGAGAAAGACAAAGTTGTACAGTGCACGAAAAGCCCGAGTAATCGAAGAGTTTTATATTCTATCATTATCAGTGATTTGCAGGTCTCTCTTCGTTCTAAGATGTTTTTATTTTCCAGAACATTGTGATGAAGCTCATAGAACTCAAATGATTGATATTGCTGGAGAAAGATTTGAAATTTTGAGTGTTACGTAAATTAATTTTGAGACTAACTTAGACAAGCACAATAATTTAAGTAAGTGCACGGAGGTTAAAAACATTATTGAAAAATAATTTTTCAACAGAGGTTTACAATATGGTATTAAAATTCGTATATTTTGGAAACAGTCTTTCTTTCAAGCATATTTCATTAAAAAGTACGCCGTTTTTATTTTTGATTAGTTTTTTATTAAGATTTTCTATTTTCCTGAATATATTCCTAGCATCATTGCTAAGAAGGTTAAAAAGGTTGCTAATAGTCGACGCGTTTCGGCGCTCTTGCACCATTCTCAAGCTATGCGAACAAAATGCAGCTATGATTTCTGGGGTGCTTCTGTAATGGCTGCTCGGGATCAAATGAAAGGTAGGGTGGCAGAGTCGCCAATGTGGATTGGCTTTGTTGGCGGCTTATGTCAAATCGGTGGGGCGTACAGTCGGTTGACGCGGCCACGTGCAACTCACGCGGTCAGCGTCAAAAAAGTTTGAGAATGCAGTGGGTCCCGGTGCTATGGTTGTTAATTGTTGTTTTTTTCTGTTCTATCAGTATTGCTTCTACAATCCGTAATCTATTGAACCAATTTGGACAACAACCCAGATATTAGACAACAACCCAGATACAAAACCAGCTCTATACTGCCGCTATGTAGACGACTGCTTTTTGGTTGTTGACAACATTACATGCTTGACCAAACTCAAAACAATATTTGAAGCAAATTCTGTACTAAAATTCACACATGAAATTGGCACAGGAAACCATCTTCATTTCCTCAACGTCCAAATCAACCTGAACAACAACAACCATACCACATCCGTTTACCAAAAACCTACCAACACTGGAATTTACCTACATGGTGAAAGTGAAACACCAAAAAGATATAAAGACAGTACGATAAAAGCGCTCGTCCATCGCACATACAAGATATCTTCCACTTGGCAGCTGTTCCATGAAAGCATAACAAGGCTAAAGCAGGCATTCATTAATAACGGATACTCAAACAAATCCTTTGATAACATCTTGAAAGAATATATACAGAAAATAAACAAAAGCACCAACCAAAAGCACTTTGTCTCCATACTAATTAACTTTTAATCTAATCTACTTCGCTTTTGTTCTTTAACTCTCCTTTGTTTTCACTTCTCTCTCTCTCTCTCTCTCTCTTCCGTTAGGGAAGCCGGCGCCCCGTACCACCGACCTCGTGCACGAGTGTCTCAGTTCCCCGTTTTCCTAATTTTAAGTTTATATATAAGTAGTTTGCTTTCTGCCTATTCAAATTATAAATAAGTGTCATGATACGCGTTTTAAATCTCAATATTAATTTAGGAAAGTCGATGAATGAAAAATTCTAGAACGTTTCGACCTCCAGAGTCATGATCAACTTTGATTATCATTGACTTTCCTAAATAAATAGTGAGATTTAAGGCGTGTTTCTCGGCGCTTATATTTATAACGATTTTAAGTTGTGGTCACATCCAAAAACCTGCGCCTGCCATGCCTGCGCAGTGGGCTGTGGCTACAGCAGCATCAGAATTTGACTTCATTGCATTGCCCTCAATCATTTCTTTTCGACTAGAGACATGGGTATTAAAATACTCATGTGTGTGTATCATCTAGGTGTATTAACTTTGAGATACTTCAACAACCAATGACGGTACTATCTTTTTTGTACCATATTTATTGGAAATAAACTGTTTTTTCTTTCTTTTTCTTCTTTTTTTCTGAAAAGCAGGAGTTGAAATCAACCGAAATTTTCATACAATTGTTAAGTTATTGCCAGGCGGTTTATTCTGGCCCGAACCAACATTTCAGATCTTTCTGCATTTCGGAGAGAAGCTCTGCTCTGCCTGAGGCCGGGAGAGCTGTGGGACTTGGTGAGAGGCGCTGGGAGACGGGCTGGGGACTTGGTGAGAGGCGCTGGGAGGCGGGCTGGGGATTTGGTGAGAGGCGCTGGGAGACGGGCTGGGGACTTGGTGAGAGGCGCTGGGAGGCGGGCTGGGGACTTGGTGAGAGGCGCTGGGAGACGGGCTGGGGACTTGGTGAGAGGCGCTGGGAGGCGGGCTGGGGATTTGGTGAGAGGCGCTGGGAGACGGGCTGGGGACTTGGTGAGAGGCGCTGGGAGGCGGGCTGGGGATTTGGTGAGAGGCGCTGGGAGACGGGCTGGGGACTTGGTGAGAGGCGCTGGGAGGCGGGCTGGGGACTTGGTGAGAGGCGCTGGGAGACGGGCTGGGGACTTGGTGAGAGGCGCTGGGAGACGGGCTGGGGACTTGGTGAGAGGCGCTGGGAGACGATCCCCTTTCCTCTCCCCAGCAGCGGCGGCTGCACACAGCTTCACGTGCCTCACAGCTGTTCGAACTTGAAAAAACTATTGCTGATGTTTTTCTTCATAATCTAGAATAGTTGAACAGAAACTGATTTTAGATGAGCTGGTGGGAGGTGATTAGTAAATATAGATCAGAGATCAGTAAATCACCCTCAGTATAGGTGATCAGTAAATATAGTGGCAAATGTTTTTTCTGTTGACGCATTATCAATTTCATGTATTTGATTACGATGTAGAGTTTGTATTTCGTTTGTTATTATTTATTTGAATACATTATGGTTCATTACATCACCGTCAACCTTTACGAGCGTACGTGTTCACAAGTTATGAATTTGTATAAGAAACAAAAAATTCCATTGAATAACAAAAAATTCTATTGTCAAAACAAATGTTCACTTTGATTAAATCGCAAATTCACTAAAAATTTAAAAGCGAAGCAAATGCTAAGAAAATTACTCATTTTATTTAAATGAAAGAACAAAAAAAAATCGAAAACATTTCGGAGACCAGCTCCATCATCAGTTCTGTAAAATACAAAGTATAATCAATCTAACGTAAGCATGAAAACACTGTTGATACTAAATTCTAATGATGGAGCTGGTCTCCGAAACGTTTTCGATTTTTTTGTTCGTTCATTTGAATATAAATGAGTAATTGTCTTAGCATTTGCTTTGCTTATAAAAAAATCCTATTAAAAACTGAAATTATATTCGATTGTTAAATATTTCCTGATGAAAGAAGCACGTATTTGCACAGGCAAAATAGAATGCATAGTTCTAGTATAATACTTCGTAGTATAGTTTTTGTTCAAAAGTCCAGCTATGAACCGTTTCGTGTAGTCTTTAATGAAGTAGTCGCACGATTCTTCAGCAACTTCCTCCCATTCCTCTTCACAAATTGTCTCCAAATCTCCCATGCCCGCTTGAGCTCTAGCATGAATTTTAATTTTCAAATATCGTCACAAATTTTCTGCGGTGTTCAAATCTAGCTCCTGACTTGGCCAATCTAGTAACTTGATTAGTAATTATAGTAATTATAGTAATAGTAAGTAATTAGTAACTTTATACTCTCATTGGCAGGACATGGTCCCCTCAGGGGGACACAACTATTGTATCCAAGGGAATTAGCGCTCCCTGGAGGACTATGTGAGGTCCCGAACTGAGAGCTAGGTAGGCCTTCTTTGTGTTGAAATGAAAGTTTTTGTTATGTTAAGTACCACCTTTCGCGGTTCACTGCTGTCCTGTTTTTCAGCACCTCTAACTTTCTTCTTCAACTTTTTTGTTTCATGAACTTCTTTCTCAAATTACTGTTTTTATCTCCCTTCTGCATAGATTCCCCATTCTCTTATTTCCATACCAAATGGTGCCTACCTCCCTCTCTTCGATACGCTCTTTTTTGTAGTGGTTAGGGAGGCTTAAACTAACTTATAATCTAATCTGGCAAGACATTGTTTGGTAGACTTCACTTTGTGCTTAGGATCGTTGTCCTGTTGTAAGAAACACTCTTAATGTTATGCTTTTCAACGTAGGACTGTAAATTATAAATAAATAAATTATAAATTAGGTCAATTAATTATGATTGTAAATAAATTACAAATTATACGTAGGACTGTAAATTACGTTCAGAATGTTTTGATCTTTCCCTGGCCTCATTTTATCACCTATAATACACGTAAGTTGCCGGTGCCACTCGCAGAGAACACCCCACACCGTGATGTTGCCACCTCCAAACTTTACAGGTAATATTCCTATGTTATTCAGTACTTTAAAAAGTGAATATTCCTGTATTATTCAGTACTTTAAAAAGTGAATATTCCTATGGTATTTAGTACGTTAAAAAGTGAATATTCCTATGGTATTTAGTACGTTAAAAATTGATTATTCTTATGGTATTTAGTACATTAAAAAGTGAACATTCCAATGGTATTTAGTACGTTAAAAAGTGAATATTCCTATGGTATTTAGTACGTTCAAAAGTTAATATTCTTATGGTATTTAGTGCATTTTAGTATAGTACCTCTATTTTTTTCAGTTCATGTTTGGTAGACCACATTCCATCTATCTTGCCTATATTATTTAGTACATTAAAAAGTTAATATTCCTGTAGTATTTCGTCCAAACAATTCAATTTTCGACTCGTCAGTACATAGAATACTTTCCCCGAATGCATCAGGTCACTGATCCCATCCGCTGAGTATAGCTACCTATCTCCTCCGGGAGGCACAACTATTGTATCCATGGTAATTAGCGCTCCTAGGGGGAAAATGTGAGGTCCCGAATTGAGAATGTTTCTCTTTCGCTGGAAAAGAAATGTAACTTGCTTTTGCTTTAGGTTCAGAATCAAGTTTCAAACGCGCATCTTTCTGTCTTTTGCAATGGTCAACGCAGGAGGTTTTCTAGAACGAGACGCGAGTTGGCTGCTTCAAGTTCATTGTTGATAGTTGGTAGTGACACAGGTACTGAAGCCATTGAATCTTATAACTCTTTTTTCTTGCTGTCATTGGGTTATTACCAGTATTTGGTGTCCTTTTCCTTATTAAGCACCCCTCAGGGGGACACAACTATTGTATCTATGGGAATTACCCCTCAGGGGGACACAGCTATTGTATCTATGGGAATTACCCCTCAGGGGGACACAACTATTGTATCTATGGGAATTACCCCTCAGGGGGACACAACTATTGTATCTATGGGAATTACCCCTCAGGGGGACACAACTATTGTATCTATGGGAATTACCCCTCAGGGGGACACAGCTATTGTATCTATGGGAATTACCCCTCAGGGGGACACAACTATTGTATCTATGGGAATTACCCCTCAGAGGGACACAACTATTGTATCTATGGGAATTACCCCTCAGGGGGACACAACTATTGTATCTATGGGAATTACCCCTCAGGGGGACACAACTATTGTATCTATGGGAATTACCCCTCAGGGGGACACAACTATTGTATCTATGGGAATTACCCCTCAGGGGGACACAACTATTGTATCTATGGGAATTACCCCTCAGGGGGAAACAGCTATTGTATCTATGGGAAAAACCCCTCAGGGGGACACAGCTATTGTTTCTATGGGAATTACCCCTCAGGGGGACACAACTATTGTTTCTATGGGAATTACTCCTCAGGGGGACACAATTATTGTATCTATGGGAATTATCCCTCAGGAGGACACAATTATTGTATCTATGGGAATTACCCCTCAGGAGGACACAATTATTGTATCTATGGGAATTGCCCCTCAGGGGGACACAATTATTGTCTCTATGGGAATTGCCCCTCAGGGGGACACAATTATTGTCTCTATGGGAATTGCCCCTCAGGGGGACACAACTATTGTATCTATGGGAATTACCCCTCAGAGGGACACAACTATTGTATCTATGGGAATTACCCCTCAGGGGGACACAACTATTGTATCTATGGGAATTACCCCTCAGGGGGACACAACTATTGTATCTATGGGAATTACCCCTCAGGGGGACACAACTATTGTATCTATGGGAATTACCCCTCAGGGGGAAACAGCTATTGTATCTATGGGAAAAACCCCTCAGGGGGACACAGCTATTGTTTCTATGGGAATTACCCCTCAGGGGGACACAACTATTGTTTCTATGGGAATTACTCCTCAGGGGGACACAATTATTGTATCTATGGGAATTATCCCTCAGGAGGACACAATTATTGTATCTATGGGAATTACCCCTCAGGAGGACACAATTATTGTATCTATGGGAATTGCCCCTCAGGGGGACACAATTATTGTCTCTATGGGAATTGCCCCTCAGGGGGACACAATTATTGTCTCTATGGGAATTGCCCCTCAGGGGGACACAACTATTGTATCTATGGGAATTAGCGCTCCCAGGGGGAAATGTGTGAGGGCCCGAGCTGAGAGTTAGGTAGGCCTTCTTTTTGTTGAAATAAAATGTTTTTGTTATGTTAAGGACCACCTTTCTTCCCCTTTCACTGCTGTCCTGTTTTGTAGCAGCACCAATTTTTATCCAACTGAACTTCCTGTCTCTATACCCTTTCTGCATAGATTTCGGCGTTCCCTTGTCTCCATATTAAATGGTGCCTTCCTCCTTCCTCTCTTCGAAACTATCTTATTTTTAGCAGGCTTTAACTAACATTTTTATATAAATATAATTTTTTATAATCTATTCTAATTTTTGTTCCTTTGGTAAATTTTTTATGCAGACACACTCAAATAAAGGATCAGGCACGTGCCGTATTTGTTCAGCATAAATATATAAAGTACTCCCTCCCGTCGGATATAGTTGGTCCATATCAATGTTGAAGTTGTTTGGAAATACTTGCAACAAGACAATAGTAAACATTTAAGGAGGGAGACTTGCAAAACTGCTGGTCGTAACAAAACTATGAACTTTGCTCTGTAATGCAGTTCATGAAATCGATAATGTATAAACATCGATGAATAACAGTTTTTAAACAAAAAATAAATAACAAAAAATCTGCATTGTAATAAAATACATGAAATCGATAATGCACCAACAGAAGAAACATATTTGCCATTATATTTACCCAATACTTGTTAACACTTTGACTGCGACGTGCGCCACCGGTGGTACACGGAGGTAATTTTCACAATGCTGCTGACCGACCATGCAGTAGTCACAAACTCAATTTTCATAAATACTTAATCAAAGCTAAATGAAGGGCACGATGCAGTTCATGTTGGATTTTTTAAAATTAGTTTACTGCAATTGATTTTAAATTTGAGTTTGGCATTGAACTTAATATTTAGTAGTCGCAGTCAAACTGTTAATTTATTCTTCAATTCTTCTGAGATCTGAATCGAATTTGGAAGAATTCCTTTCCTTTCTATTTGTACTTTCAACAGATGTTGCAGCCTGCAACTGTCGCCGCCGTCAGCCGAAGTAATCTGTTCTGGTGACTGCTGCAAAGTAAGGAGAATGTTGTTCAATGTTGATCTGTGGAATTCCTCAAATCTATCTCAGTTTCAACTAATCCATCCTGCTGCTCCTTGATGTTGAAGGTATTGGACGCAACAGCCGAGGGGCTGTAGGCCTCTCCAGCAGTGCCCGCAATGCTGCTCTTCTCTCTGTGTCTGTCAAGTCCTTTGTTTTTCTATTATATACTTACTATTGGTATCGCACCTCACGAGGGGAAAACTCTTGTATCTAAGGGAATTAGCACTAACAGGGGGAAAATGTGAGGGCCCAAGCTAGGAGTTAGGTAGGCCTTCTTTTTTTAAATAAAACGTTTTTCGTTATGTTAACACATTTCCTGCGAAGGGACCCACCGGTGGTCACTTAGGTGATTTTCATGGTGCTGCTGCCCCACCTGCAGTCACTAATTCAGTTTTAATTAATACTTAATGAAAGCTAAATGAAGGCCCGATCCAGCTAATGTTTGCTTTTTTCTAAGTTCATTACCACAATTGACTTTAAATTTGAATTGAATATTGAACTTCAGTTTGACCCGTCGCAGTTAACGTGTTAAGGATCATCTTTTTTCGGTTCCCTGCTGTCCTGTGTTTCAGCACCTACTACTTTCTTCTTCAACTTTTGTCTTGTTTCATGAACTTCTTTCTCAACTAACTGTTTCTATGCCCCTTTTGCATAGATTCCGTGTTCCTTTATCTCCATACTAAATGGTGCCTTCCTCTCTTCGGAACGCTTTTTTTGTAGCGCTCTGTGAACTCAACTTACTATTCCTTCTCCTCTGCTCCACAAATGTCCGTTAGCTACGTGTTATTTCTTCTGGAAATCTTCTAGTCTATAACAATAGGCCAGGGGGTGAGTCTCAAAGTGGGGTCCGCGGAACTTTGACGGGGGGTCCGCCACTTTTAACGAATTACCCAGTGGATGCAGTTAAAGTATTTATTTGTTTATAACTTTCGAGGACTGTTGATATCATGAACCAGTGCGTACAATGTATATATTCAAATATTCCTAAAGGAACTCATATGAGGGGATCCTCAGCTTATTTGTGTGTAATAAAAGGGGTCCTTCGTTGAAAAAAGAGGTCCTACGTTGAAAAAAGGGGTCCTTCGTTGAAAAAAGGTTGAGAACCCCTACAACGGCAGTCACCGCTCCCAGGCGGGCATGGTGAGGGTCCGACCTGAAGGTAAGGTAGGATTTTTTCTGAGAAATATTTTTTTTGTAATGTTTTGGCCCATCATTTTTCGGATCACTGCTATCATATTCTGATCAGCTACTATTTTTTCAATTTTTATTTTGTTCTGCGAACCTCCTTCACGACTTTCAGTTTCTATCTATGTGCAGGGTCTCTGGTGCAAGCATATACCTTGTACAGAAATCTCCGTTCCCTCATCTCCATATATGTACCTAATGGTGCCTCATTTCTTTCTCTTCTGAACACCTTTGTTGTGGTTAGGGAGGCCTGATCAAAATAATCTAACGTCATTTGAGAGTTAGCGCTCCCGAAGAGAGAAGTGATGTCCCTATCCGAAAGGCTTGTTTCTATAAAAAAGAATAGTTACTTTTTGTCTAGGATTAAGTTTTTGTTTCTATTTCTTTCCCCAGCACTTACGATTTTACTCTTTTGCTTATATGTACAGGGATCCAGACCCTTTTAATTTGGCTTTTTGTACGTGCAGGGTTCCTAATAAACTAAATGGTTCCTTCCTCTTTCCTTTCTTGGGAAGGCCATTGTTGTACTTGAGTAAACTGATACTTGATTACGATCTTGTCTAATTTTAGCGCGTAAAGTTTTAATTAACTCAAGTTTTAATTCGTGTTAAACTTCCTAAATCAAAGTTTTGCCCCAGATTATTTCTCCCCTTCCTCTGTATGAAGAGAAATGCATAATTACCCTAGAGTATTTCTCCCCTTCCTCTATATAAGAGCAATGCATAATTACCCTAGAGTATTTCTCCCTTTCCTCTATATGATGAGCAATGCATAATTACCCTACAGTATTTCTCCCTTTCCTCTATATGATGAGCAATGCATAATTACCCTAGAGTATTTCTCCCCTTCCTCTATATGAAGAGCAATGCATAATTACCCTAGAGTATTTCTCCCCTTCCTCTGTATGAAGAGAAATGCATAATTACCCTAGATTATTTCTCCCCTTCCTCTATATAAGAGCAATGCATAATTACCCTAGAGTATTTCTCCCTTTCCTCTATATGATGAGCAATGCATAATTACCCTAGAGTATTTCTCCCCTTCCTCTATATGAAGAGCAATGCATAATTACCCTAGAGTATTTCTCCCTTTCCTCTATATGATGAGCAATGCATAATTACCCTAGAGTATTTCTCCCCTTCCTCTATATGAAGAGCAATGCATAATTACCCTAGAGTATTTCTCCCTTTCCTCTATATGATGAGCAATGCATAATTACCCTAGAGTATTTCTCCCCTTCCTCTATATGAAGAGCAATGCATAATTACCCTAGAGTATTTCTCCCTTTCCTCTATATGATGAGCAATGCATAATTACCCTAGAGTATTTCTCCCCTTCCTCTATATGAAGAGCAATGCATAATTACCCTAGAGTATTTCTCCCCTTCCTCTATATGAAGAGAAATGCATAATCAAATAAGAAGATATTTCAGTTTTCACTGAATGGCCCCTCAGGGAAATGCATAATAATAAAATAAAAGCATAATATCAGGGAAGGCCTTCTCCTTGTTGAAATGTTTTTTTTAAGGAACTTCTTATTTCAATTCAGCGCTGTCACGTTTTTCAGAAACCTTTCTTTTTCAGCGATCATCTAATTTCACAGCATTCATTCTTGACCACTGGGCCTCTTGTGTGGGGACACACCTTGTGCACAGATTCCGAGTTCCCTCAACTCCGTACTGAAGGTACGTTCGTTTTTTCTTTCTTTGAAAGCCGCTTCCTTCGGAAGGGAGGCTTTCATTAATGTATCTATTATTTCTTCAAGTATTTAGAATTCAAACGCCACATCTGGTACATTTCTCCGAATTTTCATTCGTTGGCATCCACTTAACCAAACTTGGGTATAATAATAAAAATCGGCATCTAAGAATGCTTAATTCCAATCAAGCCTGGTACACATCACCTTGTACATTTGTATATCAAATGTCTCATAACTAACACCAGGACGCCATGACGGTTACCCCCGGTCAAGCCGGTGCCCATTTCCGACACCTGGGTAGAGTGGGGTAATATGCTTTGAGTTTTCCCCTATACCCAACGGAGAAAGTCGCCGCAGAGTGCTGGGATTCGAACCCTCGATATTTTTACGAAAGAGCGGGTTCTTTAACCACTCGGCTACGACGAGCACTACTAACATCTCTGTGCAGATTACAGAGCACACTTCAAGTTCCGCTGCTCTTCGCAAATTTTCCTCCATTTTGTGTCCAGGTAAATTTATCAGGTTATTCATGACCTATTTTACCTTGCATATAACTCGTAATAATAAAGCGTGTTCTGAGTTTCCATACCCACCCCAATTTTTATGTGCATCTACGAGTTAATTTACTTGTATTTCCTAGTTAGCTCGCTGGCATTGAAGTGAAACGAGTTTCCTTGGATTGTCTTTCGATATTTTGATGTTTACTTTGTTTTCGTGTATGCCCTAACCCTCTAGGATCAATAGTATAATAATAGACGTAGCAGACGCATGGATGTATTTAGGGGAATGATAAATATTCCTCAACTCTGCTGAGGCCTGAATGTTGCCAAAGCAAGGCCTTCAGCAACATACTAAGCTTTGCTGGTCTAACTTCTAAAAGTTGTTCAATTTCTGTAAGTTATTGTAAAATTTCGATGAACGTTTGTTTACTAAGCGAAGTGCGCTACCCTGGCTCTCTAATGTGGCGCGTTGTGCTCGTTGACACATTAAGTACGTGCGACGTGACTCACCGGTGGCCACCGAGGGAATTTTCATAATGCTACTGCCTGACGAGAAGTCACTAACTTATTTAGAGAAATGCTTAATGAGAACTAAATAAAGGCCCGATCTGTTTAATGTTGGTTATTTTCAAAATTAATCTCCAAAATTACCTCTAATTTAAGTCGAAGCTTGAACTTCAGTTCAGTCCGTCGCACTTAACGTGTTAAAATGGTATTTTCTTTTTCTCTCTTTGTTTCGCAAATCGTTTTCCCTCTGGGAAGGGCATAAAGCTATTGCATGAGGAATTGGCGCTTCCAGCCCAGGGGAGGAAGTGAGGTCCTGAGCTGGAATGTAAGGTAGGCCTTTCTTTTGCGGACACGCAGTGGAATCGCCGTTTCGTTTTGCTGTCCTTCTGATCCTTATTTCTTTTCCAAGTTCAAATTTCATGTTGCACTGACTTCTATCGATCATATTCGTAACGGGTGGACCGTTAACTTCTTGTTCATGGTTCCCGTTTCCTCCTTCCTCTCTTGGTACATTTTTGTTACTGAAGAAAACCTTAAATTCATCTGCTCAAATCATTTGTTCCAAGAAGGGCTTAACACGATAAATGGGCTTAAATACGGGATTAAATAAGGGCTTAAATAAGGGCTTAAATAAGGGCTTAAATAAGGGCTCAAATATGGGCTCAAATATGGGCTCAAATATGGGCTCAAATATGGGCTCGAGTATGGGCTCAAGTATGGGCTCGAGTATGGGCTCGAGTATGGGCTCGAGTATGGGCTCGAGTATGGGCTCGAGTATGGGCTCGAGTATGGGCTCGAGTATGGGCTCAAGTATGGGCTCAAGTATGGGCTCATATATGGGCTCAAGTATGGGCTCATGTATGGGCACAAATATGGGCACAAATATGGGCTTAAATATGGGGTTAAATATGGGCTTATATATGGGCTTAAATATGGGCTTAAATATGGGCTTAAATATGGGCTTAAATATGGGCTTAAATATGGGCTCAAATATGGGCTTATCACGTTTGCCCAGCACCTCCAGTCTGTCTTTTTGGGAGACGCATTGATCAGCCGGCAGTAATGTGACTGCCCGAGCTGAGTGTTAGATAGGCCTTCTTTTTGTTGAAACATAAAAGTTTCTTATGATAAGGACAATCAATCTTTTTTCTGATTCACTGCTGTCCTGATCTTTTCAGTTCACCTACTACTTTCTTCTTCGACTTTCGTCTTGTTTCGTGAACTTCTTTCTTAATTTACTGTTTCTATGCCTCTTCTGCGTAGATTTCGCATTCCTTTATCTCCATACTAAATGGTGCCTTCGTCTCTCCGATACGCTTTTTTTTGTAGCGGTTAGGGAGGCCCTAACTATCATGCAATCTAATCTGACAGTTAAACCCTATCTTTAGTCTCAATCACGTGACAGCATACGGAGGTATTACTGTCGGTGTTGGGGTGTTACTGTCGGTGTTGGGGTGTTACTGTCGGAGTTGGGGTGTTACTGTCGGAGTTGGGGGACCCCCGCAGCATGGTGGTGAATAGGTATAGGTAGTCACTGGCAAACTGTACCGCAGTCAAACTTATGATGTCATCTGAAACGTAGGTGGCTGTTGCCTGTTCATATACCACGGTAGGGGAAAGAAGGTAGGTTCAAACCAGTCGTTTTTCGTTGACAGTGTGGTTTTGCTGACGTCACGGCAACAAACCAAAAGCAGCGCTCGTATTGCATCTGGTAGCACTGATACCCCCAAAACTGGCTTCACAATTGGCCTAACGACATGGCGTTTTGGTGACGTCATAATGCTAGTTTGAAATAAATACATGCTATTGGCTAGCCAAACAAGAGGTATATTTTCCCCCCATAGAAATGACCCACCTTGTTTCCTCTGCCGTATGCAGAATATATGCAGCTTAGATTAAGTTGTTTAAATTTAAATGAAATCTAAAATGTACATGGTGCATAATTAAAGGAAATGAATAATTTATCAGTAAATATTAGTGATATTATAAATCAATCATTCAATCAATGAGGAGACAAAGTATATTCAAATTTCGCATCCCCCATAAGACTAAAGTACTTTCGAACCTTTATAAGCCACCAAAACTGATGTCGTTGGAAGTTTTCATTTTTTACGTAGTCCCGTACCAGAACCGATTGAGCTGCTGTTCAACGCAACTGCTGTCTATTGAACCGAGTGTCAGTCCGGTCAAGCGTCAGAGCTGCTATTTGGTCCGGCCATTATCAGTTGGGCTTCGGTACTCTTCAGCAGCACTTCAGGACTCTCCTCGAGATACTTTTCGTTATCAGCGGCAGGAGGCTCAACGGTTCGGAAACTTACTACAGTTTTTTCAACTCGGCAACCTGGACCCCAAAATTCTCTGGGGAAATTTTAAACCTGAAGAAATCTACAACAAGATGAGCTTGTAAACCGAAAGCAGCGAGAGGACGGCAACGGGCAACTGGCGTCGCATGGGCGGAAGACACCCGAGGCCCTCGGAGGTTCGTCCTTTTCTAGTGAAATAGGGTCTTTTCGGGGGCTAGTGTGAGATTTGGGTGCTTTGCTTCTCATAATATTTTATCCGCAGATGAAATTAATACTTTACTTAACCCATCACTGCATGAATTATTTTTGGAAATGGAAAAAAATTGTTACATGCTCATAAACTCTTTAATAGACATCTTTTTAGCATATCAAATCATAAGGCAATTATTTTTTTCATTCTGTTATATATTTTTCATTGTGTGTCATAAACGACACAACACGAATATCAAGTCTTGAAGCATGATGTATGAGTCGTTTATGAAACAAATACAACGAACTCCATTTATCAGTTACTTGACTGGTTTAAAATTTATAATCGCTTATAAATCTATTAGAGTACACAATTAGGTCAAAATTTAGAAGAAAACAATTCAATAATTCTCCATGTGACATGTCAGTAAGTCTTTTTAGGTCTAACACAAGTTTTTCATGTTACAGAAATTTTTCGAGACATAATTTTCTTAATTTGACAAAGATATACAAGACACTTGGAACTCTGATGTATGACTGGAACTTGAAATCAGGCATTTTATAGCGGTGGCATTCATTTTTTGGCTAAGGCTATTGAGGAAATCCTTCTGGGTGAACTTTTTTCACAGGGACATGAACAAAGGGTCCTCGTTTTCTTTTCGCCTCTATAAATTGCTCGGTGCAAGTATCATCTCTTGTAATAGTTTTAGAGATATCAGCGAAGTATAAAAAGCTCCTTAACTGTTTGAAGCTGTTGAGAGACATTATTTCTTGGATAAGTTGCCCATGATGAAGCTCAAATAATCCCAGGCGCACGGAACATGTACGTAGGATATGATGACACAGATCCCTATACATTCTTGAACATCAAACTTATCAATATCCAGCACATGAATGAGATCCTTCAGACCAGTGAAAGAATGTGTTTCTTCAAGTATTATTGAAATCAAATATTCACTGAATAAAATCTTGCGGCAATCATTAGGAGTCCCTTATTTTTTCATTTTTATGGTTAGCTCATTACGTCCCTTGAATTTTACGTGCTCTTCCGGTATCTTGAGATTTTTACTTCCAAATAACATTTCCAGGAGAGCTCTTTCTTTTAGAATCACTGCTTACAATTTTCACAGCAGTTGGATTTACTTCATAGATGGTAATGCGAGTTTCACTTGAGATCAGAGTGGAATCGTTGTGTTGCGTTGCTGTTATTTATTTTTCAATCTGTTCCTGTGATCGCTCAACTCCCAAACGATCTTCAACTTCTTCCTCATAGATTCCAATTCCAATTTCAAATGTTCATCCAAATCTAGTCCGTCAGTTCCTTCCCCCACCTCCAAGATGAGGGCCCGATCGTTTCTCGTGAAAATTCACTTCAAACTCGAAAATTCTGAAAATAAAACTGAATAAATATTTCTTTTCATTAAGCTTCTATACAATATTACTGTGTGATACATTTTATAGAACCGCGAGACAGTTTATGACAAAATTTTTAGGATAGACAAATGCGCTAATGTTGTGCATCTATCGTGCATTCTTTACTATAAAAAATAATAAATTTTTCAGAATATAGTTTCAATGTATTTTGAATATGTATTTTAATATTTAACAACATAGAAATAATATAATGAAGGTAAAATTATTCGTGGTAATGAAAGAATACATGGGTTTGTTTCATTTACGACACAAATTTGGCCCGAGTTGGAATATACAACAAAATCGTGTTGTACCATATATGAAACAAACTAAAAACTTAGCATAAAATATAATTATTTTATATATTCTCAATGTTTCTCATCATAGAATCAAAGTAATATAACTTATACACATACCCAAATTTCTACTCACCAATAAATTGCATGATATGGCTCTATTATGAACATAATGGTACTGTTGCAGCGACATCCACACTCGGCGGTGTTGGCGTCCAAACTGAGCATTACTGCTAGTATGCAGGCAGACAGAGGTTAGAGATAACAATGGAGAAGAGCAGCGTTTACTGGTAGGATGCTTTACAGGTGGGGATGAGAACCAAATGCGCGGGCCCTAAAGAGCTCACCGCTTATAAGACCTCTGAGGTGCACGGGGGAAGAGGGCATGGATGGCGCTTGGCGCACATACCTCCCCCCTTTACCCGGATAGGTATTAAATTATAAATAAAAAAAAAATAATATTCGGGCGGATATAAACAAAAATTTTAACCTCAAACACTAAATCCGCCTCAAACGCATGTAAAAACTCGGATATAACATCATTAATCCAAACAATTAAATTTGATCAAACTCAGAGATACCTCGCAAAAGAATTATTTTTAACACTGCAACACAAGCAAGAAGTACAAGGGCGCTGAAGCGATAAAACAAAAATGCCCTTTTCTTCAAAACGTAAAATTAAAGTACTCGGTACAACACCATTACACAGTACATGGTTCGTACTAGACTATAACATTAAAAGAAACCTGATTTTAAAAACGATTGTTTTAATAAATGAAAAAATTAATCAATAATTTTACAGCGCATTTAGAAAACATCGAGTTAAAGCGTTAAAATTAAATACATGAGTAAAACGCCAGTTAAAACAACAATAGTCATAGACATTAACGCAAAAACAATAATTTAAACCCTTCGTAAAAAATAGTGGCCGCTGCCACTGCGGAAAAATACCGCGATACAACCTCAAATCATAAACACTAATAGTCGAAATTTTGGTAGACCCACTCTGAACCTATCAACACTTAAAGTAAAACTCAACGCACGAAAACGAAACGTCAGTAAAAACAGTAAAAAGCGAAGCGTGAATAACATACGGTTGAATAGTAAACAACCATAAATCGCTGTTCAAAGCAAGGCAAAAGGAATGCTAAAATCAAATGGTCAATGATTAATTGGGGAATGATTAGAAGTTAATTAATTAATTCAAACTCACTCAATTTAAAATTAAAAATTAATTAATTTGTCTTATTCAAACTTTCAAAGAATTAATACTTAATAATCGGATCAATGGGATATACGCAGGAAGTCCCGATGATTAATCGAAAGGAAAAAGGGATACTTGCTCCGTAGAGTTCATATTGTTTTTGTAGAGATTCTACTCGCAAAATCGGGAACAAGTTAGATCAAATATTCAAATATGACATTAAAACAACTTACGGAAACAACTAATGCCTGTGCCGTGGAACCCGTTAAAAGTGTAACACAAATAGATTATATGATTCATACGATTATAAAACATCTAAACGGGTTAAACACATTAAAACGCATAAACCCTTAAACGCATAAAACTTTTCAACATGTTTCTTATTACATTTTACCCTCCAATTTTCACGGAGTTAAACGCATCCAAACAAAAGCATAATTCTTGCATAATTTTCAACAACGCTTTCCCATCTTCAGTCCATATTTTATTCGCATTTTCAAATACAAATAAACTCGATTTTCAACGAGCGCATAAATTTTTCCAGTAATATTTTCCAGCTCCTTCTTTTTCCAATATTTCAATTTCAATTTTCTCATAATTTTTCTTATTATTTTCAATCTCAATTTCCAATTCTGAAGCTCTACTGTCGTCAAAGTTTTATGTGTTTTTGGTTTTTGAGAACTAAGTCGCTGAGGCACCACGCCGTCTGAGCGGAACACGGCTCAACCACGTGCACGCGCCACGTGCTTAACACGCGGTACCTGCCCGTACCCGCTGTCACTCGCACAGCACGCGAAGCTGAAATGAAACGAAAACAAAGAAACAATTAGCATGGCCAGATATCAACAACCTGAGCTAACAACCAATTAAAAATATAAAGAAATTAAAATTCAAACAGGGAAATAATACTAAGTACGAATCTCATTAATTGAGTTAACAGTCTACTCATGAACTCAATTGTTAAAGCATAAGTTTAGGCAAAGTCCATTCACCTCCCATTAATCTAAAGTATTTACTCTCGGTAAATTCTCGTTAAAAGGAAAAGTGAGAACCTATAAATTGAGAACTACATTTTTGAGTCTCGTTCGGGAAATTTCCAGCCACGTGAGTGCTGATTTCAAATCGATTTCAAGTTTAATTTAATTTTGCTGAGACAGCAAAAGTGCACCGCCTCATCGACTCGTCAGCCAAGTCAGCGCATGCCTCTCGCCGGCAACGAGCTATTTTTAGCTGCGAACTAATTAAAAATCCACAGGCGTGAGCAAGGAAAAACAAAAAAAAATAGAACAAATTTCATAAACAGCAAATTCCTCACAAGCACGTATTCACCGAATAAAACCTCGAATTTAAAAACATAACCAGAAAGGTTACTTCAGTTCAAAGAGATTCACCATGCTGCTTTTTGCAGACGAACACTACAATGCAAAATTAGAAGCAAATAGATTATAAGCAAAAAAATAGATTATAAGCAAATAATAGATTATAAGCACTAGAGGCCGGTTGCATCTAGCACGCATCATACGCGTGCATTTCGTGGACAGTGTGTCTCGTTTGCGATACAAGCCGTAGAAATGCTCATTTCTCTAATTATTTCTATGCACAAAAAATCAGGTATGTGTCATATTCGACACACCATGCAGTGAAGGGTTAAAACCTCTTGAATACTTAAAACCTCTTGAATACTTAAAACCTCTTGAATACTTGAAACCTCCTGAATACTTGAAACCTCTTGAATACTTAAACCTCTTGAATACTTAAAACCTCTTGAATACTTAAAACCTCTGGAATACTTAAAACCTCTTGAATACTTAAAACCTCTTGAATACTTAAAACCTCTTGAATACTTAGAACCTCTTGAATATTTAAAACCTCTTGAATACTTAAAACCTCTTGAATACTTAGAACCTCTTGAATACTTAGAACCTCTTGAATACTTAAAACCTCTTGAATACTTGAAACCTTTTGAATACTTGAAACCTCTTGAATACTTAAAACCTCCTGAATACTTAAAACCTCTTGAATGCCTAAAACCTCTTGAATACTTAAAACCTCTTGAATACTTAAAACCTCCTGAATACTTAAAACCTCTTGAATGCCTAAAACCTCTTGAATACTTAAAACCTCTTGAATACTTAAAACCTCTTGAATACCTAATACTTCTTGAATACTTAAAACCTCTTGAATACCTAAAACCTCTTGAATACTTAAAACCTCTTGAATACTTAAAACCTCTTGAATACTTAAAACCTCTTGAATACTTAAAACCTCTTGAATACTCAAAACCTCTTGAATACCTAAAACCTCTTGAATACCTAAAACCTCTTGAATACTTAAAACCTCTTGAAAACCTAAAACCTCTTGAATACTTAAAACCTCTTGAATACTTAAAACCTCTTGAATACTTAAAACCTCTTGAATACTTAAAACCTCTTGAATATTTAAAACCTCTTGAATAATTAAAACCTCTTGAATAATTAAAACCTCTTGAATACTTAAAACCTCTTGAATACCTAAATCCTCTTGAATACTTCAACTCATTGAAAACTTGTTGAAAGTCTCGAAGACTTTCATAAACCTTGACCTTTAGGTTTATCCCAAAGGTTCTAGTCGTCTACAAACTTCGACTACATACGTATAATTTGTTGCCACACAGGTTGTTCGGGTCTGTGCCAGCTGCGACGGATCTGGTGCCTGCATGGTGTTCGCTCGCTCTTCTGCACCGACCTATCTCGGACTTTCAACCTTGCAGCAGATTTTGAGCACCTAAATTTAAATTGGTGTAAAACCCTGTCATACGCATAATAAATTACTGAAGCTGGAGCAGATTTTTTATACCTTATTCATTCTGTTGCAGCATTTTGTACATGCCGTATCATAGACTCCGCGTTATATTTACGCCATATATCTTCCCAAAGGGCAGACGCTGCGTTCCAATTTAACTATGCGTCCGATTTGGCTAGGCTATCATGGGTTGAATGATAACGGTTATGGCACTAATGATTTATTTATCGATAGTTTATGGAGATGTCTACTAACATGAATATTATCGAACTGTATATGACAGTACAGCTAGGATGCGTCCAGTTGCAGGTGGTGACGGCGACGACAGATGGCGGTCGGCAGGGACCCTACTCCTGCTGGTGAGAGGTGAGTGCTCCCCATCGAGGGGGAGGTCCCCTCCAGCGAGGGGGACGGTGCCTCCACCCAAGGGGGAGGGTGGGGGGTTCGGTTGAGGTCCCAGGGGGATCATGTCCCCCAGGGGCCGTCGACTGGACCCGCGAACCTCCTTCTTGGGTGGTGTGTGCTGCTGGGTCTGGGCCCCCACGTGGGGCGAGCCCCTTGGGCCTTTACGTGGGGCGAGCACCTTGGGCCCTCAGGTGGGGCGAGCACCTTGGGCCCTCAGGTGGGGCGAGCCCCTTGGGTCCCCACGTGGGGCGAGCCCCTTGGGCCCTCACGTGGGTTGAGCTCAACCCCACGTGGGGGGAGCTCATTTGGGCCCTCACGTGGGGTCCCCACCGGGGCTCCGCACGGGGTGCCCGGCAAATGCAAACGTGGGCCCCGGACGAGTGATTTTTGTCATAGAACAGACTGTCCGGGTCCCACGTCGGAGGGAGAGAGCCTCCTAGCGCGGGCCGGCCCCACGCCCAAGTTGCGTGGGGCCAAACCCACGAAGGGCCCTCCCCCGGGAACCTCTCCATGGGGACTGCCTCACGCCCCCCCCCCGTGAGCCCAGCCCCCACGGAAAGGATCCCCCTTGGGAACTCCCCCAGCGAGGGCTCCCCCACGCAGGCATCCATGGACTTCCCCACAGGCTTCCACATGAGGTTGCACCCCACCAGGGCTGTTCCCCTACCTCCCCCTGCCCATAGCTACCCCGCTCTCCCAACCCTTACCTCTAGCTACCCCACATCCCTTACCCACGTTACTCCCCCCTCCCACCACCATAGCTACCCCGCTCCCCCCTCCCCATGGCTACCCCACTTCGACCCCCCCCCCCCCCACCCCCGCCACACGTACCTGGCTTGTGTTGCACCGTTGCCGTGAAGGTCGAAGGGAAAAAGGTCATGTTAGAAGTGGTTTAGATCTCCCTAACTACAACAAAAGATGTTCCAAAGAGAGGAAGGAAAAGAGCACCAATGAGTATGGAGTTGACTGGACGCAGAATTTATGCGCAACGTACGTCTATGATACAGTTAGTTGAGATAGAAGATTGTGAAACAAGATAGTTGAAGTGAAAAGTAGGAGTGAAGAAACGGACAATTTGACTTGAAAAACGTGCCCCGTAACAAAGCAATGAAGAAAAACTTTTCTATTATAACAAAATGAGGGCCTACCTAAACTTAGTCTCCACGTTTTCCCCTAGCTGCGCTAATTCCCATGAATACCATAGTTCCATCCCCTTGAACGGGAAAAGAGAGCCTGTTCAGATCAGTGAAAACTCATAAAATTCTATTTCGGCATGTATATCAATCACCTAAGGTACTAAAATGTAAACTTTTGTGCTGTTCAACTTCTTTTGACAGAGTAATTTGCCATGGTAAAGACCGCTAGTTGACGCTTTCATGTCTCTCCCATATAAAGAATTGTTGTAGAATAAAGACTCCAGCCTTGAGATACTCCATTCATAAATCAATCTAGAGCGTAAGCATATTAAGTGAATTAGAGTAAACAAAGCTGTTTACACTTAAATTTGATACGATGCCCTATTAAATATAGGATGCCCTACTGATTTTTTGATGTTGATAAGATGCCCTATTAGCTTTTTCTATCCCGCAAATAGCTATACTCAAATGTGTCCACTGTACTAGCCTTGATAAACAATATTCTGCTGGATCTCCTGTGATAAATAAATTATTTTAAATGTTTGCACTGTTTCTCCCACATACCTCGCTGCGGTGACACTGGCGAGGACCTGAGCAGAACTGGAGGGAAGAGTTGTTCTGTTGGAAGGGAACGAGACTAAAAAAAACGGAACGGAAAATGACTTACAGCAGTAAACTAGGTAGTTAATGCTGACTAACTGGAAAAACATTTTTTATTTCCAATAAGGTGCAAACATGAAATGTTGATATAGTTTTTTTTAGGGAACCATGGAAAATTGTCCACTATAAAACAAAATTAAAATAGATGTTAGTTTAAACATTAGTCTAAGTTAGTCTTAGTCTATCTTAGTCTATTCCCTCCGTGTTGGCAAAGACTTTATGAAGAGGGGAAGGAATAAGGCACCGTTTAGTATGGAGATTTGGGAACGCAGAACCTATGCAGAAGGGGCATAGAAACAGCAAGTTGAGAAAGAAGTTCAGGAAACAAGACAAAAGTTGAAGAAGAAAGTAGTAGGTGCTGAAAAACAGGACAACAGTCAACCGAAAAAAGATGGTCCGTAACAAAACCAAAACCTATTCTCTTTTAACAAAAGGAAAGCGACCTAACCTTCAGCTCGGGCCCTCAAATGGTCCCCCTGTGAGTGCTAATTCTCATAGATACAATAGTTGTCCCCCTGGGGGGGCATTTTAGTAAACAAAATGTAAAGCTTAAATTACAATAGCATTTTCGAAAAGTGTTCTTTCACCATGAAGACTGGAACGACTACACAAGATCGGTTCGCTTATATTCTTGCTCTATTCTCATCTATTCAGCATTTCCTTATCGAAAAGAAAGGTAGCCAACCGAACGTTTCATTTAAATGTATTAGTAACCAACGAGGTACGTTTCGATTAATTTTAAGAGCTGAGATTAGTTTGAGATTAATTTTGAGAGTTGATATAAATTTGAGATTGATTTCGAGAGCTGATATAAATTTGAGATTAATTTCGAGAGCTGATATTGGTTGGAGATTAATTGCGAGAGCTGATATTGATTGGAGATCAATTGCGAGACCTGATATTAATTGGAGATCAATTGCGAGAGCTGATATTGATTGGAGATTAATTGCGAGAGCTGATATTGATTGGAGATCAATTGCGAGACCTGATATTAATTGGAGATCAATTGCGAGACCTGATATTAATTGGAGATCAATTGCGAGAGCTGATATTGATTGGAGATCAATTGCGAGACCTGATATTAATTGGAGATCAATTGCGAGAGCTGATATTGATTGGAGATTAATTGCGAGAGCTGATATTGATTGGAGATCAATTGCGAGACCTGATATTAATTGGAGATCAATTGCGAGACCTGATATTAATTGGAGATCAATTGCGAGAGCTGATATTAATTGGAGATCAATTGCGAGAGCTGATATTAATTGGAGATCAATTTCGAGACCTGATATTAATTGGAGATCAATTGCGAGAGCTGAGATTAATTGGAGATCAATTGCGAGAGCTGAGATTAATTTGAGATCAATTGCGAGAGCTGATATTAATTGGAGATCAATTGCGAGAGCTGAGATTAATTGGAGATCAATTGCGAGGGCTGATATTAATTGGAGATCAATTGCGAGACCTGATATTAATTGGAGATCAATTGCGAGAGCTGATATTAATTGGAGATCAATTGCGAGACCTGATATTAATTGGAGATCAATTGCGAGAGCTGATATTAATTGGAGATCAATTGCGAGAGCTGATATTAATTGGAGATCAATTGCGAGAGCTGATATTAATTGGAGATCAATTGCGAGACCTGAGATTAATTGGAGATCAATTGCGAGAGCTGATATTAATTGGAGATCAATTGCGAGAGCTGATATCAATTGGAGATCAATTGCGAGAGCTGAGATTATTGAGATTAATTTCGAGAGCTGAGATTAATTTGAGATCAATTGCGAGAGCTGATATTAATTGGAGATCAATTGCAAGAGCTGAGATTATTGAGATTAATTTCGAGAGCTGAGATTAATTTGAGATCAATTGCGAGAGCTGATATTAATTGGAGATCAATTGCGAGAGCTGAGATTATTGAGATTAATTTCGAGAGCTGATATTAATTTGAGATCAATTGCGAGAGCTGATATTAATTGGAGATCAATTGCGACAGCTGAGATTATTGAGATTAATTGCGAGAGCTGAGATTAATTTCGAAATTAATTCGAGAGACGCTCGTATTAGAGTCCTACGGACATTTTGCGCTAAAAGAACATAGTTCAATATGAAGTAAGATATTAACGCGTTAACTGCGATGGGTTAAACTGAAGTTCGCCCCTCAGGGGGATACAACTGTTGTATCTATGGGAATTACCGCTCCCAGGGAGAATATGTGAGGGCCTGAGCTAAAGGTTAGGTAGGCTTTCTATTTGTTGTAATAGAATAGGTTTTTGTTTTGTTACGGGCCATCTGTTTTCGGTTCACTGCTGTCCGATTTTTCAACACCTACTACTTTCTTCTTCAACTTTTTCTTGTTTCATGATCTTTCTTAGCTTTCTGTTTCTGTGCCCTTTCTGCATAGATTCCGCGTTTCCTTAACTCCATACTAAATGGTGCCTTCTTCCTTCCTCTCTTTGGATAGCCTTTGTTGCGGATAGGGAGCCTTAAACTAACTAATAATCTAATCTAAACTGAAGTTCACTATTTAAATTTTAAGTCAACTGTGGTAATCAACTTTGAAAATAGCAAACATTAACTGGATCGAGCGTTTATTTGGCCTTCATCAAGTATTAATAAAAAAAAAATGAGTAGTGCCTAAAGGTGGGTCAGCAGCACTATGGAAATCACCTAAGTGACCACCGGTGGGTCACTTCGCAGGAAATGTGTTGAAATGTCGAGCAGTTAAATGGCTGGCAGGGCTAAAGTCAGTATCAGGTTTCATACAATATACAATTATTATCGTAATTTTGCGGGTTTTGTTTAGCAAAAAGTCGTTTTACGGACACCCGAGGGACCCCAATGAAGGAAGGTGGGACCCGAGGGACCCCAATGAAGGAAGGTGGGACCCGAGGGACCCTAATGAAGGAAGGTGGGACCCGAGGGACCCCAATGAAGGAAGGTGGGACCCGAGGGACCCTAATGAAGGAAGGTGGGACCCGAGGGACCCCAATGAAGGAAGGTGGGACCCGAGGGACCCTAATGAAGGAAGGTGGGACCCGAGGGACCCCAATGAAGGAAGATGGGACCCGAGGGACCCCAATGAAGGAAGATGGGACCCGAGGGACCCCAATGAAGGAAGGTGGGACCCGAGGGACCCCAATGAAGGAAGATGGGACCCGAGGGACCCCAATGAAGGAAGGTGGGACCCGAGGGACCCCAATGAAGGAAGGTGGGACCCGAGGGACCCCAATGAAGGAAGATGGGACCCAAGGGACCCCAATGAAGGAAGGTGGGACCCGAGGGACCCCAATGAAGGAAGATGGGACCCGAGGGACCCCAATGAAGGAAGATGGGACCCGAGGGACCCCAATGAAGGAAGGTGGGACCCGAGGGACCCCAATGAAGGAAGGCGGGACCCGAGGGACCCCAATGAAGGAAGATGGGACCCAAGGGACCCCAATGAAGGAAGGTGGGACCCGAGGGACCCCAATGAAGGAAGATGGGACCCGAGGGACCCCAATGAAGGAAGATGGGACCCGAGGGACCCCAATGAAGGAAGGTGGGACCCGAGGGACCCCAATGAAGGAAGGCGGGACCCGAGGGACCCCAATGAAGGAAGGCGGGACCCGAGGGACCCCAATGAAGGAAGGTGGGACCCGAGGGACCCCAATGAAGGAAGATGGGACCCGAGGGACCCCAATGAAGGAAGATGGGACCCGAGGGACCCCAATGAAGGAAGGTGGGACCCGAGGGACCCCAATGAAGGAAGGCGGGACCCGAGGGACCCCAATGAAGGAAGATGGGACCCGAGGGACCCCAATGAAGGAAGGTGGGACCCGAGGGACCCCAATGAAGGAAGGTGGGACCCGAGGGACCCCAATGAAGGAAGATGGGACCCGAGGGACCCCAATGAAGGAAGGCGGGACCCAAGGGACCCCAATGAAGGAAGGTGGGACCCGAGGGACCCCAATGAAGGAAGGCGGGACCCGAGGGACCCCAATGAAGGAAGATGGGACCCGAGGGACCCCAATGAAGGAAGATGGGACCCGAAGGACCCCAATGAAGAAGGCGGGACCCGAGGGACCCCAATGAAGAAGGCGGGACCCCAGACAGTGATGTCAAAAAAGATATCAAAAGCTTTATGCACTCGGGAGAGACTGGATTCGTTGCATCAATTCCCATAGAAACTATTGATGAGTTGCGGGCCATCAGTGTACGACCAAACTGATCAATATATTTAGTCCTGAAACTTTAAATAAAACATCATGGGGGAAATGAAGTTGAATAAATAAAGCTTCCTGCTGCTTGGCATCTCATAAATTGGGTTTGCCAATTTTTTCAGTTGAAAACACTTCCACTTTCAGTAATCCTACCAGTTCGCTCAACCATAGCCATTTGGCCCACACGTTCTTTTTGCGCATTTCTTGAGTAAGATGCGTTTAGTTTAGGCCTCTTTAATGGCGCTGAAGGCGTTCCAATATAAAAGGATGAAGGCAAAATTACTATGGAATCGAGAGAACGGGAATATACGCACAAGCGCGGTTCCCACACAAGATCTCAACGTGACACATTTACCGCGTTTCCGTGGCGGTTAACGGTTGGTTTGGTGAGGTTATAAGTAGCAGAATAGTGAAATCTATTTCCCTGCTTGAATAAATCTTGCTTCTTCCTAATGAATATTAAAAATGCAATGACACGAAAATATTCCACCTCGTATGATAACAATTATTCTTTAAAAATCTCGCGGAACATAAAATGTCACGCATTTATACCGGCACGTAAATGGGCAATAAACCTGTTGGTACACATGTGGCACAATACGTGGGGCACGTGGTAAAAAAGCAAAATAGCTAGTTGATAAATAGGACAGTTGAATAGAGGAGTTGATAAACAGGACAGAGATGAAACGAATAAAAATGTACACCAGCACAAACTACCTTTTCTTTTTGAGTAGAAAAAGCTCATTTAACGTTTTACTCGGAACATCGCATTTTCCCACAAGGAGCGCTAATTCCCATATATTCGATAGTTGCTCTCAAGTACGTTGTGCTGACTATTACGTCAACCAAAATGAGATAATCCTGAAAAACAATATCTCAGCGAGGTTTGGTTAGGTTAGATATGCAGTTAGTTTACCACTTTGACAGCGACGTGCATCACCGGTGGTACACGGAGGGGATTTCCACAACGCTGCTGACCGACCAGTAGTCACAAACTCAATTTTCACAAATACTTATTCAAAGGCACGATCCAGTTCATGTTTGCTATTTTCAAAATAGATTACTACAATTGACTTTAAACTTGAGTTTGGTGTTGAACTTAATATTTAGTAGTCGCAGTCAAAGAATTAAGCCTCCCTAACCGCAACTAAAGCATTTGAAGTAGAAAGAGGAACGCACCAATTAGCATGAAAACAAGTTGCACAGAAAAAAATAAGCTTAGAAAGAAGTTCATGCAACAAGACAAAAGTTGAAGAAGAAAGTAGTTGGTGCTGAAAAACATGACAGCAGTGAATCAAAAAAAAAAAGCCAGTCGCTGGTAGAGTCAGAGGAAAGGGAAGCGTTTCCCAGACCTAACAATACAGGGTCAGATGAACGCAGAAAGTGCAACCAAGTCAAGTGGGGAGATATTCTCATACTCCACGACCAGCGCAAGTCCTACCTGGACGAGGACTTGGAGCGTGTAGTCCCCAGCCCGTCTCCAAGCGCCTCTCACCAAGTCTACACAGCTCTCCCGGCCTAAGGCAGAGCTGAGCTTCTCTCTGAAATGCAAAAAGATCTGAAATGTTTGTTTTGGCCACAACAAACCACCAGGCCACAACAAACCACCTGGCAATAACTAAACAAGTTATAAGAGTTTCAATTCCTGCTCTGTAGAAATAGACAAAAAACAGAAATAGACAAACAGAAATAGACAAACAGAAATGGACAAACAGAAATGGACAAACAGAAATGGACAAACAGAAATGGACAAACAGAAATGGACAAACAGAAATGGACAAACAGAAATGGACAAACAGAAATGGACAACAGAAATGGACAAACAAAAATGGACAAACAGAAATGGACAAACAGAAATAGACAAACAGAAATAGACAAACAGAAATAGAAAAACAGGAATAGACAAACAGAAATAGACACACAAGAAATAGACACACAAGAAATAGACAAACAAGTAATAGACATACAAGAAATAGACAAACAAGAAATAGACAAACAAGAAATAGACAGACAAGAAATAGACAGACAAGAAATAGACAGACAAGAGATAGACAAACAAGAAATAGACACACAAGAAATAGACCATCAAGAAATAGACAAACAAGAAATAGACAAACATAGGAGTAAATTCTGGCGTTGCTGCTGGCACAGCCCGCCACCCTGGCACGACAGGCGCATGTTTGTCGATGGCAGAACTTAAAATAGTTATAAATAAAAGTGTCAAGATACACGCCTTAAATCTCATTATTCATTTAGGGAAGTCAATGATAATGAAACTTTATAATGACACTAGAGGTCGAGACGTTCCAGAAATTTGTATTCATTTATAAATGAATAATGAGATTTAGGACGTGTATCATGACACTTATTTTTAATACGAATACGCAGAAAGCAAACCACTTCTATTTAAACTTAGAATGGCAAAACAGGAAACTGAGACACTAGTGCACGAGGTCGGCTGCTCGGTACGCCGGCTTCCCCCATGGGAAAGAGGGAGAGAGAGAAACGAAAACAAAGGAGAAGTAATGAACAAAATAGAAGTGGAGAACAAAAGAGAAGTAGAGAACAAAATAGGTTTGCCTGGCCACACATCTAAACCCATCGCTGACCAGTGCTGCAAGTATGCTGCTGACCCTCTGGTGGGTGAGGTACAGTTGGCTCTCATGAGCGCTAGTTCCTAGAGGGACCTGGACAGACACCGAGGTGCGCTAGTTCCCAGAGGGACCTGGACAGACACCGAGGTGCGCTAGTTCCCAGAGGGACCTGGACAGACACTGAGGTGCGCTAGTTCCCAGAGGGACCTGGACAGACACCGAGGTGCGCTAGTTCCCAGAGGGACCTGGACAGACACCGAGGTGCGCTAGTTCCCAGAGGGACCTGGACAGACACCGAGGTGCGCTAGTTCCCAGAGGGACCTGGACAGACACCGAGGTGCGCTAGTTCCCAGAGGGACCTGGACAGACACTGAGGTGCGCTAGTTCCCAGAGGGACCTGGACAGACACCGAGTTGCGCTAGTTCCCAGAGGGACCTGGACAGACACCGAGGTGCGCCAGTTCCCAGAGGGACCTGGACAGACACCGAGGTGCGCTAGTTCCCAGAGGGACCTGGACAGACACCGAGGTGCGCTAATTCCCAGAGGGACCTGGACAGACACTGAGGTGCGCTAGTTCCCAGAGGGACCTGGACAGACACTGAGGTGCGCTAGTTCCCAGAGGGACCTGGACAGACACTGAGGTGCGCTAGTTCCCAGAGGGACCTGGACAGACACTGAGGTGCGCTAGTTCCCAGAGGGAGCTGGACAGACACTGAGGTGCGCCAGTTCCCAGAGGTACCAGGATTACGGTGGATTAAATTAAACGATCAAATGGTTGCATCGTCCCTAACCCCTAGAAAGGTTTACCGAAGGAAGATAGAATGAAGGTGGTAAATGGTCAGAAATTGAGGGAACGCGGAAAATATGCACAAGATGGGCCTTCACTCGAAATCCTCTGAATATAGAAACAGTAAATTGAGAAGGAAGGTTCTGGAACGAGGAGGAAATTGAAGAAGAAAATCAGAGGTGCAGAAAATAGATCAGCGATGAACGAAAACATGACGGTCCTTTAAACCAAAACTATTTTATTTTAGCAACGAAAGATGCGAAAATTAATGACGTTTTATTCTATCAAACATGATACATACCATCTTGTTCATGGAGTTTTAACACTTTGACTGCGACTTTTAAATATTAAGTTCAATGCCAAACTCAAATTTACAGTCAATTGTAGTAAACTATTTTGAAAATAGCAAACATTAACTGGATCGTGTCTTCATTTAGCTTTGATGAAGTATTTATGAAAATTGAGTTTGCGACCACTGGTCGGTCAGCAGCATTATGAAAATTACTTCCGTGTAACACCGGTGGGTCACGTCGCAGTGAAAGTGTGAAATACTTATAACTCACCATGCGGGACGCTAAGGCGGCACCCATCACTGGTACTAGGGTGGAGTGGGGGATTGTGGCGAAGTTCTTCCCTTTCCCAAGCAGGAGAATCACCGGGCTGGAACCGCCCACCTTTCACGTGAGAGGCGCTCGCGCGCCAAGCTTTTCTCTGCGAACACTTTCGACGAAAGGGAGGCTTAGCAAGCCCTCAGCGCGAGACCTCACATTTTTCCCTGCAAGAGACAGTTCTATACTTAAATATACCTCGGAGGGAGAGGTTTTACCGCGTTGAAAAAAAAGTAGCACAGCAGTGTAGGAGGGTTGAAAGTGAAGTTCAATATTCAACTCAAATTCAAGTTCGAAAGTTTTTAATAACTAACAAATACAAAACATTAACCGCGTCTATTGAATAGTATTAATTTCAAAAGATGGGTAAAACAATTACAAACGACCCGCAGATGGGTCGTACAGCAGTCGACGTGTTAAGGATGCCTCACGCAAGTTAGCTCATTAGTTAGTTTAAGCCTCCCTATCCGCCACAACGGCGATCCAAAGAGAGGAAGGAGGAAGGCACCATTTAGTAAGGAGTATGGGAACGCGGAATCTACGCACAAGGGACATAGAAACAGTAAGCTTAGAAAGAAGTTCATGAAACAAGACAAAAGTTGAAGAAGAAAGTAGTAGGTGCTGAAAAACAGGACAGCAGTCAACCGAAAAAAGGGCGTCCTTAATACAACCAAAACGTTTTATTTGAAAAAAAGGGCCTTCTTAACTCTCAGCTTGTGTACAAAATGCATGCCTTTCGTGTTCCCATGTATTTGCGTTTGCCTGTGTTTATTGCTTTTTGCAGTGTTGAATTTTCTTAAGCTGTTTAAGCGTTCTTAAATGTAGTAAATAATCTTTGTTTGAAGTTAGTTTGCTGTGATCTTTGTCAAGTTTGTAATAGAATAGTTGTCGGCAAACATTGAGAGCTCCGTCCACATTTCTTAGATGCGAGCAAGTTGAAGTAAGCCTGACTCGCCCCTTTCTGGACGGCTCTTTTCACGCTGCGCCGCGCGAGCGAGCAGCGTCTCCGTCACTTCTTCTTGAACTCGCTAGGATAATTAGCAAGTCGACCACGCTGTAGTGGAATATATCTCATCAAGTGGACGATTATTCATCTGTCTATTTATTTATTGTTTCTTCATTAGTTCATCATCTACTTGAGATGGTAGTGTGAAGAGTTAGGTGGCGGCAACTTGCGACACTCTGGCTGGCTTGCGTCCATTGAGCGGAGGGATGCCTTTATGGCTGCGCCCCACTTCGATGGCTGCGCCCCACTTCGATGGCTGCGCCCCACTTCGATGGCTGCGCCCCACTTCGATAGCTGCGTCCCACTTCGATGGCTGCGCCCCACTTCGATGGCTGCGTCCACTTCGATGGCTGCGCCCCACCTCGATGGCTGCGCCCCTCGCTTGACGTCGTCGAGCTCATTGAGCCTGCCTAAGGTGAGATGGACTCTCCAATGTTTGCCGACTGTCCTTAGCTTAGGTTTAGTATCGTTCCGATATGTGGCTCGATGCTCAATCTGTACCGATGAACCCTGAAACTTAATTCAATTTTTTTACCGTGTTCTTTATCATTAATCTCGTGGCCTCGCGCCCAACTTAGGAGTCCGTGTAATCTGTGCAATCTCGTGGCCTTGCGCCCAATGTAGAAATCTGTAATCTGTAATCTGAAATCTGTAATCTGAAATCTGTAATCTGTAATCTGAAATCTGTAATCTGAAATCTGAAATCTGAAATCTTTAGTCTGTAATCTTTAATCTGTAATCTCGTGGCCTCGCGCCCAATGTAGGAGTCTGCAATCTAACGGCCTCGCGCTCAACTATTAGTCTGTAACAATCTTCTGGGCTCGGCTCGTATTTACCTATACTGGAAGGGCATCGGCTCCATAATACGAAAGTGTGCTTAGCTCGGTTTTCTCTTGCAGCCTATGAGACGTCGCCTGCCGCTTCACTGCTTACTGTGCTGCCGTGGTTGACGCTGCTGCTGCTGAGGCCTGCTCGCCATGCTGCAGTGTATTACAATTCTTGATAGTTCTTTATTTGAGAATGAAGCTTATTATTAAATAATGGAATCTCCTTTCTGGGAGTAATTTGTCTTTTTTACCATGGTTCAGGAAGATTTAATTAAAATTTTATATACCTATCGAGGCGTGTGTCCACTACGCGAGGCAACGCAGGAGCTGAGACCGATGTCAAGAGAGTGGTGTGTTCTGTGGCGGGGTGTGGCTGCTGGTGTTCTTGTTCTGCTCATATTCTCTTCTGTTGTTGTTGTTGTACGTCAGGTTTTATTTCATGTTTATTGGAATACAGCCAATGTTGTGGAATGTTATTTTTATGTGTTTAATTGTTTTTTTTAAATTTATTTATGAATTAAACACACATTAAATCTATTTGATTTAAACTTGTGACAAATTCATGCAGAGTTTCAACTCGAGGAAAAATGTGAATCTTTAGAGGTTATGCTTACGCAAGTTTTTTGTAATAGAGAATATGTTTTTTCCATTGTTACGAATCACCATTTTTTTGGATCACTGCTATGTTGATTTAGTGCTTCTATAGCGTGAGGTCTACTGCCAAATATCTAGCACTATTCACCGTAACCACTGCACCACAAGGTCGTATCTAGCACTAGTCACCCTACCCACTGCACCACAAGGTCGTATCTAGCACTAGTCACCCTACCCACTGCACCACAAGGTCGTATCTAGCACTAGTCTCCCTACCCACTGCACCACAAGGTTGTATCTAGCACTAGTCTCCCTACCCACTGCACCACAAGGTCGTATCTAGCACTAGCCCCCCTACCTACTGCACCACAAGGTCGTATCTAGCACTAGCCCCCCTACCCACTGCACCACAAGGTCGTATCTAGCACTAGCCCCCCTACCACTGCACCACAAGGTCGTATCTAGCACTAGCCCCCCTACCCACTGCACCACAAGGTCGTATCTAGCACTAGTCACCCTACCCACTGCACCACAAGGTTGTATCTAGCACTAGTCTCCCTACCCACTGCACCACAAGGTCGTATCTAGCACTAGCCCCCCTACCCACTGCACCACAAGGTCGTATCTAGCACTAGCCCCCTACCCACTGCACCACAAGGTCGTATCTAGCACTAGTCACCCTACCCACTGCACCACAAGGTCGTATCTAGCACTAGTCTCCCTACCCACTGCACCACAAGGTCGTATCTAGCACTAGTCACCCTACCCACTGCACCACAATGTCGTATCTAGCACTAGTCCCCCTACCCACTGCACCACAAGGTCGTATCTAGCACTAGCCCCCCTACCCACTGCACCACAAGGTCGTATCTAGCACTAGTCACCCTACCCACTGCACCACAAGGTTGTATCTAGCACTAGTCACTCTACCCATTGCACCACAAAGTATCTTCTAGCACTTCATGCAAAATAGATTTAGAGAAGGTCCACTAAAGGAGCAAAACTACACGCGGAAGCCATATAATTTACTGATCACAAAATACGATCAGTCAAAAGAATAGAAAACATTAAGCAGAGCGGCTTGCAGGGTGCGCTCGCGGGAGTTAGAAGCGGGCCGCGCTCCTCTAGTTCCTCCCAAGAAGTCATTAACTTCTCCGCCGAATGGGAAATTGCTTAAAAATATGAAAACTGACTGCCTTACGAGGAAACTAAACATTATGCTCAAGCTGCTCATAATTAAACTTCAGGAAATGTTTTCACGCATAAGAAAGAATTAAGTATTTGAAGTTATATCTTGCTGCAGCCGAAAAAAAATAGTTCGAACAGTGGCGTCTAGCCAGCCAGCTCAACTGGCAACGAGGCTGCAAAACCTTAAGGTAGTTCAAAACGATATGCGACTAGAACTGAAACTGTGTCATAATACCTATTCAGACTGGCAATTATAAACACTGAACATAATATACATTGAATTAGAATTCATTTAAGAAAATATCTTGCAGTAAGGTCCCAGATAGCAGAGCGGTAAAGATACTGATGAAAATTGTATTGCTGACCGAGGAGTACTTGCCCGGGAGCCTCCTTGCCTGGGACCCAATGTTGTGCTTAGCTGTAAGTGTTCTGCTTATGTCCCTGCAACACACTAGTACTTGAAGAGCTTGTATTGAATATGGTGTTGATGTGTTGATCGTACATCACATTTGCGTACACATCTGCCGGGAGGTCATTATAAGATGACAGCAATATTTTATAGTTTATTGTGAAATTATCGCTCAGTGTGCATTGTGATTTTGGTTTTAAATGGTTATATATATCATTTGCTCATACCTTTTAATAAATAAATATTTTGCACAATCTTAAAGCCTATTAGGAAAAAAATTAGGGGCACTTCGGTCGAACTGAATTTCTTCATTTTAAGCACTCAAAACAGTGCGTGATGGCTTTTTAACTGACCCATAGTAGCACAGTGTTAGTTTAGAGTAGAAGTTATACGTGTTTCAGTTTTTGTTCTGAACAATATAATGAAAAATGAAAAACTTCTTTAGTTTAAACTAAATTAAAGAATATAGTAGACAACCGGAAACTTTAATTTACATCAAGATGAATAAATTGTGTGCTGCTTCTGCAAGGTTTCGTTACAAATGTTCTTCAATAAGTAATTATTTTTTAAGCAAATTGAAATAGTCTTAAATTTAGTGTAACTTGGTAATGGCGTTTTTTTAATCAATAAACTTGTTTTATAATGAAATTGATTTTGTTATCTTAAAATATAACACAACAAAAATTTCTCATCAGTTGTTTTTTTGAATGAGTGACGGTTACACACTTTGAATGTGTCTCCATTGTCTCATACCCAAATTCTTTATTTGCTAGCATACAAACAAATTTCAAATTTCTATATCTAAAAAGTATAGTTTAATAACAATAATGTGACCAGTTACAAAATTTATATAAATAATGGTCAATATTTGCTTTATTGCGCTCATCGATGTTTAAAAATTTGTTGCCAGATACCGGTAATCGGCTACATTGTGAGACGTTTTACATGAATGACATTTTGCTCGCAAATACTTACTTTTCGAGATACAACCTGAATAACTTCTGGTAAGAATAACATTATATAGTCGGTGACGTCGTCGCTGCTTGGGGAACAAGCGCAGTTTTTGGTGCGAAAACATGAGTCTCGGTTTGGCTAAGTCAAGTTATTTTTGGTATATTAAGGTTCGTTTAGGTTAGTTTATTTAACTAACCTAACGTTACTTAACCTAACCTCACCTTTCGTTACGTAAATATCACCGCATATTTATGTGTTCGTTTCTTCACTTCTATATACAGTGTTCCTATATTTTTAAAGTTAAATATCTCAAAAATTATGCATTTGCGAGCAAAACGTCGTCCGGGTAGTTTTGCAGCTTATTTAAAATTGTGGTCAATGTTTCCTTTGGTGGGTTTAACGAATTCCAAAATTTTGTTCCCATACATCGGAACAGGACTCATTGAAAGACGTTTTACACGAATTACATTTTGCTCGCTAAGGCGTTTTTTTAGTAATTCAACTTGGAAGTTATGGGAACGTCGTATGTACAGGGTGTTTTTTTTTACTTTGAACAAACTTCGAACTTAGGTACACAAACTCAAAATGAATCGATTTTCATGAATGACAAAATGTCCAAAACTTTTTAGTTTTCGAGTTTTGGCGTCGCAAAGCATGTTTAGAAGTGCATGTTATAACTGGGCCGCACACCAATTGTTATTTAAAGTTGTTAGTTTTCGAGATTGCCGAATACAATTAAAGCATTTTTTCTCATTTCATTATGGGTTATGCCACTCCTGTTGAATCGGAATAGGATCTGGTTGGACGCATTGTGGACTCAGCTGGCCGTATTACGGAAATGCCTGGCGTGTTTCAATCTGTAAGGCGCTCACTGGCTGTTAGATGTCGTAAATGTGTTGAAGTTCATGGAGGCCATTTCGAGTAACTGTTGTAATAAAACTGTATTCAAGTTTGTTCTTGCGTTAAATTTCTTACATTAAAGTTTCTATTGATTATGTTTTTTACCTGTGTCCTGCAATGCTTACTGATTAATGGTTAGCTTACATGATAATAATTGATAATTACTCATTTAGGACAATTTATTCTTATTTGTATAACGTGTACACGCAAATTTCATTGTGAAATTACAAAAATACTACATTAGTGGGGCCCAAAAACCTCTTAACTATCAAAGGTAGCGCTAAAAATGGTGCGCGCGTGCAATCCTACTTGAAGTTCTAATATTCTTCAAGTAACTATAACTCGAAAACTAAAGAGTTTTGGACATTTTGTCATTCATGAAAATCGATTTATTTTGAGTTTTTGTACCTAAGTTCGAAGTTTGTTAAAAGTAAAAAAAACACCCTATATAGAAGTGAAGAAACAGACACGTAAATATGCTATAATACGGTATTGAGGTAACGATAGGTGAGATTATGTTAGGTGACGTTCGGTTAGTTGAATAAACTAATCTAAATAAATTTGAATAGACCTAAAATAACTTAACGTAGCCATACTGGGACTGATGTTTGTCTGCAAAAAAACCCGCGTGTTCCAACAATGCAGGTACGACTCAGCCGACTTTACAATGTTATTCCTACCTGAACGTTATTCATGTTATATCTCGAAAATTACGCATTTGCGAGCAAAATTTCATTCGTGTAAAACGTAGTAAAACGTGTTCTATTTCTGATATATGTGAACAAAATTTTTAAAATCGTTGAATGCGATAGAGCAAATATTGACAAAAATGGCACGGGGGCCATTCATGTTTTTATTTCTCCTTTTTAATGTTTCCCGCAAACAACAAAATAAAAACAACCCAGGACTACACCTGAGTTTAACGAGAACATCGAAAAACTTCTTTTCCCATAATCACTGGCCAAACCTGTAGGCGCATGGATGAAACTTACGATAGGTCGTCTTGGGTTGTTAGCCTTGTGCATTTAAGTTCTATATAAATTGTTTTAGTAAGCCTTTGTTCAATATTATTTTAATTAGAATAATAGTTCCCCTCAGGGGGATACAACTATTATAACTATGGGAATTAGCGCTCCCCGGGGAATCATGTGAGGGCCCGAGCTGAGAGTTAGGTAGGCCTTCTTCTTGTTCAAGTAGAATAGGTTTTGGTTTTGTTATGGACCATCTTTTTTCGGTTAACTGCTGTCCTGGTTTTCAGCACCTGCTACTGTCTTCTTCAACTTTTTCTTCTCTCATGAACTTCTTTCTTGCTTACTGTTTCTATGCACTCTGTGCATAGATTCCGCGTTCCCTTAACTCCATACTAAATGGTGCCTTCATCCTTCCTGTCTTGGAACATCTTTGCCGTGTTAAAGGGAGGCTAAAACGTTTCTTTATAATAAGAATAATTAGAATAATTCTTTGAATTTGTACCACCGGCTTGTCATGGTCAACACTTACGTGTTAAATCAAGCGCAAAAAAATTAGAAACGCGAAATTATCCTTATAAAAATTTTCCAAAATTTATTGCCTTCTTCTGAGGACGGTTGAAGCAAATTAGGTCGATAACTTGGAGAGACGAACGGTATTTCGCTGATCCAATAGAAAACATTGAAGTTCATGAAGCGTTTCATGTCCTTCAATAATTAACTTACTTGCACGTAGGCCCAAGTTAAAAAAAACGCATTGAAAAAATATAGCTAAAGACAAACTTGTAAATTCATGCCTAATCGGTTTCGACAGCCTTCCTACAACTATTCACACCAGTGCTTCCTGAACTTTTTTGTCAGCGACCCAAAATCAGCCCAAAACATAAATTTTCATTTATGATATGATTATTCTTACGGAAACAAGTTAGTGTAGGTTAACACAAGCAGGTTACACAGACCCTTAGCGGCCCAATAAATTGGATTGGGGTCGCGACCCAGGGGTAAAGAACCGCTGATGTTCCAAAGAAAAATTCAAGGAAATTGTCTGCCTCCGAGCCCATTACCTCCTTTCGTGTATTTTATCACATGCAGGACATGAGTCAGCATGTTTTCTACAATCTGAATGCGCTTCACTCATGAAATGTAAATTGCAGATATGTACATAAAGTCATGCAGATGTGTACATTAGTTGGTCTTGGAGCTTTTTGGGAAAACGTCGGAAGTGCGTGTTTGAGTTCCTCGATTGTGATGGCTGGGAAGTGGAGATTGTGAAGGCGGGAAGTGCAGATTGTGAAGGCGGGAAGTGGAGATTGTGAAGACGGGAAGTGTCTCCTGTCTCGTGTGGTTCGTTTTGGGGAGCGATGTCGCTCATTTGTGTTTCTATGGTGTGTATGTGTTCAGCGTCGAAAATATTGCTGGGGTCATCAATGCATGACTATATGTTCGACCAGTGTTGCCTGAACAAAGGTTCCTTGGATTGTGGTGAATGGTAAAAGATGCCGCCTTCTTTAACGTAGGGGGTGTTCTGTTTTTTATTGTTTCCTGACATACGTTTGATGACGGACCAGAATTGTTTGGGATTGTCCATCTTTTTGATGTTAGCGATAGTGTTATTCCATGTCGCCGGGTTAATGCGTTGATAAGCAGTTTTTATATGTTTTCTGAGGTTGAAGAGTTCTCTGTATAGGTGTGGTGAGTGGCCGTGTCGTTGGAGATGGTCGTAGATGTGTTTGTGTCTCGTTTGAAGGAGAAGTATAACATGAGTGGGTTTGATGCCTGGTGTGGTTCTCTGTGTGATAGTTGGAATAGATTGATTGGAGGCTTCGTTGATGTGTGATTCCCATGTGATTAGGTGATTGTCTATGTCCTCTAGTGTAGGGCTCAAGTCTTGCGGTATTGTGTGTTCAGCGAGAAGGTTGCGGTATAGTTCGCAGTTTGCATTGTGGAAGGAAGGTCGTGGGCGGATGGGAATTTGTATAGGGTTGGCTGATATTGTAGCTATGATGGGGATGTGGTCGGAAGGTGTTAGTGGACCTGGTATGATGTTGTAGAATGTTTGCGTGTTTGTTAGTACGATGTCTGGGCTAGTGGAAGCGCGGTGGGTGATTATCGTGGGGAAGTTAGGGCCGATGAGGAGAGTGGAGACATTTGTTCCTGTCGATTAGTGAGTGGATTTGTCTCCCTTTCCTGTTTGCGTATGTGTATCCGAAAGTGGGGTGTGTGGCATTCATGTCGGCTAGGAGGTAAGTGGGGTGCTTTCGGTTAAAGAGAGTGTGCATGTCAATGTAGTTTATGTAATCAATGCGTGGAGGTATGTAGGTTGTGGCAAGTGTGATTGGGCCTTGTGGTGTTTCTACTGTGATGGCCAACATATCTGTGTGGAAGGTATCGTGCAGCTTGAATGGGAGGTCTTTTCGAATTGCTATTGCTACTCCAGCGTGATTTTCATTTGCTTTGTTTGTGGTATATGTGTTGTAATTCCAAATTTTGATGGGGATGTCATTTTGCATGCATAGCGAGTTTAGTAGAATTATGTGTGGATTGTATTGACGGTAGATGTTGCATAGTGCGATTTTGTTATTTAGCCAGTGTTGGACGTTGTGTTGGATGACGGTTAGTGTTTTGTTCATACTGTGTGTATCCATTATGGGGTCGAGTGTTTGGGTTTATTGTGGGGGGTGTTAAGTTTTGAGCATGTGTCCATCATGACGAAATGATCGTGTGGGATTGTGGCTATGGGTGCGTCTTCGAGGTTGAATTGGCAGTCAATCATTTCTTTCCAGATGTCCGGGTTTGGGTGTGCGACGGCGATTTTGAGGCCAGGAGGTTTTGCTGTTAGTTCATCTACTATCTGTGCGTTGGTGGGTTTGCTTGGAATTTGCTGTGAGTTCGTGTCACTGAGGTAGAGTGTAGCCTGGATTGTGTCATCGTGTCCAGGGGATTCTTCCGATGATGGTTGTCTCTTTTTCTTCCGTTGTTTGGTTTTCTTCTTTGGGCTGGACTGCGTTCTCCAATTTTCTTTCAAGTTGTCGTCGCTGGTTTCGTCCTGGGTTGAGTTCTCTTCTGTTGAGTGGTGGCTTGTGTCCATTTCGTCTTCGTTGGGGTCGGTGCTTGCTTGTTGGCAGGTGCCTCCGTTGTGTTTGCTTGGGGTTGTTTGTTGGGTTCGATGAACATGTTGAAGATTTTTTGTGAATCGCGATCGGGGAACTCGGTGTCCACGTCGTTATTGTCTTTGAGGGATTTCGATAAGATTGATCTGAAATCTTCTTTTTGTGTGAGGTTTGCGATGTGAGCCTCAATGATGATAGCAGCCAATTTTATATGCATCTGGCTGGTGAGTGTGAGTGTGTGCTCCGTGTTTGCTGTTTGTTGAATGGCCGTTTTTGCAATTTCGATGTATGTGGAGTTCCTCGTTCTTGTTTATGGAGTTCCTCGTTCTTCTTGCGGATAGTTTCTTTCCTGTATATGGGCAAGAAGCTGCAAGGGTGCGGTGGTTTCCTTGGCACTCGAGGCACTTCTTGTACGTTGAATTGCACTGTTGGTAGGTGTGGTCGTGTGCAGTACATTCCAAGCAGTTTGGTGTCTTGAGAGTGCATTGATGTGTAGAGTGGTCCTCAATTTTGTAGCATTTGAAGCAGATCCGTAGGTGAGTGTATTTTTCAAGTTCCATTTGCGATGGTGTGATCTTTGTGTTGAACATGAGGAGCCCATTCTGGAGAGCGCGCTGCGTCATGGCAGTGTCGGTAAAGGTTACTTTGATTACGTGTGTAGTGTTTGATTTTGTTGATTTCCAGGATTTTTTCCCATGGTTGCACTCGTGTTATTTCTTCCTGTATTTCTTGTGGTTGGCGTTGACGAATGCTGCTGTCCAGTTGTCTTATGAAGATGGTTCTTTTGGCTCGAAGATCTGGAGGGGATGATGGGTTTCAGATTTATTTTATGAAAGTGTGTGGTGGCTTTGTCCGAGGTCAGTTTATCAATGGCAGTGATGTCATCAGTTATGGCGTAGCATCCGCTTGAGTTGCTGGTGAGTCGTATGAGAGGGGCTTCCAGGTGTTTGAATGTAGTTACAAAAACTTGTTGTCGGTCTGTGTGTTGGCTGGGGTCGATCTTGCGGAGTTGGACTTTGTTGGTAGTGTTGGATTTTTTGGCAGGCTGTGCTGGGATGGTTGTGGTAGTTTGCTTGGTCGTTCGTGGTTGGGTGTTGTTGCCAAAGGTGGCGTTGGTGCGTGTGTTGATGTTATGTTGCATAGTGTTAGGTCTTATTTGCGGAGGTGTTGGTAGTAGGCTGCGGGAAAACTGGCTATAGCCAGCTCTCCCCGAACCTCGTCTTCCTTGATGGGGAAGCATGGTGTTAGTCCTAAGTGCTGGTGTATAGTGCCTCAGGCGTCGGACTTGTCCGGAAAGCGGCTGGTGCTCTACTTGTACCCGCTCCCCCCCCCCCCCCCCCCCCTCTACTATAATGGGGTTTGCCCAGATGGTCTGGGGCCTTTCGGTACACCAGACTCTACCAACTTCCGGCGACGCTCAACGGCCGGTAAACGTGAGAGCGAAATAAGAAAAAGCTACTGTCACCCATGTGGTGGTTCCATCTAGCTGTGCGCGCTCACCACCACACAAGCTCATAAGCGCCACCTCACAGCCACGAAGTGATCCGGCCAAACAACCAATCAGCGATGAGATCTGGCGCTGGGGTGCCGGACCGAGCCTCTACAAGCCACGCGCACCGAGCATCCAGGCGACACCTCTGAACACTCACGTACGTTTAGCTGAGTCTCAACTGCTTCATAAGCGCCACCCCGAGTCCTCTAACCAGAGGGCTAGCTCGCTTCAGTGAGGCCGCTACCAGCCGTATATAACGAGCTGCGCGCTAAGCGCAGTACACACAGTTCGCAGAGCTCACTCAGTCGACTCGCAGGAACCCTGCTGTTTACACAAGTCTTCCTCCTGCGAGCCTCCTCACTGCAACGGCTCACACAAGTCTTCCAACGAGCCTCTTCACAGCATCAGCTCACACAAGACTTCTCCCTGCGACTCTCCTCGCAGCGACTCTGGCATTCGCTAGTTTCGGCTGCTCATCAAGCAGTAGCCTCACGGCCTCCATCGCCACCTCGACGGCACGCACGACGCGACTTACCGACAACCGTCGGTCCTCCAAGTCGTCCTTGTGTAGTATACTACCGCCTGTAATCATTTACCTCGTGTGCCATACTGTCGGCGATCTTCTCAATAATACGGCCTTTATTCCAGTTGTGTATTCATTATCCTGTCGGGTTCGTTTGCACCTCAGGCACTCACTTCGGGCATAGATACCACAAAGTCTAAAGATATTTACATAGTCTGCCCGGAGTGTAAAGCAGCCTGAGGGAGAACACTACACCCGCTTGGTAGGCTAGGGCTCGGCTAGCGAGGTAGGAAGTCGGCTGCTGTCGTAAAATCTTGGTGGTGAGAAGTTGGTTGCTGAAATTTAAATGCTTCTAAAACGGTTTTTACTGGTGAACTCCCTCGTGAAGAACGAGGTCTTTATGAATTGGTACTAAGAAAACTGATGACTTACTGTCATGGCCGGGGTCAACAAATATGTCATTGCGTGGGTCAACAAACCTGTCATGGCCGGGGTTCAGACCGTGTCACGACGACGAGATGCATAACCACGCCATGTGCATAACGCCGAATAGTGGCCATGGTCTACCATGTTGGGGTCGCAATGGATGTTGAACTACAGTTGCGGTTGGTTGTGTGTGTATGTCAAGTCACTAGAGTTTTGTAGACTTGCAGTTGCAGTGATTCATGAATTAATATAGAAACAATTCTAGTAAGGGCTAAAAGAAGTGCGTCAGCAGTATGGGATTACTTTCATATATCGGTGAAGTGTCGCGACCCCAGGGGTAAAGTATGGGCTTGGGGGCGCGACCCAGGGGTAAAGTCTGGGCTTGGGGTCGCGACCCCAAGGGTAAACTCTGGGCTTGGGGTCGCGACCCCAGGGGTAAAGTCTGGGCTTGGGGTCGCGACCCCAGGGGTAAACTCTGGGCTTGGAGTCGCGACCCAGGGGTAAAGTCTGGGCTTGGGGTCGCGACCCCAGGGGTAAAGTCTGGGCTTGGGGTCGCGACCCAGGGGTAAACTCTGGGCTTGGGGTCACGACCCAGGGGTAAAGTCTGGGCTTGGGGTCGCGACCCAGGGGTAAAGTCTGGGCTTGGGGTCGCGACCCATGGGTAAAGTCTGGGCTTGGGGTCGCGACCCAGGGGTAAAGTCTGGGCTTGGGGTCGCGACCCAGGGGTAAAGTCTGGGCTTGGGGTCGCGACATAGGGGTAAAGTCTGGGCTTGGGGTCGCGACCTAGAGGTAAAGAACCACTGATGTACACTCTGATGTTTTATTTCAAAGAAAAAGTCAAGAAAATTGTCTGCTTCTGAGCCCATTACCTCCTTTGAGTATTTCATATGCAGGACATGAGTCAGCATATTTTTCTACAACCTAAATGCGCCTCTTGGTATATAAATTGCAGATATGTACATGAATGCGCATTCACGTTTACGTATAGAAAAGAAAATTATTAATAAGTGTCGTCAATGTAACCGCCATTTACTACTTTGGCTTTCACTGACCCCACTACGCCTAAAAACGTTTTATAACCTTAAATAGAATGTAGAGCTCCTATGCTAGCGTGTCTCACAGCGCTGCCTGGATGCGCTGCCATGTGGAGGCGTCGAGCTCTACTTGCGTTGGTTGTCAGTTACAGCTCCTGATTGTTGTATATACCGGGCGTGTGTTGGTCTTAAGGCCCGTCTACACTATCAAACTCTTCGTCAATCACGAAAACACCAAAACGCGAACAAAAACACAAACTTTTCCGAATCGTGTCCAGACTATACGCTTTCAGCGGAGAGAAGTTGTTCGCGAGCAACATGTAAACAAACAATACTGCTTCCCTAGTAAGTTTTAGTTAATCGATGCATATAGTTGGTAAATTTAATTTGTTGAGAGTTAGTAACCATAATTTTACTGTGTGGGCATGTGTGAACAGGAAATATTAAGAATCGCTGATGTGTTATGACAATATTTCGAATACTATCAGTGTTACAGTGGTAAGATGGGATCAGCTGATGTTCTTGATCTTTTTCAATGCTCTTTATGAAGTTTAAATTTTTGGACTTGAGCTTAAAACTATAAAATATGCTCCTACTCTGCCTATAGAATGTTTTTTTTTATCCTTTTTGTGACCTAAATTTTCTAAATGTGCTGAAAAATGATCATGTTTTTAATTTTGTCATAAAATATTCCTGCAATATTGGAAGTAATTTGCCAATATTATTTAAAAATTTTCTGTTTAATTAAGCCAACAATTTATTTTAAAAATTTAAAATTTAGCGTATGCATTTTATTTGTGTCTCAAACTATATGCACTATCCATACTTTCTGTGCACATTTTTGAAGCATCCATTGCTTAGCCAAGCATACCAGAATGTATTTCTACTAATACACAATAAGTTTTTGTGTGCTTTTTCTGTGATATTTTTCTAAGAACATTGTTATCACCTAGATCTCTTATAATTACTCAACATATCTAAGAAATAGTTCTATGGGAAGAATCTGAGAACAAACTAAATGTCAAGCAGGCCACCTTTATATTGAATTCATTTTGCTTGTTAAGGACAATATTTTTTTAGTTCATTATCATTTATGTCAGCACCTGCTCACTCCATATTTCATGAAAAGTATGACTCTGGAATGTAAGTTATCCACGTATTTAATTTTGCATATAAAATCCGTGTAGAAAAATATAATCCCTGTATGAAATATAATACGTGAATAAAAAACAAAAGTATAATAATTATTCTGAATTATTGTTAGACACCTCATGTTGATTATACATAATTTGCTCCTATTCAGAACTTCATAACAATTATATTCCAAGTATTTTACTGCTACTACATAATCATTTTTATATGTTCCTCATGTATGGATTATTTTTTACAGGTGGCTGGCACGAGGTGATTCATGCACTTTCTACAGCATTTGACAAGAATATCAAACCAGTCGCTCTCCATCATACCTGAAACTTGTGAGGCCATCTATACTCTACTTAAGGATGAAAACATAAAGGTATGCATCCCATTGCAGTGTTGTGTTCAAATATTACTTTGCAATGAGTATAGTAATGTTCTTCAAATAGAAAACTAATTTATCTGGAATATTGCAACCATTGAGAAATTTGCAGTAGGTTGAAATCCCTTGAGATATGGTTATGAAATGAGTCAAGTGACCCACGTATCATCATAAATACTGTATTGACTTGGTACAATAGCAGCGCTGAGTATAATAAGTGCACTATGTTTTTGCTACAATGTCTGGTCTTGGGGTGCTACTTGAATTGATGAACTCTCGCACAAAAAAGTAGTGGTGTGCAAATTACTCATATATATATATATATATATTTAAATTGTTCAGGTAGTTGATTGTAACTTACTACAATTAGAACTACACTGAAACCAAACTAGGTCCATTATATGTGAACTTTCAGGTGCATGAGCAAAATGTATATTGTGTGATGTCTAGGGGAATCTATATAACCACTGTTTTCTTCAGGTAATATTGTTTACATCTCATGAAACGATAATGCATAAACCATCAAAAAATGTTGCAGTGGACTTCCATCTGTAATTCCTTTTGTTGTACTCATTTACAGACTCCACAAGCGCAAGCAAAGTCGGAATCTGCAGCCAGTGATTTCTACCTGAAGTGAAACTTCCCATAAAACTTCTCAAATTTCATGAACTCTTCTCTAGGATTGCATGCCACTTTAGCATCACTATAATGGAGCGAGAAGAGAGAGCTCCTTGGGCTGGCGGTAGCGGTGGGCGCTGCAACTGTGCTGCCCCGCGATGTGGTGCTGCCGTGCCGCTTTCATCCGTGGAGGCTAGACTGCTGCTGCATCCTAGAGCTATTATGAACTATTGACCGCCTCAACTACCTACGTTGGCATTGCACAAATAGCGTCTCCGTGAACTTCCTGTGGACGACTGCAGCGGTACCAGAGACTTCGGAACGAGTTCGCTTTTGAGGTGGGTCGAAGTGACATGTAGCGCTGGGTTTGGTCGACCTTTTTTGAGAATTTTCCATCAAAAATGTTAATCCTCCATTCCGTCCCTTTTCATAATTTCTGTGTTGGTTGGATTGGAATTTAGGGTCTTCAATGATATGGGATTGGGTTTTATGTACACATGCTAGAATGCCACGAATTATCATTTTAAACATTTTCTGCTATTCAAACTACTCTAATTATCGTAATAATCTTTTGATTTAGGGAAGCTATGGTTCAATCTAAAAGGTATTTTGCAATGTAAACGCTGCTATAATATCGCCAATGTTTTAATTTATGAACAGCTAAAATGTTGCATTTCTTGAATTATAAACTTAACTCCTCTCCGCTTGAAATTATTTATTTCCTTGGGACCTTGTTTGACATTAATGTTTGTTCACAGCCCGAGCTCGACCCTCCTATTCGTTTGTGCTCGTGGGCCAGCCGTGGTCCTGTCCTGCACTGCCAAACCTTCCTGGTTTGGTTTTTTACGACTGGCGAGGGGCATTTGCGCTACTGGTGTTAATGATTCATGACTTTACAATACTATCAAATTATAATGCACTGGTGTCTACATACTTTCCTTCACCGGCCATCATATCATCATGCGCATTAATTTTTCAAATACTTTATGATTAACATCAGGATACAATGACGGTGACCCGGTCAAGTCTGTACCCATTTCCAACACCTGGGTAGGGTGTACCTGAGTTCTCTCCTTCCCCAACGGGGAGAAATCACTGCATGGCGCTGGGATTAAAAAAAAACAACACCTACCCATGAAGGGTGCGTTCTTAATCACTTAATTTTGTAAAATCATGCAGTCCTGTATTCAAGCGAGGGAAAAAACAGTTGAATATTTTTCTGTATTATCCCAAACGTGCAGGTCATTGATCAGTAACCAAGAAGATGATAAACCTATTCTGAATACAATTTTGTAGGCCCATTACATACAACCATGTTGGTTAAAGAATGCATTTTCATGGAACTGATTAATATAAGGACAACAGTTAACCCAGAACAGGTGTTCTCAAAGAGTAAGTGTGTGAATTTATTTTGTTCAATGTTAACAATGAAAATAACTGCATGAATAAAAACAGTAAGTCAAAGGTTAAGGCACCAGAAACAAGTCATAGAGATACCTTGAAAGGTAAAAATTTGCAAAGGTGACTTGTTGCATGCACAGATCTTGAATATCTAATCATCCATTGACTAAAAACTATGATTAAACAAAATGCAGTGCTATCTAAAAATAATTCACCAATGAAGATTTAATTTCTAAACTATTTCAAACGTTTTTCATAAGTTGTTAATTGTTTTTTCAGCTTTGATCGCAAGTTTGTTGTTCCCCATACCTTGCACTATTTTTATTACCAATGAAGAGAACATATATGTTACTTTGAGCCTCCTTAACCACAACAACGGTGTTCCAAGGGGAAGAATAAAGTAGGGATCATTGAGTACAAACATGTACACAGGGTTTGTGCAATGTTTACAAATCCACTAACAATAATAACATATTTCTGTAATAAGTAGTCAACCGCAAGCCAACTAATTCTGAAATGAAACTGATGAAAAGTATATTGCAAATAAATATTTCTTATGAAAATCATCACTATACAACATAACTGACATTCTGGTAAATAATTAGTGAACATTTAGCTCAATGGAAAAATCTGAATAGAAATGCACATCCCTTAACCACAGTCTCATCCTATGTTTTGTAAGCAAAGTAACGTCAATGGGTAGAGCGACTAGTATAGACTATCATGTTGCGCTTGACGTGCACTTCGATGGATTTTTAATGCAGCCTTGACCAATTCTCGGGAATGAAATTGTACAGTTTACTTCAGCTTGAATTAAGTTAGACAGGTACTTGATTTCTACGTCTCCTCTATGGACACAAATGTAGCGTAAATCATCACTATACAACCTAACTGGCATTCTGGTAAATTATTGAACATTTAGCTCAATGGAAAAATATTTCTTAGAATTATGGCATTTCTATTCTACATGTAGTTAATTTGTCTTGTTGATGACTAATATAAAAAGTATATTAAAGCAAAGTTTAAATACCCTTTGATATTGTAATGCTAAATAATCATACCTAGCATATAATGTAGCATAGCAAAAGTATGGGTATAATTTGTAATTACTGGTCAAGAACATCATTAGCACGGTACAAAAAGACTAGAATTTGATCAATCGAGCACTTTACTCATTTCATTATCTCAACATTATTTTAAGCATTGCAGGAAAATTTTTGTTAAAAGATCATACACAATTGATTTACATCTATACTACCAGAGTAAATACTTACGTACATTCTTTTTCAATCGTATTAGGATGCTAATGGAACAAAATTGTTCACAACACGAATATGACTGGCTTATGTTCATCAGTTGAAAAATTTCCTTTGTGAAATTACAATCAATAAAAAATTACACAACGGCCAAATCATTATGACACGATGAAGAAAGGGCATCCTGCTTCATTCTCTTAAAAATTCTTAACCTTCACTGTTCAATTCATGTAGAGCATAACCAAAAAACATACCCAACACAAGTCTGTTTAGAGACTTGTGTTGGGAGAAGAGTACCACCAAAGAAAAGGACCACAGTGTCTTGAAAATAATTCAGGATGGGCCAGTAATGACAGCTCACGAGAGCAGAGTTTATTAAAGTAAGTTAATCTTGGCTGGTTCCCGGGCCGTCACCCCTGCCGGTCGGAGGGTTCCGCTCTCAATAGGTAGAGAACGGAGGGCGACCCCCTTCCCAGCACCCCGAAGTTTCCCAAGAAACGGCAACCTGTTAGAAAGAGTCACTCATTATAGCCTGAGACTAACGGAGCATGACCCACGCAATATAGAGATGTGCAGTAAGTTACATGTAAGAGAAAGGATGATATTCCCAAAAATACTTTAGGTTTACGCACTTTACGCATTTCACGATAATCACGTTATACTGAAGAGTTCTTATCTTAAGTGAATAGTCAAGTTTGACAGTATAACGTTACAAGAACATTTCGATGATATACAATTTGCCGTATGAATTTTTTTATGGGTTCTCACCTAATTTGTGGGACAATTACAATTGCTCGTAAGGCCTCCCAAGGAATGGTCAAAGCTAGTAGCGCCCACTACTTCTCCAACCAACCTCCGTCGAGAGTCGTCCCACGAGGAATCCCGACGTGGTTCCCGCGTGCCGAGAAGACCCTCTCCCAGCGCAGACCGAATGGATTTAGCTCATCGCGCTGGCTGACTGGCTCCACGAAGACCTACGTTTGGTAAACGTATAGCGTAGGAGCGGCAGGTGTAACCGTTCCACAATAGCAGCAGCAGATGTAGCCGTGACCTTAACAGTAGCCGTAGCAGAAGATGTAGCCGTGATCTAAACATTGGCCGCAGCAGAAGATGTAGCCGTGATCTCAACAATGGCCGCAGCAGAAGATGTAGCCGTGATCTCAACAATAGCCGCAGCAGAAGATGTGGCCGTGATCTCAACAATAGCCGCAGCAGAAGATGTAGCCGTGATCTCAACAATAGCCGCAGCAGAAGATGTAGCCGTGATCTCAACAATGGCCGCAGCAGAAGATGTAGCCGTGATCTCAACAATAGCCGCAGCAGAAGATGTAGCCGTGATCTCAACAATAGCCGCAGCAGAAGATGTAGCCGTGATCTCAACAATATCCGCAGCAGAAGATGTAGCCGTGATCTCAACAATGGCCCAGCAGTAGATGTAACCGTGATCTCAACAATGGCCGCAGCAGAAGATGTAGCCGTGATCAATGGCCGCAGCAGAAGATGTAGCCGTGATCTCAACAATGGCCGCAGCAGAAGATGTAGCCGTGATCTCAACAACAACAATGGCCGCAGCAGAAGATGTAGCCGTGATCTCAACAATGGCCGCAGCAGAAGATGTAGCCGTGTTCTCAACAATGGCTGCAGCAGAAGATATAGCCGTGATCTCAACAATGGCCGCAGCAGAAGATGTAGCCGTGATCTCAACAATGGCCGCAGCAGAAGATGTAGCCGTGATCTCAACAATGGCCGCAGCAGAAGATGTAGCCGTGATCTCAACAATGGCCGCAGCAGAAGATGTAGCCGTGATCTCAACAATGGCCGCAACAGAAGATGTAGCCGTGATCTCAACAATGGCCGCAGCAGAAGATGTAGCCGTGATCTCAACAATGGCCGCAGCAGAAGATGTAGCCGTGATCTCAACAATGGCCGCAGCAGAAGATGTAGCCGTGATCTCAACAATGGCCGCAGCAGAAGATGTAGCCGTGATCTCAACAATGGCTGCAGCAGAAGATGTAGCCCTGATCTCAACAGTGACCGTAGAGACGCCACCAACACTGTACCTTAACACAGTACACAGCACGGCACATACTCATATCCGCTGCCACACGGTAAATTGGACGGCCAGAGACACGGCCTTTTCACTGTGCTCGCTGCTTCTTATCCAGCACTGTCCTGAACTGCTGCTCAGTCGTACGCGCAGAAGGAGCTCTGCTACGCTGTGAACATAAAAGGTTCAACGCAGACGAGCATATCATGAGCCCCTTGAAAACCCAGTTGAAGTGGCATTGAGTCAACTGCAATGACAACGTCTGGAATGAATACGAGCAATTTTAATTTATACGAGGGGAAAATTCCCCGTTTTCTACACAGTGATGGTGGTAGGGATTCATCCGAGGTGCTTGAACTTGAAGGTAGGGCCTTTGTAACGACCTGTAGGGAAGGTAACCAATTTGAGGAAGGCCCGTGAATAGTCTTCAATGATTTCAATTGTTTCTTGGGTGGCAATGGACTGAAGGACTTGGGTGGCAATGGGCTTTTCAACCTGATGGAAGAGAAGAAAATAATTAGCTAATTAACCATAGGTGGCTTTCTAAAAATGATAGAAACTCTAAAAAATTATGAACAACTTGGCATATTAGAACAACACGCTGGTGCAATTTAAAGTTTAATTTTGTAAAATTTCAATCAAGCATAGATGAAGCATATCAAAGTAGTTTTTGTGGAGAGATGTGACACAGCTAGAATTTTGCCAAATTTAAAGCACTGGAACTGTCACAGGGTGTTAAAAGTTGATAATCATTTCCAATAGTATTTGTAACAAATAATATTGAATAAGAAAAAATATATCCAATTTACAACCAGCATAGCAGGCTGGGTTGTTGAAGTACCAAAATTTTAGTTCAGAAATGAATGGAAAAATTTATTTTATTTCACACTTTTGCACTTCTTATTTTTTATTGTTATATGCCATTAGAACTAAATACTTATGGACTATTTTTTAAATAATGCTTCCATAAATACTAATCTCGCTAACCTCAATAGTCATGAATGAATTTAGAAAGGAAAATTTTACAATGCAATGAAATACTAACCATTGTTGAAGATTCTGAAGGCCCCGCTCTGCCTTACTTATTTAAATAATTTTTTCCATGATTGATTCTCCTACATACGAGGCCTGTCGAAAAAGTATCCGACCTTAATTTTTCCCGCGCAAAGTAGTGATTCTAAGGCGGCGCCACTGTGCACGGTGGAAGGAGGAATCTTAATGCGCATGCTTGACTTTTTTCACCGCATTCACTTGGGCCAGTCACTGGCTGGTGGTCGCCAAGTAAGGTGCTGTTCTAAGTGTTTGTCGGATTTAGTTTTCTTGCAAGATGACTGAACGAATTGAGCAAAGACACTGCATCAAATTTTGTCAAAAGCTTGGTGATTCTCAAATTGAAACAATTCGTAAGATTCAGCAGGTGTTTGGGGAAGATGCTATGGGTGTAACACAAATTAAGGAGTGGTTCAACCGATTCAAAGATGGCCGCACATCAGCGGAGAGTGAGCAGCGTTGTGGCAGGCCCAAAACTTCTCGGAGTGCAGCTGTTGTTGAGAGGGTGCGAAATTTGGTGATGGCAGATCGTCGTTTGACCGTGCGGGAGATTGCCCAAGAGGTTGGAGTGAGTAAAGATTCTGCACATGCCATTTTGACCAGACATGTGGACTGCGAACAACTGGCACTTGCATCACGACAACGCGCCCGCACATTCATCCCATTTGATCCGCAATTTCTTGGCCAAACATGGAATTACGACCGTTCGCCAACCTCCCTACTCTCCAGACCTGGCTCCTTGCGACTTCTGGTTGTTTCCAAAATTGAAGACACCACTGAAAGGATCCCGTTTTGAGAGTAGAGAAGAGATAATGCGGAACGCGACGACAGAGCTGAACACCATTCCAAAAGAAGACTTCCAGAGGTGTTTCCGGCAGTGGAAGGATCGGTGGGCTAAGTGTGTGGAAGCACAAGGAGCCTACTTTGAAGGGGATTAGGGTCCCAACCCCGTCAGGTTGTTGAAGTATTTTTTCTGGCCAAAGGTCGGATACTTTTTCGACAGGCCTCGTAAACGTCTTTTATGCAAAATATCCATATGTTTGAAAACTATCTAAAAATACACAAAAAGGAATAAAACATTTGGTTTAATTTCACTGACTGTGCCTATGACACATGACAGTTAAGAAACAGCCCTAAATGTTATTCATTACTGTTACAGCAAAGTCTGCACAAGCATACATCAATTCAATATAGTGATAATTGATGCTTATACTACAGCTTACACTTTGACATTAGGAATGGCATGTTAGATGAATTTACATTTGTGGATAGATAACAGAAAATTTTTGAATTAAATTTGAGGCATAATAGTTAAGAACAGCTAATTTATCCAACTTTTCATAGGGCCACATTCATGATATAACAAATGAAAACAATACATTACCCAAAGTAAAAGATGTTAAACCAGATTCAAATAGAATTAGCTATTATCATATTTTATAATAAAAAACTTAAATTAAAGAAATTCACTTTTGGATACACAAGCAAAAGTAATTATATTTTTTAAAAGCCTAACGAGTCACAGCATGTAGTTTTTTAAAAATGCGAAGAGAAACATGAATGAGAAGAGTTTTACAATGCTTTCTTATAAAAATATCTAAACTCTAAACATATATGTAAATGACTCTACATACAGCTATAACTTTTTTACCAACTAATTGGATCAACAGGACAGGTAAATTTTTAAAATAAGTTGTAATTATGCTTATTTAAAACTACAACTATAAGTTTGTAAAAGATTGCATATTTCTATCTGATAAGTTTTTTATAATACAATTTCTAATCTGGGACTTGATTCTAATGTAGGCATCAGGCTTTATGAGAAATAAAGTATTTCAATAAAATAATTTTTTTTTACCAAGAAATACAATAAATAGAGGCCACATATTGTGCAAATGAATTTTTGTGGCAATTTTATCATATAAGAAGCTACAATTGTTGAAATACTACTGAAATATATCCAAAATTTTATTTAGATATCAAAATACACTACACTTTGATAATTTTATGCATCATGCATGTTCAGTTTCAGTTCAGACAGTCAATATTTCAATTATATTCACATAAAAAAGTCCAAACCTACTTACATATTCAGCCATATCTGAATAAAATGAAATAACAACGTAACGAAATTCATTTTGGTAAATAAATGTCCGTGCCACCTACAATTAACTTAATTTGCATCAAAAACATAATTAAATAGATAAAATAGGAAAAAAACACATAGAATTCAAGTAATTTAATCGCAAAACCACCTTCCACAATACATAAACAAGCGAGTGTTCGCGTTTTGATGGAAAGTTCGTGTTCGGTGTTTTCCATCACGATGGAAAACACAAACACACCGAAATCTGCGAACTTTTCATCTGTGTTCGTGGACTGCCGAAGAACACGAACTTCGGTCAAAAGAGTGGTAGTGTGGACGGGCCTTTACTTGGCGTGAATCTCCGTGGGTCTGGTAAATTTGAATGCCTCACTTCCTGGCTTCAACGCAAATATCCACGAAAAAGTTCCGTAAATCTTAAGTTTTTGTCTTATTTTTTAATCTTCACCAACTTCAAACAACGGTTTTTGTAATTCCGTACTGTTAAAACTGATGACTTTCATTACTTTGATGGATAACTCATGTAACATTTTTCACGTACGTTCACAGACGCTCCTAATGCAAACTTCAATGAACATGAGTGCCAAATGACGGCTGGACAATTTATTCACGAATAACGAAGACAAATAACAAATTATTTGTTGTTTCGATTTTTATAACCGATTTATCGAATATCTTTGAAGTGTCATGAATTTCTTACCACAATCATGCGTCCCATGTAATAAACTTTGTATAACCATAAATTGTTTTGTGATGTTAAAAGGATTCTCTTCATAGATAAAATTAAATCTTATTTATAATAAAGATATCCAGGGTAAATATAACCATAGCATTAATTCAAGCATCGTGAAACCCAAGCAAAACAAGGTTGATATAAGTAATGTTCTGACGGGTGTTTATTTACTCCAACCAAGGAGGTTCAATAGAATGGAGGCGGCATCGCTATGTTTTGCCAGTCAAGCGAGTGAAGCCACTTTTACCGTCCCAAGCCCCGCCCACCCGGCATTTGGTCCTAATGTGGAGGTGGTGTGGCAGTGGAGGGGTAGCACCACCTCTAACATCAACAACTGAACACCGGTTGTAATTCATGAAATTTCTGAACGTGCACGTGAAAACTTATGTCTGAATCTTTTTTGAAAGTAACTGCACATGTGTATCATGCATGAGCTCGGCATATTGAGAAAGTGGTGCTTGAACGCAGCATGGATAAGCGGCGCGCTATCACGCTGAGTGTCTGACACGCACTGAGCCCCATCTCCGTGGGTGTGCCCGTATACCCTACAGATACCGAAAATTGGTTCACTTTAGAGCGCTGATGCCGCCTCCATTCTATTGAACCTCCTTGACTCCAACAGCAAACTCAACGTATTCGTAAACATTTAAATCCGAGATATGTAACTGAGATGCACGGGTAGCGTGTTCATTGCGTGCCTCACAGCGGTGCTGCTCATAATGACACTACTGCACTTATGTGTGACAACAAATTTGGATGAAAAACTTGTGCTGTAACTATGTAGACGAGGTTTTGGCTGGCTTGGCACTTTCGCACTTTAGTTACCCAGTTATTATTCTCGATACCTTATGTTTTCAGTCTCTCTAATGGGTCCTCTACCTACCCAAGGTAAGAGGAGTTATCGAAAAAATTTTAAATGAAAAACATACTCTTATTGAGCGCATTCTGGGTGGCTAATCCAATGAGTAGTGAAGCAATGGAAGTTATCGATCTAAAGAAATGTTCACCCGCGCGGGGTGATTCCACGATGAAGATATTCAAGTCCGCTTCTTAATTAATTAATTTATTTTACGAAGAAATATAGCCTAATTTAACGCCAGTGAGTAAAGTACGGCTCGCGACAACTTAACCCTCATACTCCCTTTGGGCGAATGCTTCCCACAGAATTTCAATACACCCAGTGGGATGTATGATACCTTCGTAAAATGAGGATGGGACAAAAAATCCAAGGGCCTGTAACCTAACCTATGAACGTGGGAATTTCCTAATTATTTTTCCAAATATCCTAGACTTATGAACAAGTAATATTTGTATGCCACCAGTTTCAATTTTTTCGAAAAAAATTAATAGAGAGCGAAAGAGTTGAGGCGCGTACTCGCCAACTTTTCTGAAATTACAGAAATGCCAAGAAAATTGAACTGGTTTTGGCCCGTAAACTTCCAGGAGCAATGAGTTAGGCAATAAGGCTATTACTCTTATAAGCATTTATCGGTATCGATGATACACAAACTCTGTGTATAAGTAATGGCATGTGTCACGGTAGAAGAAACAAGGTAGGGCCAAACCAGTCTTTTTTTGTCGACCGTGTGGCAATCCTGAGGTCATGGCAAAGGGCCAATGCAGCGCTCATATTGCATCTGGCACACTGCTAGCCCCAAATCTGGCACCACTATTGGGCTAACGACATGTCGCAATGGTGACGTCATAAAGTTTGTTTGAAATGAAGCCGTTTTATTGGCTAGCCGAACAAGAGGAGGTGTATTTCTCCCATACAAATGACTCTATTTTGTTTCCCCTACCGAGGCGGGTGTTCACTACGCGAGGCAACGCAGGAGCTGAGACCGATGTCAAGATAACGGTGTGCAGTGGCGGGGTGTGGCTGCTGGTGTTCTTGTTCTGCTCACATTGTCTTCTGTTGTTGTTGTTGTTGTACGGCAGGTTTTATTTCACGTTTATTGGAAAACAGCCAATGTTGTGGAATCCCCTCAGGGGATACAACTGTTGTATCAAGGCTCAACTTTTCAAACCTCAAATTTAGCGCTCCCAGGAGGAAAATGTGAGGGCCCGAGTTGAGAGTTAAGTAGGCTTTATTTTTGTTGAAATAGAATAGGTTTTGTTTTGTTACGAACCAACTGTTTTCGGTTCACTGCTGTCCTATTTTTCAGCACCTACTACTTTCTTCTTTAACTTTTTCTTGTTTCATGAACTTCTTTCTTAGCTTACTGTTTCTGTGCACCTTGTGCATAGATTCCGCGTTTCCTTAACTCCATACTAAATGGTGCCTTCTTCCTTTCTCTCTTTGGATCGCCTTTGTTGCGGATAGGGAGGCTCAAACTAATTAATAATCTAATCTAATCCAGAGGAGCGCGCCGCCCGAGGAGTGCAGTCCCGCAGCAGCGGCCTGTACGAAAATCTTACGTTTACATGAGTAATATATTCTTAAATTTGTTCACATCCTATTTTCGGTGACATATAATAAACATTGGATTAGAATCCTTTACAGAAAATATCTTGCAGTAAGGTCCCAGATAGCAGAGCAGTAACGATCCTAATGAAGTTTCTTTTCTAATTTCTCAACTTTCCGAAACAGTTGAAGTTCGTCACGTGATAAATTACGAAGAAATTCACTCAACATTTTTTATTGGAAGACTGTCAACTGTTAAAACTGACAAAAATTCTACAGATGCTAATGAAGATTGTCCCGATGACCGAGGAGTATTGATGGAGCCTCCTTGCCTGGGAACAGAGTGCTGATGACTGTAGAATCTGCTTTCTTAGTCAGACCTCATTTGCATTCCAAATCTGCAGGGACTTCAGATGTACGGCATTTTGAAAGAATTAATTGTGTCAGGGATAAGCTTGTTGGTTCACTGCCCCAGCGCAGGTGTAACCTCTTTCCTCAGTGTATTTTGTTTCTTCCAGTCAAATGAAATTCGCTTAGAAATGGAATTGATAAAATTAAACTTGAATTTTCCGAACTGACCATGTTATTCTATACACACAATTAAAGTTTAAGTCTGTGAACTACAAAACTTAAAAATGAACAAAATTTTACTAACGCTACAACCAACACTAATGTTAGTGTCTTGAACTTGAACTTGCAACTGAGGGCCAACATTATCGGGGCCTTTGTAACGGCCTACAATTCCCTCCTCAGTGTTCACACAAAAGAGTTCAGTGCCTGCGTACCAGACTTGTCAAATACACTACTCAGGATCCCACAATCCTTGTCCTAAACTGCCATACGATGGCATCACTGGGATAGCCATTACGTCAAGACACGCATGGCACTACGCTACGCTGGAGGTCAACTGCCGGTGAGTCTAATCGCGACTTGCGTGAGCCGCACCTCACAGCGGGCGCAGAAATTGGAGCATTCCCTCCGGTGGTGCAAACACTATTTTCCCTGGTTTCTGGAGCTGATTTACTGAGAAGTCTCCCAGTGGCCCTCTGGTTCAGCCAATGTTTCCTTGTTTCTGAAGAGTTGACCAATGCAATTTTTTGATTTGTTCATTTTAAAATAAATTGAGTGGCATATCCAGAAAGATTTGGCACAGTAATTTTAGAAAAATTTCGAATGTGTTCATTATTTCGGAGCGTGAACCGGTTTGAATCATCTATATTGGAAATAAAGTGTTTAACTTTCTTGAAGATGCACATGGGATCCAAAATACCGCAGAGGTCTTAGTGTGTGTCGAGCATTTCTGGCTTTCAGGCTATAAATTCAAGTGTCTCTATGCAGAAATGCCAGAAAGCAATTGAAATCTTCAGCAGTTCCAAATAGAGCTATCCAAGACCAGGGTAAGGTGAAATTTGTAGTTGTATTGCTTATTCTAAGTAAACGAAGTATATCATAGCTTCACTAATTGAAGATGAGTTTTATAATATCCATATTTTGTAAAATGGATGGCTCTTTAGCTGACCCATAGTAGCACAGTGTTAGTTAAGAGTACAAGTTATGTGTTTCAATTTTGTTTTTAACAATATAATAAAAAATGACGTTTGTAACTTAAAATAAATTAAAGAATATAGTAGACAACCGAAAACTTTAATTTACATCTACATGAATAAATTGTGTGCTTATATGCAAGGTTTAGTTACAAATGCCCTTCAATACGTAATGATTTTCCAAACAACTTGAAATAGTTTTGAGCTTGGGTATAATATTATATTGGCGGTAAACATTTTAATAAATAAAGTTATTTACTATTGAAATTCATAGTGTTGTATTAAAAAATAACACATTCAAAGTCTGTCGTTTATAGTAACTGACTGAATAACTGACTGTTACACACTTGGAATGTGCATCCCTTGTCTTTTACCCAAATTATTTCAGTTTGCTAGCATGCTAACAAATTTCAAATTTCTATATCGAGAAAGTATAGTTTAACATGAATGATGTGACTAGTTACAAAATTTTTAGAAATGATGGTCAATATTTGCTTCAATGCGCTCAACCATATATAATATTGTGTTCCCATAAATCAGTAAAAGGACTCATTTAAAAAGTTTGGTTTAAAACGCTAGTGCGTTTTTTCGAGTAATTCAACTTTGAAGTTATAAGAACGTCGTATACAGAAGTGAAGAAACGGACTCGTAAATATGCTGTAATGCGGTATTGACGGAACGATAGGTGAGATTGTGTTAGGTAACGTTAGGTTAGTTAAATAAACTAACCCAACCAAACCTAAAACAACATCACCTAACTTGGCAATACCGAGTCTGATGTTTACAGCCAAAAAAACACGTGCTTCAACAATGCAGCTGCGAAGCACTGACTATATAACTTTATTCTTACCTGAGCGTCATTCATATTTTATCTTGAAAAGTAAGCATTTTCGTGCAAAATGTCATTTGCGTATAACGTCTTGAATTGTGTCCTATTACAGATTTATTGGAAAAAATCATCAAAAATAGTTGAACGTATTAAAGCGAATATTGACCCAAAATTGCTTTGAGGCCATTCGTTTTTATTTATCTTTTTTAATGTTTTCCGTAAACAAGAAAATAAAAACTACCCAAGACTACTCCTGAGTTTAACGAAAAAATCGAAAAACTCCCTTTTCCCAAAACCATTGGCCACACCTGTAGGCGCATGGATGAAACTTACGATATGTCGTCCAGAGTTGTTAGCCTTGTGCATTCAAGTTCAATATTAATTGTTTTAACCCTTTCGATACTGTGGGTAAAAATTAGAACCTCTTCATTTTTTCTAGCCTAGGAAACAAAGGAGAGCGAATTGGGACGTCGCACTGCTGGTGGTACAATCTAGTACCTCTCTGGCAATGATATCCAGCTCTATCTACCTGGTTGCTCTAGCTTCCAAACAAAGAGTTGAATCACAATTGGAATTTTGCCATGGCTTGCCAAGATACTATCGGTACATATAACTATCACTATTAATTTCTTTCATTTTATATATTTTATTGCTGCTATGAGCTGTATGCCTTTATGAACCTCAAATTTAACCAAATGCAGCATAAAAAGTGTAAAAAATTAATTTTTTCAGAAATGGTATCGAAAGGGTTAATAAGAATATTAGTTTGAATTCATACCACCGCCTTGTCATGGTCAAAACTTATGTGCTAAATCACATGCAAAAAATATCAGAAGCGCTCAGTAATTTGCATAATTTTTTTAATTTATTGCCCTCCTCTGAGGACGGTTGAAACTTAATGAAGTCGATAACTTGGAGAGAGGAACAGTGTTTCGTTGCTCCATTAGAAAGCTTAGAAGTTCAAGAACTGTTTCATGTCCTTAAAAAACATAATTAACTCACACCTAAGCTCAAAAGTCTAAAAAAAACTATAGAAAAAATGAAGTTAGAGACAAACTTGTAAATCTATGCCTAATCGGTTTCGACAGCGTTCCTGCAACCATGACAACTGTCACTTTCCGAATAGAACTTGTTACTTTGTTAGGATGCGGCGCATCTCCATCGATGGGTATTAGCGCCCTCCGAATAGAAATTCAAGAATATTGTCTGCCTCTGAGCTCATTACATTCTTTGAGTATTTCATCTTATGCAGCACATGAGTCGGTATACTTTTCCACAATCTAAATGTGCCTCACTCATTATATATAAATTGCAAATACGTATGTACATGAATGCGGTCACGTTTAGGTATAGTGAAGAAAATTATGAAAAAGTGTTGACAATGTAACCGGAATTTGCTGCTTTGGCTTTCACTGTCCATACGTCGAATAAAAAGGTTTTGTAACCTTTAAATAAAAGTTAGAGCTGCAATCCTAACGAGTATCACAGTACGGCCTGGATGCACACCCAAGTGATATACTGAAGGCATCCTGCCCTGATGATGTCAGCTGCGAGTTTGGGACCCTAATAGTTACACCGGCGGTCGCCGTAGTAACAAATTGTACTGGCCTGCTATATTATTAAATAAAATCCCTCTGACATCGCTTTACGTTATACTTATTGCTCATACTACATTTCTCGTTATTTTTTTTTTAGTTTCCCACTACAATTATGAGTGTTTTTGAATCCATACTTTAAAAACTGATGACTTACATTAATTTGATGGATAACTAATGTGAAATTGTTCACGTACTTCCTCAGACGCTCTTTTTGCAAAGTTCAATGAAAATGAATGCCAAATGGCGGCTCGAAAATTTATTCAGGAATAACGAACGCAAATTACATATTTGTTGACGACACGAAATTTTATTTCAGATTTTTGCAAAGATTTATATCGAATATCTATGAGGTGTCATGAATTTCTCATCAAAATAATGCGTCCCATGTAATAAGCGTATAACTATAAATTGTATGGTGATGATAAAAAACCCAAGCAAAACAAGGTTGACGTAAGTAATGTTCTGACGGGGGTTTATGTTCTCCTGGAGGGGGGAGGGGGGGAGGGGAGGGGTTGGGGAAGGGGAAACGGGGGCCATGCTTTCTGCCTCCCCGAAATCCAGAGGCTATGCTCCCCCTCCTCCCCCCTGAAATGTTTAGCTGGGGGCCAGTTTCAGTCACCGTTTCATGTAAAAGAATAAAAAGGTTAATTATAATTTATTTCTACAACACCCCTCCTTCCCGAAATGTTTTGTAAAGGCTGCTGGCAAACCACTCCTCTCCCCCGATTTATACGGCTGGCTGCGCCCATGCTGCTCATAATGACACTTGATACCTTTGTGTCACTGGACAAATTTTGATGGAAAATTTGTGCGTTAACTAGACGAGATTTCGTTCAGCTCTACGGTAACGCACTTCCGTTACCCAGTTTATTTTCTTAAACTTCATATATTCAGTACTTATTTGATGGGTCCTATTCAAAACTAGCTAGCGACGTAATTCGAAAAAAGATAAAATAACCAATGAATGTTTCTCTTCACTTGGGGATGATGGAAAATGGAAGTGCCTAAGTACTACATCTGCTGGAAATGTGCCGACTTGCGAGGTGTCGTTCTAAGAACTTGTTATTAACTTGCGCTTTATAATTTACTAAAATTCTTAGGAAGTTCAATTTTATTGTACGACAGTGATAGAAGTACAGCTTCGACAACTTAATCCTTTCACTACGTTTGGCACATGCTTCACACAGATTTGCCATCAGCCCAGTGGTATGTATGATACCTCCCCTCAGGGGGACACAACTATTGTATGTATGGGAATTGGCGCTCCCAGGGAGACAATTTGAGGGCCCGAGGTAATCTATAGGTAGGCTTTCTTTATGTTAAAATGATAGGTTTTTGTTTTGGTACGTACCATCTTTATTTCGGTTGACTGCTGTCCTTTTTATTGAGCTCCTACTACTTTCTTCTTCAACTTTGATCTTGTTTCATGAACTTCTTTCTCATCTTACTGTTTCTATACTCTTTCTGCACAGATTCCGCGTTTCCTTAACTCCATACTAAATGGTGACGTCATCCTTCCTTTCTTGGAACTTCTCTGTCGGGGTTAAGGGAGGCTAACACTTTCTTCTATAATAATAATAATAATAATAATAATAATAATAATAATAAAAATTATAATAATCATAATAAAAATAATAATTAGAATAATAGTTTGAATATGCACCACCGCCGTGTCATGGTCAACACTTATGTGTTAAATCAAGCGCAAAAAAAATTAGAAACGCGCAATTATTCGTATAAAGATTTGCCAGAATATATTGCCTTCCCTTGAGGACGGTTTAAGCAAACTAAGTCGATAACTTGGAGAGACGAATGGTGTTTCGTTGCTCCAATAGAAAACATTGAAGTTCACAAAGCGTTTCATGTTCTTTAATAATTAACTAAATTGCACGTAAGCCCGTAAGTTTAAAAAACGAATGAGAACAATGTAGTTAGAGACAAACTTGTAAATCCATGCCTAATCGGTTGCGACAGCCTTCCTACAACTATTCACACCAGTGGTTCTTGAACTTTTTGGCCGTGACCCAAAATCTGCCCGAAACATAAATTTTCAATTATGGTATGACTATTCTTTTGGAAACAAGTTAGTGTAGGTTAACACAAACAGGTTACACAAACCCTCAGCGACCCAATGCAATAGCTTGGGGTCGCGACCGAGAGGTAAAGAACCGCTGTTGTACACTCTGATGTTTTATTCCAAAGAAAAATTCAAGAAAATTGTCTGCCTCTGAGCCCGTTACCTCCTTCGAGTATTTCATATGCAGGACATGAGTCAGCATATTTTTGTACAATCTAAATGCGCCTCTTGAGATGTAAATTGAAGATATGTACCTGCATGAATGCGCATTCACGTTTATGTATAGTAAAGAAAATTATAAATTAGTGTTGTCAATGTAACGGCCATTTACTACTCTGGCTTCCAGTCTTCCACTGACCCCACTACGCCTAAAAACGTTTTATAACCTTAAATAGAATATAGAGCTCCAATGCTACCGTGTCTCACAGCGCTGCCTGGGTGCGCTGCCAAGTGGAGGCGTCGAGCTCTAATTGCGTTGGTGGTCTATAGAGAATTCTGACATTCCCCATTTCCCTGAGAGATACTTTGCAGTTAAAACTTTAGTACCTTTGCAGCTTGGCTCGGGGCAGGTGAGGTGGGAGCTGCTTTACGGCGATTCAGGTGCTTCATTTCATTCCTATTGATACTTTGGGTTGATCCCTTTATTGCATTGGTACCCGTTTGGTATCTCTTGCTTTTTTTCGTGCCTTTATTAAAGTTGCGACTTCCTAGTTATGGTTGTGAGCTCTAGTCGCGATCACAGCGGCTGTTAATCCCGAGAGTAAAGGCGTCCCGCAGTCGTGGGTGCCGACGCTCGGTGTTCAGCCGTGGCACGTCATCAAGCGCGTGTCCCGGTGGATCGCTTCCTCACCTGTTCTCTCTATTTCCTAAAGCCATCCTTGCTTCTATTTCTTATGAATTAATCACCTTTGTTCTATTGCTCTATTAGATAACCTTGCCATTGTTAATTGTGTGACTGTGAGTGTGCGTGAGCTTGTTAAGCTACCTTAAATATCTTGAATTATTAAATACTTAAACATTAATAACTTCGATATCTTAATACTATGATATCTTGAATTCTTGTAACCTAAATCTATTTCGAGCTTGCTCGGAATGGGCCCTTAACATTTTTCCTTAACTTAATTATCCTACCTGGAGCCTGACTGAAAGACGGCTTACCGGCCGTTTAACTCTCCGGGTAGTACTTGACTTTTAAACCTAATTCTATTTCCTAAACTTGCTCTTTACTTGAGCCTTTTTCTTCACGTTTACCATCTTTCCAACTCTACGAGTGGCTTCCACACTGAGGCATTATTAAACTCAGGTTAGCCTTTGAAATAGTCCTGCTATAATGTTCCTATTTGCTGCAAATCAATATGAATAACTACTTACTCCATTTATTTCTTCATTGCATTAATTCATTTGTTTATTTTCTAGTATCTGCATCCTCGGGCTCCAAAAGCCCAGCTTGAGGCTGCTCCACCGGGAACGATGCGGGACAGCTGGGTTTAATTCTGCACTGCGATCTCAGAGGAGGCTGTCATTTCGGTTGTGCGGTGCTGGCTACCCTGACTGTTGATCGGCCTACTGAGCTGCGTAACGGCCAGTCCAATGGGTTCCGCCGCAAGCTGATTAGGATCGCCGCTGAAGAGTGCATAGTTTTGCGCCCTCGTAGCGGAAACAGTGCTGCTGCGTTTTAAGCCACCGTGCGAGGAGTCGGCATTTTTGTTAATTTATAGGGATCGCCTTTCTTTCATTTATCTAGGTTAACCCCTAGATCCTTCGTTCCTGAACTTTGTTGTTGTTTATTAGAATTAATGTAGTTTGTAATCTTATGCGCTAAACGGTATTAGTCTTAAGATTTGTCCTAATAGATTAATTCTTGTTCCTGGCTCGTGAACCTACGATCTTGATGTTCGGTTTTTTGAATGGTTCGTTTCATCAGAATTTACTGCTACTTGCACCTTTGAATGAACTTTTTTGCTGTCGTTTCCCGTTTACCATTGAACCTAATTGTGTGGGTTCTCCACAGGCCAGTTACAGCTCCTTGTTGTATGTACCGTGCGTGTGTTCGTCACACATGACCTGAGTCTGGTAGAATAAACATACTCTCCACCAAGAGTACAGCGCAGTCTGAATGAAGTCTTTACACTTACTTTTAACGAAGCACTGTACTTGTTTTCATTGTGAATCCATACTGACAAAACTGCTGACTTGCACAAATTTTAGGGATAACTAATGTAAAATTTTTCACGTACATTCACAGACGTCTCAATTGCAAAGTTCAATAAATATGAATACCAAATGACGGCTGAACAATTTATTCACGAATAACGAAGACGAAATACAAATTGGTTGAAGTCTTGATTTTGTATAAGCGATATATCGAATATCTATGAAGTGTCATGAATTTCATACCACACTATTGCGTCCCTTGTAATAAGCCTCGTATAACCATCAAGTGTTTTGTGATGATGGAAGGATTCTCTTCATACATAAAATTATATCTAATTTATAATTAAGATATCCTGGGTAGATAAAACCATAGCATTACTTAAAGCACCGTGAAACCCAAGCAAAAGAAGGTTGATATGAGTAATGTTCTGACGGGTGTTTATTTACTTCAACAGCAAACTCAATGTATTCGTAAACATTTAAATCCGAGATATGTAACTGAGATGCACGGGTAGCGTGTTCATTGCATGCCTCACAGCGGTGCTGCTCATAATGACACTACTGCACTTATGTGTGACAACAAATTTGGATGAAAAACTTGTGCTGTAACTATGTAGACGAGGTTTTGGCTGGCTTGGCAGTTTTGCACTTTGGTTACCCAGTTATTATTCTCGATACCTAATGTTTTCAGTATCTCTAATGGGTCCTCTACCTACCCTAGGTAGGAGGAGCTGACATCGAAGAAATTTTAAAAAGAAAAAGATAAAATTTATGAGCCCATTCTGGGTTGCTAATCCGATGAGTAGTGAAGCAATTAAAGTTATCGATCTTAAGAATCTTCACCCGCGCGGGGTGATTCCACGATGAAGATATTCAAGTGCGCTTCTTAATTAATTAATTTATTTTACGAAGAAATATAGCCTAATTTAACGCCAGTGAGTAAAGTACGGCTCGCGACAACTTAACCCTCATACTCCCTTTGGGCAAATGCTTCCCACAGAATTTCAATACACCCAGTGGGATGTATGATACCTTCGTAAAATGAGGATGGGACAAAAAATCCAAGGGCCTGTAACCTAACCAATGAACGTGGGAATTTCCTAATTATTTTTCCAAATATCCTAGACTTATGAACAAGTAATATATGTATGCCACCAGTTTCGATTTTTTCGAAAAAAATTAATAGAGAGCGAAAGAGTTGAGGCGCGTACTCGCCAACTTTTCTGAAATTACAGAAATGCCAAGAAAATTGAACTGGTTTTGGCCCGTAAACTTCCAGGAGCAATAAGTTAGGCAATAAGGCTATTACTCTTATAAGCATTTATCGGTATTGATGATACACAAACTCTGTGTATAAGTAATGGCATGTGTCACGGTAGAAGAAACAAGGTAGGGCCAAACCAGTCTTTTTTTGTCGACCGTGTGGCAATCCTGAGGTTATGGCAAAGGGCCAATGCAGCGCTCATATTGCATCTGGCACACTGCTAGCCCCAAATCTGGCACCACTATTGGGCTAACGACATGTCGCAATGGTGACGTCATAAAGTTTGTTTGAAATGAAGCCGTTTTATTGGCTAGCCGAACAAGAGGAGGTGTATTTCCCCCATACAAATGACTCTATTTTGTTTCCCCTACCGAGGCGGGTGTTCACTACGCGAGGCAACGCAGGAGCTGAGACCGGTGTCAAGATAGCGGTGTGCAGTGGCGGGGTGTGGCTGCTGGTGTTCTTGTTCTGCTCACATTGTCTTCTGTTGTTGTTGTTGTACGGCAGGTTTTATTTCACGTTTATTGGAAAACAGCCAATGTTGTGGAATCCCCTCAGGGGATACAACTGTTGTATCAAGGCTCAACTTTTCAAACCTCAAATTTAGCGCTCCCAGGAGGAAAATGTGAGGGCCCGAGTTGAGAGTTAAGTAGGCTTTATTTTTGTTGAAATAGAATAGGTTTTGTTTTGTTACGAACCAACTGTTTTCGGTTCACTGCTGTCCTATTTTTCAGCACCTACTACTTTCTTCTTTAACTTTTTCTTGTTTCATGAACTTCTTTCTTAGCTTACTGTTTCTGTGCACCTTGTGCATAGATTCCGCGTTTCCTTAACTCCATACTAAATGGTGCCTTCTTCCTTTCTCTCTTTGGATCGCCTTTGTTGCGGATAGGGAGGCTCAAACTAATTAATAATCTAATCTAATCCAGAGGAGCGCGCCGCCCGAGGAGTGCAGTCCCGCAGCAGCGGCCTGTACGAAAATCTTACGTTTACATGAGTAATATATTCTTAAATTTGTTCACATCCTATTTTCGGTGACATATAATAAACATTGGATTAGAATCCTTTACAGAAAATATCTTGCAGTAAGGTCCCAGATAGCAGAGCAGTAACGATCCTAATGAAGTTTCTTTTCTAATTTCTCAACTTTCCGAAACAGTTGAAGTTCGTCACGTGATAAATTACGAAGAAATTCACTCAACATTTTTTATTGGAAGACTGTCAACTGTTAAAACTGACAAAAATTCTACAGATGCTAATGAAGATTGTCCCGATGACCGAGGAGTATTGATGGAGCCTCCTTGCCTGGGAACAGAGTGCTGATGACTGTAGAATCTGCTTTCTTAGTCAGACCTCATTTGCATTCCAAATCTGCAGGGACTTCAGATGTACGGCATTTTGAAAGAATTAATTGTGTCAGGGATAAGCTTGTTGGTTCACTGCCCCAGCGCAGGTGTAACCTCTTTCCTCAGTGTATTTTGTTTCTTCCAGTCAAATGAAATTCGCTTAGAAATGGAATTGATAAAATTAAACTTGAATTTTCCGAACTGACCATGTTATTCTATACACACAATTAAAGTTTAAGTCTGTGAACTACAAAACTTAAAAATGAACAAAATTTTACTAACGCTACAACCAACACTAATGTTAGTGTCTTGAACTTGAACTTGCAACTGAGGGCCAACATTATCGGGGCCTTTGTAACGGCCTACAATTCCCTCCTCAGTGTTCACACAAAAGAATTCAGTGCCTGCGTACCAGACTTGTCCAATACACTACTCAGGATCCCACAATCCTTGTCCTAAACTGCCATACGATGGCATCACTGGGATAGCCATTACGTCAAGACACGCATGGCACTACGCTACGCTGGAGGTCAACTGCCGGTGAGTCTCATCGCGACTTGCGTGAGCCGCACCTCACAGCGGGCGCAGAAATTGGAGCATTCCCTCCGGTGGTGCAAACACTATTTTCCCTGGTTTCTGGAGCTGATTTACTGAGAAGTCTCACAGTGGCCCTCTGGTTCAGCCAATGTTTCCTTGTTTCTGAAGAGTTGACCAATGCAATTTTTTGATTTGTTCATTTTAAAATAAATTGAGTGGCATATCCAGAAAGATTTGGCACAGTAATTTTAGAAAAATTTCGAATGTGTTCATTATTTCGGAGCGTGAACCGGTTTGAATCATCTATATTGGAAATAAAGTGTTTAACTTTCTTGAAGATGCACATGGGATCCAAAATACCGCAAAGGTCTTAGTGTGTGTCGAGCATTTCTGGCTTTCAGGCTATAAATTCAAGTGTCTCTATTCAGAAATGCCAGAAAGCAATTGAAATCTTCAGCAGTTCCAAATAGAGCTATCCAAGACCAGGGTAAGGTGAAATTTGTGGTTGTATTGCTTATTCTAAGTAAACGAAGTATATCATAGCTTCACTAATTGAAGATGAGTTTTATAATATCCTTATTTTGTAAAATGGATGGCTCTTTAGCTGACCGGCGCGCCATTTCAGAGAACCCATCTAAGATCCTTACCGAGTTACCCTAACAAAAAGGGTAATTTCTAAACTATAAGACGTACAATCTTGAAATTAGTACCAAATTAATTTGCGTGACGAGTACAATATATTTACGTAATTGAAAAATTTTTTACGCCCCTGTGGGGGGCAGAAAGAGGGCCTCTCGTGGCCCGTCAATGGTCGGCCGATTTACTCTATAAGCCTCATTTTGTGTGCGTCATAGTTTCTAAAATATTGCACCTAAAAATTTGAAATTAGTCTCATTGTAAAGATCGATTTCTTCTCCAAATGTGGGTGTATAATAAAACTCGCATACGCTCCCTGGAGGAAGATGAAGAGCAAGTTTCTCATAGCCTCTGAATGGTCACCGATTTTTCAAAAGGCTCATTTTGTGTGCGTCATAATTTCTAAAGTATTGCACCTAAAAATTTGAAATTAGTCTCATTATAAAGATCGATTTCTTCTCCAAATGTGAGTGTATAATAAAAATCTCATACGCCCCTTGGGGGATGACAGAGACCAAGGTTTTTCCAGCTTCTCATAGCCTCGTAATGCGCGCTGCCGAAGGCCGCGCTCACCTAAGTTATGAAGTGCTGTTTGAATTCTTGTCCATAGCCTTGTCGTTCCCCACATCGTGGGTCTTCGAATCCCAGAGGTGACGGTATTTTTTTCTCAGTTGTAGAATAATCATTTTCATGTTTTTCTTACTCATGTAGACTTTTGTGAAGCAATATTATAAGTAGAGCTGTGCCAATGCATAACTTGCATATATGCACTCAAAGAGATATGCAGAATGTTGTGTGCGATGCAAAAAATTATCTTGTGCATTTGCAAAATCTCATTTGCAATTACGCATATACACTATAACAGATGTAATATGCAAAGTGCTTTTTGCATATGCACAATATCATAGCACATATGGTGTCATGCGAGTGGTGCAATTTGATTCTCCTGTTTTTAATGTAAAACTGCAAATTTGTTCCTTCATCCAGAAATTTTCTACATTTATGGGACCTCTCGCATACATGGTACTCTCGGTTAAAAGCAACTTATCACAAGTTTTAAACGGTGCGCTATGTTCAGCACCTGATCCCCAGGTGCTGAACCTTCTTGACCTGTTCTTCAGTTGTTAAATATGGTTCATCAATAGAATACAATAGAGGTGTCCGAACTGAATTTAATGAAGTTTGAAGTATTTCAGGATTGCATAGTGTGATAGTTTTTGTACATCTAGTGATAGTTTTCTTGTTCTCTTCTACACATAGGCCTACCTATACTTACAAAAGTGTTCAAGTGAAAATACAACTGTGAAATTTGTATCAATATCCGAAACATATGCATTCAGTGAAGTAATAATAAATTACTCTGTTGTGCTGTGCCTGTTTATTAAAAAATGAGAAGAAACTGAACAAAGTAATCCCTCTAATTCCAGAAATCAAACGAATTCCCAAAGTTTGCATCATTATAGTGATTTCGCTTTCTGGACTTAGATAAGGGCAATCAAATCTGCAATCGAGATTTAGAGATTATATACTGATTTGAATATTCCTGCAATTCTTCGTTATTCAAAACCTAATGCGAATGTTTGGTATTCTGGGATCTCCGAAATGAGAGGGATTACGTAGAGGAAAATTGTGATCATTTTTTTATAATGTTTTTTATTAATTTTCGTATTGAAATTTAGCGATATATTTCAGAATATGTAGATGATTGAAGAAGTGAACAAATTTTTTATACTATTCTAATGATTATAATTATTCAGTAGTTACACCATGCGCAAAGTACCCCAAAGTGTAAGGAATGATACTTTCATGAATGAATTCCCAGAATATGACTCTGTGGACGGAAATCTGTATAATACTTATTGCGGGAAAACTGTTCGTTCATCGTGAAACATTATAAGAGTCTACACTGTTTTTGTCCAAATATCGGCTGAGACTTCATCTTTATCAATAACGAAGATAATCCTTTTGGTTCAGCATAAAGTTAACTAAAATTAACCATTTTCATCTACGATGAAATCAAAGAAAGCTGGTAGCTCGCTTTGACTAAGTTCCCTTGTGTCAAGGTTTCGCGGGTTCGAATCCCATCGCTGCGCATCGATTTTTGCATGGCATTCAGTGAATATTTTCATCTTTTCTTCATTAGCAGCAAATGCATGATATTTTAAATATTGAAGACTATCGTAAAGAATCATTACTTTACGGTTCAATATTTGATATATCGCACAATATCCAACTAACTGAAGCCCTTCATTCAGCAGTCGCATATTGCTTGCATATAATTGCGAGTTCAGCACGCAGGCAGGGAAGTCGGCCAATAAGTTTCATTTTCCGCCGAGTCGAATTTCTAAACTATTGCACCTTCGAACTTCAAATAGCACGGGTCACGTCATCGACGACGAAATTAAAATTTCTTCCTTCCTTCAACATCTGAGACGAGTTGATCGCGTGTCCGTTTTCATATCTGCCGCTTGTTTTCCGAAGGTCGTCGTTGTAACTGTTTAAAATCCAGTTTTCTTCTCGTGTTGTGAGTAGGCTTTATTTCTAACCCCACTATTTAGGCAAGCTAGCAGAAATCAGCTGGCCGTAATAGTGAGGCTAAAATTTGGGCCGCTTTCAGCCTTTATTTCAAAAAACAAAGTAGATTCATTCCATGCTTAAGAATAGAAAGTTGCAGTTGTCTACGGTTCCTCAGATCCTGCTACGTAAACATGTTAGTATACGAATTACGCCTCATTTAATAGGGGCCAGTATTTTATGAAATCATACAATCTTTCTAAAACAGTTATATCACAAAACGCTACTAGAATACTTAAAAACAATGTTAGCCAAAAATGAGCTATACTAAACGTCGCACATCAAGAAACAAGCACACACTTAAGCCTGAAAAATGAATTTCACAGCTTGCTCATCTTATAGATGGCAATAAAATATGTTTCCAGAAACGTATGCTGACCTTGCATACCTATAATTATTTTATTTGCAGTCATGTCAAACACAAACATGACAAAAAATCATATAGAAAAACACAAGCATAGCAAATTTGATAAAACTCGCAATAACGCAGCGGGTTAAGATAGTTTTAGATAGTCTCATAAGATAGTTTTAATAGCCGCACGAAATAACCTACGCTTTTGGAGACATCCAAGTTATTATTCTAGGCTAATTGTTCGACGGCTAATAACTTCGGGTCCGTGCAGTCCAATTGGTTTGCCCCCTTCCATCGTGAAATTTTTCTCTTTTATCAACGAAGGGAAGGGTGTTATAGACCGTCCTTGAAGGCACTTTATGATATGGGAACGCATTTCCTCCTTCACATATGTGACGAGGCACGGGTTTTCTCCATTTACCACGGACGTCATAAATGCCAGTGAGAATGGACCGCAACTCGCTCCATCCGCTTGGTGTTGTACTCCTAGACACTCTATCAGAATGTGTCTTATGTTCTTCACGTTCGCGTATAAATTTTGCAAGTACTTTATCACATCATAACTGGGATTACCATTCAAAGAGCACAGGTACTGGACGCGCGCTACGCCTTCTTGAGCTCGGCGGTCGCGACACAGTGCGTTAGTCACGACGATCCAATGACTTCCGGTGTCGCTAGCTTTTTTGTAACCTTCTTCACGGACCTTTACCGCACATTGCAAATACGAGGTATTTAATATTTGCACAAACAGCTCTGCGTGACAACTCAGCGGCTTCGGTTCGAAAACCGTGAGGGTTGAGTGAACTCTGTATTGTTGGTTCTCCCTGCGAATAAGAATACAAAAGGGATCAATCTCGTCACTCGAAAGCCAACTGGTTCGTTTCATGATATTTAGTTTGTTTTTAGTTTCCAGGTTCAAATCTTTGAGCCACCAAATCTTGCTTAATGTACTTCTGTCTTCCGATTCACAAGTCCCGACACATAGGAGGTCTTTTGTATTTGTTTTTTGCTCATGATCCGTATAGGATTCACACTTAATGCTAGATATTTTCCTTCATTTTGTTTCGCATTAGGAAGCTCGGAGATGAGATCAACTGTAATTATTCCCTGCTGAGTGCTAAGACATGTATCAGAACCTTGTTTTCCTGTAATGCATTTACTTCGATTATCAAGAGAGAATACAGGGGCCAGGTTTTGTACAATGCTTTCGTGTTGCGTGTCATTGGTGAATTTCACTTTTTTTTGTGCAGTCTTTTTTTGGGGAGAAATCGAAAGCGCTCTACTAACACGGATTGTTTGAAGTTTCAAAATTGAATGGACACTTTTAAATTTCTTTTTGATCGTCTTAGTACCCTCTTGGGGTCGACCCTGCAGAATTTGATTGAATTTCTTTCGAGCTTTCTCAGTTACAGATTGTGCCCGAGATCGCTTTCCCCCCCAGCGCTCTTCATACTCGTTTTCGCCTTCTTTCACTTCTTTCACGGCCTTCTTATTGCGTTCCTTGTAATCGAGCGATGCTTCTTTCGCTCTACCCTCCGCTTGTGTCTTCATAGTACGAATGAACTCTGCTAGTGTTTTTCGATTTCCTTGAAGTATATCCTGCTTCACAATTTTATGCCACCCTTCTACTAATCCATTTGTCTTAGTTCCACCATGCACTCCACACCAGAGTGGAGTGAATGGCATGGAAAACGTCAATACGTCCTCCAGCATCTCAGGGGAATACAAAGGATTAGGGATTGTTCCTTCAATAGTCATGTTTTTTTAACGTCTGCCGCGATAGCCACGAATTTCTTACCCACGGCACACTTATCGCGGTATCTCCCGGTGTCTTCTACTATCATTGCGTTAGTAGGCTCGACATCGTCAGGGTCAATGTCGATGGACACATCACGAGTCATGAGACGTTCAATTCCCTCTCCAAGGAAAGGAGTGAGAAGAAGTTGGCTAAGGTTCCTAAAGATTGCGTAGATATGCTGTTTTGAAGGAACTTGCGCCATATCGGCAAAATACTGGTTTATTATACTGCGTTCCTGAGGCTTCAGTTTTGGGAAGAACTTCTTAGATTTGCCAGCAATTGTCTTCATAAAATGCGCGTGGCAAAGCTTCACCTGTGTATAATTGAGCTCCGCCTGATCGGGAGTCATCCACAGGCGGTCAAGATATGATGGTAGTTCGCCCAATTTCAGGGCAGCAGTGATCGCATGTAAGTATGCGAAACTGTGGTCGACTACTATGCACTTCGGTTTGAAGTCTTTGCCGTTGACTTCTCTATAGTTCTGTACGAGGATTGCGAGCATGCCTTCGCTGTAGCTTGTAGAACTTTTTTTACATACCATAGAGATGGCTGATAATGGCGAATCACCTTTTTTTCTTTGAAAAACTGCTGCATGATAGAGGTATTTGTTCGATTCGTCACCTTGTACGATTCCTCCAGTGGAATCCAAATGGAGAGTGGCATCCGGGGTTCTGGCAAGCTCGCGCAGCTCTTCTTCGGTCTGAAGTATTATTTTCGAGTTGATCGTATCGTATTCTTGCACAAAAGTGGGGATAATTTTTTTGTTGGCCTTGTCAGAGGCTTTCAAGCCTTGGATGGTTAACTCTAAGTCCGACTTGTCATCCTTAGCAAGTTTATTGCGGTTCTTCACCATCTGTCCAAGTTTCCTGACACGATCGAGGGACGAAATTTTCGTGGTATCCGTACCATTTCCCGTATTGGCAAATTGTTTATAGTAAACACTCGCCGCACCTTCCAGTAAGACAGCCTGTCCAATGCGTTGTTTTTCCTCAACTTTTGCCTGTCTCTTACTAATTTTATGATTAATATTCGCTTCGTGTGCTTCCAACAAGAACACTGTACATCTTCCCGCTATTTCTTCCTGCCCGTTGAAACAGACAATTTTTTGCTTGAGGCCGCAGAGCGGGTCTTGGCAGCGAACTAGGAAACTGAACAAGGGTCGTTCTGCAAGAAGGGAGCTCGGATATAATTTTCTCTTATAAAATGTGCAATCACACTCTTGGTTGAGATTTGCTATGCCTTTCAACAGAGCAATGTGCCTTTCATGTCCTCGTTCATAAATATGTTTATTATTGCAACCGTTCAGCCTTACACTAAACCGTTGTTTCAAACGATAAATCTTATTTTTCTTTGCTGTCATGAAGCTTTCGAAATTTTCTTCGACGGTTCTTCTTTGCGCTGCTAGTTGTCATTCCATAAAAACGTTATCTGTCGTACTTTCGTACTTTCGTTCGCATTTTCCGGAGGACATTTCATACTGGAAGTCGTCGTCGCAATGTGGTGAGTCGTTGGAGTGCTCTTCACTTTCGGCGCCGTCGTTACTCTCGTAGTCATTTTCCGACATTCTATTCTGGAAGTCGTCGTCGCAATGTGGTGAGTCGTTGGAGTGCTCTTCACTTTCGGCGCCGTCGTTACTCTCGTAGTCATTTTCCGACATTCTATTCTGGAAGTCGTCGTGGCAATGTGGTGAGTCGTTGGAGTGCTCTTCACTTTCGGCGCCGTCGTTACTCTCGTAGTCATTTTCCGACATTCTATTCTGGAAGTCGTCGTCGCAATGTGGTGAGTCGTTGGAGTGCTCTTCACTTTCGGCGCCGTCGTTACTCTCGGAGTCATTTTCAGATATCTGCATTGGATGTACAAAAGTGGGATTGTAATCATAGGAAACATTTGTATTGCTCATTTTGGAGCCCATCATTGGTACAATTGCTAACACTTATTTACATATATAAGTAAACAATTGTCCAAGCTCTATAGATTATAGGAACTCACATATGATGATTTCTTCGTAGCTACTGCTGCTGCTGCTGCAAATTCGGCGTGGAAGAATTCATTCAGAGGGACCGCCCCTGCAGGGGGGTCTGGGAGAGTCTTGCATTGGCGCTGAAGAGGAAAAGGACAGAACACTAGCAACGTACAGCTTTAAGAACGGTCTTCATTTGTGACTCTTCGGTCTATCAAGCGTAAAGAGAAAGCGAGAGGGAGGGAAACGAAGAGACAGTAGGAGGGAGTGAGGGAGGGGAGAGATAGAGCGAGAGAGCGAAATTGTGGAAGTCGTACGATGAAGTGAAAAATGCTCACGACAAAATACTCGTAAATGCATGGTATTCCTCATGCCGGTGACACACTCGGAGTTTCGTTTCCGATCTGATTTGTCTACGCGAACGATTCCGGCTCTAACTGCGACTGCACATCTTCATAATTTTGCGACTTAAACTCTACCTATTCACAATCTATAGTATGACTATTTTATTCCTCAATGTTTGTATGTGTTGCAATGTGTACATATGTTTACCCCAATTTTTTTTTAAACTAATTTTAAATAGGCAACAGAAGTTCAAAAATGAAGTTCTAATATTACGAGTGCATAGGACCCGTCGAAAAGTCTTATACAATAAAATACAAAGTGTCTCCTTAAACAAAAAATTTCATAAATAGATTTAGGGTTTTACTGTTCATAATTTCTCCTATCTTATTACAATGGAAATTTCATTGAATAAATGACATTGGTTTGTCCTTCTTGCTTGGTGTTTCTCCCTTTCACGCTCGTAAAAGTTGTTAAGTGATTGTTTCTGCGATACAGCAAAAAATCATGATATATTTCCAATAGGTCGATTCTTAGGGAATCTCACGCGTAAAATAAAAAGGAGAACCAACGTACAAATATACATATCAATTTATTTATTTTAATGGCTAACGTTTCGAAATATTTCAGTTCCATCTTCAGTGCAGAAAAACATACAAAAAGGTCAAAAAGATGAAAAAACTCAAAAGACATAAAGTTCATACATTTTAAAAAAACTATATAAGAAATCAATTTATAGCATACAAACATCTATAAAACTTTAATCCTACTGATGATTCAAATACAGCAAAAACGATCATTCTCATCGGCTCATTCACCCACCATTATACCAGTACATACATCCATACATTTACACATGGGAAACCTAACAAACAGACGCGCGCAAACACACTCCACAAACAAGCCGATGGCAGTACTGTAATGTTACCAATGTTAATTTTTCAGCTCAATGTGTCCGAAACAATCAAATCCTACGCGCTGCTTCTGGTACGGCCGCAACGGTGAAAAATCCAATCAAAAACAAAACGCCAACTGCGTCAACGGCCTAACAGAGCTGATTCATGTCACTTACATACTCAAAATTGTTAAAAAGTTATCGGGAGGCTTCCTAATCTTAAGTAAAAAGGAGATAAATAGAAATATCATATAAAATACTTACTCTAAGTAAAAATTGCAAGTAAACATAAAATATAACGTTTAGACCGTTCGTTCATCTTCAGCAAAAAACAAATTCACCTGAAAAGACATGCAATGATTTAGATTGATGATAAATTGAAAAAAAACTTAAGAAACTGCTAGTTAACTATTGGTAACGGAAAACAACTAAGCTGGTTATCTGAAATCGGTTTATATTTGAAAATGAATAAATAGTAAAGACTCCAAAATTATCGAATCGGTGGCAAATTCAAATCTGGTAAGAATTTTAAAATCACTGATGTCAAACGGGCTATTACAATGCTCTCAATGATCCCTAAAGCGGCACATACACGATCAATTGTATTGTGCAAGTCTGGCTTGCACAACGTAATTGACAACTTTCAGTTAGCCGCACACGATCAATATACATGCGTAAAAAAGGCAGTTTGTTCTGCTACAAAGTTGGCTGATATACCTGGTCCGCTCCAGCGCCAGATATTTCTGAATCCAAAACTGTTCTGAGTTCTTTGCGATAGTTGGTCCTATATGCTATTATCTTTTTTTTACATCTCCTCTCATGGAATTTGAGTATTTTTCCTGGAAGTTTTCAACAAAGACAGCATAAACTGCATCTTTCTTCGGCCTGTTTGTGTAACTATCACATTTTACTTTCGATAAAAGTGGTAAAGTTTTATGAACTTGTAAACCTTCAAATACGAATTGCCTGTCTTCTATTCCATACATTTTAATTGTAGGCTACTTACTCAATCTGAAACAGAAAATATTTTAGCTTGCACAATACCATTGAAGGGCAGCATACACAGTCAAATAATTGCGCAATGTTAGAGACTTGCGCAAAAGATATCAAGCAGAACTTGATTTACTCAATACAGTCGCGCAAGTCCTCAATATCGCCCATACACGGTCAATTTAATTGACAATTGAGGGTATTGACAATGATGTTGCGCAGCATAATTGATCGTGCATGGGCCGCTTAACAGCTGAGTTCGAAGACTAGATTTTAAAATCCTCACCAGATCTGAATTTGCCACCGATTTCATAATTTTAGAGTCTTAATTCATTCTAAAAATTAATCCAATTCTAAACAACCACTTTAGTTCTTTTCCGTTATCAAGCGTTAAGCGGTAGTTTTTAGGGTTATTTTTTCAATTTATCATCAATGTCATTCATTTCATGTCTTTTCACTTAAATTTGTTTTTTTGCTGATGATGATTTCCAGTCTCGAGAATGATTTCCAGTCTCGTTTCCAGTCTCGAGAATATCTTTTAATTATAAGTGTTTTGTGACATATATCCTTTCTTAGTGAGTTGTAATGCGACATTACAGAAAGCGGAGTATAAGAGGTAGGCAGAGTACTGTTCAAGAAAAGTAAACACTAAAAAATATTGAACACTAAAAAAGACACTGATCGAAGATTGACATTTTCGTGATTTGAATGTGTTTCAGAATTATTCTTTAAAATGCTACTGTGAGGCTTATCATACCTAAGCTCAGATTTAAAGAAGAAACGCCGTTTCGATCTGAAGACTTTCGTTTGTCTAAACTAAGTGAAGTCTGAAAATCACGAAAGTAAAAAATATATTTAAAAATCGAAACATCAATTTCCTAGCTTCTATAAATATGAAATCACCAATGCACATCCTCGAAAGTTCAAAGGAAAATATTTAACTCAATAAATTTAAACGTGTCGGGCTTGAAGGAATGAAACAGCCGTTTTTCGCAATTAAAAACTGTTGAACTGATTAACGAAAATACCACCGTAAGGGAGGAAAACTGAGAACACCATCTCTGAATTAAGTAAAGTTCACAATCGTTTGTTTGTGTGAGTACAAAAACACTCGAATATCCACGTCTCAAGAAACACGAAAACAAGGAAACATTAGAGAAGACCCGCCTTCAACACCAAAGCCGTCGCAGTTGTCCACGTGCATCTACGATGGCATAGTTTCACTCGAACTAATAACCAACGTTCAAAGAATATTAGTGCAAATAGAAAAAGGTCTCTTTACATGCAACGTCACCTCTTAGTCATTTCATTCAATGTGCACAAGTGCAGCAAACACAACCGTTACGGAACATGCTAGGTTTAATTAATGAAGACTTCTCAAAGCATCGTGAGTATAGACCGACCGGGGCTGAAAATTTGGCCGGGGCCGGGGCCGGGGTCAACAAATTTGTCATGGCCGGGCCAGGGCCGGGGCCGGGGTTCAGAACGTGTCAGGACGTGTCACGCCGACGTAATGCATAACGCCAGTTAGTGGCTCAATGCATGTTGAATTACGGTTGCGGTTAGGTGTGTATTTATGTCAAGTGAATAAAGTTTTGTGGACTTCCAGTTGCAGTGCTTGTTGGATTAATTCATACAGAAACAATTACAGTAATTAAATGTACCGGGTGTTCCAAAAAAATGTCCTCGATTTTTTAATTGAATATATCTCCGCTTTAAATTAACAAATTTGAATTTTTTTCTTCACAATGTGGTAAATCTTGTTTCCTTTTCGAATAATTTAATAGAATGAAAAAGACGATTTTTAGGAAATCTAATACGTAAAATGAAAAGAAGAACCAATATAAAAGGGAACATTCTTTTAATGGCAAACGTTTCGGAATCTCTGATTCCATCATCAGTGCTTTAAAGCAAGGAATAAAAACCGATAATGAACAAATTGCGAAAAAGCTATAAGAAACGAATATCACTATTCCAACATCGGAAAATAGCTATGCCTAACCATTAAAAATAAAAACACAATTTCTCTTGAATATTCGAAGCCATACGTACACATACACCTTAATTCTAGCAATCAAACCACCACACAATAACATTTACACTAAGTAACAGAGCTGCATACACACACAGATACAGACACACACTTTACATGTTACTTTGTTGAGTCACAAAAAAATTATTTATGAAGTGCAGATGGGTCGGCCAAAAACATAGCGTTGCTCACACGTCTAAAACGAAAATATATTAAATTAAATCAGTATATTTATATTGCATAAAATAAAATTCATCGTAATCTGTGAGCTCGATCAAAATAGCTATATTACAAATTTCAATAGCGAGAGTACGATATGGTTCAATACGTGCGGCTCAAATGTTGTCTTTAGCTTTTCCTTTGATTTGTTCTCCCGCACAGATCAACGGAATAAATTGAGAGGGAATCAGCGAGAAAGATAAACGGGGAAAAAATAGAACAAGGACTGATAATTCACCCTATGTTAAAAATTGAATTATAAGCTCTCAATGGTAATACTTACTCGTAAAATTCTATGAATCTGGAAGTTGAATTCTGCGCTGGATTTTTCTAACCTTTGGAATCTAACTATTTCTTTATTAAATCTTCTATAACGAAATTCCGAAATGATTTTCCTGTAAATATCTACTTTGAAATCGACACTATTGCTTTCAATCGTTTTCAAGAACTGTATTTCACTCTCCATGTTTATTGCTTATTTGTCACTTTACAGATTGTCCTTTTTCGTTATAAAAATTCTGTCACTCTTTTAGTATGGAAAATTACAGTAGCTAATAGAACTTGAACCTTACACGAAGGCAGCTTTAACGATACTAGACATTTAATGTCTCACGAACATGTCACCGACCGCTCTCACGACACTTATGCCGGGGCCACACTACGATTTTTCGTTCGTCAAATGAATGACGGACACTCGTCATGTCAAACGGCCGTTAAGCAAGTCAGGCCACATTACGACTGTGTGTGGCTCTGACTAAGCTCTGTGATGAGCGTCCGACGTTCATCGAATGTAAACAAATCGAAGTACGTACGCGATATGAATGAGCAGGACGTGCGAATGTGTGCGAGCTCTAGAAATTTGCTGTCGAAGGATCTTTTGTGACCGCAACTTTTTATGAAAGTACAAAAACAACGAAAACTAAAAGAAGATGTTGGGTAAAACCACGGCGAAATAGAGCTAACAATCCGAATCGATTGAGAGAAGATCTGCTTGCTGATGCAAACGATTGCAGTTAAGTGAGATTGTTCCTACGGAGAAAATTATTATTTTTGAACGTTTCTTTTAAACGGATCATAAATTATTTTATTTAATTGGAGTGTAAAATTTAGAATTTCCCGCTGAAAATAGCTTGGTAACATGGCTGAGTTGAGCAATGCTTTTTGATACAAGAATGAAAAGGGGATCCAAGAATGTTACCAGTTCTATGACTTTTGCAGGTGTGCTCAGCAACGCTCAGATAGAGCGAATGGGGAGGGATTGGAGTCATTAAACTGTCAAGGTTTCTTCATTTATGTTTTGCACGTTTGTCTATTGTTATCTGTTAAAATTGTGCAAGTTTTCCTTGTTGAAAATGAGCTTAGGGCATGAAACGTTAAAAAAAAATTGATTCAAGATAAGTCTTCTCCATCGCCTTCGTTGAGAATAATATAATGCTTTCTCCGATATATAATTTTGGTGTTCGTCATTCATACGTGTTAATACACAAGAATTATGCAAAAGTTTTCTTATTCTTTGCGGAAGGTATACGACATACTGGGCAAAGTTGGCTCGGTAATCTGCAAGCAAGACACCAAGTTCCAGAAATGCTTCCCTGCTTTTGATCGACTCGGAATTACCGTCTGATACCTCGCTACAATTGATCGAGTATCATGACGCAGGAGTGTTCAATAACTCATCCTTTAGGAAATCATTCGATTCTAACTGCTTGTACATGCCCCACACTCGTGAACTTCTTGTGACCAACTTCCTTTCTACACATGTCATAGCGGCAGATGATGCGTTCCCATTGCCAACTCGTTTCATGAAGCATTATCCTTGTACTAACCTTTCTCACGACCAAAGAGTTTTCAGCTGGTCTTTCTAGAGCACGAAAAACAGAGACAAACGCATTCGGCTTACTGTCAAGTACGTTCAGAGTTTTCCGTACTGATACAAACATCACAGTCAAGAGAATCCAGTCTACCACTCTAGCAACTGCGCTCTTTATTATTACCTAATTGATCATAAAGACTTCCGTTACATCAACCCGCTTGCTCTTGAAAAAAGGACATTATCACTGGATCGTGCACAACCCGCTGTTGGTGGGAAAACACTGGACATCATTCGGTTCGTTGTGTTGAGGCGGTCGATCGGCTGTGGCAGCTACAGTCATCAGAGACCAGCTGAAGAACTACTTCACAAGCGGAGGAGCTGTATGCTTGCTGGATAAAGTGTTGGGACTCCATGCACTAACATTACTGTGGAAATGCGTCCTAAAAGTGTTAGAAATATCTGAGAAATAATAGTTCCTCATTATTTTCTGGTATTACTTGTTGGAATGAATGTATTAGGTCAATCAACAAAATAAATTGTTTCAATAACATTATGTATTTTATTCCAGCTTTTCATCGTTAAATAAAACATTGACAAATAATTATTTGACTTAGGAAGGCTAACTAAAGATCTACATCAACAGGATTTAGGAAATGTAATTACTGCAAACTAGATTACGTGTTAAGGTTAGGAACATCCATAATCTGAATTCACAATCACGCATTGTCGCAAAATCCATGTGCAGAGTTTTAACAAGTATAAAAATCCGATTTTTAATAACAAACAACGTAAACCAATGTTACCAAATAAACAGTTTTGTCCACACTCATATCTAGTTTAAAAATCTGCCACTAACAAATAGTTTCATCCATTTACTCGTATGCCCTAGCATCATGCAGATATGGTGCATAGCTATAGTTCGCATCCTCACAAGTTAAATTGAATAGTTTCTTTGTTCACCTTAGATTAAATTATATTACAACTCAACAGCGTATTGAAAAATTTATGCATACGTGTTCTTAAAGATGATTACGTGCTCATAGTAACGGCGGATAATAGATTAGATTAGTCGTTAGTTTTAGCCTCCCTACCCAGCAACAAATGCGATCCAAAGAGAGGAAGGAGGAACGTACCATTTAGTATGGAGTTAAGGAAACGCGGAATCTACGCAGAAAGGCATAGAAACAGTAAGTTGTGAAAGAAGGTCATGAAAAAAGATCAAAGTTGAAGAAGAAAGTAGTAGGTGTTTGTTGAAGAAAACGACAGCAGTGAACCGAAAAAAGGTGGTCCTTAACATACCAAAAGAACATTTCAATAAAAAAGAAGGCCTACCTAACTCTCAGCTCGGGCCCTAACATTTTTCCCCTGGGAGCGCTAATTCCCATAGATACAATAATTGTATCCCCCTGAGGGGAATAATTACTAGTTACTATTATATTTATTTAGGTTAGTTTAGATCATCTTAGTCACGACAACGACGTGATCAAGAGAGGAATAGTGAAGGGACCATCGAGTACGGACACGTACACCGGAAATCTAAGCACAATGTGTGTGTCACACAGGCCATCTTTGTGTGGTAAAACGAGTGTCTTGCCACACAGGATACAATGCGTATTAAAACAGGAAGTTGGGAAGAAAATTCAAATAAAATAAACATGCAAGAAGGTAGTAGTAGGTGCTGAAGAAAAAGATGGCAATGAGCCGAAAAAACATGATCACTAAAACAAAACCAGAAACACTATTTCAACAAGCTCGTGCACTACCATTCTTCTCCTGGAAGCGTTACTTCCCTTAGATACAATAGTTTTTTCTCGTGATAGAGAAACAGAAAATCGGGAGATTTATGAAGTCAGATGAAGGTTAAGGGTGAAGTATTTGGAGTGGGAAAATAAGTCAAAGAGGAGCCAAAATAATAGGATGGCCCGTAACATATTATAGAATAGCATTGTACTGACCCTAGATATGCTATTTTACCACATAAGGTATAACTTAATTGATACTATCATACATTGAGATAAAAGAAATGAACAATTTCACAGTCATGCAGGGAAGCAATTTATAGATAAGTTCATGATTATTATTAAAGAGGCCAGTAAATGACATCTAACACTTGTCAATTCTTAGAACAGAGTTTAGCAAGTTTCGACATGAACTTCTTTTGTTCTTCACCCGCAAGGCCATTCAGTTTATCAAACACAAGTTCACAGCAAGTTTGGTAATGTAATTATCATTTCCAGCACTCCTTTTTCATGCTAATGAGCTCTCAACATGAAAAAAATTTTCATGAAATAACTCTACCGTACTAAATTAAAATGCTCTTATCTTTCTTACTCCTTTTACACTTACAAAATCCCCCACTGCCCATGACATCAGTACATGTATCTGCTGCCGGGGAAGGCTTGGTGCAGGCGAGACAATTTTGAGGCTTGGATCCACTACTTACATGAACGATATCGTTATCAATTTCGGCTGAAGTGCCCATTAACTGAGTTTCTACAGTATTTTTAAGTTCTTCCTGAAACCAATCTGTCGACCAACACAACAATACTCTGTATAGGGTTCTTTGATTATTTGCCTTTCACTTGAAATGTGGGTAACAAAATCATCACTTGAATTAATATTCATGCTGCTCATGCTACTGTCTGGGGGCCCATAATCCGAAAAAAAGGCCATAAGGTTAGTGCGCATCCAAGCCTTGCTCTCCACAGCTCCAGACCCTGATGATGGTTTCATCCTTTCAGAAGCGAGGAGCCGCAAGAAATAGAAGCATGGGAGGGATGTCCTCTTCTTTGGGAGATCTGAAAAAAATAATATCAATTAGAATTATTCTTACACCATTGATATAATAGTCCTCTACATAGTTACTAGTAATATTAATTCTTGCAATAGTGTTTGTGACAGACTTGATTATACAAGTGCATAGAACATATTTGTTTGCTCCAGTACATGAGCTTTATTGAAAATAAACATGTTTTGTTAGGGAATAACACAAGAAGTAGAGATATGTGTAGTGAAATGTTTGAAAATTGTATGTTGAAAGAAATATCATTAGGTATTGCTAAAATAATGTTGAGTACGCAGTCACACAATCTGGTACTGACTTTCATCCAACACTGAAAATTATTAGCTAATGAAGGAAACGTTTTCCATGAGTTTCATTGAGAACTCAAATGAGGAACAATAAAAACCTCCACTTTATGTTACATGAGGGTCACACATGACTACAAAGATTCATCTATGTCATAATGATAGTTTGTCATAAAACCTCAACTGTATGATCTAAATTAGAAATTGCCCTCCTAGCAAAATGTTCACAATGTTAAGAAAAAAATACTGTCAAGCTATGTTTACTTCGCTTCTAAAACTGTCAGTAACAAGTGCACTCTTTTGATCAAGCTTCTCGCCTAAATTTAGAATAATTTGCAGAGAATCTCATCCATTTTCAGAATTCTAACTTTTTTGCCAAATACTTTAAAACAAATGTATCAAACTTAATGCCCAAATTCCACTGACATTCAGAATGGCAATAAGACATCTGTACTAATTTTCACATTTGCAAAAAGGTACAAATTTAAGAGTACAACAACATCAAGCAGACTAATTTCATCATAGATGATCAGCAGCTTCAGATAAATAGAATATTTACAATTCAATAGATGAAGCAACAAATTCAAAATTAAGAGCAAAATTTCAGGATCTAATGTGATACAAATAACTGGCAGTTTAAATAGGTCACCACTAACATTTAAACTACTTGTTGTACTCCACAGAACAACAATACCATTACAAACATTATCTAAACTCATAACCTAATGTCAATAATGTTTGTCTATCAACTCTGGTAGGTAATAATGGCCCTACTTATCATTATAGTTGTGTTCAACATTAACATGCTCATGCTCATTGTATAGAACTTGCAAGTTAGAAATAATTATCTAACACCATTTGCGTAAACATATTATGCAGTAATCCTGAAAGGAAATATATGACTAATGGTAATCACAAAAAACACTGGATTTTTAAACCTGATCAAGTCATTGTTAGTTGTAACGGTCAATTTTTACTTTAATGTTGTCAACGATTTTCATAATTTTGTTGCCATAGATATATAATATAGTCGATTTTAAGACGTTTTACATGAATGACAATGTGCTCGCAAATGCTTAGTTTTCGAGTTATTTAAGTTTAAAGTTATACGAGCGGCGCTCCTGAATGGCCTTTTTTGCGCAATTTCAAAGTTGAAACGGATGCTAACCCCCTATTACAAGCGTAAAGAGGAGAAGTCATGAGGTTTAGCCACAGTTCTTCTAGTGAAAACTATAAATGAAGGTTTCTAGTGACGTCCGTTTACATCCGCTCCAAGATGGCGGCCACCATCTTGGGTACCGGGTGGCCGTCATTGGAGATGATGTAAATGGACATCACTAGAAACCTTTATTTATAATTTTATAATTTTCACTAGAAGAATTGTGGCTACTCCTCACAACCCAACCTCTTTACTTTTGTAATAGGGGGGTTAGCTTCCGTTTTTAATTAAATTATGCTTGGCACGCCGCTTCCCTGGCACGCACTAGCCAATTTCCAAGTTGAATAACTCGAAAATAACGCATCAGTGAGCAGAATGTCATTCATGTAACACGTTTTTAAATGTGTTCCATTATTGATTATTGGCAAAAAAATTATGAAAATCGTTGACAACATTAAAGCAAAAATTGACCGTTGTAATTTCCCCTTAAAGAAAAAGTGTAACATGAATCAAAAATACTTCAAGATATTTTTTGCTAGCATCCGCATTTTCAATGACATTGTTCTTCTCATAATCAATCCCTATTTGATTTCAGCCAATGTTCAACCCAGCATTCTCAAAATGACCTATTTCATTGTTGAATGAAATAACTGCTCATTTAGAATATTTACATAATTAATCACTTTTAACACCTGCAAAAAAAAAGAAATGAAGTCTTGAGGCGATTTTGCACACCATTCACTTACCTAGAAGTTTAAAGCTGATTTGTGGTTCTCAAAAACCTGAATACACTCACAAAGTTTTTAAAGGTCTATTGTTTTTTAAATGTCTAGGACTACATAATTAATGCAAGTTTTAACGGTTAAGCTATATCTATCTTCTTCTTGTCTAACTAGAATCTGTAAATCAAAAGACATTAAAATTAGATGGATTTTTTTATAGAACACATTAAATAAATGTAACACTTTAACATGAAATATAATTCTATTCAATTATATTGAAACTTTTATAATTTATGAAACAATAAATAAATTTTAATAAACTGGAAGGAACTGCAATAAAAACGCCTGCAAAACAAGTTGTTTGACACATTTTTCTGTGAATAGCATTCATGAGCAATGCTAAAAAATTACAAAACAAACAGTTTTTCATTTACCACATTATCAACTATGTAAAACATGTCGACATTGTTGGAAATGAATGCTAAATTTGATTGGTAACAGGCTACTTGCTTTTTTACTAAACTGCAAGACCTAGCACTGAATTTCATTGCTTTACATTTTGATACTACCACGAAAACAGCTAAAAACCATATCTTATATATATCTCCTGCCAACATTGGCCGCAATCATCATTTAAAGTCAACATAACAGCTGCGACACTTGTCAACACTGTCCGCCATCTTTGTTCTTCGTAGTTCATTTGGTGACTGAAAACCTCCGACGACCTTTCACGAAATGATGAGCATCCATTCATCAAATGATGATCGAACGGGCCTTCCAGCGTTCATTTGACATACGGAGTTCATTTGACGAACGAACGTTAGACTAGTGTGGCCCCGGCATAAGCAGTGCGTGTGCGAGTGCGAAGTAAGGAGACCATCTCACTCTTTCAACTTTTTCCGTCCGATTCGTTTGAAAGTTGGCCAGTATATGTATTTTGTAAAAGTAAACCTTTTTTACTCCTGTCATTTTTTCGATTTAGGCCTTACTTTTTTTTTTTTTGACGAAAAATGTGTTTTTGGTATATTTTTATTGAAATTTCAGATTATGACTCCTCCTTCAGTTTTGATGCTAGAACAAAAACAAAGACAGTTTTAGAACCCTTGGAACATTTCTAACAAACGCTCGTTCATTTTTTTTTCAAATTCACATTTTTTCTATTTTTTCAAAAATTTTTAAAATTTCAAAAATCAGCAACAATTTTTGGGGTTTAGAGCTATATATTTTTTCAAAGAATTCGAATTTGAAAAAAACCGAACGAGCGTTTGTTAGAAATGCTTCAAGGATTCTAAAACTGTCTTTGGATTTGTTCTAGCATCAAAACTCGAGAACTAGTCCCAGGATGAATGTTGAAAATTCAAAGTGTTGGGTATAAGCAAAAAATAAAATTTTGTGTTGAAGTGTAATATAATGAACAATTGATGTAATTGAATGCAGTTTTAATTTTTATTTTGATAATTTCCATACATAACTTAATATTCGAAGTGTGAATTGTGATTTCAAAAAAAAAAAAAAAAAATAAAAAATTATCATTTTTTTTCAACAAAATGATTTTTTTTATTTTCAGTCTGATTCTTATGAAATTTGACTATGATATGTAACCTTTGAAAAGAAACACAATTGATTCTATTCATTTTTTTGATTCAGGCCTTAGATTTTGCAAAAATTTGACATATTGGTTTTTAGGTATTGATATTTCACTAATATTGATATTTCAAAATGGGACTCCTCCTTCAGTTTTGATGCTAGAACAAAAAAAAATGCAGTTTTAGAATCCCTGAAACATTTCTAACACACTCACGTTCGGCTTTTTTTCCATTTCCTATTTGTTCTCTTTATATATGGGGTCAAAATCATGAAAAAGTTAAAAAAATTTGGGTGCTTTTCATTGATATCGATACTTAAAAATGGGACTCCTCCTTCAGTTTTGATGCTAGAACAAAAACAAATGCAGTTTTAGAATCCTTGGAACATTTCTAACAAACGCTCGTTCGGCTTTTTTCCATTTCCCATTTGTTCTCTTTTTATATGGGGTCAAAATCGGGAAAATTGAAATATTTTGGTCCCTTCACCCCCCCCCCGGGAGGGGGGGAATTATTGTCGTAGCGCCATAAAATTTTAGGAACGAATAGTCTACCACCTAAGGGTCCTTCTACAACAAAAACATGCAGAATGACCATGACATCGACAGGATCTGGCAAGGGCCTGAGATGGTATCCGTAAGCACAGCTCCATGACCACAACAAACCATAACGATGGTAAACACTGCCCTGCCATTAGATGAAGGCAGTAGAGCCAAGCAGCTTCAGGATAGATATATTGCGATTGCGGAGTGTCGTATGCACAGTACTCGCAGAGGGGTGAGTGGTCTCTCACTGTAGAGTGGTGCCTCGCTGTATAATAATAATCAAGGCATCTACGGATGCTTTATTTCCAATCAAGCCTGATACATATCACCTTGTACATTGGATTTTCAAATGCCTTATAACTAACGCCAGGAAGCCATGACGCTTTCCCCCGGTCAAGACCGGTACCCATTTCAGAAACCTGGGTAGAGTGGGGTATTGTGCTTGAAATTTTTCTCCTATACCCAACAGAGAAAATCGCCACTGCTAGCGCCGAGTTTCGAACCCGGGTCCCGGCCGCACGGCAGCGGAACCTATAGCACACGGTCGCGAGCAGAGGGGTGAGTGGCGCCATAAGGCACCACTCAAACCTCTACTCACCTCATAAGGCACCATAAGATGAGTGAAAGCTAAATTTCCGCAATAAGTCCGGTGAAAAAGCAAAAAGCAAACAAGCTGACACGAAAATTTGAAAATCGTCATAGAAGTCTGATTCACAAGTGTCGTCTACGAGACGCGAGGTCGGTTTATCTTATGGAAGCATTACTATTATTATATAAGAAAGTTTTAGCCTCCCTTTACCACAACAAAGATGTTCAAAAAGAGGAAGGATGAAGGCATCATTTAGTATGTAGTTGAAGGAACGCAGAATCTATGCACATTGCACAAGGTGCATAGAAAGATTAAGCTAAGGAAGAAGTTCATGAAACAAGAAAAATATTTGTTATTGTAAAATAGAGCTCACCTACCTAATGCCCTTACAACATTGACCGCTGCACGCTATACCAGTGACCGCTGCACGCTATACCAGTGACCGCTTCACAACCTGACGCCCAGCACAAAACTAACCGAAATGCGCGACCAGTAAAAGACGAGATATGAAGCTGAAAATTTCCCTGGTTAAATTTCTTACGACAGGAAACAAGGGCAACAAGTGCTGGAGTGTGTCCGATTCACTTCGCTTTCTTGTGACACCCTAAAATAAAATGAATTTCATTTTTTACTAATAATAATGAGAAGGGTACTTAGCTAGTACCTATATTTTGATACGAGTTCCGTATATATAGCAAATAAATTAGAAAACAGAAAAGTGCAGATCATTTGTATTGCCTATATGACGCATAAAGAAAAACCATGCACATGCTCCTGTAATATATGATATTCCTTTCTCTGCTTTTTGTTATTCCACTCCTATGCTTTTAATACTGGTTCGTGATCTCGATGTGACAATGTCTATGCACTGTAATGACGATCACCGTTGCCTGTAAAAACTGTTTCAGCCAATCATCGACTTGTTTCAACGAACTTCTCTTCGTTTTTTCCATCTCATCCGATTTCATTACGACGTTGAAGAAGTCATCTTCGTCATCTACGTCCTCGGCACTGCTCCCCTAAGCTGAAATACCATTTTCCGATCTCTCATTAACATGGGCGATTAGTTTGTTGTTATTACCTCCACTCTTTGCACTTCGTTAAGCCATTTTAGCTTAAAATGTGGATGCAGAGAGGACGCCAAGATAAAATCGTCGATTTGAAGTACATTGGCAAATCGCATCATCTAGCTACGTAAATTTGCCGTATAACACATAATTCTACACTGACAAGTTACATCATTCGTAATAACATATGTTATATAATGAGTTACATTAAAATATACTTATATACTGTAAGCAAAGTGTATGTGTTTCACTGTATCGCCTAATGCTTATAACAGTTGCCAGATGGGTTGTACTCTGTACGGTTTAGTTTCAAACGAGAATGAAAAGCGTATTGAACTTTATTGAAGTTATTTTGGTATGCAAGGTCAGCATACGTTTCTGGAAACATATTTTATTGCCATCTATAAGATGAGCAAGCTGTGAAATTCATTTTTCAGGCTTAAGTGTGTGCTTGTTTCTTGATGTGCGACGTTTAGTATAGCTCATTTTTGGCTAACATTGTTTTTAAGTATTCTAGTAGCGTTTTGTGATATAACTGTTTTAGAAAGATTGTATGATTTCATAAAATACTGGCCCCTATTAAATGAGGCGTAATTCGTATACTAACATGTTTACGTAGCAGGAACTGAGGAACCGTAGACAACTGCAACTTTCTATTCTTAAGCATGGAATGAATCTACTTTGTTTTTTGAAATAAAGGCTGAGAGCGGCCCAAATTTTAGCCTCACTATTACGGCCAGCTGATTTCTGCTAGCTTGCCTAAATAGTGGGGTTAGAAATAAAGCCTACTCACAACACGAGAAGAAAACTGGATTTTAAACAGTTACAACGACGACCTTCGGAAAACAAGCGGCAGATATGAAAACGGACACGCGATCAACTCGTCTCAGATGTTGAAGGAAGGAAGAAATTTTAATTTCGTCGTCGATGACGTGACCCGTGCTATTTGAAGTTCGAAGGTGCAATAGTTTAGAAATTCGACTCGGCGGAAAATGAAACTTATTGGCCGACTTCCCTGCCTGCGTGCTGAACTCGCAATTATATGCAAGCAATATGCGACTGCTGAATGAAGGGCTTCAGTTAGTTGGATATTGTGCGATATATCAAATATTGAACCGTAAAGTAATGATTCTTTACGATAGTCTTCAATATTTAAAATATCATGCATTTGCTGCTAATGAAGAAAAGATGAAAATATTCACTGAATGCCATGCAAAAATCGATGCGCAGCGATGGGATTCGAACCCGCGAAACCTTGACACAAGGGAACTTAGTCAAAGCGAGCTACCAGCTTTCTTTGATTTCATCGTAGATGAAAATGGTTAATTTTAGTTAACTTTATGCTGAACCAAAAGGATTATCTTCGTTATTGATAAAGATGAAGTCTCAGCCGATATTTGGACAAAAACAGTGTAGACTCTTATAATGTTTCACGATGAACGAACAGTTTTCCCGCAATAAGTATTATACAGATTTCCGTCCACAGAGTCATATTCTGGGAATTCATTCATGAAAGTATCATTCCTTAAACTTTGGGGTACTTTGCGCATGGTGTAACTACTGAATAATGATAATCATTAGAATAGTATAAAAAATTTGTTCACTTCTTCAATCATCTACATATTCTGAAATATATCGCTAAATTTCAATACGAAAATAATAAAAAACATTATAAAAAAATGATCACAATTTTCCTCTACGTAATCCCTCTCATTTCGGAGATCCCAGAATACCAAACATTCGCATTAGGTTTTGAATAACGAAGAATTGCAGGAATATTCAAATCAGTATATAATCTCTAAATCTCGATTGCAGATTTGATTGCCCTTATCTAAGTCCAGAAAGCGAAATCACTATAATGATGCAAACTTTGGGAATTCGTTTGATTTCTGGAATTAGAGGGATTACTTTGTTGAGTTTCTTCTCATTTTTTAATAAACAGGCACAGCACAACAGAGGAATTTATTATTACTTCACTGAATGCATATGTTTCGGATATTGATACAAATTTCACAGTTGTATTTTCACTTGAACACTTTTGTAAGTATAGGTAGGCCTATGTGTAGAAGAGAACAAGAAAACTATCACTAGATGTACAAAAACTATCACACTATGCAATCCTGAAATACTTCAAACTTCATTAAATTCAGTTCGGACACCTCTATTGCATTCTATTGATGAACCATATTTAACAACTGAAGAACAGGTCAAGAAGGTTCAGCACCTGGGGATCAGGTGCTGAACATAGCGCACCGTTTAAAACTTGTGATAAGTTGCTTTTAACCGAGAGTACCATGTATGCGAGAGGTCCCATAAATGTAGAAAATTTCTGGATGAAGGAATAAATTTGCAGTTTTACATTAAAAACAGGAGAATCAAATTGCACCACTCGCATGACACCATATGTGCTATGATATTGTGCATATGCAAAAAGCACTTTGAATATTACATCTGTTATAGTGTATATGCGTAATTGCAAATGAGATTTTGCAAATGCACAAGATAATTTTTTGCATCGCTCACAACATTCTGCATATCTCATCTCTTTGAGTGCATATATGCAAGTTATGCATTGGCACAGCTCTACTTATAATATTGCTTCACAAAAGTCTACATGAGTAAGAAAAACATGAAAATGATTATTCTACAACTGAGAAAAAAATACCGTCACCTCTGGGATTCGAAGACCCACGATGTGGGGAACGACAAGGCTATGGACAAGAATTCAAACAGCACTTCATAACTTAGGTGAGCGCGGCCTTCGGCAGCGCGCATTACGAAGCTATGAGAAGCTGGAAAAACCTTGGTCTCTGTCATCCCCCAAGGGGCGTATGAGATTTTTATTATACACTCACATTTGGAGAAGAAATCGATCTTTATAATGAGACTAATTTCAAATTTTTAGGTGCAATACTTTAGAAATTATGACGCACACAAAATGAGCCTTTTGAAAAATCGGTCGACCATTCAGAGGCTATGAGAAACTTGCTCTTCATCTTCCTCCAGGGAGCGTATGCGAGTTTTATTATACACTCACATTTGGAGAAGAAATCGATCTTTACAATGAGACTAATTTCAAATTTTTAGATGCAATATTTTAGAAACTATGACGCACACAAAATGAGGCTTATAGAGTAAATCGGCCGACCATTGACGGGCCACGAGAGGCCCTCTTTCTGCCCCCCACAGTGGCGTAAAAAATTTTTCAATTACGTAAATATATTGTACTCGTCACGCCAATTAATTTGGTACTAATTTCAAGATTGTACGTCTTATAGTTTAGAAATTACCCTTTTTGTTAGGGTAACTCGGTAAGGATCTTAGATGGGTTCTCTGAAATGGCGCGCCGGTAGATGAACAGTTCCTTTTCTATGAAATTTTCAGGACACTTTTGGGTTTTCGAAATATTAGCAGTTTCTGATTTTAAAGTATGAAATTGGATGATATAATTACTCGCAAAATTTAGTTTGAATTTACGTTACAAACACTTCTAATGTACGAGAGTGTCCAATGATGAAATTTCCTTTTAGTTATATTCGATTAAAAGGTTTAAGCAAAAACGGTTTGAATGAATGTGAGGAAGATCTCGTGGCCAAAATTTCAGAGGCTGCTGGTGAGACTTCTGAAATCCCAGACATGTTTCCTAATATCCGGCTGTGGTTAAAATTTTGTGTGTAGAATATATAAGGGAAGTAAGAGAACACAATACGGTAGTTATTGGTAGTGTTAATGAATTTTTGCATTAGGCTTGCTTTCATTTATATTTTTGGTTAGGCACCTTTTCCTTTTAGTGGAAATGTCACCGCTTCTCATTAATGCAGCCTTTCCTCTTGAGATGCCAACCTTCCTCCTTGCCACGCTTGTCGGTTGGAAAACAATTTTCCTGCCCAGAGACCTCTTGTTAAAAATTGTGCTGCCAGCAGTGTGAAGAAAGGTTGCTAGTTGAGGTTATGTTTTAATTTTTCATAATCTCAATTTGAAACGCTGCAATCACTTCCTAACCTCAGATGAATCAAAAAAATCTAGAGTATTTTTAAGCAGTTCTAACGTTGAATCCCGCTCAGATGAAGTCTCTTTAGAAGTATCCTGCTGGGGAGAGTGAATGTGCGCGTTCAGTTGATATCTATAGTTTATATTCCCGTAAAAGAATGAAATACTAATGAAATTCTCGCAACTTATCATGACGAAAATTACGAAAGCAATATATAATTGCACAATTCGTACTATTTTTGTCTTCTTATCCAAATAAACATGTAGTTTTGATAGAGAATGATCTGTAGAATGGCGGTATTTGGCATCCATCACCGGTACAGAGGTGGCGGTGGTGGTGTGTGTGATTATGGAGGTGATAGAATGGAGGCAGCGGCTAAATTTTGAAACATACTGCGCGAACTAGCATTATCTATGTATAGTTATCAGACAGCAGGTAGCAGTTATATTAACCTAATTATGTTATAACTAATCAACGACAGCTTTTTGAATGTAAATATTGTTCACATTTTTTGACGATGAACTATTGCGACACAAAACGAACAACAGTCTTCAAAGGTGTGTTTTAGCTACCGACTCTCCAAGTAGTTCGTTCAGTGTCTATAGAGTTCTGTCAGTAGATATCTATTATTTATATTTCCGCAAAGGAATGAAATACTAAAGATATTCTCACAAGTTTTCATGAGGAAAATTACGAACTCAATCTGAAATTGTACAATTTGTAATATTTCAGTTTTCTTATCCAAATAAAGAGGTAGTTTCGATAGAGAATGATCTGTAGAATGGCGGTATCTGGCATGCATTACAGGTGTATGCAAGATCTGGCGGTATTTGGCATGCAGAACAGGTGATCATGATAGAAGGGGGGGCAGAGGCAAGCTTTTCATTTATATAGCTTGCCGATCATCCACTGATCATCATTGTGCGATCATCCACTTTTTGTTTAAACAAAATGCTTATTAACTAATGACCGCTATGTTAAAATTGTTGGATTAGAAATACAAAACTTATAATCTTCTTGGTCCTCATGCTTATGTGTACGTGTATACATGTATATGTATGTGTGTATATGTACATGTATATATATGCATGAATATATATATATATATGAATATATATATATATGAATATATATATATATGTATATATATATACGGATGTATACTTATTTATATATATTTTTTCATGCTTCCTTAAAATGACACTTTTGAACATTGGCCGAAACAAGCGATTCATATGTATTATTTCCTGGCGTCAAGAATTGCGAAGTTTTATGTCATGCACATGTAAACTGTCAAAAGTGTTTTCACCTCACAATGAAAATGCATCGTCCATGAAATTTTGTTGTCTCTTATAATTGAAGGGCTGAAAGCTTTAGTGGACTATCCGACACGTTTTCAAAAATCAGGGGTCTGAACCGCAGGAGTAGCCTACAAGACTCCAGATTCCTTTTCTGGTACACTAATGTGGCTCATGAGTCGAGTGGAAGGCGACTACATATAGTAGTCCCGTTCTCAGAGGGTGCTCTCTTCCTTGCGTCGCGTTTCGGAGGAGTGGACTTCTGCGGTTTGCCAAAGGAGCATGAGACAGTTTCTGTGATTGGTCCACAGATTGGTGAACAGTTCTTTCGTCGAAATGATCGCGATAGAAAATTGTTCATGATTTTTTTTCATGGGTAACTAATAAATTTTCAATTATTCATATAGGTTACTTTATGCAATGAAAAGTGTTTGTTCGGTTGCATAAGAATCTTTATTTTTATTCCCATATCGATTTAGAAATTATTCAAGTCTGCAACACTGGCGATATATATACTGAATTGAGCTCGTCAGTTTCGAAGTAATTTTTGATAAACATATATAAAATGTGCCACCGTGGATAAAAAGTTTACATGTTCAGGGGCATTAGGTTCAAACTATCGTACTCAACTGTTCTTGTTGTTGAAAATGCTCAATAGAAGGCTCATTTTGGGCAGCTTTCATTGCTAAATTTCCCTTAGTAGTAATCGACGGTGGCGGGATAGTATGAGATCTACCGTCTGTTTTCTGGTATAGTATAAAATATCTCGTATTTTGAAATCAGTTATTAGAGATGAAGTTTATTTGATTTAGAATATATAAAACATTTATTAGAAAAAACATGTTACAAAAGGCTGTTCTGTTATTATGTGGTTACTCAGTCATCAAATCTCACATTGTTTAATTAAGAAAGAAGTTGATTCTAGTGTTTTCTCATAAGTTTCCAACAGTATTGGAGGCACATTTGCAAGAAAATTTTCCTTTCTATATAAAAACAACTGAATTCTCGCTGGAAATTACTTTATAGAAATCTCTTGCATGTATTGTGTTTTCTTTTTGAAACCTACTTGTAGGAAATATAATTTCAATCTTATACAGTATTTATAACATCATATCGTATGTACTTTGCAATTATTATTGAAAAAGAAATTGAGACCAAGAAATACATAGGATAAAGAGGTTCGTAGATGTTAAAACCGACGGTATATATCATACCCGGCACCGAAACGACTTTCGTCTCTACGGAAGTACGGTAGAACTCCAAGTAGAAAGCGTACGGGTCCTAAGCAAAGGTAAGGTTTGCCGTTTTTTGTTGAGGTGATATACGTTTTCATTGGTATTGTTTTCGCTCCAATCTTTTCATTTTTTGTACGGCTGCAAACTCTCTTCTAGAACTATTGTTTTAAAATTCATTTCCTGACTTCCTGTTTTTGTGCTTATTAAATCGCGAGTTCGAAAGCATTATTGTGTGTAAATTCCCCGTACATATACTCATACATTACAGTACAGTACGACAATCATAACTTGCTAGGTAGCAAGACGTAGGGTATACCAGCAATGGATGGTGAATGTCTATTTAAATTAATGTTTTTGTGAACTACCATGATCGACACTAGTCCTGCGTGCGTTTGAGTATCTATGTTACACTGTCTGCACCATGAGCCATATAAAATAATGACCTCTGCTGCTCACCGCATCCTTTACACGGAGTTATCGTAGTATATTTAACACGTGCGTGGGGCCTGATGAGAGGATATTAAATTGAAACGAGCATGGTTGAATGACATTTACTCAACTCGCTTATAAGGAGCTAATTTTGGATGCCTAATTTAGAAAATGAACCTAATGGTTTTACCAAGCCTTTTCTCTTTTTAGTAGAGAGTGGCTGAGTATCATCGACATGATACTTTACAGGGGATGTACAATATACATGATTGGGTTCCCCAGGCTTCTAGTCACGCCCGAGCTTTAAGGCCTTATTTTCCTCTCGTTTAGGGCTCAGGTAACATTCCTTGAGGACAGTGACCACACTGCAGGCAACGACCCTGATTTGCTCGTCAGCCTTTTTTACGCCAACTTCTGCGTACAGGGCTCGAACCCGTGAAGAAAGCACAGAACGCAAGCGCTCTGTACACTAAGCCACTGCAAGGCCAAAACAATGAAAATAAACAAATAAGGCAAAATCTCAGCAGTGAACTAAAACATAATTGGCCTCGACTATTTCAATAATGTAGAATAGATGTTCAAATATCCATCTGAAAAGTTCAATGTGAACTGTTCATGCAGCCACTCGATTGAAGTCTAATGAAAAGAACAAAGCCGTAGAGTGACATACAAAATTTCATGTGATTTATTCCGTACAGCAGTTATTAGAGTTGCTGAAACAGGTTTCCCATGACATGGCATACTAGAAAAACATACCTCTGATGGGGCGCAAACTTATTGATACTAAAGGTTGCAATGTTTACGATACGAAATTCACAGCAAATAGAAATATGGTGGCGCAGTGCATACACGAGCATGACACAACGGTAAGTACTTCAATATTTAGCAGTACAACCGTAACACCAAACAGATAAGAGTCTTATGAAAAAACGTTGCATTTTAAGCTTACGAAAACAATTAAAACGCTCTGTGGGTGAACCGACAGTTTCTCATGACCTCCTGGAAACATTGAATCATAAGATAGGCAGAAGGCGAATCACCAAGATAGGCAAACTGAAATATCTATCACGTATTGTAGTTTAATTTGAATGACATGAGCCGAATCCAAACCTAAAAATACACTCGTGATGGTTTCTATATCCACAAAAAAGAAAAGGACATAATTACTGTACATGAAAAAGAACTGGCAACCTTCATTTAGTGTCAAGTCTATAATATTCATAGAACCTACTGCAAGAAGCATCCAGGCTGAATTTAACCATACATATCAATTAGTGACCCCATACAAATACTTACCTATACTCTTCTGTTAATTAACACTTAGTATGAACTCATCATTTATGGAGGTGATATTTAACAGAAAAACATTCCTACACGCCACAAGAATTATCATGGGAGACACTAACTCAAATAAAATGAAATCTTCTATGAAAATTAGTACTATGCTCTTTGGGTAGGTAAATGTTTTAGTAAGATCAAAAATTTTTTTTGTACTTCAAAGCTCAGATTGCATAACATCTTGTAAGTTTGAAGCTACGTTTTCTTAACAACAATGACTTCGTTGGGCTAGGGGATGGGCACCATGTAGTATGGACGTGTAAATGAAAAATCAAACATGTTCCCATGTAACAAGCATCCGTGAGCATATAATATAAGTCAGGACAGAAGTTCAAACATGATATAAATTCCAAAAGGAAGTATTATTGATTGTAAATAGATACCAGTGAACAAAAAATAGATGGTCTCGAACAAAGAAGATCAAAACAACACACTATTATGATAAAACAGGTCATACCTTATTTTCGGATTGAGCCTTTAAATTCTCCTCCTGAGACCACTAATTCCCGGACACAGTTGTTTCACCCCTTCAAAGACATTTGGGAAAAAAACGAGTAAATCTATGAAGGTAATATCGTTGATACTAGATGTAATGTAGGTTCCCTGGTTTCTCTTTAAACGAACTAAATCCGACCGAAGCTCTCATGGTTCAAACAACGGATTAAAAACAAATCAATACTGCATTCAATAATCCATACACACGCCATTTTAACCGTTTCCTTTCTCACTTCACATTTTTCACCCAAAAAGCAGATGATCATACAATTTTTGCCTTTTTCACCACAAAGGCTATCCCAAGAAACGCGGAACCCACGTTCAAGGCACATTTTTACTCCTACAAGCAGCAAAAGTGTTGGGATGAAAGATCATGAAAAAGGTAAATGTAAGATTGAAACAATACATAGTATCATTTAACCACAGAGAGCTTGACTTTTAGAATCCGGTAGAAAATTAAGCTAACTAACATAGATAAAGTAATAAATAAAAAAATATCGTCCTTAAACAAAACTGTAAACACGGCATTTCATGATTCAATCATGAAACATAAGGCTTACCAAACCATCAGCTCGGGCTCTTATACTGTGTCCCTAGGAGCGCCACTTCTTACAAATACAAGTTATATTCCCCTGAGGAGCTTGAAATTATTCCAAATCCACCTATTTCAATACATTCTATAAATAGTAAGGAACGACGAATCTAGGTCCATGTGAAATGAATATATTTTATCAGAACTTGATGATACGCCCATCATTTGCTTCAAAATAATCACGTTTTATATAAAGTATGTTTGAACATAATGAATTTTCGAATTACATACCAACAGCGGTCTTGTTCTGTGCACAAATTTACATACTGTTGAAGTTAATACATAATATGGTTTAGATTATGGGTTTCTTCAACATATTATCAAAAGCCGCATACGTGATTTCTGAGAGGACACTGGAGCTCAATTTTTCGATTTGTCCCACGACAAGTGAAATTGGTTTACTGACGACTTCCATACTAGGACCCATTTGACCATTGACAACCGGGTTAAGGCTTTTTTCTTGAGTCGAAGTAGTCCGAAGCTTCGGAGTAGTTGCTCCTGACGTCTTTGTGACCGCTGATTCGGCCCTCGAGATCTCTGCCGGTATCTTTTTCTGATGACCTGAAATTCGGAAAGATTAATTCATTTAATGTTACATGAGAGAAGGAATTTATTTTCATTGGGAAGAATTTCATGACAATCATCACCCATGAAAAGAAAGTCTATTCGGAGTCAAATGAACTGCGAAAAGGGGAGTAGTGTGCAGTGTGTTCAAACATAATTGACTACTGAGATCATTTTCACGACGGGTATGTTCCCGATGATTAGATTAGATTATTGGTTAGTTTTAGCCTCCCTATCCGCAACAAAGGCGATCCAAAGAGAGGAAGAAGGAAGGCACCATTTACTACGGAGTTTAGGGAACAGATTAGATTAGATTAGTCGTTAGTTTTAGCCTCCCTACCCAGCAACAAATGCGATCCAAAGAGAGGAAAGAGGAAGGCACCATTTAGTACGGAGTTAAGGGAACGCGGAATCTACGCAGAAAGGCATAGAAACAGGAAGTTGTGAAAGATCATGAAACAAGACCAAAGTTGAAGAGGAAAGTAGTTGGTGCTGAAGAACAGAACAGCAGTGAACCGAAATAAAAGGTTGTCCTTAACATGACAAAAACGTTTTATTTCAACAAAAAGAAGGCCTACCTAACTCTCAGCTCGGGCCCTGACATTGTCCTCCTGGGAGCGCTAGTTCCATAGATACAATAGTTGTATCCCCCTGAGGGGGTTTAGGGAACATGGAATCTATGCAGAAAGGGTTTAGAAACAGTAAGACAAGATAGCTGACAAGAGGTGATAGCTCAATATTAGTTTATTGCAGCTATGTTGGTACACTCGAAGACTTGGGGCTCACACGCTAGATCGAGTATTAAGAAAAAACTACAACTCAGGAAGCTTTATGACCACAACAAGCTCAATGAACTAAGCAAAATTACGTTCTCACAACAGTTGCTCTTTGCTTATCTTAAAACACATAACTTGTAGTAATAAATCATACGCTGATTCTCAGAACCATTTCCTATTGTTGAGGCGAGAGTAAATGTAGCTAAACAGTGCGTTTGAATGGCACTGTACATTTGCTTGTCAATTCGTCATTCCATTTAATAACCACATTCTGAGATTTTGCAGATAACCCCACACCATTTGCCTACTGAACAACGAGAACAGCAAAACGAAAAATCAAAACGAAAAAGTAATTTAACATGATCATTGTCTGCATTTGTGCACGTCTTCCATAAGCAAACGTTTGCATCAATAGAACTCAAAACTTACCGCTAATATCATGAATATACAAAAGTATCAGTGCAGTTTATTATCGTTCCTTCCGTAAGGTTGCGATGATCAGTCAGCGCTAACAACATGCCGTTCAATATTTCTCTAAATACTTTCTTTGTTCATGACAGTGAGTATCTGATCTTCTCGACTAAACGCTGAAAACCAATTTGTTTAGCACAAGGGTGACACCGAAAAGGATGAAACTACAGAGACCAATCAAAAGCAAGAATCAATGTGGAAATAGAGACCTTAATTTCCAACGATACTAAAAAAGATGCACGCCTTTGTAAATGAAGGATTAAATAACGATAAAAATTTTACAACCTAGAGCTTAGATAATCGCCTCATCCTCCGGCTCAAAGAACGAGCAGCTGCAACAGGCCACCTGTTGTAAAAGTTTGTGCAGCGTACTGGTAAAAGGTCCCATGTTTTATCAATCACAGTTATTAGTAGTAAGTTTTTTAGAGTGTAGGCAACCGACTAAACGTACTTATAATCTTTGGCACATGCATTCATACGAGTTTGCTGGCAAGCTACTGGTTCGAGTAAAACCGCTCTTCTTCTCCATAACATCGCGGGATTTAGACGTTGAGTCTTGAAATTCGACTGATGCGTACACAGAAAATCTTTGTTATCTGTAGGCATTGATCTCAAAATAGGCAAACTATCGAAAAATTTGGAAAGTTGTCTTCACTAATATAGAATAAAAGCGAAACACCTTCAGAAATCAAACATGAATAAAAAACGTGTTTACACAAGACATCAAACTTCTAATAAGCTCACCACTACGACTTAATCGAGTGAACATAAAATAAGCAAAAAACTATAAAGAGAGAACTTCTATAATTTGAAGAACCAATATGGAATAATAGTGAACAAAACCTACCTAACTGCAATCAAAATAGAATTAATGGTTGAAAGAGCTGGGAATGTATTCTATTTTGGTTTCAATTATATTTTAAACGGTAGAATATACTAAATGGGCTGCTATTTTGAAAAGTTATAACAAATTTGACCTAATTTCATGATACAGATCTACCATATAATCATACCGATTCCACATAACGTTCCAGATGGAGTTGGGGAGACGCCCCATCTCGCAACAGGTACTGTGCTGGGTGTAGTTGGAGCGCTGGCAAAATATTCATCCGTAGGAAGTGTTGTTGGGCAGTACTTCGCCCGCTGCGTTATCATCTGGATAAAGTGAGTTATATTACTGAAAACACATTTGAATGGTAAGGAGTACAGTTGAGAAGAAATAAGTAACAAATTAGAGACTCCGACAGAGTAATATGAAAATATATATAAACATTCGGGGCAAATGTTTTATCAGCGACTGTGATCGCAGTACGTGATCAGGGAAATAAGTTTCCTTTGTATGCCGACTGTTCGTTTAAAGCGAAGAAAAACATGTGGCCCCGAGATCAGGAATAAAAACTCCACTATTTTGCTCTACAATTAGTGATAAAAGCGCAAATGCTTTTAAATATTTACAAGTCATAAATATTTTGGCATGAAAGTTAGTTTAAGGCTCCTTACCCACAACAAATGAGCTAAAAAAGGGAGTAATCACGATATAATCATCGAGTATGATTACGAACACGGGGAACCTATGCACAAGTGTGTTCCCACACAAGTCTCTGCGCAAAGAAAATATGTCAGGTTGAAACTACAAAGATACAAGTTAAAGAAGAAGTTAGTAGGTGCTGAATAAAAGGAAAGCAGTCAACAGAAAAAAGTTCTTGTTGTGAGCAAACGCACTATTTCACCTAAAATGGGTTTCCTAACCATCAGCTCAGGCCCGTACATTCTCCTTAGCGTCATAGGTTGAATAGTCGTATCTTTCTGAGGGTTTAAGCAGAGAAAAGACGAAGAAAGTGCCGGGAAAGACACAGAGAGGCCTGATGCAAGGTTTGCGAAGGGATGTACTATGATCTTCCGATTTACTATGGTGGCATGGATGGAATTTTATTTGCAGTTAATAGTAATGTGCTTGTTCAAATGAACCATTTAAAATCGCACTTAAAGCTTACTGATATGCCATTTTTTTACGAACGTCGAAGCGTTAATAGCTGACTCCAGAAGTAATGATTAGAAACGATGAGTTTACTTGGGAAGGATATGAAGTAAATACAACAAATTTAAAATTTCAGGAGCTAATCGTTTAGACTAAGATATCTGTATCCCAAGTACTAATGATGGAATAATGTATGCAGTGGGAACATTAGTGACAAAAGCACATCCTGCTGTGGGAGGACGAAAAGCTATGTAATGAGGTGTGTAAAATAGGTTAAAAAATTATATGCATGAAGTTTAACCGGTCCCCACTCACCAAAGTGTGACCATGGAAAATGATTAACCAATGCATTCGTATATTTTTGAGGTGAAATGATGCAGAAATAATGTGACTTGCTGAATAAATGTTTGAAGAACGACAATTTTTCTTAATTAGGACAACAAACGTTAACTGTTACTCACGCTTAGTTAACGGATCGAAAACAAAGAGAATCTTAGGATTATTATAATTATTTTATAAGAAAGTTTTAGCCTTCCTTAACCACGACATAGATGTTCAAAGAGATTAGTCATTAGTTTTAGCCTGCCTACCCAGCAACAAATGCGATCCAAAGAGAGCAAGGAGGATGGCACCATTCAGTATGGAGTTGAGGGAACGCGGAATCTATGCACAAGGTGCACAGAAACAGTGAGCTAAGAAAGAAGTTCATGAAGCAAGAAAAAGTTGAAGAAGAAAGTAGTAGATGCTGAAAAACAGGACAGCAGTGAATTCAAAAAAGATGGTCTGTAACAAAACAAAAACCTATTCTATTTTAACAAAGAAGAAGACTACCTAACCTTTAGCAGAAGTGATTAGTTTACAAAAAGAATGTTGAAGCCCAATGCAATGCCCTGAATCACGAACAATAACAAGTTCAAACACAAAATTCACCTCATTGGTTGCATAGCCTAAACTATAGAAGCACCTCGTTGAACGAAGTGGTAACTTCAAACCCGAATTGCCTCAGAATGTTAGAAGACCCTGTAGCCAATGGCACAAAAATATAGGCTAACTCTAGAGCCAATGGACGCAAAAGAGGAGACGGTCGTACAATGGGAACTTCAGTGATGAAAAAGAGGAAATATTAGGGGTATCAAAATATAGTACTCACAGATTAAAACTGGCTACGAGTGCCATGAAACCCCTTACGCAAATCAAAAGAGTGTTGCGTAAGAGAAACAAAAACACATGGGGTATGATTGTGCCAAAGAGGTCCTAAGGCGCCTAAAGTCACTCATGGAATGAAAACCAAGCTGACACACGCTGGTAGTGGAAAAACAATCAGAAAAGAGATCTGCGAGCAGAAAATGTTCGGCAGTGCAGCAACTTTAGGGCCACGGATGACTTGACAGAGGATTAAATTTGTTACTCCCTGCCGCATTTCGGTGTGGAGAACACCAGCACGTGTTTCTCATACAGATTATAATGACATCGCCACCACAATAGTGACAAATTTCTGTCGTTAAATGAGGGCTGGGGCAGCCATATCCTGATATTTTTCCTGACCTGTTAACAACATTCATTAACATCATTGCGAAGGAATGCGTCATCATCTCATCCTGTAGGCTTTTCTCCGGAGTGGCTAATGACCTGTTTTAATTTACTGAGACCGTAGTGAACCTATTCAAATTGCCCTGGACAGATAAACCGGCGCTAAGACTGTCACATCTCCATTAGTCTCCACAGTCACCATGCCTGAATATATCATTGAGCCCCTGTGGTCATTGATGGACAAAACTTTGAGCAGCTGCTTCAAAGGAAGAATGTTACTCTCTTTGGAGAACTTTACACGACTTGGGTGCTTCTATTATACGTATATTTCCAGCCACTCTGAGAGCCAAAGGTATTCACAGTTTCACTTCAGATAATTACAATGTGTCAGATGATATTATGATTTTTTACAAACCACTGTTCAAAATTTCCGATATGAGCTTCTTAATGCTGCAGAACACAAGATCTAAAATATCTTTTCACACAAAATCTTCAAAATTTGTTCGCAAAGTATGAAAAACGTGAACCAAATCGTTCCCTTGCAATGCTAAAATTTCCGTATAAAGGCATACCTATTTTATGGAGAACTCTTGATGGAATAAGGAATGAGAGTGCCAGGTGGGTGGCGAGGACGCTGTGGCATTTAGAAATATTGAATTTTCTTTCACAGCAAGACTGCTTTTCCCATGATGAGAGTTAGTTGTCCCTCCTCTGCGTTGTCGTCTGAAATAAATTAAATTATTTAATCAAATGAGAATGGACTAAGATATTTTCATTGATGGTTGTTCAATGACTAACCTCTTTCACAGAACCAAAAGCTACATCAAATAAGCAGGCAGTATGCTGCTCATTACATTCTAAATCTGCATGAATATATTTGATTTACGTTATCCTGACTTTCGAAGCACCGGCGAAGAAAAGACATTTTAGAGGAGTTTTGAACATGCCCCTGTCTCACAGTGTATGGCGTAATATTTTCTTTGGATCGAACACTTAAAATTCACTAAAAGAACGAAACAAATAATAATTCCATAATTCGATAGGCCAGAAATTTACCATAATTCTATGAGTCATTGGCTATAAAGTCTGCTAACATTGTGCCGCAATTCGGGTTTGAAGTGACAACTTCCAACGTGGTGCTTCTTTAGTTGGGCCAATTAACTAATGAAGTGAATTTTATGATCGTTCTTGTCATTGTTTAATATTTAGCGCATTGCATTGGGTTGTCGCATCACTTTTGTCAACTCTACATTGCTGCTCTCATGCTTACAAATAAACAAGTACTCATATTTCCAGTCTCGATATCACATGAACATTGAGGGAATGCCATGGTGTTGAGACCGAGATGAAAGAAGTAAAATAATGAATCGACAGGTAAATGTAAGTTTTCTGCTTTGACTAGTTATATTTAAGTAGCACTAGACCGAAACAAGTCGTAATTACGTAAAAGCAATGAAAGGAGACGTGCAACAAATTATGTCAACTATTGATGTAAAGATGAATCGGTATCGGCAGGATCGCTCATTTTTACTGGTATCGGTATCGGCAAAATCTGGCAGATAATTTCCAATAATACGTATTTTATCATAAAAATGAAGGTCATAAATCATGAAATAAAAATTCATAAATCAAATAAAGAGTTTATTCATACCTAGTAAATTAGTTAGCTAAATGTTGGATTCAGCGATTGAATCAGGCTCGCTAACTGAATTTATTTGAATTGAAGTCTTTGAATTCCCGATGAGTCACGTATCAGTAAGTGAAAGCTATGTAGCATGAATAGTTAAACACAGTAGCGACATAAATAATTATACTTTTACTACTAAAACCTATTTAGTTTGACCCAATTTCCATTTCTTAAAGTATGTGACAGGCAAACAAAAATCAAACCAATTAAATAAAGTTGAAAGTGCATTTTGAAGTTTTCTGTAAATTTAGTATAGAAGTAGCTGAATATTCTATTTTAATTTAGCTTGTAAATCGTCATATATTATGAAGCTAATAACTTTTTTTCATTCAGCATGTAAATCAATGTACATTACGAATCTTGCATTTTTCTTCTATTTCAAGATGTTTGAAAGATTCACGAGCAATCATATAGTTGGTTGAATGTTTGCGGACCTTTTCGGGGCATATGGAATTTTAATGTTATCTTTTCGCCAAAGTATGTATTTTGTGGGAAAAACACGAAAATTAAAACCATTTTGTGGAGAAATTAATGTTTTGGTCCACTTATGGAACCAGTTGCTATTATGGCTAGTCTATATTACGTTGCAATACGATTAGAAACACTTATCTATCGAATGGATTTATTTTTGTTATTTATTCTCAAGATCATAGTTAAGATGGCAAGAACAGTTTTCTTATTCCCGACCGAAAATTTTATTGTCAATGTTGTTATATTATTAGATATATTAGTATATAATTTCATCATAACACCCATACAGGGCTTATATTTTTTTAATAAAATTGCAAAAACATCGGTATCGGTCAAAGTACCGTTATTCCCAAGTATCGGTAACGGTGTCGGCCAAAAAATGGGTATCGGTATCGGCCAAAAAAATAGAATCGGAACATCAGTAATATCAACGTTAACATTCGCTCACACTGTGTTAAATTAGGATATGTGACAACAGAACTGCACATTCGATAAAACATATTCCATTAGAAAAGAGCAGCACTCGACTGTAGATGCAAAAAAACGAGAATCCGAAATAACGAAGCAGATTACTGACAAAATTAGATCAAAAAACGAAGCTGTTAATAAGTTCAAAATGGCAAGTCGAGTGCAGAAATCGATGCAATCAGCGGGAAATGAGAATAACTCGCAATAGAATAATTAGTGAAAAATTCCAGTTAAATAAATTGTTTTAAAAATTAACTATTATTAAAGACATCTGGAGAAAATCTAAGCGATGAAGGAGGGAACCGGAAACCGAAAGTGAAATGATAAAAAAATACACCCATATATGGAACAGTCCGTAACAAATTGTCCAAAATTAAATAGTATAATACCAAATAGTGTAAGGAAATATAGGAAAAAGTCATGCCCAGAATAACGAAGTCATGTAAATAAATGAATTCTCTAGGATAGTCTCACTCAAATGAACGAATGGATTAAAGTGATAGCCTAAATAGAAATCCCTTACTTCACCAATCAAACGATCACATTATATAACCAACATAAGAATTAACTCAGGTAATTTTCGCATTTCTATCATACCTAGCCTTCATTGTACTTCATCAACTTCATGACCCAACATGTACGGTTTGCGGTTTAAAGTCCCACAGGTGAAAATAAAAAGGACCATATGGTACACAAAGCTATGAAGTCCATTAGTATTACATCATTCCAGTAAGATGAAGACATTTTGTAATGTAAAAAATGAAAAATATCGCTGTCTAATGCTGTCGTTACAGAAGCAAAAAAAATATGGTAACAACTACATTTGCGATTTAATCCGAAGGAATCAGCTAATTTGATTACTTCAATCCACTTGTTTAAGCGAGAGTACAGAGAGCACTAGCAAAAAAGAAAAAATTAGCTGGCGCAATGCCGTACACAGTACATACACACAAGTGTGACTCTGCTTGATTTCAAACGTTAAGACGCATGAAAAGTTCCGAGGAGAATACGTGCATAAAATCCGCCTACAGTCGCACTGCTTTAGTTTACTCCCCGCTGGCAGTGCCTAACTAGCTTCTCAGCTTCATCTGTGTGTTAACACGTACGTACGTTTGTCCTTTGGCTGCTCGGGCGGCACAGAGGTCACTCCAGTCTCGCGAATTTCTACACCGCCCACACCTCTCCCTCCACCTCCGTGTGGCTACATAAAGTTGCCATTCGCGTCAATTATTTAACTATGTAGTACTAGTGAGGTTTATTAACCTATCTGTTCGTTATACAGTTATCATTAATCACTGCATTCTAAGCATTACAAGTACTTAGTAAGTGGATAGTACAGCGGAATACCGAAGATAACCTGCATTAAATCATCATAAAAAGTTATGACAACGACCGCTGGTGTTTGGCCATTCAACTCTCCATCTCGGCACCCATGAACAGGCATTTCCAAACTTTTTCAACTCAATCTTAATAACTGAACTTGGCCTAACCTTACCCAACCTAACCTAACTCAATCCAACTTGAGTCAACTTACATTAATTACCCTAACCTAACATTGTTGTAGCTGCTAGGAGGTGGTGATGTGGCTGCTCGGAGGTGGAGAGAGAGGGGTGGGCGGTGTAGAAATTCGCGAGACTGGAGTCGATGCGCTAGAGCGCATCGCGGTTTGAATAATGATTATGATTTTTTAACCTAAATATTGTATGATTTTAACTGAACTAAGCGTGACTGTCAAAATTACATGCTAAACTTATGGCAAAATTTGCCATAGATCATCGTATTTTCAAGTGAAAAAAATAAATTACTACGCTAACATACTTCAAAACTTGTGCGACGCGTTCGTACGTACATTTCTGATTTTAATGCCGTCGATGTGTACAAAAAAGTGATACAATGCGTTTTTAAACAAAAACAAATTTATTACTTACCTCCAAACAACTGACGTCTACATTTAGAACGCTTTTTCAAGATTTTTTAGGACTTCGCAACACCGGGAAGATCTAGAACATACATCCATCACTCACGACGTTCCGAACCCGACTGTTGAGATGATGTACTGATGTACAGTGCTACTCCGTCACGTTGCAAAGAGATCGCTTGAGCAGCTCGACTATGCAATGATGTTAGGCCATGATTTTATCTCTATCACTCAAATATGTTTTACTATAAGTAAGAAAATTCAGTGCGATTTAATGTGATGTATTTTTCGTGCATAGAAAACTTCAAAACTCAGATCATTAAAGATATCGAATTTATTGCTCTACATCTTCACCATTTAATGAACATCATAAAACAGATAACAAATTATTTTCAAGCCTCAAGCAAACCATTAGGTCTCTGTAACTACGTTAAGCCATTGATTGACTTCAACACATTGACCGCTTTGTGCAAAAACAGTGATCATGTCGCACACCACCTGTCACATGTACTTTACTGCGGTTAGTATCATGCCAATATTATTGCGCTTAGAATTAATTATGAATAATATTGTTGACGATAGTTTATAATTTGTTGAGAAAATATGACACTATGCAATGAAAATGCAAAGTCCATTTTTTGAATGGCTCAATAAATGTTTTGTACTTTTTATTGTAAGAACAAAAAATGCATCGTAATAGAGGACGGGGAACTTCGGTCGTGTGGGGAAGTTGCGCTGAAAAAGCTCGTTTGAATAGCAGGTTTTTGGAGTATGAGTGTTTATATGTTCGTCAATGTGTACTTTAGACACAGGAGTAGTAAGTTATGAATATTGTTTAAAGAATTTTACCTGATGTAACACAAATGAGTGATAATGCAAGCAACAAAATGAAGTCTCGTCCACTTTATCAATTCATGTACAAAAATTATGCAATACACAATCATTAATTTTCATATGTGAGCTGCAGTAGTGAAATAACAAAAATGAAAACTTTTCACATGATGTACTCAGATTTATTTGAGCTCATATGCAAGCTAAATGATTTAATTGAGGATGCCATAAAAAACTCGTTTTCAATTCAAGTAGCGGCGAATAGTAAATAGCAAACGATGCGCATATCCTGCTACGCTTCCCGCCTATTTGAGAACATAGCCTTTCGTTTCAAAGAAGGTTCTGATGCTTAGCATAGTTGTTGACTGTTTTCGAAAAAATCGGGAATCTTGCGCTTGTCCTACTTGTGCTTTTTACCCTTCAATTTAAGAATAACCCATGAATGTTATTGACACTGATAATATTAAGACTTTAGGCAGCTCTTCCCCACACTTTGATATGAACACTCGTGAATCTCTGCATACTCGTAAACTAAAATCATCACTTAATATATAACAAACTCGTTCGTGAATCTCTGTATACTCGTAAAGTAAAATCATCAAAGAATATATTTCACATTTGTGAATTTTTGTACACTCGTAAACTAAAATCATCACTTAATATATAACACAGTCGTGAATCTCTGTATACTTCTAAACTAAAATCATCACTTAATATCTAACACAGTCGTGAAACTCTGTATACTTGTAAACTAAAATCATCACTGAATAAATATCGCATTCGTCAATCTCTGTATACTCGTAAACGAAAATCACTTGATATATAACACAGTCGTGAATCTCTTTATACTCGTAAACTAAAATCATCACTTACTACTATATAATACACTCGTGAATCTCTGTGTACTCGTAAACTAAAAACATCACCTAACGCGATTCAGAGCTCAGTCCCTGTTAAACAGTTGGCCAATAATCCACTTCCACACTTCTTACTGTTTCTGTTTAGGCTTTTATAATAGCACTGGAAAATTGTTTCTGTGTTCAAACCCGCTTTCACGTGTTTTACATTTTATTTGCAATAAGCGTGTTCGTTTAGCTGAATTTTGAATGAAAGGTTCACTCGGTTTCAATGTTGTAGAGACCTATCATATTAATGCAACTTAAGTAATAAATATTTTTAGGATTTTTCGTTTTCATTGTTTTCTGCATCAATACTTTACTTTATTGTATTAATCCAAAATAATATTACCGAAAATGCATCTTCTACGCTAAATAAAAATATTTACTTCAGCTTCTATTCCACTTCGCTTATGACTCAGCTGTAGAATTGAAAAAAATTAAACCTGTGATTGTTTACTGGTCCTAAATTTATTCATTCATTTGGTTAGGAAATCTTAGAGTAATGGAAATACCACTATTCAGCTAACTCTGAGATATTGAATTGCGGTGGAGAATAGTGATCAATTCATTATTGTACTTAAAACGAGCGTGGTTTTACCACCACAATGGGAATCCTGTATGGAACACGCCTCTTGTCTTGTACTAGGAAATACTGGTATTCTACTGCTTTGTTATCACATTATCATTTGGTTTTAATAACCCAGAGGCTTCCTACCACCATTCACCGCATCTTGAGATCACTGAAAAAACATTCTTCTACTCTAATACTAGCACGAATTTCAAGCCACTACATGTGAGATATTTTTCAGGTTGAAAAAATGTTACTGCTAAATTCGGAATTAAACAAAAATATTAAATTACAGGTATATCTGCTTCATGAGATCATGATCATTCAACTCCCTATGAATCTATCAAAAATTCTTCGGGAGATTAGGAAGCCTTCGCCTGCGCCTCACCGAGAAGATCAAATTTAACTGCAACTAATTTAAATGCACCAAATTTAAATACATTTTTCATTTTTTGCTTTGTATCTTTTCATACGAGAGGCTGATGTATCAGAAATGAATTTATGATTGGGTGCTGTTATAAAAATGGTATCTATTCAAATAATTTAAATTAATTGAAACAATTATTTGATAGTCTATAAACAGGAGAAGTATTTTACTTAGAGTGATAACAATCATCACAACTGATCATCAATCCTTGTGCCCCAAAAAAAGCTCGTTGAATTCTAAGGCAGCCCAACAAACTCGGATTTAATCATTAGCTGAACCTAGTAGCCTTGACCAATTATCACGCTTTATTAACCAAACAGTAGGCTGGTACAAAATGGAATTCCATATAACTACTAATAAAAAACGTGAAAACGTTGTATAAGAACGACCGAACTGAAAAATCCTAGGTAATTACGATTCAAGACCTATGAAAAAGTGAAAGATATGTGAATGACGCATGTCATTCTCTACAAAGTGTTAGTTAATATTCTAGCGTATATTATCTTAATAATACTAACTTTTTATAGATGCACAATTCGTCTTTTCATCATTATTACTTAAAGGAAAACATAAATCAGTATTAATTTCGAATTCATGATATAATTTTTTTGCGAATTTCAGCAAGGATCGAGTTGGTTCCAACGAAGTGAAACGGTGTTGACTTTTTTTAAGGAAGAACGAAATTAATTCTATTTTTAGTGTGATCGCACAGAAAGTTAATTTGTGCACGTACTAACTAATCTAATGAGATCTTTGTTGCCATCATTAGTAATTGTTTCGTACACGAAATTATTGATGGACGTCTGATGAAAATCACACAACTTTAGTATTTTCAGATCTTGGAATGAACCATCCGTAAGAGCATCGTACTTCAATTTGCTTAGCTCTATAGTGTAACAGTGATATTTTCTTTTAATTCAGTTGATGTGCAATTTGTCATGGTACCTTTTCGAGGAGACCTTGGAGATCGATATTACTGAGTAAGCTCCGATAAAAAGATGTTTACGATACATTATTTTTGTGTCCATTCTTTTTATCTGAGAACTAGTTCCAGAGTGAAAATATCTAGAGAGATTACAAAATTTGGATGTGGCCGATTAAGAAAATTTACACAATAATTGATAAATTTTGTAGCTTGTTTTTAAAGAATCCGATAATTCCCACACATTATTCGTTCCAAGTAAATATTTTTTTCCAGGGTATTTGAAAAGTACAATTTTAAACTCGTAACGCATTCATTGATAACGATTTGCCATTGCTCGCCCCTTTTTTTGTTAGTCGCCAGTCGTAAAATATATTCAAAATATATTTATGTGTTATATTCAATAAGAGTTTTTATAAGCATAATTTTAAATCATTGTAAATGTTTTTAAAATCATTAGAAGCATTTGTGAGCACACTAATTTATTTTCTTCGCAAGACTACACATCACTCACCATCACACCCCATTCATCGCTTTTCAGAATAAAATAGACTAGATGGCGGCTAAAAAGACGAGTACGTTCCTTCACTCTCGAGAAGCTTTCCAAGTTTCATGCCGTCTAATACGTAACGCACAGCCACCGAAGTAGAATAAGAATCAAAATAAACGGTCACATTCGTTTCCATGCTGATTTACGCGCTCACGCAGGTGCCTTTCATTTCCAAAGGAACCTTTGGCTTCTTGGGCTCGCTTAATCGCGAGGTACCTCTACAGCGGTAAATTTGGTTGATTGAGCGTACATGCTTGTGTCGTTTAGCATTTAATTTTACCTCCCATGAGAGCTTGTCACAATGTTATGTATATATAATTTGACACAAATGAATACGTGCACTAAACTTACAAATGTATGAGGCGTATTTTGTTCAAACAAACAAATTCTGCATCAAATTCATGCTACGCTCAGTTAAATGCACTTCCTGCTCAGTTGTACCTTTAATTCTGTGCCTAATTCGAAGGTAACTGGTATCTCAGCACAAATTAAAGCTTACGTGCACACGCATCAGCTTCGGTCAAAACGTGGAAATGCTGCATAAAGTCACTGTCTGTTCTACCGAACTCAGATAACCCTCGAATTAACGTTGAATATTGTTGGGCGCGTAGCACACGCTGAGTCGTGGCTTAGAGTTGTCCTAGGCTTCCAGCAGCAATCGAAGCTCAACTGTGATTGGTTACCAGGAAAACCACTGTGTTTAGTTTGTTGACACACATGGAATAAATCTCAAATATTGTAGGATATTGTATATGGAGAAAAAAAGAGTCGAAAGGTTTCACACTCAGCGATTGTATTTAATGATGTGAGACTTCCACTATGGATAAACAAAGGATGCATTTGTGATAAGTGGCGCTCACTGTTGCAAAGCGCGAGTGCCAAAGTTAAGGGTACTTACTTCTCTTTGTTGAACTGTATTTTTGAATTTACGCACTATCATCCTTTCTCCGTTCACTTCTATCCTTTTCTTCAGTGCCAAATGTTTTCTTCTTCAACTTTTGTAGTGTTGGAACTTTCTTCCTTACTTTCTGTTCCAATGCCCTGGGTGAACTGCGTTGGAAGGCGCTCGTGGTGCTACGCAAGAACGTCCAGTGTGGGAACACACCCTGTGTGTAGATTCCCCATGTACGTGTCCATTATGGATGGTTCCTTCCTCTCACTTAGAGCAAACAACTCTTATAGGAACGAAGCTATGAATGAAATTCCGTAATAGTTATAAGAATGTTGTGATACACTTAAAAGTCGATATACTATTAGAAAGTTGGTATACTATTTTGAAGATGTTGGTTCATTGGTGGATAAACTTATCATCTGAATTATTACCAAATGAATACACTACTAATAATACTGTGATTTGCCCCATCTCAATCTCCAGAATGTTCGAAAACTGTTTTGAAATCGTTTTGAGTCATGCTGAAACTATGTCAGCTGTTATGAAAATTCAATGGATTGGTTATGAATTTGCTGTTACTGCAAAACAAAAGCCTAAATTTTAGCCGATTGATAATTTTTTAACGTTTTTGAGAGGGCAAGTACCATTTTCGTGCATTTTCTTATCAAGAACAACGCCGGAGTTCGAGACTAGGCTGAGTAACCCCGGCGGGACTAAATAGCGTAGTCATTTCAATAAATTTGTTAGGTGGTCTGAAAACTAATTAGAGATGACGTGCGCCACTTATTGAACACAACCCCGACGCGATCCCAGCTTGGAATATTATTTCATATACCAGAAATTATTCGGGCTTAAAACTGGTGACAAATGTTTTTCAACTGAAATTATTGCGCAAAACTTGACATCAATATTTTCCTTTAAATATTGAAATTTAGACCGGCGGTTATATATTTCTGAAACTCCGATGCCAGGTAGCTAAAAATACCTATTGGCCTAGCTGTTCGTTTTCCTTTCGAAGCCTTGTGAGCTGCAGACGTGTATTGACCAAGGAGGTAAGTTCAGATCTATGTGTACTACTCAGATACATTGACTGAGGTTATTTCCACATGAACCATCTGTTGTCTGGTGTAATTGTAACATTATTCCTGATCAGTATTCTATTTGATTTAATGCGAGTGGTTCACTTAATTGAAAATCAGAGTAGAGTTCCATCAGCTTTACGACGTATTTGATATTGTTAGGCAGGTACGGTTTCCTGTATATGCCATCGATTTTTTGTTGTGTAATTAAACTGTGGAGTCGCTCTGAAAAGTTTTCTGGTGCAAGGTTTACTACAAACGGTCAAACTTCAGCTTGTTCACACAAGCAGTATGATTCTGACTTTTTTACTGCGTAAAGAGAAGAAATACACAAGAAGCTGTTTGAAACAGCATTTCTAATTTAATACTAAGCCCTACAGAATTAGATAATATGTGTCGGTAATGAGATCTTCACCGAACATCCCATAAAGCGAGCAAATTGTTCTTTACCCGCCAGTTAAAGGCAAAAAAAACTTTTTCACAGCTCATATACGGCTTACATAAGTTTACATCAAAGGGTCGCAGCGCCGAACATGTTATTTTTAGGTCTTGCGACGGGAACTGAATGTTTATTTATAGTTGTCGCAACGGCGAACTTTTTCTAAATTTTTAGGCGTCGCAACAGTAAACTGTATGGTAATTTTGAATTGTCGCAACGGTGAACTTTTTGTTCATTTTTGAGTGTCGCAAAGGTGAACATTTTGTTCATTTTAAAGCGTCTCAACGGCGAACATTACGAGTTAACATATAGAAGATCTTTTCTATTATTAGTTTAAAATCCTTTTAAAATATCGTTATATATAAAAATCTCTGCGTTTGCAGTTAAGACTTAACGTAAGGAGGTTTGACTGGCAAATCGCTAGTCGACAGCGTCTGGCTGTAAGTTGAACGAAATCAGGGTCATGACGTCCCCAGCCAGACAATAACTGTGGCTCTCACAATATGTCCAATCTCACTGTCAACGTAAGCTGGAAAATAATGGTAGAGTTTTTGAAAAATAGACAATATCCTAAGAACACGTATGAATGTAAATAATCCAATTAAAGAACTGAATGAAGTTAACACCGGCGTCAAGAAAACCGCAAATGTAGTGCTGCAAATAAGAAACCGCACGAGAAACTTAGTCAAGACGAAAATGGGATACTGCGAAGGATATCACACTATGAGTTACAAACCGAAAGACTCCACCAAAATTTGGTAATATCTATACATGTGTTTCATTCCATATCGATCAAATTAGGGATATTAATTTTCAATGCACATCTGCGCTTATGGTGCAACTCAGTGTAGAAACGCTTGGTACTAGGACGAAAAGTAGAACTTTAGAGGAAAATAGCAAGGAAGCGGTAAAGGGCAAGTTATGTTTAAGATTTGAAGTCTAAAGTTGAAGTAGAAATTGGTAGGTTTCAGCTAAGGTTTAAAGGTCTAAGTGGAAGGTAACCACATCAGAGTACGGCGACTCGTCAATCAGGTGGAAACTTTTAATTGAAGTTTCAGACGAGCCGCCTGATTTAATAGTTTGCTAATTCAAGAACACTTATAGATGAGCAGACATAAAACGTCACTTTACGTGAAGGAATTGAATCACGCATATACCCACACACAAACGCACTAATTTAGAATAATAATAAAGCACAAAAAGAGCTGACGAAGAGGAGAAGAAGAGTGAACAAGAAATTTACGCAAGGGACGCCTCGACTCGCCCCATGCCAGACACCGGCGCCGGCGGAATCCAACCCCAGCACCGCACTCAGCGTTGGAGGCAACGCGCACATGCGAAACGCCGTCAACCTGAAATGGTATCCTCAACAAGTCTCAAAATGATATGCCGCATAATGCCAGTCCAGGTCCCCCTAGAATATCCGTAGAAGCAACAAGAGCCAGAACACGACTTTATTGTTCATCTAAATACGACGCTAGAAACTGAACTTAACATTATTAAATATTTAATTCAAAAACTGAACAACTAATTGAAATCAGAGAGATTTTCCAACATTACGTAATTGCCATGATTACACCTAATGCACGTGAAAGCATTGTGCTATTGCGCAATTGCTGACACGTACCTACCTAGCAGCTCTTTCATTCACTGCATGTAAGGTATTAATTACCATTTAACAAAAATACCATCAAAGTGTAAAACGATAATACAATTCATAAAGGAATTCTATTTAAAAGCATATGTATCCAATTATTCATTAAAAATCAGAATCAGGCAAAAGAAAATTTCTCTTGCCAAATCATTTTGCGCCTGGCTTGACCAACATCTATTGGGCGTTAGAGACTGCATTCAAAATTCAGTTTATGAGCTGCAAAAAAATAATATTACATAGAAAAATACCAGCAAAGCTTACCACGTGTTTCGTTTTAGCGTCTCCAATTTTGTTAGTATTTTTACCTATATTTTTAGATACAAATTCGTTTAATCACCTTGGATTCCTTGGCCAACGAAAATAAATGTAGTGAATCCCGTTGAAAATTGACTCCCAGCAAGATGAGTGTAGCGATCCGAACATCATTTCCGTCTCTCCACGCAGTGTTCAAATGCCGTTCCTACGCCTGCCATTGTAATCATAAGCCTAGTAAACTACACTGAGCGATACCAAGCACATTTGAGCAGCTGAGATTGACGCAATCGTCTTATGCAGCTACCGGAACTTGCTGGCCAATCCACTGCAAATAATTTTTTTTAACGAGCTTACGAATATTCAACACGAAATAGTGTTTTGCTGATAATGAATGACTTCCGTATAGAACTTATTATCGAATTTACTGATAAATAACTTTGACAAACATGGATACATAACCCGCTTTCCAGTTCACAAATACAGTTTAATCATTTCTCTGCACTGATTCTCTAGGGATGTAATTTCCTAGTTATTTTCATGAATAACATTAACGTACGACAGTTATAAAAACATATCAACTCAATATCGTCGAATAAAAGTTGAATATCGCACAATATCGAACACTCGCCAAGTGTCCGTCCTATGAGTAATTTGAAATGCAATTGGGTTAAAGTTAACGTTGTTTTGTTACAAATATTATTAGTTTCTCTTACGATTTGCAAATATGAAAAACATTCGTATCCTCTTTTCCAACGCAATCGTGATTTCGTGCCCGAGACCCTTGAAAATAGGTTACAGTTGCGTTCTGCTTATTAAAATACTGTGAAATAAATATGTACAGTGGACCAATTACAAGCGAAAAAACAACACTTCTATATCACCTCACGTGCGTACACTGGCATCCGTGACAGTGATTAATATCACAGGGAACGCTCCCTGTCTTCGCTTGATCCAGATAGCTGGAGGTAGCATGTTCGTACGAAATTAAAAAATGCAGAATGAAACCAAGGGGTCGAAATTGATGATCTTATTTGATGCAGGCTATATGGTTTGTCATCGCGCACATAATTTCAAGAGCTTAAATCACACGTTTCGTTTCTGTAACCAGGAAATATTCATCACTGAGGGCTTTTTCGATAGGGAACTAAGTTAATCAATGCGAATTTCATTTTACACAAATACCTAATAACGGTTCGTTCAAAAGAATTCATGAATAGATTTTTTTCAGCGAGTGATTTTGCGCTGGTGCTACCCATCAATGCCAATGAAGAACGGAGGTGTTTTAACTTCATTCGTGTTCACTAAAACGCGAAAATATGTAAAGTGTATATCAGTTTTTAGCTGATGAATATAGTATCTTACATGCGCATGGCTTATGTGAGCACGAATTATTTTTACGTTATATATCTTGTTTACAAATAGCTAGGGGCATTGTTTTGATGTTTGAAAAAGATTTCATAGCGTGTGACCTAAATCACAAGGAACCTCAGTATAGTGGTTACTTTCATCGTATCCGCTATATAATGATTATATAATTTTACCCTAAAACTGAGTTGAAAACTTCATTAGATTTGAGTCAAGTCTGTTTTAAATGTTCACATCATTTGCCGCGCTACCCTATCTTCCTGCAACGAATATGGGAGCCCAATGTGGGCTACTATTGAAAGATTTTTGTCATTTTTTAACCCAACCACTTATTCTACGCTATACTATTTTTACCGCGGTTAAGCATGAAATGAAACACTGAAATAAACAATTAAATTATTTATGATACACTAAATTAAGTGTAAACATGTGTGTGAAAATTGTAAGTATTTCAAGTATGTATTATTTTACTGCATTCCAGATTAAGTGATGAAAACAAGTGGTAACCCTGACGTGACATCAGAGCGAATCTTTCAGAAGCGCAAAAACTTGGGAGCTGTGTTCACGGAGCGGTCGAATCAAACGAGCTTGCATTAACATAGCACGTTAAACATGTTTACGAGCACTATTGCGTGACACTGTCACTAAAATTTATGTCATTTCCATCATTATATGAACAAAATAGTCCTCTACGAAATTCTTTACGTGTGGAACGCTCTATTAAGCTACATTCATGATGCAAGTTAAATATTTTTACTTATTTCTAATTTCTCTCCGGTTTCCACCAATCACAGAGGCTACAGAGCTTCTCAATATCGGAGTGACTCGCTGCCTGCAGTGTAGATGTACGTGATCTCTTCTTCTGGCGTCAGTTGAAGTTGTGTCATGCTAGGCTTAAGAGGCAACATGTGTTGGTTGGAGAAAATGACCTCAATAATCTGGCGAAATGTGTAGAGCATTGTAAAATATGAAACAGAAAGTCAAGAGGACAGCTCTTAGTTAATCTCGCTAAACGCTTGAATGAAAAACAAATTTCTGGCAATGAAGGTAAGTTCTAACTGGGTATACACTGATCATTTTTCAATGTGTATTGTAACCACATGGTGTATGATTCAGAGCATGGTGTTTTATTAAAAACGCTCATGGTGTTCTAGCATGTTTAGTTAGATATTTTTATGTCAACTGTGTGGATTCGCCCAATCTGCAAAAATGTTTTTTTTTGCCTATTCGTTCATTAACTACTGTTCTCCGTGTCAGAAGTTCAGAACCATCCGTTAATACCATATTGCAGTAACTAGCTTGTAATCAATCAATGTTTATGCGTTGTTGCCATGAAATAATTGTGTTGAACATACTGTGTGTTAAATTGGTAATTGCATGGTGTTTAAACGTTGAAGCGAATTGAATTTCAGAGTATTTGAATATTTTTGTGGCATTAAATACCGGTACAGTCACCAACATTTTTGTTCAGATGTGTGCAGGATAGGATTGTTGATAAAATTTGATTTCATACTAAAATTAAGTCGTTTTGCGCGCAGAGGGTAATTCCGACGTATCAGATGCGTTGAAGGCGAGACTATCTTTATGCCACGAGTTTTTGGTTAAGTCAAAAACAGTGCATCATTTCAGAATTATGAGAAGAGTTCAAAAAATTCCGGTAAATGTGTAGCGTTGGTCAGTAATCGATTTTCCACTTTTCGGTGCCTGAACCTAATTAATTGAATCAAAATAAACAAGATTTTTTCTATGCACTTTCCGTCTCCAATGAGTATTTTACGATTTATAGCTGTAAGTTTAGTTTCGTCTTTGATTACGAATGCGCTCGAATAAACAGCTACTCATCAATTTTCGAATTCTTGTTGCTTGGATCATGGTAATTACATCGAAATAAACAACTTTTCTTCTATACACTTTTTTCGTCAAATGAGTATTCAACGAGGTTATAGCGGAAGGTTTGGTTTCGTCTTTTATGACAGAGCGCTGGAAGTGAGACGCCATTGCAGTGTTGCCATATCACTCGATTGAAGAATTTCTTGCCGCTTTAAACACTGGAGTTGCGGTAAGTTATTTACCGCTATAGCTAATAAAATACTCACTTGAGACGGAAAGTGCATAGAAGAAAACTTGTTTATTTCAATCTAACTAACTACGATTAGGCACCGAAAAGTGGAAAATCGTTTACTGACCAACGCTACACATTTACCAAAATTCCAATATAACATGAAACTGGTTATATTTTTCCTACACTTAAATAGTAAAAATAATGGCATGATTATTTTTAAAAAATCTACGTATAATTTTCAAACTAAATGTGCACTTGTAATTTTACTTATTCGGTTTTTCATTGAGTTCATAAACAGTAGATGTCCAAGTTTATAACTTGATTGAATACTTAAGATATGGAGAAGGTGTTACTATGGTGGTCTCCCCTCAGGGGGATATAACTATTGTATCTATGGGAATTAGCGTCCCCGGGGGACTATGTGAGGGCCCGAGCTAAAGGTTAGGAAAGCTTTCTTTTTGTTCAAATAGAATAGGTTTTTGTTTTGTTTTAGATTCATTTTTTTCGGTTAACTGCTGTCCTGTTTTTCAGCACCTACTACTTTCTTCTTCAACTTTTTCTTCTTTCACGAACTTTTTTCTTAGCTTACTGTTTATGTGCACCTTGTGCATAGATTCCGCGTTCCCTCAGCTCCATGCTAAATGGTGCCTTCCTCCTTCCTCTCTTGGAACATCTTTGTCGTGGTTGGTATAGGGAGGCTTATACTTTCTTTTATAATAATAATAATAATAATAATAATAATAATACTAGGTGGTCTTCTGAACGCTACCGTAAACCCAGAGCTAATAACAGGGCTCATTCACGTATGATCGTATAACGAGTTGATTTTTGTACTTCCAAACTTCTATTCTTTCAAAATTACTTCGTTTTTTCTAAGAAGTGTTGTCAATAGTTTTTTCCGGATTATCCAGCTATAAAGTACACTCGCGGAGACACTATATGCCAGTGGTATTCATTGCGCAGACTCAATTCACGGTTCTCGGAAAATATATAAATAATTATTTAATATATAATCTATACTATAATAAGAGCCGCGTCCGTCCGTCCGTCCGTCCGTCCGTCTCTCTGTCTGTCCGAAGCGAACCTGCAGTGTGTGATGAGCGAGCGTATCTGTGATACAAGCTTCAGTCCTATATATTTTGATAGGCCGTATTCACGTGGCCTCATCAACTCTTGAGAGATTGTATTTTTTCATTTCTTACGGCCTTTCTCTCATTTCGTCCTTTTTTTTATTTCAAATAAAGGGGGTTGACTAGTTTATATAACATGCGCAAACTCGCAGTAGCTTCGGCTCTCTCAATGCGTTTAACCGAAGTGGTTCTCTTAAAAAAATTACTGAGTAGCACTGCTCTAGGCAGTCTAACATTCAACTCCAATCCCTCCCACCTAATACAGTAAAACACAAAGTCGGACGCAAAATCGCATTCCGCGTTCGGAAACCGTTGTTTGAATGCTGTTATTTTAATAAACAAAACGAATTTTTCGATGAAGACTTAATTCCTCACAATGATTTGAAATTTCTAATGTGTTCGTACGTCAGAAAGTTCGGTGTTCTCAATAGCCAAGGAAAGATTTACTGTGTAATCAATTGAAAAGGGACTTTTGATTGGAAAGAATGAGCATTTCATTTTTTTCGACTGCTACATCTCTCAGAAGTGAAACCGTTTCTCTAAGGCTCTGGTTATCTCTCCTTTTTTGAAAGTATTTTTTTATATTATAGTGCACTTGCAGAACGAAAATTAATGGATTAATTTCTAGATGAACTGAAACCAAGACCGCCAGTGCTAAATTCTTCCTTTCTATTGTTAAGAGCGTTACGCAAAATATATACACGACGGTCATTCTTAGAAGTAGATTATCAAAGGCATTATTCACAGGGGCGCAATGAACTGCGTGCCACATTTGCGCTTGCACAAACGTTTGTACATGCAACTGAGCAATTTTTTCGAACATTCCTGTTGTGAATGCATGTTAATGAGTACGAAGAAAAAACACTTCTACTTAGGTTACAGACGACTTTTGCTACTTATTCACATGAATAAGTTCTGCATGAGAAAGATATTTTAATTGCTCAATTTTTATCGTTGATCGCTTTCGATTTAGTTTGAAATTAAGGACCATCTTTTTTGGGTTCGCTCATTTTCTCCAGCACCTACTCCATCCTTCTTAGTCTTGTGTGAGCTTACTTCCATGCGCATTGTTCATACACACGAGGATGGCCTGTGTGGGAACACACATAATGCATAGTTTCCCCGTGTACATGTTCATACCCGATGGTCCCTTCACTATTTCTCTCTTGATTACACTGTAGTAGTGACTAGAGAGGTTGAAACTTACGTGAATAATAATAACAATAATCTGACACTTCATAAGAGATCTCGCAACTGTTGAAAACGTTAATCAGTATTTTATGTGCAACTTTGACACAGTCTTCTATACCAATGTACCTCAAAGTGAATGTGTTCAAGTTGTGCTTTAAACCATTTTATCTACGTTAATTCAATTATTAATTACAAAAAGAAGAAGTTTTAACGCAAACTTGAAACTGCCCTAATTCTTTTTTCATGTTTAATAGTAAAATTTATAAACAAATTGACGGACTAGCGATGGGCTCCCGTCCCTCACCTCTTATTGCTGATTGCTTTTTAATCTCACTTGAAAAATACCTATCTAGAAAACTGTCCTGTGAATTTAAACCTGTGTTTTATCGTAGGGACTTGGCTGACACGTATGATTTATTTCACTCAAAAGGCCAGGCTACTCAATTCTTACAAAATGTTGATAAGGTCCACTCGAATATTACATTTACTTTGGAATGTCAGCAGGATGGTTAAATTGCCTCACTTGATGTGCTTGTAAAAATATAACTGTCTGTTTATCGGAAACCTACTTTTACCAACCTAGGAACTCACTATTTTACTTGCATTTACAGTGGACATGAGAAATCTTGTATAACTACGTTACTGCACTGAGCATTCTGCTTATCCGGCTCATTTTAAATATTTCACGAAACTGGTTATCCTCGCAGATTCTTTTCCGTAATACAAAATTTTTTTGATAGACGGCATTGTTAAAACCTTTTCGAACGAGCAATTTTGTCCTGTGATCCTGTCAGCGTCCAAGCAAAAGTTCGCAAAAGTTCGTTGTCCCATTCATGGGGTAAAAAAACAATGAAGTGAAGAGGAAGATTTTAGTGTTGGGCTATAGATATTTTACCTCACTTGATGTACAGGTTTATTATAGGAACAGTTTTAACACGTTAGTTGCGATGGGTTAAACCGAAGTTCAATATTCAACTTGAATTTAAAGTCAAAAGTGATAAGCAAATTTGTAAATATCAAACATTAACTGGGCCTGTTAAATACCACTAATTTAGAAAGGTTGTTAGAATTTTTCAAAACGACCCATCGATGGGTCGTTTCGCAGCAGGAAAAACCTAAGCACGACCCACCGGTGGGTCGTGTCGCAGTCAACGTGTTAAAATTGGTTAATTTAAAAAAAAGAAAGCTTGTTTTGGCAAAGACATCGATGGCGAGAAATCGTGCGTGTATTCTGATGTTTGTCGTTGCTGCCAGCAGTCATACGTTGGTAAAATTGTGCTTTAGCAATTAATTCGTCGCAGCCAGCATTCGGGTGTCTCACGCAAACTGGCCGTCTCCTCACCTCTTTTCAATCAGCCATTGGAGTTCATTGTAATAGTTTTTATCACCCATTTGAATTTCAGTACAATCAGCAAAATCTGCAATTAGAGTTCATTGTAATAGTTTTATTCAGCCATTCAAATTTCCCAATTTTAGTACAGTCTGCCAATTGAAAACCTGCAAGATCTCCGTATTTTGTAATCATTGTTCATTTTAAGAACCACGCCGTGTGTGAACAACGATCGAACTGAACTCTACGGAATTATTTATTGCCACAACTTTTTAATATGTATCTGTCAGTTATGTTAGGTTTACCGAATTAGCTTGTATCTATTTTTATTTTTAAGAAGTTGTATAACTTTGCTCTGTTTTATTATTGTTGATTTTTTCTACCGTTTCATCTCTGTGGATGATGAAACTATAACGTTTCTAAACGTTTGCAATTAAATACGTTCATCATTACTTTGGAGCTCATTTTCACTTACAGACTGAGATTTCATCGAAATTGTTCGACGAGTACTATCAAATAATAAAAACACCTAATTGCAAGCTAACAGCAGTAACTAATAAAAAGCAACTCTGCTGTGGAGATCAGGCACAGTTACTTGTAACCGTCTTCAAATTGATTGATCTTATATTTTCGTTATACTTCGCTCGGTTTTCAGAATGATTCGGTTCTAGACTGTATAACTCACGTAGGAACAGAAAAGAAACAAGCGAAACATTGGAGCAATGAACGAACGTTTTTGCAACACAGCAGCAGCATCAACATCACCCGTGTCGGCCATCTACGCAGGCAGACACCTAACTTAAAACTATTAGTCAGGACGTCACGTAGTTATGCCAGGAACATAAAGGAAACGTAGTTTCTTAATAGGAAAAAATCGAATTCTGCAAAATTTTCCCCGGGACTGTGTTCATAATGAAGACCAAGTAATACCATCTATTTTAAGAAAATTAGGTTACCTAAATAGCATGCCGTTGTGATGCGGGTGTCGCATACGAGTGTTCTTCGGTACTTCAATTCGTTAAGATCGAACGATCTCTATGGTTAGAGACTGCATGAAAGAATTGTATACCACGTTGGTAATTTATGATACAATAAATGAAAATCGCTTTAAAGTTTGAAGTCCTGATCACTTCGACCACTGATAGCGTGAATTTACCTTTCTCTGGTACAATAACACTGCATTCATTGCCTCCTAAATTTTTTCTATATCAATCATTCGAACGATTGGCGATAACGGTCAAAAAACAATAGCGATTTCGATTTCATTTCTTTTTCTTTTGGCAGAGAAAGGGACTAGGCAATATTTCTAGTAGGAATGTATAGCAATTATTTAAGCAAAGACGTCGTTTTGCCTTTGTTAGCCAAGCCTAATCTGTTTGCCCTCAAATTAATGGGTTGTTTATGGTTTCTGTATAATTAACCTTTTCCATGAGCGCCCGTGTCTGCGTTGTGTCAGTTGGATTTTCTCTCATCGCAGAACGAAGACATTTCTGATTCTTTACCGAAGTAAACTGTTACTGAATTATAACGACTTGCGAGCTTTCACAAACATATTATTTAGCTGAATATTAAGTATAATGTGTGCTTTTTCATGAATGTAATTACAGAATGGCGACCAAATTCTACCCGGACGGTGCCTCATCGGGACGATCCGATGGTTCACCATTGGGTGGAGAAGCAGAACTATGTGCTTAGGGAGCAGGAGCGGCTGAATACGGACCAAGTGAGCTGCTTTTCATCTTCGAGCGGCTCCACTGACTGAGTCATAAACTCTCTGGGTAAGCTACTGAACTAGTATCAATTAATACAGATTTTATTGTAGCAGCACTTTGGCGTTCGCAGAATAGCCGTAAATAAGTGCCCTCTCGAAAGTAATATCAGTAGTGTGGTGTAATTTTAGTTGGTATGAAAATCTTGAGCTGATAGTAGTGAAGTTCACGCAACGTTGTTCAAGTAAATATGAAACTAAGCCGCCGTTGAAAATGGAGCTCAGTCAAACCTAGTCAGGGAATAATGATATCTTATAGGTCCCGTAATGAAGCTCATGGTTTGTTCATAAATATTTTCTAACCAATTAAATTTTACTTGAACCTCAACCAGAACCCAAGTTGAAAAATTGTTTTTTTGAGTTTACTCTATCTTATATTTCAATATGTTAAATAAGTGAACCTGAAATCATACAAATTAACCCCAATCTCACTTGGAATAACCTAACCTAACTTTATCCATTGTTAGGTGTTCGAACCTAAACTAGGAAACCCCTGCTATTTACTCTAGGAAAGTCTCCACTCGATTATAATTTTTTAATATTGCAACTAGTAAAATCAATAAACCTGAACTTACACAACCGACTCTAAACTGAATTTACTCTAAATAAACTAATTTTCTTGACCTACAGGAACTTCTTTCACCATATACTATTTGAACCAAAACCCATGGACATGTGCTTTTTTGCTATCATTGGTGTAAAACCGTGGAATTTTTTTTACGTTTCAGTTTGTAAAATCTAGGAAGTTAAGTATTCGGCATAATGCTTAAATTCTGATAATCGTAAAGCGATTTAGCTAGATTTCTTAACATGATACCAACCCTCCTATATAGAACTTGAATTTACAATTTGTTGAAACCGTCAAGAGGAACTTCTGATCCGTGACAAAATTTTCCTATGGAACCCTATGGTATATGATTGTAGAATGACTACTGTATTATAAGGACTATATTATAAAATTTTCATCCTGTATTTCGGCATGTATTCCAATTTTGTTGCCGAAATGAATGTCGCAAAATAGATTCTTGCAATAAATTTCGCGGAGTGATCGATCTTCACATCAGTAACTGTTACCCCGAATAAGCTTTAATATTGATGCTCGTCATCCCTCTTGAATTTGAGTAGATTGATATTGTTATTGAATGATGAACATTTTTCGTTTTCCCTGTGTCGGAGTCGGGGACACAGAAAAGATGAACAAGTCATAGACGTGAAAGTCATAGACGTGACCTCTAGAACCGATCCTGTCTGGAACCCTAAGGACTTCAGGGTTGATTATATCGTGACGACACACGAAAACCAAAACCCTACACCTGCTTTAGGGGACGCATCCGGCCTTGTTTTCCACCCTGGTCCACAATGTTAGAGAGTCAACTTAGTTGACTACGATCCGAGCATAAGCAGCTGCTCGTCCAATCAGTAATCCTTTCATGGTAAATGTGCAAATGTTTTTCATGCTATTTCTCAGCACATAGTTTTTTTAATTAGTTGGCATCCTCTTCAAATCATCGCTGCACATTCCTTTCGATAATTTTTGTATATAGTTGCGATCTTAGTTAATTTATTCAAGTCCATTTTCAAACGGGACATCATCTAGAGCTAACCTCATCTTATTTGGCTTATGTATCCAAACATATTCATGCAATGATCATATGTAATAGTGATAATTTTTATGAAATTGAGGTTCGCACCCGACTGTATTATTTTCACATGTTTCATCTCGGGCACTTGGGTGCATAAAAGTATTGTTCTGTGAAGTATTGTGGGCTCTCAAACGTTTCAGGAAATCATTCGACGAAATGATAATAATGAGGAATATGAAGTCATTCTGACACACACTAGAATGAATTCGGACAACATGCACGGGAATATATGCGTTTCAAAATAATGAATGAGTTAAGTACGAGTTTAGGAGTGAAATTGGGATGAATTTCGATAATTGAGAACGTGCTTACTTCTATTTACATTTACAAGTTGCCATTTCTCTATGACAGATATAGGTAGTTGATTGGTTCTCGGTGGACCTAGTGCTCTAGTTCGCGTTCAGAGTTCTTCGAGGTCTTCCTTCTAACCCGTGCTATGTTTTGACTTCTAATTAAGAAATGGTTTTTCGAGTGAGTTTTTCCAATTTTCAATGACATCTTCAAAAATACACAGCATAATTGCTTGCGAATTGAAATAATCACTCGAGATTGTACAAGGCTTAGCGTAGGACCTCGTGATGCCAGCTCAACTCGTTAATATAGGTTAGGTTTCTTCTCCTCTGTAACGATCATTGAAGAGATATTTGACAGACGGTCCTCAGCTATCACAGTCAGCATTTGATAGGACAACCCCTCCGCCGCGTTCCAAAGTTTTTGTAATATAGTTCATGCAGAAAAACAGTGGTTTGAGACATTTTAGAGAGCATGGGACGCTAGTGAAGTCCGATAGAATTAGTTTCTCGATTCAATTTTGTACACATTTATTACAGGAAATTGGCCTAAGAATTAGCATGAATTCCGAAGGCGCTTTCAAAAACGCGTCTCACGGCTATCTAAGTGAGAAAATTTCACCTGATAGAAAATGTAAAAATTCGTCACGTGAATAATCTCGCCCATATATCGTAGGAGTGAGTTAGCGATGACAATCGCTCAAATGATGCCCTAAAAGGGGTGATTGAGTCAGTTCAGGTCAGATTCTTAAATAATAATCTTCAACCATTGAAAGCAGAAACTCTTGTCAAGAAAAAAAAATGTATGCAGATAAATCAGAACACAAGAATAATTCAGGTCTGCTAAGTGTCACATTTCGATCGCTATGAACGAACGATGCTTCATAAAAATGTCACAAACAATGTAAAAGCCACGGTACAGTGTTCCCTTACCCCGGCATACTTCGACATTTGAGTGTTAGTAACCTCTAGTTCGAGTCGAATCTTCAATCTGTAAAAATAACAAGACTTGAGAAAAAGTTATATGGACCGTTAAGCATCGTGTTTGGCCATCAGTGGCGCAGCTGGGCGCAAAAGTTGCTTGGGCTCTTTTTGCTCGTATTTATCATTTTGATCGTGAAGTTTGAAAAGTGGTTAGTTTATAGGAATTCCAGAAAGTATCGTAGACACTATTGAAAAAAAAATTGCGCGATAGGACACATTTCGTTCACTCAAGGAATATGGCAGCCCCTAATAATATGTGCGACTCCTTGTTCGCGTCTGACAGCTCGCAATATACATAAGCCGTGAAATTTTTAACACGCTCCCTGCGTTTCCGCGGTTGTCAACAGTTGATTTGGCTAGGCTTTAAGTAGCAAACCTGGGAAATCAACTTTACTGCTCTAAAAATTTTTATCCTTTCTAATTTATAATAAAAATGCTACTGTACGATAACATTTAACCTCGTGTGATAACTGTTGTTTTTAAAAAAGATCGCGAAACAGATAAAATGCCATTTATTTACAACGGTACGTGAATGAGCAATTTACCTATTGATACACATGTGGCCCAATACCCAAGGAACGTGTTGAAATACACCATTCACGTTGTGAAGCTGGGTTAGTTGAAATTTTCCATTTAATGACAAGCCGGTAAGTAGATGCGAAACTTAATATCTGGTAAAAAAAAGTTATAACACTGTTTAACCGATAGCGCCTCCATTGATGTGAAGGAAATGCTTTCATAACACGCAAAAAAAATTTATGTAATAATATTGCAGTACAAATCACTTCGCAAATAATTAAGGGCTTATTTTACTTATCTCGATCTATACTCATTCATGATATCTTGCAGATGGACCTGAAGCTCACGAAACTGGGTTGGAGATACTGTCGCATTTCCCTACCGTCCGCTTCTTCAGTGAGAACCCACTAGCTTGTGGCTTTGCAAATATTACCGATACAGTACAAGGTGGGCTAACGAATGTAATATCTTATTCAAAACTTAATCCCAAATGATGTGAATTTGACAAAGTTGACATCAATATTTTCTGTCCTGTTGCAGCATGAATAAACGCAGAACGCAGAAAGGCGGAGGTAATTTTTTCAACAGAACGCATAGTTCTGTTCATGTTAATATGCTTATTGTATATGAAACTAATTTGTGAGGGCTAGTAATCAACTATTCTTCAAATACTACTCGCAAACTTTGAAAATCTTTTCAATGCAAAAATAAATGAATTAGGAAAAGAGAAACATGACCAAAAATGAATAGGATAGTTTTGAAAATATAGTCCTAAATTCCCACTACACACGTAGTTGGGCAAAATTCTTTTATGCGATTTGAAAATACGATTGCAAGGCCAATTTGTGCTCAACTATTTGAATCGAGATCCACTCTTTATGATTCTCAAGGGTGACGCCTTGCAACAAATCTTTTACACTTGAGATTCGAGAAACGGTTTTTTAAACTTGTCAAGAGAATAGAACTTTTGTTTGTTTGTAAAGTAGTGCTCCGAGGAGATGTCAGGACCCGAAGTGTAATTTAGGTGAACGTTCATTTTGTTCATTTGTAATGATCGTCTCTGTTTTCCTTTTTTTAGCACCTACTAATTGAGCTGTTTTTAAAGAACTTTTTTCCCGGACTGGCTGCTCATGGATCTGAAAGCACTTATGCATAAATTCCTTGTTCACGTGTTTACGACTCGTAGATATGAATTCCTTTTTTACGACAAACTGGGACATTTTGAATGTCAAAAATGAACATGTGTAACCTGAACTGAAAAAAATTACTCATTGCTTTCATGAAAATGGTGAGAGAAAGTTTTGATTTTTTCCTTGGCGCTGTAGACACAGGCTTGATGTAAGAGCAAGGGGTAGTCTGGCTTCTGGTCATGGTTTTGATCTAAAAATGCATTCATTTACAGTAGAACAATACCGAGGATTGGCCAATTTTTATCGTGCTCATTACCCATGCATTCATATCGAATATATCACTACAATGGAAATCACATCAATGCGCTTCATGAATGAGACAAACATGAGATTGAAAACACGAAAAGAAGGAAAAAAGAATGTTCGTCCGGTTGGAATTAATTTTACCGATAACGCTGTTTTTCGTAGTCGCACTTGCCTTTGATGCAAATGGTGAGCAGTTGAAATCTTTTCTTTTTAACACTTTCTAATCTACATATGTATTTGAGTTTACCAATTATCTAGTGCCACCGTGCGTGAAACGATTTTTATTGGCAAGACTTATCCATCCTAACGTTTTACAGGTGCCGAGACATCCTGAAACCAGCAAGGCTCTACTAGTCCTACCGTTCTCGTTCTCGGCCCACTGGTTCTATAGATATCAAAATGTTCTCAGAAGGTGCCAAGGAAGATTCACGACCACAGGGAAACGAACTTCAGTGAAAGAATCACGAGTAAAGCCCTGGCCCTGCAGAAGTTACTTCCTGGATAATCAAGTGTGGAAGTTGGTTTACATGAAAATATTCGGCATCTCAAGTGTTTTTACAAAAAACAAAAAATAGCTCTACCTCACCAGCTAAGAGAGGGCGTCAGAGTGCTCCCGACAAAACACCTGAGTGCAAGAAAGAAGAAGTGGAAAAGTTCCTTGACTCTCGCCAAAATTTCAGTCCCACTGTTCGCAAAGGGACAGAATGTACATTTACCTTGACTTACTATCACACAAAATAGTACGAAATATACTGTGAAAAGGCGACACTTGGCGTGTATGTGAGCAAAAATTATTCCTGCGAGGATTCACGTAGTACAATGTGTCAATTTATTTGCCTAAATCCCACACTTGTTAAACCTGTAACTCTGAATATCCCTACTTGGCCGTCTTGAATTACAATATCTCATTGATGTTTGAGATTTGAGATATGTGTTACAAAGCTACTTTGAGAAGTTGTTAGTTCAAACAGGTATAAATAATATATCATGCAATAAGTAGAAAACGACCCCAGGTGTAGAGGGCTAAACATCGCTTGTGGTTGATGTGACGAAAATTAATGCTCATATGCTCGACATGTTTTTAGTTAAAGTTTATTTCTTTTTTGAGGGAGTATGAGATGTTAACTTTATAGCACCGTTTCAACAATGCCCTGTTCAGCATAACAATTACGCAAAAAATGTTTTCACTGTCGACACTTCGAAATATAACTATGAAAATGAAGAAGAATTCCGAGTTATGAGTGTTGAAATTTGTCTTGTGCATAGATTTTGCGGGTAACGAAGAATCGTTGAGCAGGGCTATTTGTGCCTATTTGTGTTGTGTTTTCAAAAGGTTATTTTGACGTTAGAAATTTAAAATTGGAGGAGCACCAAGTCCAAGAATTTGAATTTTCATTCCGTAACTAAGAAAAGCTCAGTTGGGAACGAATCTCTCGTTATTTTTGCTTAAACTTCAAGGAAATGGTTCCCTTTGCGTGCGTCCATTGAACGAGGCATTTTCTTAGAAGGGTAGTTTGGATGAACATTTCTCTCAATAATATCTATGATTGGGACTTTAAATTTCACGATCTTTATGACCAGGAACTTGTTTAAGTGTACACGAAAAATTCGATCGCCTACAATAATAAAAACCCGTTGTAAGGAGGCCTTTAAGTCGCTCACCTGGCATGTGTAAGTTCCAGAAAATCCTCATTTGAGTGGGTACATAACATTTTGAGTCACTAAATGATTGTTAAAATGTGGTGAACGTGTGTCTCTGATGGCGACTAAATTTGTTGAGGTTATTAGTGTTTCAATTATATTATTTACGGAATTTCAAGTGTATACCATATATTTTCAACAATTTTTAAATTCCCTCTCTGCTTTAATGAAAGTTTGTATATCGATCCGTGATAGAAATATCGGAATAGAAAAAGGCGCAAATTGGTCTCATTCATGGCGTATTTGAATTTTGCGAAAAAAAGGTGTCTAATGGGAAACAATGGGAAAAAGGTGTCTAATGGTCTATGTTGACAGACGCATTTGTTTGCGAAATGTGAGAAATTTGTTGGGAAATAACATTGTCTTAATGTAGAATTACTAAGTTTAATTTTTGATAAAGAGATGAATTTCATGGCACTGACAATTTAGAGGGTTTTAGTGTAGTGTACAGTGCATCTAAAATTTTACTGGAATATCAAATTCTCATGAATTGTTTGAAGTTTTTAAGTGATTGTAAGTGAATGCGTTTTTTCTTGGCAGTTCCTCACTTCAAGACGAAAACGGTTGCGCTCAGCGAGAGCTTCAGATCTCTCCGAGCGTTCCGAAAATTAAGAGTTTATTTCTTGGGCGCTCATCTTCCAGCGCGATAGCGATTTCTATATTCGTTTTCCCATTTGTGATGCACAGTTAAAAAACTTTGATTATTGGACCGAGAATTGAGTTCCGCTTGGCTTAGTGTTTTGATGGTAAGTTGTTTTGGTAATGATTACTGTTTTGTTACGGTGTGTCGACCATAAAGATGTAGGTTTTAATATTCTAAACGAGCCGGCTGCAAAATGGAGATTTTGTGTAATGTTTTCCAATTTACATCGCTCTGACGTCATTTATTCGTGAAAACGAATTTCCAATGACTATATAAGTGTGATGTCATCAATTGTTGATTAGAGCGAAGCGCGGTTGTTATTTTCGAAACTGAGAAAACGTCTGGTGATGTAAAGCAATGAATAAAGCGAAATATAATGTGTTTCGTCAGAGTGCTTCATGAGATCAGGTTTGTAACATGTTTAACTGGACTCTAAATCGAAATTGAATGGGAAAATATTGCAACGCTCTTATGCGGGAATAGTTATGGAACAAATTTTCGCGGTTTTAACGTAAGTATAGTAAGTGGTCATTAGTAAATTTGTTGTAAGAACGTTAGCGCACATAGAGGTATGGAATTTGTGAAGAATAAGGGCTAAGGCGTTAGAATAGAATAGGATAAAATAAGTGGGACCGAAATTTCAACTATACAATAGGACAGGGCACCCTGGATTAATGCAATTGAGTTTTATGTATGTGAGTTTAAACTATGTCGAGTAATAAGTTCCCGTTATATATGAGCAGGATAGGTTAACTTATGTTACATGAAAGTTACGTCAAATTTGATTTGCTTAGGTTAGTTTTGATTATGTTTTGTTAGTTGAGGTTAAGTGACCTTGCCTAAGGTTAGATTGGGTGAGAGTACCTTATATTACTTTAGATAGTGTTCGTATAGGGTGTGACATGAAAACTGATTTATTGATTGAATAAATCGTTACACTTACGTTAAGTCAGTCTAATTCCATAAACGAGGGTACCATCGTTTTGGTTTTGCTCTGTTTTTCAAGTAAATGGGTTAGCAAAATGATTTTCACCAGATTGTTGGGGGCAGAGTTAGGTCAGGTTTTAGTTGTGTTAAGTTGGTATTGCAAATTTAGTAAACTGTGTGCCCCTCAGGAGGACACAACTATTGTATCTATGGGAATTAGCGCTCCCAGGGGAACTATGTGTTAAGGCCCGAGCTGAGAGTTAGGTAGGCCTTCTTTTTGTTGCAATAAAATGTTTTTGTTATGTTAAGGACCACCTTTTTTCGGTTCACTGCTGTCCTGTTCTTCACCACCTACTACTTTCCTCTTCAACTTTGGTCTTGTTTCATGACCTTCTTTCACAACTTACTGTTTCTATGCATTTCTGCGTAGATTCCGCGTTTCCTTAACTCCATACTAAATGGTGCCTTCCTCCTTCCTCTCTTTGGATCGCATTTGTTGCTGGGTAGGGAGGCTAAAACTAACGACTAATCTAATCTAGTAAATTGTGTTGGTGTTAGTATGTTGGTAAATAATATTGCCTTCGATAAAGGAAATGCTGGTGGCGTTTTAACAAATATTGGTTGATATTGCTACTCCTAAATGAGATGCTTGTGGTGTTTGAAATTTCAACATAGAGCTTCAAGTGAAAGACATTGTATATATATAATGTTGTGTCATTTGAGACGATGGTGCATCTGATTTGTGCTGATTGCGTTGCTGCTGATTTGTGGTGATTTGATAAGTGTGCCTTGCGTGGGCATGTGCGTGTGTTTGTGTGAATGTCTCTGTGAGTGTGTGTTGTGAGTATGATGGGAGTGTGGATGTCTGTTTGTGTGGGTTCGCCCTTCGTGGGCTATGCTGGTTTATTTGTATCGATGAACTTGATATTTCATTGATATTTCTTGAGCTGTCACTATTTCGAAATTAAATTTATAGAAATTCATTCTATGACATATAACCTGTACCTCAGCGACTGTATTTTTTTAATATGATGTGCCCAAACGTACAGATGCGACTTCATTTCGTAATAGTAAATGTTAATTCTACCTAAATATTTTTGATGTGTTTGCACATCATGAGTCAGCAATGGAGCTTTTCCTCAGACTTACGTTGATTAAAACATTTCTGAGTCTGTTTTTTTATTCACCTATGCACTACTACAGAATAACTATCTTTGGTTGGTTTGGGTGTGTGAACGCATGATTAATAACCAACTAATTGTTCTTGGGGTTATTGTATTTATGTTAGAAAATATTCCTTCGTGTTAATAAGATTAATAGGAATTTACAGCCTAACTTTTAATACTGAGCATGTCACTTTCTATGTAGTCGAATGCGATCAAGGGCTCTCAAAATTTTGAGTTAGAATTTTTATAGTACGGAAATATTGTTTTTCTAAAAACTTTCAATGAATGGTTTCCGGGTAGAGCGTATTTTTTAGTGTTGCGAAAAACTTCGAAGTTATTCGCTGTAAAATCGAATTGTGGAAAAAAGTGAGGAATAAGGACAAGTGTATGAAATTAGGTTGAGCATTTCAATTAATTACACAACTTCTTAATTACTTGAGTGAAAATTCTATTAGTAATTGAGTATCAGAAAATTATTGGTGTCAATTAAATATGATGAATCATGTTAGCAGTTGGATGGCGAAGATTTGTTAATAATGTTATTGTGCATAGTTAGAGGGTCGATTTGAGTAATTAATTCTTAACTTTCACGTTCATTCATTCAAAACTTTCACTGTGTCGTCCAAATTCATTGAACAAATTATGCATTAGTTTTATATTACTCCTGCAAACTGGCATCTCTATTCTAAAGGCTGCAAATGATTTCACAAACAAGCGATGAAGAAATAGTATATGAATGTTGAGCCTGAAGTTGAAATGTCTGAATTCTTCAACAGGATTAACTTTTCGAAACTTTCTCGAGGATTATTATTACATAGAAAGCAAACGGAAAATTGATAAATTGATGCATAGTCATTTGCAGCCTCATCGTTGTATTTCAATATATGTAGAGACAGGGGCAGGCTGCGCCTAACGAAAATGAATTTTGGGTACATTTGTAAGCGAAAATATGAGAGCACAATGAAATACAAGCGTAAAAATTTGCTTCCGTACTTCAAAAAAATTCGCTGTTTAGAAAATATTCCAAAATCAGTTTTCAACTGTTTTTGAGCCAGAACTCTTCAGCAAAAGTTCCTGCGATGTCGTAGACCACTGCAAGTGAAGGAGAGAAAGATTTTTGGTCTTCCGAAGACTTTAACCCATTGGATTCCAATTTTAGATCGAAAATTCAAGCTAAAATTTGTGCAAAGCTCCAAAACAGCGTCACAGTCTTTTAGAACGACGTCAAAAAGGCCATGGAATCTTTGGAAACTGCAAGTTATCCACCCACGCCACGGACAGCCTTCGAAATCGTGTAGAAGCAGTCATCATCGCTGAAGGCGGTCCTATCCAATGAAACTTCAGTTTTCCTGGTCTGCTGAACGAAATCTCACAATTTAAAAGGACTATCTTACTTTTTTCTCGAATTACTGAGATTTCAGCATAGAAAAGGACTCGGAGGTACGGATTTATCTGAAAGAATCTTCAGACGAGTTGAAACGGTTAATTTAGGTTTCGTCAACCTATTCAAACCGTATTATAGAAAGGGCCGATTTAGAGGAAATCCGGGAAAAAAGGCGCAAGGCTCTCTCAAAAAAAAAAATAAGGTTTCACAGTTGGTACTTACGATAGCAAAAACCAAAGGAGACAGTCAGAACGCTCAAGTTTAGCGAGCGAGACGTGAAAGGATTGTGTCAGATATGGTAAAATAAGCTTTCAAATAGAATTACTGAGGTAGGATAAAAATAATAAACTGAAGTCAGGTGAATTAGGACATTCAGTAAGTCGTGGGAGATCACAGTAAAATAACAGAAAAACATATATCGTATCTTGAACTGAGTTTCTACATCATTTTCCCCTTCACTGCAGGCGTTCAATCGATAGGCCCCTTTGAGAGACCGCAAATAAGCCAGCCGGTGTGGAAGGGTTAAATAAGAATGGTGAAAGGACTTTTCATTCTTTCGAAGAGTAATTAGAGTCAAATAATTACATCAAGAAGACTGGACTGAAGTGACATTCAACTAACTCAATGGGGGGAAGAGTTTGGCTGTGTAAGACGAAGCACTAACGTGAAATAGTTCTAGATGTAATGGAACTATGAAAAATCAGATTAAGCTTGATTCGCCAAGTAGAAAATCATTTATCGCTGGTGATAACAGGCGGCAATTGAGTGACAAAAAAAAAAACATACCTAACGAGTAAAGCTTCACAACATCGACAGCGAGCATTAAATCGTTCACGAATTGTAACTCTGCAGGCAGGAAACGATCAACTCACTGATAGGATAGTGAACACAACTGAGTCGAATGAGCCCCAAAAAACTGCAGGAAGCGATGCCATACAAATGACAAACGCATCGCATACTGTGAAGGCTAAATTTTTATATTTAATTTTCTTGAGACCAGTAAATAAGAAGTCTACATGACAGCGATAAGCTCGTCACATCATGGTTCAGAATTATTTACCCGAGACAACAATGTTAAATAGAGGTACACAAATTTCATGGAGGCTCTAACATTAGTTGCCGTGTGTGTTAGAAGAGCAGCATGATGTTTCATTTTCATAGTTCGATGTAGATGGCCTTATGACCACTTTACCGATTAAGCAACTATTGAAATGAATGTTTAAAATTTCATGAAGTAATCAGTAACGATCGTTAAGTATGGCTTTCTTCGCGCATATTGAAAATCATGCAGGTTACACAATGAAAATACTAGGAAATTATCGAACATCTACAAGACATGACTTTGTGCGTGATTAATAATTAACCCATAAAAGCCTCTCGATGCAAAAACGCAGCGCTCGATTTGTCGTTACATATATTCGAGCCCATATATAGTTGTGTATCTGTCACCAGGCCCATTTCAATGTCAGTTACTCTCAAAATCTTAACCAAAGCAGAGTATATGCTGTTGGTCGCATTGGCGAGACAATATTGTGCTGAGCTTGAGGTTTTCTTTGGAAAATATGACTTCGATGAATAAATGCTACGCGTCGCTTGAAAATGCCTAAATCAAGAAAAATGTAGATGCTCATAGAAAAATTAATGTTTAAAATGATAAAACGAGTTTATTCAAGTTTTTTCGGGTAAAACTCTTCTTCAGCTACGATTGAAAATTTATTTTTGTGGGTGTTGCAAAATTGCAACGCTAGGCACAGCATCCCGACCAGCTGTTGCGATATCGCAACGAGCGGCACGCCAAGTTTATCTAGTGCTTGTTATTTTGGTAATACGTGTGGCCAATTCACGGTTGTTCTTGTAAGTTTAAGCTTTAATTTGAATTATAAGGTTAAATGAAGTTGATTTGAAATGTATTCACATAAATTAACATATATTCAGGTCGTTCTGTACATAATAGCTCATTATTTTTGTGTTAGGACGGGTATGATCAACAAGTGAGCACTTATGACTGAATTCTTGCTTTGTTTATCCTATTTATTCTGCTATTAGGACCTCCTGAAACTGTATATCCCTACCGACCATCCATTGCTGATCAGCCAAAAACACAAACGGAAAATATTTGAATTGTTCATGGATGTCCAAGCAATCGATTTACTCAAAAAAATTGCTGCTAAAAATGCAATTCTCATTCCAACTATCAAGTGATGAAATGAAATTATTTCTTGGCATACTAACAGTTTCAGGGTATAGCACAACTCCTCGTCGCAGACTGCATTGGCAAAATGAGCCTGATGCGCGAAACGAACGCATTGTGTCGTCTAAGCGACGTGACAGATTCGGTCAAATAATGCAGTATTTTTACGAAGCTGATAATAATGATCTTGATGCTACAGATATTCTAATGTGAAACCTCAGCTGAAAATACTCAATGAAAGCTATATAAAGTTTGGCTCGCCATTTGGACCCACAAATATATCTGTTGATGAATCCATGATACCGTATTATGACCGTCATCCTGTAAAACAATTTATAAGAGAAAAACACATTCGTTTGGACTATTAAGCTAGCAATAACAGGGAAGCTTATTAATTACGAGGAGAGGTTGTTTTGAACTTTCTGGAAAAATTGCAGTCAGTTTGCTCTAACAATCATTTCGTATCTAATAAACCAATAAATGGAATTCGCAGATTTCATGGTCCCACGGGCACTCTACGCAGTAACACAATTAAAAATTGTCCTCTAACAAACGCTAAAGCTTTCAGAAAAAGTAATAAGATAGTACTTCACTGGTAAGGAAGCTAATGCTGTAGTGGCACAATGGAATGACAATGGATTAGTTACCGACTTACAATAACAGCGTACTGCCTTTAGCGAAAACTGAAAAGATATTGCTCTAATGCCAAGAGGCGAATACAAGTAGGAATGCCTCTCATGATAACGTATAATCCGTGCATGAGCAGTTGACCGCTTAGACAAGAACGTTGCCCAATATGGGGCATCTTTAGGTGAAAGAAATGGTATTCTCCAATAATACCTTTCTTTCAGCGTGTCTGCATGAAAATTGCTTGGCTGTTTGCTCGAGTGGGCAGCTATTGAAGATCTAATCACATTTACAAGATCTGTCGCACATGATTTGTTAAAATTTTATGACAAACCAGACCGAAGTATCGTTTCGAGATGCCCCTTATATTGCTTTCGTGAACTCGAAAGTTTGCCAATGGGAATGTTTATCTCGAGAAATTATTGAATTCAAATCAGTTTTAAAAATAAAATACATGTAAACATGTGATTTCGATTGGTTTGTATTTTACTTGGTATGGAAAAAAATGTGAATCAGGTTAGGGCTTCAATGCCGCCAATTGCGTTTTCACAACACAGCTCAGGACTCGAGTGCCGCTGGTTGCGTTTACGCTACACACGTTTTCCAACGTTGTCTCACAATTGGATCATTTTTAGATCCCACGAGTGTTTTCCTGTTCCTTAAACTGTTCTTTACAACATAAGTGGAATTCGTACAATTTGACATAATTTTTTCTCTGCTTAAATGGGTTAATATCATGGTACACCCAGTCTGGAGAGTACTTTATGAATTCTTCGTAGATATTAATTTGACACCCATCTCCCATCATCAAACGTAAACTGTTGCATTTCATTTGAATTTCATAGCGAGAGATCCACCATTCCTGCGTATTTGCTGTCAACTGTGGAATTTTTTCAGCTATGTTATTGCAAGTAGTATAGTCTTTCAGCAAGCACACTTGCTCTCAGCTTTACACGTTTAACCAAATTGACGGATGGCTAACATTGCCTGAACGGAGACACAGACACAGCACTGACGGCAAGCTCAGTTAAGATGAAATGACGGAACGCAGATTATATCCACGATTCATTCATTTGAATCTGTCCAGTTCAGACCAATACTCGCGAAGTGATCTTGTAAACTGGCACAGACCGACATACATCACGTTCTCTGACAAATTAAACTGAACTCATTCATTGGCTAGCTAGATGCATGCAATGAAACAACACGATAAAAAATTTGAATAACATTCAAATTTATTGAGATCAGTGATCTACATAAAAAAATTAGAAGAGTAATTTTTCTATTTCTCTATGGATGGATTGGATCTGAGTTTTGAGCTGAGATCCCTCGTTTGCCAAGATAGCGACCGCCACGACAGCCCTCGTCACACCGCAGGCACGGCCCAGCGCAGCCTTCGACGACACGAACACGTACGGCACGTTCTTGTCCTCGCACAGAAGCGGCAGGTGCAGCAAGATTTCGATGGGTTCAGTATCTCCAGCCAGGATTATAAGTTCACACTGACCACGATTTAGCGCCTGTGGAACAAAGCTTCCTATTAACATAAGGTAAAGATACAAAGCAATTAATTTTTTCTCTTTAAAAATGTTTAGCGCAGCAGCATTTATGCTAAAAAATGCCTCATTTAAAAAATATAGTGACCGCAGAAAAGACAACTAACCGTTTGCGATAGCACTAGTAGCAACTCAGGTATCCTAAACAAACAATAACAGCATTCCGATATCTAGGACAGGGTATCAATTCCGTGATGAAACTATTTCAAAATATTTCTGAAAATTTTCAAACATAATGTATTTCTAGCCTATGGATAAGCTAAGAAAATGTTTGTGAACTGCAATAATGATGCACAAGAGCCTACCCGCAACTCATCCTAGATGGTAAATACAGCGACGTCACTTGAATTAAATCTCCATATTGTTTCGAATCAACAGCAACACTGCAATTGTGTTCAAATTAACTCCACAAATAATGCAAAGTGAGAAAGCTGCCACATCATTTTAGGTAAAAAAAAAATAAAAAAAGAATTGATGAGATGCTCTAGGACAAATATAAACATTCTGAAACTATAAGGTTAGTAGTGCTTCGAGTATTTTCCTGCCTGCCTCTCTCCCCTTTCTGAGTGTGTATCAGTTTATTCTCTATAGACAGTAGCCAGCATTAGGAAGAAATGTCAATAGTAAGTAAATTGAAGATAATGACAATTGCTCCTATATACATTTACTGCCTCAGAACCACGGAGTTTCATGGACGTGACACTCGTGGGGCTAAATTAACATTAAGAAACCAGTTTTAAGATTTACAGAAGGGCACAAAGTGAGCACAACATGTATTCACTAACCTTGGTGGCCTCGTTAGCTCCTCTCCGCAGCTGGTTATAGGATGTGCACTGCTGGGTGAGTGACAAGAGCTTCTGGCTTAGGGCTGCATCAGCGAGAGGGAAAGCCTTTTGGCTTACATGCGACTCTTCAGTACTCTGCAACAAGGAAGCACATCATTAATGATAAACCTAAAATTAAATTACCTTTCAATGCCCATACAAAGGAGTGTGGCGTTCTAATATTAACACAATTTGCTTCCACAACCAACGATGAGAAGAACACCAGTAAGTCCATCCCAACCTAATTCTTTCTTCAAACCAAATTTTCCCAATGCTTTTCTAGTGCTCACCTACCAATAACAATTCTTTCTGACATTCTAACAACCCTTAAATGATGCACATCAAGCTAAAAATTACTTCAATTCCTTAAGCAGATTAGCTTCTATAACACATCTTGTTACACAATATAACTAAACTTCTAGCTTGACAGCTCTTATAACTCACGTATTTTCTTGTATATATGCAAAATCCCATAAATAACTGAAAGTCTTCTGTTTCTGTAGCACATTAAAATTTGCTGTCTTCCTACTAACAGAACATCCATTCAAAGCAAGATTGGCTAGATTGGATTATGAGTTAGGGAAAGCCTTCCTATCCACCACTTGGATGTACTGATGTATTGCTATTGCTTTTTTTTGCTCAATCGGCATAAGAACAAAATGAAGGATCTTAGCTGATGCTCTGATACTTATTATTATTATTATTATTATTATTATTATTATTATTATTATTATATAAGAAAGTTTTAGCCTCACTTAACCACGACAAAGATGTTCTAAGAGAGGAAAGAGTAAGGCACCATTTAGTATGGAGTTGAGGGAACGCCGAATCTATGCACAAGGTGCACAGAAACAGTCAGCTCGGAAAGAAGTTCATGAAACAAGAAAAAAATTGAAGAAGAAAGTAGTAGGTACTGAAAAACAGGACAGCAGTGAACCGAAAAAAGATGGTCCGTAACAAAACAAAAACCTATTTTATCACAACAAAAAGGAAGCCTACCTGACCTTTAGCTCAGGCCCTCACATGGTTCCCCTGGGAGCGCTAATTCCCATAGATACAATGGTTGTATCCCCCTGAGGGGTTTTGGAAGACAAGCTGAATAACAAATATTAACTGTAAATTAATTTATCCATCATATATAATAAAAGTTAAATTTAATGTTCAAGATAAATTATTGCCACAACCTAATTCAATGACACAAAAAAAGATGCTCGAGTGTGCATATGCATATTCACAAACACACGCAAGAACAAGTGAAATCTGCCTAAGATCACGCAACAAATGCTTAGTTTCAAGTTTTAAATGCTTAATGCACAAATTCAGAATTTTTCAATTTGAGTATCCAGAGCACAGTATATTATCTTACTGGAATATATTATCATTGTGCTTCATGCCTAAAGTAATATTTTTAATGGTTGATTCACTCATAGGAATAAGACTAGCATATCTATTTAGCCTTATTAATATTAGGTTGACCTGAATTACTGTTGGGTAGACCTTACTTTTTTCAAATAGATTAGGTTCTTTTTTAAATGAAGACCCATCTGTTTTTGGTTCAATACTAAACTTTCAGCACCTCCAACTATCTTTAAGAATTTTTTCTTTTCATGTGTTTTTATGTGCAGAGAATACTGTGATACTGTTTATCCAAACAATGTTGTCTTATTCTTAACTTTTTTTTAAAAATAATTTGAATGTTGTCTGCGCAAACCTTGAGCCATCAATAATCCTAATGTCTATCAGGTGATAGGGATTTTTTTTCTTTAATCATGGTTATCCCTCAAGGACACGATTGGGGTGAAACCTTAAGTCTTGTCAGTTCTTGATGGATTTTTCTGCTACTTTCACAATAGGTGTAATTTGAGTATAAAAGCATTTCAAGCAAAGCCATGAATGCCCAAAACTGACTTGTAATAAGGGGGTACAGGAAGATCACTCACCCATTGGCGTGCCAAGGTTACGCTAGTGTGCATCTTTTACCCCATCTAGGAGATGAACCAATGTACGAACTTGATACCCAATTATATCGTTGGATGCTCAAGAAAATTATCTTTAAGATGAGTTAATAAACCAAAACCTACCATTATCCAAAACTTGACCCAGACCGTGTCCTTAATTCTATAAGGCAGCTCATCAAACAATTCTATAGTGTAATTTTGTTACCGACAGCTTGGTAACATTTTATATTGTTGCTTGTCAAAGGTTTTTAAAGTGGAATCAAACTGAAACTTAACAGCTTGAAGCTAAGCTGTGTTAACACTCACTGTAAAATGAAAATGTAATTATTAGTGAATGGACATCCACTACAATGTTTTCCATTTATTGCTACTTATACCAATTTAAATTTTAGGATACATATGCTTGTGCACCACTGAATCTGAAATAAATATTGGTTGTACATGAGTACAATCTCAAGTTGCCTAACAGTGAGTAATTGTTCCTTCTTATTAATGTGTATTACTATTTATTATAAAAATAAAAAATTCAGTATCCACTCCTGATAATTATTTGCATCAGTATTGGCCTCTTTTCAGGTATCGGCACATCACTATCCGCAACCAAGTTTCCCAAAGCAGGGTATTCATTAAGTACAATATAGTAGGAAACTAAAAAATATGAATTCAAAAAACATGTCCCCCACACCGTGTACATAGAAACATCAAATCAAAGTTGATAACTAAAAAGTTCAAGGTAATAATAAGTACTAGAAATCATCATAAGAAAACTGAAAAAAGGTGGCCCATACAAATCAAAAACCTACTTCATATCAACAAAATGAATGCCTACTCAACTTTCAGTTCAGAAACTTGCATCTTCTTTCTAGGAATGCTAATTCCCATACATACTGTAGTTATGATTTTCTGAATGACCTTTTTGATAGTTGTCTCTAAAATCAGCGCGGCTTTCTTATCTACACCAAATAAATTGACATCAAAATGCAACTGGTTCTCATGCTGCAAATTGTTAAGTCTCTTAGCACCACATATGGGACATTTAAAAGACACTGATTTAGAAAACAATCAAAATATCAGAGCATATGTAGTTTGTACTATTTCATATAGGATATGGATGTACCACAAAATAAATTAGGAAAACATCAACATGTAGTTTATTTCATAAGCAACAAAGGAAAACCTTTATGCTGCTCCTATAACTTACAACAAGATGGCCACATACAGAGCTAATTTCAATGCAGAAACTAAATAAAATGCAATTGCCCAAAAAAAAGTAACAACCAGGAACATGATACTGAAGCATTTTTTTTTTACAAATGGGCCAGTTGCTTTTTGAATAGATTCATAGTAATAAATAAAAAAACATGAAGTAATAATAGGTATGGTTGATAAATGTTTGACTAGCAACCCAGCACCATTGCTATATCTAGTCTAGTGTTCTCCATGGCCAATGAAAGCTAAGATGAATGGTGACAAGTAACTAAGAAAACCAATAGCATCACAAATTTACCATGTAAATAGATTATTATAAGAGGCTTAACCATAATTGTTGTTTTTCATTGTTGGAACACAATCGTTCAAGTCTTCACTTCAATGTTCTAAAATTGACAATGCAATGACATATTCCAGCCAGCAATGCTTCATCTAATAGGTCCATTGCTCTCATTTACATCAGCAAAGGAATTCCTCGTCAGGAAATTTATCGGAGGATTAATATGAAGACCACTCCTTAGATTTCTCACACAAGTTATATTATAATAGTTCACACCTTGCTAGCTAAATCCAATGCAATAACCCAAAAGCAAAAAGTGGCACAATTGAGCATGCACAGTTGATTACACAAAGCATTTAAAACAAAGTAAAATAGAAATGGGGAGAAGTGCTGGAAAATTAAACAGAAGTAAATCAGAAAATGGTCTTCTGATTTTATGAGAGAAAATAAATTTTCTAAACAAAGCAGAAAATGGTCTGATTTTAAGAAAGAAAAGAAATGAATTTTTTCTAAACAAAGAAGGGCTACCAAACCTTCAACTTGGGTCAATGCATATTCCTTGAAGAAACAGTATTCCTAACAACCATAGTTATATCTTTTTGGGAGGACAATCACCAGCATTTAGTGGTCAGTGTTGCAGTGTCAAATTTATAATTTATATAAGGTAGTATGGAGAAAAGCCACTATGCAATCTGCCCCATATTAAGTAGACAAAGCTTTAATATTTCTATACAATGTAATATGACTGCTAAAATATTAGTCTACATGAAATATAAGCCAAAAGCTCTAAATAGGTCATACCTACGGTAAATGTTGAGGACAACATACTGAGTGATTTTCAAATTTTTGTTGCTGGTATAACCTTATAACATTGAAATAAACAACTTTTCTTCTATGCACTTTCCATCAAAAATTGGTGCGCAAAGATAGAGCAAAGACACTGCTTAAGTAATCTAATCTAACCTAACATAGCCCTGTGATCATTTGAGCATATTAGAGCCATCAAACCAAGATTCTACCTGAGTCTTCAATTTTTCACACTTAGAAGAGTGCATGGTATTTTTCAGACCAACATACTAATTGATTATCAAAATTTTCTTGCTAGGATTATGGTAATCACATCAAAATAAACAACTTTTCTTTCATGGCATTTCTGGTGGAAACGAGTATTTAAGGAGTTAAAACGGTAGGTTTGGTTTCGTGTTCCATAGCAGTTCCAGTATTCAAACAGCAGAAACCATTGCACGCTTGAGCTGTTAAGAGTACATTTGGGTACTTTGTAATTTATAGTCAGCCGACCCCACAAAGCCTGAACCCACTTCTAGGATCTTTTAGTTAGTAACACACTTAAGGGACAATATTTATTTTTTGTCAGGCAAGGAAATTAATAATTTGGGGGCAAATAATCAATAAAGGAACACATTTAATAACCTTTTACAAGAATGACATTCTGCTCGCTGATGCGTTATTTTTGAATAATTGTACTTTGAAGTTGGCGCCGGCGCCGTTATTTAATTAATAAGGGTAGTTAACCCCCTATTACAAACGTAAAGAGGTTGGGTCGTGAGGGTTAGCCACAGTTCTTATAGCGAAAATTATAAATAAAGCTTCTAACCCACCCATTAGGGTGACGACCGCAATCTTGTTTACATCGGATCCAAGATGGCGGCGCCCATAATGGTCCCCTGCCTGACCTAAAGTAAATATTGACCCAATTAAGGTTATCACCCAAAAACATTAGCAAAACCGTTTGAGTGAATACCCTAGACTTCAAGTAGTGTGTTGTTTGGAAAGTTTACCGACAGCACTTGCAGTGATAAACGGTCAATATGCAGTTTAACCCATTCACGGAAATTCAAAATTCTGTTCCGAAGAATCGCCAAAGAAACACATTTAAAAATGTTTTACACGAATGTTGTTCTGCTTGCTGATGTGGTATTTTTGAGTTATTCAAGTTTTGATTTTTTGTCTTCCATAGCAGTTGTGTTGCGTGCTCAAGCTGTTTAAGTACGCTTGGGTACTTTGTAATAAAGGTTATCACCCAAAAATATTAGCAGGACTGGGATAGTGAATACTGAAATAGATATGCAGTTAACATCAATTTCAATATGGCGGTCACTGTAGAACATAAGCAAAATCGTTGGAGTGAATACCGTAGATTTAAGTATTCCCTATTCCAGTCTCGCTCATGATTTTGGGTGATAACCTTTACTGCGTTATTAACTAAAACATCCTTGAAGTGGGGTCAGGCTCCAAGGGGTCAGCTAATAATAAATTACAAAGTATCCGAAAGTACTCCAACAGCTCCAGCTCAAGCCCGCATCTGACTGGAACTGCTATGCATGACAAAAATTTCAAAGTGAAATAAGTCTAAAAAATATCGCATCAGCGAGTAGAATGTTATTCTTGTAAAACGTTTTTAAATGTGTTCCTTCAGTGATTCTTTGGAGTGAAATTTGGTAATTTCTGGGAGCACATTAAACGCCATATTGACGCTAATTTGGGTAAATGTTGAGGTTTAACCGGGAATCTATACTTGGTTTTTTGGTGCCTAAACATAGTTAATTAGATCAAAATAAACAAGTTTTCTTCTATGCACTTTCAGTCGTAAATAAGTATTTTACAAGTTATAGCGGTGAATTGGTTAGCGCAACTCGAGTGTTTGAAGCGGGAAGTAATTCATAGAGCCCGGCAAATGGAAACACTGCGATGGAGTCTCGCTTCCGACCATGGTAGTTATCAACGACGAAACTAAACCTACCGCGCTAACTCGTAAAATATTCATTTGACCAAAAAAGTGCATAGCAGAAAAGAAGTTTATTTCAAATTTATTACTATAATTCAAGCAACAAAAATTCGAAAATAAATGAGTAGCTGTTTATCCGAGCGCACTCGTCAAAGACAAAACTAAACCTACCGCTATAATTAGCAAAATACTCATCTACGACAGCAAGTGCATAGATGAAAACTTGTTTATTTCGATCTAATTAACTATGTTTAGGATTCGATAGGTGGAAAATCAAATCCCGGTCAATCCTCGACATTTACCCTAATTTGCAGCAAAAAGTGCACAAAAAATTATATAAATGACAAATTTTAAAATCAATTAATATGTTCTTCTCAACAAATACCATACCTGCTTCCCTTATTAAATTTGACTAACCATGTTTGGTAGACAAGCATAAAAAAATTTTGGTAAATCTGAAGGAGATGACAGTTGTTGATTTTCCACTTTTTGGTACCTGAACCTAATTAATTGAATCAAAATAAACAAGTTTTCTTCTATTCTTTTTTGGTCTCAAATGAGTATTTTACGATTTATAGCGGTAAGTTTAGTTTCGTCATTGATGACGAATGCGCTCGAATAAACAGCTACTCATCGATTTTTGAATTTTTGTTGCTTGAAACATGGTAATAACATCGAAATAAACAACTTTTATTCTATACACTTTTTTCGTCAAATGAGTATTTAACGAGGTATAGCGGTAGGTTTGGTTTCGTCTTTCAAGACAGAGCGCTGGAAGCGAGACGCCATTGCACTATTGCCATACAGCTCGATCAAAGAATCTTTCCGCTTCAAAGACTGGAGTTGCTGTAAGTCATTTACCGCTATAACTAATAAAATACTCATTTGAGACAAAAAGTGCATGGAAGAAAACTTGTTTATTTCGATTTAATTAACTATGCTAAGGCATCAAAATTTACAAAATCAACAACTGTCATCTCCTTCAGATTTACCAAAATTTTTATCAACAATTTATCCATAATGTTTGAAGGAATTGCATATATTCTCTGCACACTCAATTTCCAAGGAAGTAAATTTTCTAAATGACTTCCTTGCAAAATAACCCAAATGTGACCTGACCCCATCTAGTACCCAAAATTCTATCAAATGACCAACCTAAGATATAACATGGTAAATAACTGTAAAAATGCCACAATTCATGTTACAAAAAATTAATCCAAAACTGATTTGAGCCATTCAATATGAAGTAGCGCATTCATTAACACACTATGCCCTATATTGCTAAGCCTACAACCTAGTTAGGTAGATGGTATTGGCAACAATGCTAAATAAATGAATTAAGGAGACCATCTCACTCTTTTGACTTTTTCCGTCCGATTCGTTTGAAAGTTGGCCAGTATATGTATTTTGTAAAAGTAAACCTTTTTTACTCCTGTCATTTTTTCGATTTAGGCCTTACTTTTTTTTTTTGACGAAAAATGTGTTTTTGGTATATTTTTATTGAAATTTCAGATTATGACTCCTCCTTCAGTTTTGATGCTAGAACAAAAACAAAGACAGTTTTAGAACCCTTGGAACATTTCTAACAAACGCTCGTTCAGTTTTTTTCAAATTCAAATTTTTTCTATTTTTTCAAAAAATTTCAAAATTTCAATAATCAGCAACAATTTTTTGGGTTTAGAGCTATATATTTTTTCAAAGAATTCGAATTTGAAAAAAACCGAACGAGCGTTTGTTAGAAATGCTTCAAGGATTCTAAAACTGTCTTTGGATTTGTTCTAGCATCAAAACTCGAGAACTAGTCCCAGGATGAATGTTGAAAATTCAAAGTGTTGGGTATAAGCAAAAAATAAAATTTTGTGTTGAAGTGTAATATAATGAACAATTGATGTAATTGAATGCAGTTTTAATTTTTATTTTGATAATTTCCATACATAACTTCATATTTGAAGTGTGAATTGTGATTTCAAAAAAAAAAAAAAAAAAAAAAAAATTATCATTTTTTTTTCAACAAAATGATTTTTTTTATTTTCAGTCTGATTCTTATAAAATTTGACTATGATATGTAACCTTTGAAAATAAACACAATTGATTCCATTCATTTTTTTGATTCAGGCCTTAGATTTTGCAAAAATTTGACATATTGGTTTTTAGGTATTGATATTTCACTAATATTGATATTTCAAAATGGGACTCCTCCTTCAGTTTTGATGCTAGAACAAAAGCAAAGACAGTTTTAGAATCCTTGGAACATTTCTAACAAACGCACGTTGAGCTTTTTTTCCATTTCCTATTTGTTCTCTTTTTATATGGGGTCAAAATCGGGAAAAAATTTAAAATTTTGGGTGCTTTTCATTTATATTGATATTTCAAAATGTAACTCCTCCTTCAGTTTTGATGCTAGAACAAAAGCAAAGACAGTTTTAGAATCCTTGGAACATTTCTAACAAACGCACGTTGAGATTTATTTCCATTTCTTATTTGTTCTCTTTTTATGTGGGGTCAAAATCGGGAAAATTGAAAAAGTTTGGTCGCCTTACCCCCCCTTCGGGGGGGGGAAATTATTTTCCGTAGCGCCATAAAATTTTAGGAACGAATAGTCTACCACCTAAGGGTCCTTTTACAACAAAAACATGAGAAATGACCATGGAATCGACAGCATCTGGCAAGGGCCTGAGATGGTATCCTTAAATGGTGCAATTTAACTCAGAAGCTTTTAGTGGTAAATGATATCCATTATTCTAAATAAAAAAAACGAAAAACAGTAAATTTTCATTTAAATATCCCCTGATTAGAACTTGACTGAAAAAATGAGAAACATTTTATTCTTGTTAGAAGTCAAACTTTTGCATTTTTACATTTAGCATTAGGTGTCACTGAGAATGTAAATAAACGTTCCGAGACAAACTTGCATTGCGGCCGGAATTAGGCAAAAATTTATGCAACATGTTTCATTATACTCTAAATCTAATAAATAAACACTCACCATAATGACGGTAATGAATATTAACGTACAATTGAAATTTCACCCTCGGCAAGGAAACCTTACTTCATTGGGCTTACCGCACGCTTTTCGAAATAATGACCAAAACGTTTTCTGCTGTTGCCATCATAAATGTTGCCAAATGAGCGACAAAGCTCAAAATAAATGTTATGATAAATACTACGGGATTTAACATCGACTGATATCAAAATAAACCAATTTTTTCATCAGCGCAATTATTGTAGAATAATTGCATGAAATGCAATTAGTGATATCTCTGCAATGTTTGGTGCAAAGGGAACAGCGTGGAAATCGAAGGTGGCTTTAATTTTAAAAAATTTATATACCACAGGGAGTACAGAGGTAGAATGTTTCTTGAGTCTAGTACAATGGTCAATTTGAGTATAGAAAACTGTGAGCCCGAATAAGTTCAGCGACTTTTAGGGCATCTTACCATTAACGTTATTCAAGGGTGTACAATAATGTTTAACGTAATTCACTTAAAAGCTGAGTCCAAAAAAAGCCTTATTATCCCTCTCATAATTTTTTCCCGGATGCTTGTCGAGTTCTCGTTAGGACTGGCTATACCCCTCGGTCAGATCCAAACACTGGTGACCCCAGTTAAAAATAACCCCAAACTTTCTTTAAAAACTTCAAAACTATTCAACTCGATAAGTGTTTGAGAAGTTGTGAGAGAGGTTAATTTTGGTATATCATTGTAGTAATAAATTTCCCATGTCGTAGTTTTTTGGGAATTTCTTGGATTTACTGTGTTAATGGTGATTCTCTGAGCAGCTCTAACAAATTTTTTTCAGCGCTATACTGTCCTTTTGTTTTATGTGCCTCAGTAGGTAGGAAAAATAATTTTTTCCTAATTCCGTGCTTCACGCTTTATTCTCACGACCGTAAAAATTCGCGTTTCCATTCTCTCTTTCCCCCGTTTTTTCTTCAACGTTATTGATCGATTGAGTAGGTTATGAAGTTTTGACTTCTCCCAAGTTGGGGAACTAATTGAGTTTTGAATTTTCAAAGGCGTAGTAGCGAGGGACTTTCTCAAGTAACGAGGAGGGTGTATTAATAATTTCAAGGGCCACCAGTGCTCGGTGTAGAGCACACTTAATTGATAACAAATGAATGAATCCGACTCAGAAGGGTTTTCTGTTTGGGTAATTCGAGTTGCCTTCCTGGCATCTATTTTCTCACTTGCACTATTGAACTCTGCAGGATAATGACGGAACTGAATAATCTCGCCTCGGTTTTTTATTTGACGACTCTGAGTGCCGTGACTACGGCAGCAGTACGGGTGTCCACTTCTTGAGGAAGGGGATCCAGGTCCAGCGAGTAGCCGCGCTTCAGCAGGTGCCGCGGCTCGAGGGAATCCGGGGTGGATCCCGGCGAGAGTGGATTTGTTCAAGTAATATTCCGCAGGTGCGGTAACAATTTGATATTAAGAGTATACGAAGGAGGTAGTTATTTCTGCTAGTGCCTTGAGGCTTAGGTGGTTGATGGGTAGCCGTGTGGCTTAGTTGAATTGAGAGCCGTGTGGCTTAGTTGAATTGAGAGCCGTGTGGCTTAGTTGAATTGAGAGATGTTGATTGAATGTTGGAGGTGATTGTTTGTGTGTCGGCCTCCCAGGATCTTCTGTACGGGAGGTTCGTTTGGGTTACTTGTTCAAGCATGATAACACAAGGAGAGACAGTCGCTACGCAAGCCAGGCTGCGAGCTTTACTGCCGAATTACAGGGTTGCCTCAAATAGAGGATTATATGCGGGTGCCTCGGCCCAATTCTGGCGCCTGAACAAGGGCGAGGCAGTCGCAACAATAAGTACTCGTATGGACAATCATGAATCTCCCTACATGCCCTTATTTTCCCAACTAGTATTCTCCGGGTACGATTAATCGTGACGCGTCGTGTACGATCATTTCCGGATTGGAGTGCAAGATTGATACATGATATGAGAATATTACTGGGTAGGTAATGTAAGCTAGTTTGTCTTCATTAATATTAAAGGCTTCTGCCGCCCAATAATCACGCTTTGACTGCTATTTACAATGAGTATCTTAAGAGTTGGCAGTGTTTCATTCGAACGTTTACGCTAAGCCGCCATCGAGGGCTGGCTGTATTGGTCAAAACTAAGGCTAGAATTGTCATACAGATTACTTGACTTAAGCTAGGAATTGTGCCAGAGAGGGCACGTGCAGTCTAATTATTGTTATTATTTATTATTACATGAGAAATGAGAGGTGTCCTAAGAGAGGAGAGAGGAAGGCACCATTTGAAAAAGGTTAGAGGGAACGCGGAATCTATGCACAAAGTGCACAGAATTGGTAGATGAGGAGGAGGATCAGAGCACAAGAAGGATTTAGAGAACATTGATCATGAGGGTACCTATCAGAGTAGTATTAGGCATCCTATGAGTTATAATGACAACAACCACTGGAGGTAGCCGCCATTGCCAAGAGGTCAAAGGAACAAGTAGCTACAGTTGAGGGCGACCAATTACTGGTTACACTAAATTTAGCCCCCCAAATCAGATAGTTGGATGATTTCTGGATTAGAATTTCCAGGAGTTGGGAATTTAGAACATTCGGAGATTTTCCGAAGTAAGCATAATTACCCTAATTTATCTAAATCAAGTAACGACTAATTATTGACATTTTTATATACACAAATTGACCTAACCAAAAATCAATAGTAAGAGTTGTCACTAAAGTGATTATGATAGGAATTCTTGCTACAGTTAATGATCAGGAAAGAATGATTATTTATGTGACTTGACTTGAGGTAAGTAACTACCGAGGGTATAATTTCTATTGTGTAAATAACCTATCATGGCTTCATTTCCCACGATATGACATTTAAACATTGACTAAAATTCAAGGGAACTCCACAAATTAAATAGATCTGACTTACTAAACATACGAAACTTGAGAACACAATTGACTATACTAGAACACAAGAGATGACAAAAACCTAATGAGAACATGGCTATCAATAGATCATACCAATTCAATTGATCAGCGGCTTGAACACATCAGCAACTTTGCCTGGACAACTAAGGTGGCATAAGCATTAACCTTTGAGCCTAGGTCTCACTTAACTAAACAATTATGGTAAAAAAATCTACAGCATTTGCTAAATGCAATTGAACTAGGAAACTCAGGTTTCCAGTTTATTTCCTAAATGAAATAACAATGTACAATGAATATTTAATTAAATTTACTAACTATCTATTCTGCAGAATCAAGAATTATTTGTGTTTTTTCTAATTGATTATCTACCTAATTTAATTTAGAAACACAGTTGGGGGCAATAATGGGTGATTGATGCAGGACTAGATGCATTCAGAAGGATACATCTGTGACAAAAATGATTGGTGCTAGCCTAACTGGATAAAACATAAACACATTTTTAAATATTGGGCCAAAAATTATTTATGACAAAAGGGAAATTCTAGCTTGATAAGCAATTAACCACACTGAATTTTGGCATGGTACATTCTTTTTGAAATAACTTCACATTGAAATGTTGACAAAAATCATTTTAAGAAAAGGAGAATTTCTAGCCTGAATAAAATGCCATCATCTAGACATGTTGAAATTGAAATGTTGAAAAGTATCATTTTAAGAAAAGGAGGGTAAATCTCCCTAAAAATGGCTTTATGTAGCATACAGCTACATAAGCGTAAAATTATAAATTTGCCATTCTCACTGAAATAAATTAATCATTACCATTAAAAATATAACTCTAATTTAATATTAATTATTTTCTACTTCTAATTCGTAATCATTAAAAAAAACCTTTTGTGTAAATACATGAGAGATCAAATAATCAATCGACATTTCGAGTTCTTAAGTAGCCCGTCTGGCAACACAAGCGCGTCGCCTAGCCCACTCACTTTTCTTTGTGGCTCGGTGGCGCGAACATCTCGTAAGTGCAGTGATATTTAGGGTAAAATAAGAGTAAAACCGGGTAAGAATATGTGCCATGCGTTTTTTCAGTGTATTGTGTGTTTTAATCTAAAAGATCTGCTCAGTGTCGTGAATTAGGGATAAAAATTAGTGTTAAGATTCTGAGATTAGCATGTGTTTTTATAGATTGAAAATTGCGTGTCATCTCCCAAACTCCCGTGTGAATTCATACTAGATATTCAGTTTAACGTACCGGTTGTTCTCTTACTGCAAACATATCGCGGTTTTGCCAGTATCATATCACGAATCTTTCATAAACTACTTGTGGACGAACGCGGCCGAATTGCCGGCGTTCGTTGCCGATAGCTTCTTTTGCAATGGCGGAACACTCTGCCGTCTTCTGTCATTACTACTTGATTTTTATTTTGCATTTTAAGCATGTGTTCTAATAGTATTTTCTCTTATTTTTTTTACAAATTACTTCTAGCAGTTCTTTTTTTTTCTTAAACTTGTTTTAAACGCGAAATAATCATTAAAGATGCCTTTTAAATAGCTTTTGATAATTTACGAAGTTATTCATGTCTACTTGCTAAAGTGGAACTTCATTCTTAATTCCATATATTGACGAACCTCACTTAATTCGATATCAATCATCTCAATAAAATTAATGTACTTATCTTATTCGTGTGACAAAACACCCATTACTATCTGCCTATCTTAAGTGTGTGCAAGACGCCGGCGGCATTGGCTTAGGCCGACGCGTAGAGCCGCTGGGGTCCACCGCCGCACGTAAGATTCATGCTGTCGCTTTCTCTGCGTATTTTCCTTCTGTGAGATTCAAAAACGCAGTTTCCTTTTTCTTTATCAGAGGGAATATTATTCCTTTTTTTTATTCCTTCATTCTTGCATTTGCTAAATGCAATTGAACTAGGAAACTCAGGTTTCCAGTTTATTTCCTAAATGAAATAACAATGTACAATGAATATTTAATTAAATTTACTAACTATCTATTCTGCAGAATCAAGAATTATTTGTGTTTTTTCTAATTGATTATCTACCTAATTTAATTTAGAAACACAGTTGGGGGCAATAATGGGTGATTGATGCAGGACTAGATGCATTCAGAAGGATACATCTGTGACAAAAATGATTGGTGCTAGCCTAACTGGATAAAACATAAACACATTTTTAAATATTGGGCCAAAAATTATTTATGACAAAAGGGAAATTCTAGCTTGATAAGCAATTAACCACACTGAATTTTGGCATGGTACATTCTTTTTGAAATAACTTCACATTGAAATGTTGACAAAAATCATTTTAAGAAAAGGAGAATTTCTAGCCTGAATAAAATGCCATCATCTAGACATGTTGAAATTGAAATGTTGAAAAGTATCATTTTAAGAAAAGGAGGGTAAATCTCCCTAAAAATGGCTTTATGTAGCATACAGCTACATAAGCGTAAAATTATAAATTTGCCATTCTCACTGAAATAAATTAATCATTACCATTAAAAATATAACTCTAATTTAATATTAATTATTTTCTACTTCTAATTCGTAATCATTAAAAAAAACCTTTTGTGTAAATACATGAGAGATCAAATAATCAATCGACATTTCGAGTTCTTAAGTAGCCCGTCTGGCAACACAAGCGCGTCGCCTAGCCCACTCACTTTTCTTTGTGGCTCGGTGGCGCGAACATCTCGTAAGTGCAGTGATATTTAGGGTAAAATAAGAGTAAAACCGGGTAAGAATATGTGCCATGCGTTTTTTCAGTGTATTGTGTGTTTTAATCTAAAAGATCTGCTCAGTGTCGTGAATTAGGGATAAAAATTAGTGTTAAGATTCTGAGATTAGCATGTGTTTTTATAGATTGAAAATTGCGTGTCATCTCCCAAACTCCCGTGTGAATTCATACTAGATATTCAGTTTAACGTACCGGTTGTTCTCTTACTGCAAACATATCGCGGTTTTGCCAGTATCATATCACGAATCTTTCATAAACTACTTGTGGACGAACGCGGCCGAATTGCCGGCGTTCGTTGCCGATAGCTTCTTTTGCAATGGCGGAACACTCTGCCGTCTTCTGTCATTACTACTTGATTTTTATTTTGCATTTTAAGCATGTGTTCTAATAGTATTTTCTCTTATTTTTTTTACAAATTACTTCTAGCAGTTCTTTTTTTTTCTTAAAATTGTTTTAAACGCGAAATAATCATTAAAGATGCCTTTTAAATAGCTTTTGATAATTTACGAAGTTATTCATGTCTACTTGCTAAAGTGGAACTTCATTCTTAATTCCATATATTGACGAACCTCACTTAATTCGATATCAATCATCTCAATAAAATTAATGTACTTATCTTATTCGTGTGACAAAACACCCATTACTATCTGCCTATCTTAAGTGTGTGCAAGACGCCGGCGGCATTGGCTTAGGCCGACGCGTAGAGCCGCTGGGGTCCACCGCCGCACGTAAGATTCATGCTGTCGCTTTCTCTGCGTATTTTCCTTCTGTGAGATTCAAAAACGCAGTTTCCTTTTTCTTTATCAGAGGGAATATTATTCCTTTTTTTTATTCCTTCATTCTTGCCAACGATATTTATCAGAAAAATTCAGTAAAAACTTTATCAACTAACTTTAGGGAATTTTTCTCCCTGTATTCTCGTACAGTTATCGAGATTTTCTAGAGTACATTAAAAAAAATCTAAATCCACATGCTACGTATTTTGCTCAATTGATGTAATTCTCCTTTTTGCTTCATAAGCCATGCCTTGTTAAATCATGTGCTTTCCATGATTCCAGGGGGAATTTTCCCCGGTTGCCTTTCGAAAAATCAAAATAGTCTACTAAAAATTCTTAAATCTCATGCCTTGCATTAAAAGCAACAGCAGTTGCATCAGGCTTTCTTGATTAAATTCTTCCTCTCTTTTCTCAAGTTAGCTGGACTCAAACCTGTAGGAGTTTCTCGGATTTCTCCGTGTGGGAAGATTTGTCATTATTGTGTGGATTTTCAGTAGGGAATGTCTTGATGTCTCTCCTGGACCGCCTAATCCAGCATCCTGGACTCCTGTGCAGGACCTCTACATCCTCGCCCTACACACAGTCCTCACAGTCAAATCTCCCTGGGTTTTTTTTTGGTTTTTACTCTTTCTTGAGTGCCACACTGATTGCTAAATAATATTCTCACAAAAGCAGCAAACTTACCTGCTGCCCGTTAATGTTGCTGATGAGCCTGAATTAACTTGCACTCACAACTCATCTTATTTTTGAGTCTTTAGTTCTACCTGAACTAATTCACTTACCCTCACTAAATTGCCTCCAATGGCTTAATTAAACCTCCCAAACACCACTCACTCAACTTGCCTACTCATCGCGTGCCGGCCTTCGTCAACGCCCGCCTGGTACTCCGGCACGGATTGCCACCTCAACAAGCTCTCCGATATCAAGAGCTCAAGAAGCCAGTCCTTCCCTGGTTTTCCGCTGCCAAAATAAACTCCGCCACGGAAACGAAGCTGAGTCCTAAATCGCTTTTATTATCCTTCTCATTAATTTCCCAGAGAACTATCGAGAAAAATCGTTCGAGTTGCAGCCGTCAATAATAAATAATCAATATTTACACTGAACCATCCAGCGGCTTAAAAACCCGACACTGGTGCATTGGCCGGGAAATTAAAATTTTTTTAAAAATAAAAAGAACTAAACTCGAAGTATTGGGAAATTGTGAGAGGATAATGTTGGCGTATCATGATAGTGATAAGTTTCCCCATGTCGTAGTGATTTGAGAGATTTCCTGTGGATTTTTGACCATGCTAACGATTTTTCTCTGAGCAGCTTAAAAATTTTTTTTTATCTTTCTTTTATGCTGTTTCCTGTCTTTGTTTGTTTTGTGCCTCAGTAGGTAGGAAAATATTTTTCTACTATTTCCGTGCTGTGCATTTATTCCTGACCACCGTAATAATTCTCGTCCCATTTTCTCTCTTGCCGCTTTCCTCAACGTATTGAATGATTGAGTAGGTAGGAAATTAATTTTTTTACCTGCTTAAATTTTGTGCCTACGCAAATTGCCGCATACCGCCGAAATTTTTCTCGTTTCCAATTTCATATTTCCTATCTTCTGTTTTCTACTCAATTTGAATGATTGAGTAAGCGAAGAAGTAACGCAAATCCTTGTCACTAAATCCCAAGTCATAGGTACTGATATCTTAATTGCGCATCCCAAAAAGAGATTGCTAGCATGCCCGACTCCGATAATGAAGATCGAGCACACGCAAATCCCATTAGGCTCCCTCCTTTCATTCCAGGGGACGCTCACACCTGGTTCAACCAGGTGGAAGCAGTGTTTAGGTATAATAGGATAAATCAGGAGATAGACAAATTCTACGCGCTTGTTAGCGCTGCACCCACAAAACTACTTAATGACTCTAATGATCTATTAGAAAACCCTCCCGATCGCAATCCTTACGGAATCTTGAAAGGCAAAATCTTGGCAAGGCTTCAGATGTCCGATGCGGACAAATTTCGAAGTCTTGTAGATGCCTCAGCAATTCCACCTGTCTCTGCTTCTTTCTCTCCCTCTTCGCTCGTGAAAGAACTTCGGAAACTCGCTACTGGTGTTGCCGTAGCTGAGGGGTTTCTGAAGGAAGTCTTCATGACGAAGCTCGCACCTAATGTGCGTCCTTTCCTCTCACTAGCAGGGCCCGAGCAAACTCTTGAAAAATTAGCGGAGTCCGCAGAGACTGTGATAAGGAATATTAATTTGCCACGAGAACCGCAAGTTGCTTCCATGAATGTAGCTGCTACAACTTTTAGCCCGTCAAATACGGCGTCTAGCCAATCCTCAGCCACAATAGATACGCTGCAGCAGGACATTGCTGAAATAAAGCAAGCTCTCCAAAATTTTCAAATAGGTCAGAGTCAAAGTGTGGCGCACATTCAGCAAGGCCCAGGGAGATTCCAAAGCCACCAAAATGCCTACGACTATCCTTATGACTATCCCTCCAACTATCCCTATCCTCCTCCTCCTCCTCAACGCTTTGATAGAGGTAGATCTTATGATAGGTCAAATCAAAACCCTCGTTTTCGGTCACGCTCTCGTGATGCCAGTAGCAATTTATGCTGGTATCACCAGAAATTTGGTGACCAAGCTCGTAAATGCGCCTCACGCTTTTGCCCGCGTTATACCGAACAAATGACTTCGGGAAACGCCACCAGCAACGCACAGTAGCGAGTACTGCGTTGCCTCATTCCCAGACTACTCGCCTCTTGAAAATCCTCGATCCCGTTACCAAATATCGATTTCTTATCGACACTGGCTCTAGCGTATCAATTATACCAGCCACGGCAAAAGTCAAAAACCAGCCATTAGTGGCTACATTACGCGCCGCAAACGGCACGCCAATACCTTGTTACGGTGAACGAGCCTTAGAGTGCAGTCTGGGATTGAGGCGAACTTTCCTGTTTACTTTCCTCATCGCGGAAGTCCAAGAGCCTATCATTGGCGCGGACTTTCTCGAAAAGTTTGGGATTGTTGTAGATGTCAAAAATAGGTGTATTAAAGACGAGGAGACACAGATCTCAATTCCCGCTGGTAGCATAACTAAAGAAAATGTCTTGCATTCCTTTTCTATTGCTTTCAAGGAGGAGTGCATGTTCGCACAAACCCTCAAAAGTTTTCCCGCATTAACAAACCCTAACTTAGTCTCTAAAAACATGCAAACCTGCACGAAACACTTCATAGAGACGCAAGGACCGCCTGTCTTCTCCCGTGCTAGGAGATTGCCGCCTGATCGATTGGCGTTAGCCAAGAAAGAATTCGCGCGCATGCAGGAGTGTGGCATCATCCGCACCTCCAAAAGTCCTTGGGCTAGCCCTCTTTTGCTGGTACCCAAGGCTAACGGTGAATTCAGACCGTGCGGGGATTTCCGCAGGTTGAATGCCGTTACTTTACCTGATCGCTATCCTATTCCTTACCTGCATGATTTCAGTGCAAATTTAGAAGGAGCACAAATTTTCTCAAAGATAGACCTTCAAAGCGCCTTTCATCAAATCCCTCTTGATGAGTCCGCTATCCCCAAGACCGCTGTCATCACTCCATTTGGTCTCTTTGAATTTCTAAAAATGCCATATGGTCTCCGGAACGCGCCACAAACGTTCCAGAGACACATGGCTGAAATCTTCTCTGATCTCTCTTTCGCCTTTGTCTACTTAGACGATATCCTTGTGGCGTCCACAACCCAGGAGTTGCACAAAGACCATCTTAGGGTCGTTTTTCAAAGATTGTCCGACAATGGACTCCTTGTAAATCCTGAGAAATGTGAGTTCGGAAAGTCATCACTGATTTACTTAGGTCATGAAATCTCTAGCCTAGGTCTAAAACCTTTGCCTTCCAAAGTAGAAGTGATCAGAAACTTTCCTCTTCCACAGACCCAGAAGGAACTAAGAAGGTTCCTAGGTTCTGTTAACTTTTACCATCGTTTCATACGCAACTGTGCTCAAACTTTAGCGCCCCTGTCCGACCTCCTCGAACCGAAACGTAAAGGAAAATCTATCGAGGTAAAATGGACAGAGGAAGCGCGCGAAGCTTTTGATATTATAAAACACAAATTAGCTTCCGCGACTGAACTATCCTACCCTATTGCTAATGCTGATTTCAGCCTCGTCGTTGACGCATCCAGTACCGCCGTAGGTGCTGTGTTGCAACAACAAGTAGGTACTAATATCTCTCCTCTTGCTTTCTTTTCCAAAAAGCTGTCGCCCACTGAGCGTGCTTATAGCGCGTTCGGTAGGGAACTTCTTGCTATCTACCTATCTGTGAGACACTTTCGCTATGCTCTAGAGGCAAGGGAGTTTGTGATCTACACAGATCACAAACCTTTGACCTCAGCGATCAAAATGCCTTCTGAAAGACATTCCCCTAGGGAAGCTCGACACTTGTCGTTCATCAGTCAGTTCACCACCGACATCCGTTACATTAAGGGATTGGACAATACCGTAGCTGACTGCCTCTCTAGGATTAATTCTGTCCAAACCGGTGGTGAAATCACCTTCGGCAACATTGCTAATGCTCAGAAGGAGGATCCTGAACTTCAGGACCTTCTCAAATCTTCTAACCCTTCCCTTCCAAAACTAACCTTGGTTGACGGCGTGTATCGTGATGCCGAGCGACCTTCTCGTTTGTATCTTCCTGCGACTCTCCGCAGAGTAGCTGTCCTCCACTACCATTCCCTCAGTCACCCTGGTATTAACCGTACATTGCGTTTGATTTCTGATCGTTACGTCTGGCCAGCGATGCGTAAGGAGGTCAAGCAAATTGTGCAAAATTGCCATGCGTGTCAGAGTAGTAAGGTGGTGAAACATAATCGTGCAGCGCTGCAGAGTTGCGCATTCTCAGGACAAAAGTTTGACTCTGTCCACCTAGACCTAGTGGGTCCCTTGCCTGTATCGCGTGGTTATTCTTATTTGTTGACCATTATCGATAGGTTCACACGTTGGGTTGAGGCTGTCCCTCTTCCTGATACACAAACTGAGACTGTAGCGCGCGCGTTCGTATCAAATTGGATCTCTAGATTTGGGGTTCCCTTACAAGTCACACATGACCGGGGATCACAATTCACCTCCAAATTCTGGAGTGAGCTTAGCACCGCTTTAGGGTGTGCCAATACATCCACGACAGCTTATCATCCGCAGTCAAATGGACTTATTGAAAGAGTCCACAGAGATCTAAAGGTTGCGTTGCGCTGCCTTAATTGCAGTCATGATTGGACTGATAGACTTCCGGTAGTACTACTTAGCATCAGAAATCTGCACCGCCAAGATCAGCAATGCACAGCGGCGGAAATGATGTACGGAAAGACACTTCGTCTCCCCGGCGACATTGTTGACCCAAAACCTTTGCCTGAATTTTCATCCGCTGACCGTTCCGCTTACGTAACCTGCCTGAAGGACTGCATGCGCCAGATCAAGTATGTGGCTCCGCGAATGCCTCAGACTGAGGACAAGCTAGACCCTGCCCTGCAAGACTGCACACATGTGTATGTCCGAAACGACGCCATCAAACCTACACTCACGCGCCCTTATGATGGCCCATTCAAGGTCCTCAAACGCAAGCAAAAATATTTCATCCTCGAACGTTCCGGCTCACACGACCCTGTGAGCATTGATCGATTAAAAGTCGCATACACTTCTGATCATAGTGTAACTTATAACTCATCATCTTCTCCGCAGATTTCTTCTTCCACTGAGACTCGATCATATCTACCATCTCAGCTTCCTCAGTTGACTGCACTGTTGCCTAGTCAGCTTGAGTGTAACCCTTTCTATGCGCCTGTACACGCAAACTCTATTCCTACGCCTATCGTAGACTCTAATCCTAGTCCTCTTACTGACACAGCGACAAGTCTGGAGAGACCAGACGAGCCCGCTGCAGTAACTCCTGTTCCTAGGACTCTTGCCGATCTAAACTTGCAGACCCGTTTGGTGAAACTTCCCCGCTCAGTATCATTTGCCAATTGCCGAACTCGGCAGGGTCGTGTAGTTCGCCCTCCTTCCCGCTACAGATGATTGCAGCGGGTGGACCTTTCGGTCTGCGCCTTGGGGGGTAATGTAGCATACAGCTACATAAGCGTAAAATTATAAATTTGCCATTCTCACTGAAATAAATTAATCATTACCATTAAAAATATAACTCTAATTTAATATTAATTATTTTCTACTTCTAATTCGTAATCATTAAAAAAACTTTTTGTGTAAATACATGAGAGATCAAATAATCAATCGACATTTCGAGTTCTTAAGTAGCCCGTCTGGCAACACAAGCGCGTCGCCTAGCCCACTCACTTTTCTTTGTGGCTCGGTGGCGCGAACATCTCGTAAGTGCAGTGATATTTAGGGTAAAATAAGAGTAAAACCGGGTAAGAATATGTGCCATGCGTTTTTTCAGTGTATTGTGTGTTTTAATCTAAAAGATCTGCTCAGTGTCGTGAATTAGGGATAAAAATTAGTGTTAAGATTCTGAGATTAGCATGTGTTTTTATAGATTGAAAATTGCGTGTCATCTCCCAAACTCCCGTGTGAATTCATACTAGATATTCAGTTTAACGTACCGGTTGTTCTCTTACTGCAAACATATCGCGGTTTTGCCAGTATCATATCACGAATCTTTCATAAACTACTTGTGGACGAACGCGGCCGAATTGCCGGCGTTCGTTGCCGATAGCTTCTTTTGCAATGGCGGAACACTCTGCCGTCTTCTGTCATTACTACTTGATTTTTATTTTGCATTTTAAGCATGTGTTCTAATAGTATTTTCTCTTATTTTTTTTACAAATTACTTCTAGCAGTTCTTTTTTTTTCTTAAACTTGTTTTAAACGCGAAATAATCATTAAAGATGCCTTTTAAATAGCTTTTGATAATTTACGAAGTTATTCATGTCTACTTGCTAAAGTGGAACTTCATTCTTAATTCCATATATTGACGAACCTCACTTAATTCGATATCAATCATCTCAATAAAATTAATGTACTTATCTTATTCGTGTGACAAAACACCCATTACTATCTGCCTATCTTAAGTGTGTGCAAGACGCCGGCGGCATTGGCTTAGGCCGACGCGTAGAGCCGCTGGGGTCCACCGCCGCACGTAAGATTCATGCTGTCGCTTTCTCTGCGTATTTTCCTTCTGTGAGATTCAAAAACGCAGTTTCCTTTTTCTTTATCAGAGGGAATATTATTCCTTTTTTTTTATTCCTTCATTCTTGCCAACGATATTTATCAGAAAAATTCAGTAAAAACTTTATCAACTAACTTTAGGGAATTTTTCTCCCTGTATTCTCGTACAGTTATCGAGATTTTCTAGAGTACATTAAAAAAAATCTAAATCCACATGCTACGTATTTTGCTCAATTGATGTAATTCTCCTTTTTGCTTCATAAGCCATGCCTTGTTAAATCATGTGCTTTCCATGATTCCAGGGGGAATTTTCCCCGGTTGCCTTTCGAAAAATCAAAATAGTCTACTAAAAATTCTTAAATCTCATGCCTTGCATTAAAAGCAACAGCAGTTGCATCAGGCTTTCTTGATTAAATTCTTCCTCTCTTTTCTCAAGTTAGCTGGACTCAAACCTGTAGGAGTTTCTCGGATTTCTCCGTGTGGGAAGATTTGTCATTATTGTGTGGATTTTCAGTAGGGAATGTCTTGATGTCTCTCCTGGACCGCCTAATCCAGCATCCTGGACTCCTGTGCAGGACCTCTACATCCTCGCCCTACACACAGTCCTCACAGTCAAATCTCCCTGGTTTTTTTTTTTGGTTTTTACTCTTTCTTGAGTGCCACACTGATTGCTAAATAATATTCTCACAAAAGCAGCAAACTTACCTGCTGCCCGTTAATGTTGCTGATGAGCCTGAATTAACTTGCACTCACAACTCATCTTATTTTTGAGTCTTTAGTTCTACCTGAACTAATTCACTTACCCTCACTAAATTGCCTCCAATGGCTTAATTAAACCTCCCAAACACCACTCACTCAACTTGCCTACTCATCGCGTGCCGGCCTTCGTCAACGCCCGCCTGGTACTCCGGCACGGATTGCCACCTCAACAAGCTCTCCGATATCAAGAGCTCAAGAAGCCAGTCCTTCCCTGGTTTTCCGCTGCCAAAATAAACTCCGCCACGGAAACGAAGCTGAGTCCTAAATCGCTTTTATTATCCTTCTCATTAATTTCCCAGAGAACTATCGAGAAAAATCGTTCGAGTTGCAGCCGTCAATAATAAATAATCAATATTTACACTGAACCATCCAGCGGCTTAAAAACCCGACATTTACATTGAATCGTGAATTGTTTGCTACACATTTTAAGATAGGATTTACAACAATACACAAGGAAAAATGGCCTGTGGAGGAACCCAAATTCTGGGCAAGAAAAACATCCTAAGCGTTAGCACTCTGGAAACTTTAGGTAATTTTCCTTGATACATACACAATAATATTATAGACGGTTTACAAATCCTAAATAAATATAGTTACCCGTAGAACAGCAAAATCACACCAACACTTTAATCTCACCAGAGAAAACAAGCGGTGCACACACTTTCAATGACTTGGTACGAGTGGCGCTAGTTCGAGTGAAAATGTTGCCGGCACAGCGTCATGGAGGGTTTCGTTACGACGCAAAAGTGATTTCTTAGAGAATGAATTTTTCAGTGCACAATTTTAATAGAATTGAGGATAGACGTTAATTAATTCCGTAATGAAATTTTATTCTGATGGTTGGATTTATTTTACTGAATTTTTTAATGATCGTTTTGAGAATTTCCGAATTTTATACTGAGTTGCGTGCCGAAGGTTCGCTACAGCTACCCTCCCCCCAAAGGAGACCGAAAGGTCTGGGAGCGGCGAAGCCGATCTCCGACAATTACGCGACAAGATAACAGGCTGAAAAGAAGTTCCCAAGGGCCGTGATAGCCAAAGAAAATTAGGAGAGAGGGACAGAACAGAGTTAACCACCCTACGACTGCGCGTAGCGAGCTGGCGGACGAAGTGGTCTGCCAGACCTGCTACAGTGCTCGGGGGCTGTAGGAGAAATAAGCTTGGGGGCTGTGAAAGTTGACGTTCGGATCCCCAACTGGGACAATGACAGAGTATCTGGGGGATTCCCGTGATGGGGGGTTAAAGTAGTAGAAGCACTATCCGAGGTGGAGGCACCCGAATTCCTAGTCTCCAACGGCGTTCTTTGAACGGTATACGGGGGAACTACGAACTCGTTGCACTCCATAGTGGGAGGAAGGGTCTTAGCCCAAGCGGACAGGTGCAACCCATGAGGCTCGCCAGGTGTTGACCTGGGGCTGATTTGCAGCCTGGGTTGTTGTGGTTCACGGCAGTGTGTCGGGGTGTCGTCCGGAAGGGACAAAAACGCCGCCTTAAGACGATCTATGCTGACACTGTCGCTCTTGGTACCCCTTTCGATAATGAAATGTTTCGGGGACCTCTTGAGGACCCTGAAGGGGCCATCATAGGGGCGTCGCAGAGGGGTCTTTACCCCGTCTACCCGGACGTAAACGTGGGTGCAACTTTGTAAGCAAGGGTCTAAACTTTCAGATGGTGAAGGGAGGCGAGGTGGTATGTAAACTACTTCGCTCATGACGCGCTTTAGGCGTGCTGCGTAATCGGCGATTTGGCTGGCGGATTCATCGTTTTGGTACCTGGGATCGATAACATCGCCAGGCAATCGTAATGATTGCCCGTAAAGTAGTTCAGAGGACGTGCACTTTTGATCCTGCCGAAAAAGGTTCCTCATAGTAAGTAATACTATCGGTAGCCTGTCGACCCAATCGTGGTGACATTTTAAGCAGCGTAATGCCGCTTTGAGGTCGCGGTGAACCCTCTCGATGAGTCCGTTCGATTGGGGGTGAAACGCCGTTGTCGCGATGTTCGCGCAACCTAAGATTTTGGAGATCTCTAACCACAAGGCGGAAGTGAATTGAACCCCACGATCATGCGTTATGCTCAAAGGGACTCCGAACCGGGATATCCACGTTTCGACAAAAGTGCATGCTACAGTTTCTGCAGTTATGTTAGCGATGGGAACAGCCTCGACCCAGCGGGAGAAGCGATCTATCATGGTAAGTAAGTAACTATACCCACGAGAATTAGGTAGGGGGCCTACCAGATCTATGTTGACTGCGTCAAATTTACTTCCGGTAAATGCACAAGGGTGAATTGCGGCTTTGTTGTGCCGAGTGACTTTGCTTGCTTGGCAATCTGGGCAATGACGAACGAACTCTCTTATAGCCCTACGCATCCCGGGCCAGACAAAACGATCTGCGATTAGGCGGAAAGTTCTATCCGTCCCAGGGTGCGACAAGTTATGGTAATGCCTAATGGCGGGCAAACGCAAGTTGCTAGGTAGGTAATAACGGTTCGGCCGATCAGCGTCACAGTAAACGCCTTCTCTGAGTGAGAGTTTCAAGGAGGAGTCGGGGCACTCGATTAAGTTATGGATTTCCAAGTCGCACTGCTGCGCACGAATGACATCGGCTAGCGAAATCGCTTGTACTGAGGGTCGGAACTCGGGTGCCGACGGGTTTAGTACCGCGCTGTACACACGCGATAAGCAATCAGCAACCGTATTTTCCTCGCCTTTGATGTGCCTGATGTCACTCGTGAACTGCGCGATAAAACTCATGTGCCGGCTTTCCCTAGGGGAATGGCGCTCGGGAGGCATTCGGATAGCGTTGAGGATAGGTTTGTGGTCGGTATAAATTATGAATTGACGAGCTTCAAGGGTGTAGCGAAAGTGCTTTACCGCTAAGTAAATGGCTAGGAGCTCTCTCCCGAACGTGCTGTAGCCATGTTCGGTTGGGGAGAGCTTGCGGCTGAAAAACGCCAACGGCGAAGTGATATTATTTACGGTTTGCTGCAACACAGCACCGACCGCTATATTCGACGCGTCCACCAACAGGCTGAATTCTGCCTCAGGGTGTGGGTAAGCTAATTCTGTAGCAGTAGCGAGTCTCTCTTTGATGAGCTCGAACGCTCTCTCTGCCTCCCCAGTCCAATCGACCGTAACGGGTTTGCCTCTTTTTTTTAGGTTTAATCAAGGAGGTGAGCGGGGCAAGGGTCTCTGCACAGTTCCTCAGGAACCGGTGGTAAAAATTAACCGATCCCAAGAACCTGCGCAACTGTCTTTGGGTCGTTGGTCTCGGAAAGTTCCGCAAGGCTGCCACTCTTTCGGGAAGCGGCTTAATTCCCCTCTCGCTAATGTGATGACCCAAGAAAGTCAATTCCTTCTTTCCCAACACACACTTCTCTGGATTGATCAGTAGTGAGTGCGACGCTAGTCGTTTGCAAAGCTCTCTCAGATGATGTACATGTTCCTCAGGCGTCCCCGAGGCCACTAGCACATCGTCAAGATAACAGTACAAAAAGGGTAGGTCGGAAAGGACTTCCGTCATGTGACGCTGAAAGGTCTGAGGAGCATTACGCAGGCCATATGGCATGCGAAGATACTCGAACAGACCAAACGGCGTGCACACAGCGGTCTTTTTAATAGAACTCTCGTGCATCGGAATCTGCTGGAAGGCGCGTTTGAGATCGATTTTAGAGAAGATTTTTGCCCCTGCGAGATTTGCAGTGAAATCCTGCAGTAAGGGAATGGGGAACCTATCGGGAGTGGTGACTGCGTTAAGCAACCTATAATCCCCACAGATCCTCGTCTCGCCATTTGCTTTCGGCACTAAGATCAAAGGACTAGACCAGGGACTCTTTGAGATACGAACTATCCCATCAGCTATCATCCGCTGGAATTCAGACTTTACCTCCTGCAATCGGTCTGGGGGAAGACGCCGTACTTTAGCGTGAACGGGCGGACCACTCGTCTCAATATAGTGTTCCGTCAGCGTGTTGTGATTAGAGTTTACGTTAGGTAAGGAAAGGGCAGGGAATTCTGCCAACACCCGTTCGTAGGGGCAAGTGATAGTGACGTTGCAAGTCACGTTTGCTGTAACGTTCACCATATTGACCGAGTGAAGAGGCCTTCTTTCACTGGATTCGCTATCAAACAAGCATCCGTTTCTCACGTCCACCACGAGCGCAAACCTCTGCAGAAAGTCTGCACCAATGATGGCCGTGTCCACATCCGCCACTATGAACACGAACTCCATTGAACGTTTGAGATTGAGGGAGCAGGTAAGTGATTTTGTGCCGTAGCATAGGATGGGTGAGCCGTTTGCGGCTTTGAGGCTCGGGGTTCCCGTACCCTGTTTCTCTATTTGGGAGGCCGGGATAAGGCTGACAGCGCTACCCGTGTCTGTGAGGAATCTAATGCTGGTTAAGGGGTCAAAAATCGTGAGGCATCGAGTCAATATCGGTTTAGTAAGCGACGGCGCCTGACTCGCTCTTACGCCGCGCTGTACCCGTTTTTTTGATGAAGAAGTGCAAACATGGGGCATGCGGGACTCTCACATTTCCGGGCCATATGTAAAAATTGCTGGTGATACCAGCACAAATCCTTAGCTTGAGGATTTTGATTCTGCCTATTGTTAGGTCTAGGGTCGTTCCTCTGAAACTGATTGAATGACCTATTTGTACGGGCCTGGCGGTCAAACGGAGGAGGGTTTTGAGGGTGAGAATTTGCGTGCTGATGCGGTTGTATTTGGTGTTGAGTTACCGCATGCACATCTCCACGAGTGTTGGCACGCTCGGCTTGCTGGGTAGCGACTAACGCTCCAACTTGCTGAGCTAGTTCTCGTAGCAGCGCGTCAGTGGCGCTGCCGCTACTATTACTGCTACTACTAGTTTGATTTACTGCAGGGGGCGTGACTGGGCTATTCAGGCCCGATATTTCCGGATCGAGGAGTTTTTCGGCGAATTGGGCTATCTCGTTTAGTGCCACCGGGGCGTTAGGGGAAATGAGGAAAGGTCGTACATGAGCGGGCAAACGTTGGATGTACAATGCTTTGAGTGTTTCGTCGTCCATATAGCCCTTCGCTAAGCGTCTCATGTTTTTGAGCAACGATATAGGGGATTGATTTTGATTTGATTGATTTTGCGAAAGGGCTAGAATCCGAGAAAAACGATCCTTACTGTAAATTTTTAACATTTCGTTCTTTAAGCGGGTATACGGGTTATCAAGGTTAGGGTCCAAGAAGCTGGAAACGTCATCTATCACCTGCGTGGGTAAACTCCTGACTAGGGCAAAGTACATCCGCTTTTCGTCCGTTATGTTCAGGCTTTCGAAAAACTGTTCTGATTGAAGGAACCAGGCATCGATGCCATTTATTTCGAAGGGTGTCAATTTTAGTGCGGAGTTTGCGTGATCATTCGTGCCCTCTGGGGTCGTCATTTTGGTTAATTTTGACACAGGTGTTTCCAAATGGTGCAAATGGTGCTTCAGTAGCAATGGTGCTGCAGTAGCAATGGAAATCGCGAAGGTTGTTAGTAAGGAGCTTCAGTAGCACTGGGAATAATCCTAGAAGAACTCCTATGGTTTTTTCTTTTTTTTGCTTCAGTAGCAATGGAAATACATGAAGAGTTTGTTAGAATAGGCTGCAGTAGCAATAACTTATTATTAGGGAAGAGTTTAGGGAGGAAATGCTATGTTTGACTACTGAATAATGAGGAGCAGAGTACTACCTCCTTCAAAGCAACCATCGACAGAAGTCGACAGCACTGGCATGCGCTCATCAACCCACAAAGGACAACTGTGCAAGCGAGAAACACTCTGGTATTAATGCTATTAATAGTCACCAATATGAAGTTTTGACTTCTCCCAAGTTGGGGAACTAATTGAGTTTTGAATTTTCAAAGGCGTAGTAGCGAGGGACTTTCTCAAGTAACGAGGAGGGTGTATTAATAATTTCAAGGGCCACCAGTGCTCGGTGTAGAGCACACTTAATTGATAACAAATGAATGAATCCGACTCAGAAGGGTTTTCTGTTTGGGTAATTCGAGTTGCCTTCCTGGCATCTATTTTCTCACTTGCACTATTGAACTCTGCAGGATAATGACGAAACTGAATAATCTCGCCTCGGTTTTTTATTTGACGACTCTGAGTGCCGTGACTACGGCAGCAGTACGGGTGTCCACTTCTTGAGGAAGGGGATCCAGGTCCAGCGAGTAGCCGCGCTTCAGCAGGTGCCGCGGCTCGAGGGAATCCGGGGTGGATCCCGGCGAGAGTGGATTTGTTCAAGTAATATTCCGCAGGTGCGGTAACAATTTGATATTAAGAGTATACGAAGGAGGTAGTTATTTCTGCTAGTGCCTTGAGGCTTAGGTGGTTGATGGGTAGCCGTGTGGCTTAGTTGAATTGAGAGCCGTGTGGCTTAGTTGAATTGAGAGCCGTGTGGCTTAGTTGAATTGAGAGATGTTGATTGAATGTTGGAGGTGATTGTTTGTGTGTCGGCCTCCCAGGATCTTCTGTACGGGAGGTTCGTTTGGGTTACTTGTTCAAGCATGATAACACAAGGAGAGACAGTCGCTACGCAAGCCAGGCTGCGAGCTTTACTGCCGAATTACAGGGTTGCCTCAAATAGAGGATTATATGCGGGTGCCTCGGCCCAATTCTGGCGCCTGAACAAGGGCGAGGCAGTCGCAACAATAAGTACTCGTATGGACAATCATGAATCTCCCTACATGCCCTTATTTTCCCAACTAGTATTCTCCGGGTACGATTAATCGTGACGCGTCGTGTACGATCATTTCCGGATTGGAGTGCAAGATTGATACATGATATGAGAATATTACTGGGTAGGTAATGTAAGCTAGTTTGTCTTCATTAATATTAAAGGCTTCTGCCGCCCAATAATCACGCTTTGACTGCTATTTACAATGAGTATCTTAAGAGTTGGCAGTGTTTCATTCGAACGTTTACGCTAAGCCGCCATCGAGGGCTGGCTGTATTGGTCAAAACTAAGGCTAGAATTGTCATACAGATTACTTGACTTAAGCTAGGAATTGTGCCAGAGAGGGCACGTGCAGTCTAATTATTGTTATTATTTATTATTACATGAGAAATGAGAGGTGTCCTAAGAGAGGAGAGAGGAAGGCACCATTTGAAAAAGGTTAGAGGGAACGCGGAATCTATGCACAAAGTGCACAGAATTGGTAGATGAGGAGGAGGATCAGAGCACAAGAAGGATTTAGAGAACATTGATCATGAGGGTACCTATCAGAGTAGTATTAGGCATCCTATGAGTTATAATGACAACAACCACTGGAGGTAGCCGCCATTGCCAAGAGGTCAAAGGAACAAGTAGCTACAGTTGAGGGCGACCAATTACTGGTTACACTAAATTTAGCCCCCCAAATCAGATAGTTGGATGATTTCTGGATTAGAATTTCCAGGAGTTGGGAATTTAGAACATTCGGAGATTTTCCGAGGTAAGCATAATTACCCTAATTTATCTAAATCAAGTAACGACTAATTATTGACATTTTTATATACACAAATTGACCTAACCAAAAATCAATAGTAAGAGTTGTCACTAAAGTGATTATGATAGGAATTCTCGCTACAGTTAATGATCAGGAAAGAATGATTATTTATGTGACTTGACTTGAGGTAAGTAACTACCGAGGGTATAATTTCTATTGTGTAAATAACCTATCATGGCTTCATTTCCCACGATATGACATTTAAACATTGACTAAAATTCAAGGGAACTCCACAAATTAAATAGATCTGACTTACTAAACATACGAAACTTGAGAACACAATTGACTATACTAGAACACAAGAGATGACAAAAACCTAATGAGAACATGGCTATCAATAGATCATACCAATTCAATTGATCAGCGGCTTGAACACATCAGCAACTTTGCCTGGACAACTAAGGTGGCATAAGCATTAACCTTTGAGCCTAGGTCTCACTTAACTAAACAATTATGGTAAAAAAATCTACAGCATTTGCTAAATGCAATTGAACTAGGAAACTCAGGTTTCCAGTTTATTTCCTAAATGAAATAACAATGTACAATGAATATTTAATTAAATTTACTAACTATCTATTCTGCAGAATCAAGAATTATTTGTGTTTTTTCTAATTGATTATCTACCTAATTTAATTTAGAAACACAGTTGGGGGCAATAATGGGTGATTGATGCAGGACTAGATGCATTCAGAAGGATACATCTGTGACAAAAATGATTGGTGCTAGCCTAACTGGATAAAACATTAACACATTTTTAAATATTGGGCCAAAAATTATTTATGACAAAAGGGAAATTCTAGCTTGATAAGCAATTAACCACACTGAATTTTGGCATGGTACATTCTTTTTGAAATAACTTCACATTGAAATGTTGACAAAAATCATTTTAAGAAAAGGAGAATTTCTAGCCTGAATAAAATGCCATCATCTAGACATGTTGAAATTGAAATGTTGAAAAGTATCATTTTAAGAAAAGGAGGGGAAATCTCCCTAAAAATGGCTTTACATTGAATCGTGAATTGTTTGCTACACATTTTAAGATAGGATTTACAACAATACACAAGGAAAAATGGCCTGTGGAGGAACCCAAATTCTGGGCAAGAAAAACATCCTAAGCGTTAGCACTCTGGAAACTTTAGGTAATTTTCCTTGATACATACACAATAATATTATAGACGGTTTACAAATCCTAAATAAATATAATTACCCGTAGAACAGCAAAATCACACCAACACTTTAATCTCACCAGAGAAAACAAGCGGTGCACACACTTTCAATGACTTGGTACGAGTGGCGCTAGTTCGAGTGAAAATGTTGCCGGCACAGCGTCATGGAGGGTTTCGTTACGACGCAAAAGTGATTTCTTAGAGAATGAATTTTTCAGTGCACAATTTTAATAGAATTGAGGATAGACGTTAATTAATTCCGTAATGAAATTTTATTCTGATGGTTGGATTTATTTTACTGAATTTTTTAATGATCGTTTTGAGAATTTCCGAATTTTATACTGAGTTGCGTGCCGAAGGTTCGCTACAAGGTAGAAGAATAATTTTTCTCACCTGCTTTATTTTTGTGCCTACGCTAATTGCCGCATACCGCATAAAATTATTTTTTTCTCGTTTCCAATTTCATATTTCCTTTCCTTCTGTTTCCACTTAATTTGAATGATTGTGTAGGAAAAGAAATAACGCAAACCCTTGCCACTTAATTCCAAGTCATAGGCACTGATATCTTAATTGCGCATCCCCAAAGAGATTGCTAGCATGCCTGACTCAGATAATGAAGATCGAGCCCACACAAAACCCATTAGGCTCCCTCCCTTCATTCCGGAGGACGCCCACACCTGGTTCCAACAGTGTGAGGCAATGTTTAGGTATCATAAAGTAACTAATAACACTGATCAATTCTACGCCCTTGTTTCCGCAGCCCCCACAAAATTGTTGAATGATTCAAATCAATTGCTCGAAAGCCCTCCCGCCGTTGATCCGTACGGCACCTTAAAAAGAAAGATTCTGCAGAAGTTGCAGATGTCCGATGCGGACAAATTTCGTAGTTTGGTAGACGCCTCAGCAATTTTATCTGTCTCTAGCTCTTTCTCTCCCACTTCGCTAGTGAAAGAACTGCGGAAACTCGCTACGGGTGTTGCTGTAGCTGAGGGATTCCTGAAGGAAGTTTTCATGACTAAGCTTCCACAGAATGTGCGCCCATTTCTATCGCTAGCAGGCCCCGATCAAACGCTGGAAAAGCTAGCGGAGTCCACCGAGACGGTGATGCGCAACATCAATTCGCCACAAGCACCGCAAGTTGCGTCCCTGAATGCAGCTGCTGCAAATTTTAGCCCCGTAAATACACAGAATCAATCCGCAGCCAAAATAGATAAGATGCAGCAAGACATCGGCGAGATAAAGCAAGCTTTACAGAATTGCAATTTAGGTCAGAGTGTGGCTCACATTCAGCAAGGCCCAGGGAGATTCCAAAGCCACCAAAATGCCTACGACTATCCTTATGACTATCCCTCAAACTATCATCCTTTTCCTCCTCCTCAACGCTTTGATAGAGGTAGATCTTATGATAGGTCAAATCAAGACCGTCGCTTTCGGTCGCGCTCTCGTGATGCTAGTAGCAATTTGTGCTGGTATCACACGAAGTATGGTGACCAAGCACGAAAGTGCGGGTCCCGTTTTTGCCCTCGCTATACCGAAATGACTTCGGGAAACGCCAACAGCAACGCATAGTAGCGAGTACTGCGTTGCCTCATTCCCAGACTACTCGCCTCTTGACCATTCACGATCCCGTCACCAAATACCGATTTTTAATAGACACTGGCTCCAGTGTGTCAATTATCCCAGCCACGGTGAAAGACAAAAACAATCCATTGTTGGCGACATTACGCGCCGCAAACGGCACGCCAATTCCTTGTTACGGTGAAAGAGTATTAGAGTGCAGTCTGGGATTGAGGCGAAACTTTCGTTTCACATTCCTGATCGCGGAAGTACAAGAGCCCATAATAGGTGCTGATTTTCTAGCCAAGTTTGGCATACTTGTAGATGTTAAAAACCGTAGAATTAGGGACGAGGAGACACAGATCTCAATTCCCGCTTGTAGCATAACTAGAGCTAATGTCTTGCATTCTTTCTCTATCGCCTTAAAGGAAGAGTGCATGTTTGAACAATTACTAAAAGATTTTCCTGCATTGACAAATTCTAACTTAGTTTCTACAAAAATGCAAACCAGCACAAAGCACTTCATAGAGACGACGGGACCGCCGGTTTACTCCCGTGCAAGGCGATTGCCGCCTGACCGATTGGCGTTAGCCAAGAAAGAATTTGCGCGCATGCTCGAAAATGGCATTATCCGCAGTTCCAAAAGCCCTTGGGCTAGCCCTCTTTTGCTAGTACCCAAGGCTAACGGTGAATTCAGACCGTGCGGGGATTTCCGCAGGTTGAACGCCGTTACTCTACCTGATCGCTACCCTATTCCTTACCTTCATGATTTCAGTGCAAATTTAGAGGGAGCACAAATTTTCTCAAAAATTGACTTGCAGCACGCTTTCCATCAAATTCCACTTGAGGAAAGCGCAATTGAGAAGACCGCGGTAATCACTCCGTTTGGTCTCTTTGAGTTTCTCAAGATGCCATACGGCTTGAGGAACGCTCCTCAGACGTTCCAAAGGCACATGGCTGAAATTTTCTCTGATCTCACTTTCGCCTATGTCTATCTAGACGACATCCTAGTGGCATCCACAACCCCGGAGTTGCACAAAGACCACCTTAGGGTCGTTTTTCAAAGATTGTCCGACAATGGACTCCTCGTAAATCCTGCGAAATGCGAGCTCGGAAAGCCATCACTGATTTACTTAGGTCATGAAATCTCTAGCCTAGGTCTAAAACCTTTGCCTTCCAAAGTAGAGGTGATCAAAAACTTTCCTCTTCCACAGACCCAGAAGGAACTAAGAAGGTTCCTAGGTTCTGTTAACTTCTATCATCGTTTCATACGCAACTGTGCTCAAACTCTAGCCCCCTTGTCTGACTTGCTCGAACCGAAACGAAAAGGCAAATCTATTGAAGTAAAATGGACGGAAGAAGCGCGCAGAGCTTTTGAGGAAATCAAGCACAAGTTAGCTTCCGCGACTGAATTATCCTACCCTATTGCTAATGCTGATTTTAGTTTAGTAGTGGACGCTTCCAGTACTGCTGTAGGTGCTGTTTTGCAACAACAAGTAGGGACTAACATCTCTCCTCTTGCTTTCTTTTCCAAAAAGCTGTCGTCCACTGAGCGTGCTTATAGCGCGTTCGGTAGGGAACTTCTTGCTATCTACTTGTCTGTGAGACACTTTCGCTATGCTCTAGAGGCGAGGGAGTTTGTGATCTACACAGATCACAAACCTCTGACCTCAGCGATCAAGATGCCTTCTGAAAGACATTCCCCGAGAGAAGCGCGACATTTGTCGTTTATAAGTCAGTTTACCACTGACATCCGTTTCATAAAAGGGTTGGACAATACTGTCGCTGATTGTCTATCGCGCATAAATACTGTCCAAACCAGTGGTGAAATCACCTTCGGCAACATTGAAAGCGCGCAGAAGGAGGATCCTGAACTTCAGGACCTTCTCAAACTTTCTAACACTTCCTCTCTGAAGTTAACCTTGGTTGACGGCGTGTACCGTGATGCCGAGCGACTCTCTCGTTTGTATCTTCCCGCGACTCTCCGCAGAGTAACTGTCCTCCACTATCATTCCTTCTCACATCCAGGTATTAACCGTACATTGCGTTTGATTTCTGATCGTTACGTCTGGCCAGCGATGCGTAAAGAGGTCAAGCAAATTGTGCAAAATTGCCATGCATGTCAGAGTAGTAAAGTGGTGAAACACAACCGTGCAGCGCTGCAGAGAGTTGCATTCACAGGTCACAAGTTCGACTCTGTACACCTAGATTTGGTCGGTCCTTTGCCTTTATCGCGTGGTCATTCTTATTTGTTGACCATCATTGATAGGTTCACACGTTGGGTTGAGGTTGTTCCTCTTCCTGATATCCAAACTGAGACTGTAGCGCGCGCTTTCATGTCCAACTGGATCTCTAGATTTGGTGTTCCCTTAAGGGTCACACATGACCGGGGATCACAATTTACCTCCAAATTCTGGAGTGAGCTTAGCACTGCTTTAGGGTGTGAAAACGTAAACACTACTGCTTATCATCCACAGTCAAATGGACTTATTGAGAGAGTCCACAGAGATTTAAAGTCGGCATTACGTTGCCTGAACTGCAGCAATGATTGGACTGACAGACTTCCATTAGTATTGTTGAGCATTCGCAATCTGTACCGACAAGATCAGCAGTGCACAGCAGCAGAGATGCTATATGGTCAAACACTCCGTCTCCCCGGCGACATTGTTGACCCAAAACCTTTGCCTGAATTTTCATCCGCTGACCGTTCCGCATATGTAACCTGCCTAAAAGATTGCATGCGCCAGATCAAGTATGTGGCTCCGCGAATGCCTCAGACTGAGGACATACTGAATCCTGCCTTGCAGGACTGCACACATGTGTACGTCCGAAACGACGCCATCAAACCTACACTCACGCGTCCTTATGATGGCCCATTCAAAATACTCAAACGCACGCCCAAATACTTCATCCTGGAAAGATCGGGTTCACACGACCCCGTGAGCATTGATCGATTAAAAGTCGCGTACACTTCCGATCATAGTGTGACTGCTAAACCATCATTCTCTCCACAGAATTCCCCTTCCACTGAGACTCGATCATATCTACCATCTCAGCTTCCTCAGTTGGCTGCCTTATTGCCTAGTCAACTTGAGTGTAATCCTTTCTATGTGCCTGCACATTCAAACCCTACCTCTAAGCCTGTCGCAGATTCTAATTCTAGCCCTCTTACTGAAACAGCGACAAGTCTGGATAGACCAGACGAGCCCGCTGCAGTAACTCGTGTTCCTAGAACTCTTGCCGATCTAAATTTGCAGACCCGTTTGGTGAAACTTCCCCGCTCGGTAACATTTTCCACCTGCCGAACCCGGCAGGGTCGCGTAGTTAGACCTCCTTCCCGCTACAAATGATTGCAGCGGGTGGACCTTTCGGTCTGCGCCTTGGGGGGTAATGTAGCATATCGCTACAAAGCGTAAGAATTATAAATTTTCCCTATCGCACTTAAATAAAATTAATCATTAGCATTAAAAATCTTACTATAATTTATTATTAATTACTTTCTACTTCTAATTCGTAATCATTGAAGTTTATGTGTAAATACATGAGAGATCAAATAATCAATCGACATTTCAAGTCTAAAGCAGCCCGATACGGCAACATCGGAGAGCGTCACTTGAACTGGCTCACTCTTGCTTGTGGCTTTAGCGTGCGAACACCATCTTGTAAGTGCAAGTGAAATTTAGGCTTAGAATAGAAAGACACCGGGTAAAGTATATGTACCATGTATTTCTTTTTCGTGTGAATGTGTTAAACGTAAAGAACTGCTCAGTGTCGTGAAGTAGGCAAACTCTCAAATAGTGTTAAGATTCTTAGACTAGCATGTGTTATCTAGAGTGCTAACTCGGTGATATAGTGTGAATATTGCGTGTCATTTCCAAATTCACGTGTTCAAATTTCATACTAGACATTCAGCTAATGTCATTGTTTTTTTCTTACGGCAAAACTTATATTGTGGTTGCCAGTATCATATCGAAAACTACTCATAAACTGACTCGTGAACGCACGCGGCTAAATCGCCGGCGTTCGTTGTGGATATTGTGTCTTTGTTGTTTTCAATGGCGGAGCAGATACTGCCGCTTTCCGTCACTACTCCGTGACCATAACTGCACTATAAGCATGTGTTATAATAGTATCTTCTTTTTTTTTACAAGGCGTACTTGCAGTAGTTTCTCTTAAAATAATGTTTCAACGCGAAATAATAATTAAAGACGTCTCCTAATAATCTCGTATGTGTGAAAATTACGAAGGTTATTCATGTCTATGCTTGCTAAAGTTTTGAGTCGTCTTGTATAGCTCATACTTCTTGAACCTTGCGTTTAATCGCACTTATTTCAATTTAAATCATTTCAATAACAATTTAATTTCATTCTGTTCATTCTTGTGACGAAAATACCCACTACCATTTTGCCTTTCGCGAGTGCGCACAAATTATGCCGGCGGCTTGTCGAGTGCCGACGTGTAGAGCCGCCGGGTTATTCGCCGCATTGATCTTCATGTTTCATCTCGCGCACATTTTCCTTCTGTGCAAGCAAAACGTTTAGTGTTTCCTATTATTATTGGGTATTATCCCTTACCAATTATTAACTGCAACTGAAATTTATCCGTGATATTTTTAGTAGGATTTATATCAATGAAACCTTAGAATTTTTTCTCTGTTACTTCTTGTACAGTTATAGAGATGTTCTAGAGTACTTAAAGAAGCACTAATTCTCTTTCTATTAAATTCTTAAGTGCTGGAATCCTTTTTCTTTTGCTTCAGGAACCATGTCTTGTCAAGTCATGTTTTTTTCCATTTTTCCAAGGATTTGATCCCCGATTATGCTCTTAGATAATCACTAAAAGTATTACTAAAAATTCTTAAATTTTATGCCTTGTATTTAAAAGCAAGAGCAGCTGTATAAGAGTTTCTTAATTGCTTCTGTCCTATCGCTCCACTTTCGAGCTTGACGAGAAAGAGAACAAATGAAATTAACTAGAGTCAAATCTGTAGGAATTCTCGAATTCTGCCGTGTGGGAGTTTTATTATTTTACGATGTGTGGACTGTCAGTGGTGTTTCCTTGATGTCTCCTTGGACTGTTCATCCAGCTTTTGGACTCCTTGCAGGACCTCAACGTCATCACACGCACTATTTACAATGTTCTCCCTGGGCCGCTTTTGGGACTCTCTACTTGGATTAGATTTGGCTATGTTCTGGGCCTTTCGCCTTATATATTCACTAATTACGGGCCTTAATTCTCAACTGCCTAAAATTACGGGCACAATTGAATGAGCCTCTCAATTGCCGAATTCAGCGTGCCTGGATCTTAATTACTATTCAAACGGAGAGTCATCATCGCCATCAGGCTCGGCATCTGTGATCAAACTCACCTGCTCCAAAATTAAGCAGGCTTTGCCCACATAAAGAGCAACGCACCGATTGTTGTGCTTCTTTTAAAAATTGCCCTCAGTAAATTGAATATTCTAAACACAATACACTTACAACCTCACCCACCGGCCGGAGCGACTGCCTAAGGACTGCGAACTATCTTCAGTCAAGATCTGCAGGATCAAGTCTCGGCGATCCGCAGGATCAAGTTTCGGCGATCTTCCCGGTTCCTTCCAATAAAACCATACGCAAAAGCTGAGTCCAAAAAAAGCCTTATTATCCCTCTCATAATTTTTTCCCGGATGCTTGTCGAGTTCTCGTTAGGACTGGCTATACCCCTCGGTCAGATCCAAACATAGTTACGAATTAGACTGATTGATGAGATAGTTAACTCGATATTGGATGCTTCATTTTACATAATAGTTTATATAGAGTACATGTTAACAGTCTATTCTATAACGAGTTAAGAGCAGACTGAAGATCAGCGATATTAACCACGGCCAATTGCATTATCAGGACCAGTCATGTAGGAGACTAGATTTGACTTGGTAATTTTAAACGACTAGTGTTCTGATAGGAACTGAGACTCGAGATTTCTCTTGAATACCATGTAAAAATTACTTTCATAGATCTCCGCAGGAATTGAGTTCTAGGTTTTAGTTCCGACGAAGACGATACTGTGTTCCGACATGGCTTTTCATTAATAAGAAAGCAGAAACTCTCCAAGAAATATATCCGGTGGATCAGGGCAACTGATGTCATAATGAAAGGTGGAACTGAATGAATGAAAATCTGTCAGAGCAAAAGTGAGGAAGGTCTTGAATTGTCCAATTGTGTTGTAAGGTTTGGAAGCATAAATGTGCGGGGATGGAATGCAGGAAAGTTAGATGACCTTGTAGTAGAATTTGAGAATGGAAAATTAGATTGTGTTGGTGTAGTAGAGACCCAAATGCGTGATAGAATCAGTTTAACATGTAAGCAGAATAACAAAACAACAAAACAAACAAAACCGTTTATTTCCAAGTTGTCACATGAGATACATATGCCAACATATTGGCTTTTAAAATTTCCTTAATATAAGACGTCCTAAAAAAAAGATCCATACGAGGAGTATTAATAAGTATCATATGATAGGAAAAGGGCGTGTAAATTGGCAAAAAAGAGGTGGTGGAGTTGGTTTGATTGTAAAGAATGCTCTGAATTGGAAATTAGAGGAACTTCCTGTTGGAAATGAACCTGAAAGTGAAGATTTGTTAGCAATTAAGTGTGAAAGAATGCATGACAGAGAATGAATTGTTGTGATTGTATGTTATATGACCAATGATAGGATTTTAGCTCATGAAGAGAATGTAAAAAAGTATGAAATATTAACAAGGATTGTACGAGAACACTGCAGGTGCCCTCTGATTGTGATGGGTGACATGAATGGCCATGTTGGTATACTTGGTGAGCTGGTGAATGCAAATGGACAAAAATTGATAGATTTTTGTGATGAGAATGAACTTGAAAACCTTAATGTCACAATAGGAAATGGCTTGCATACATGGCAGAGCAGGGAATGGAAAACTGCAATTGACTCTATGATTGCGAATGGTAGAGCAAGAGAGTGTGTCAATGAAATGTTTGTAGATGAAGATAATTTTGATATTGATAGTGACCATAAAATGCTTGTGCTTGAATATAACTGGGGTAGAAAGGAGTCAATGCAGAAGGTCAGTAGTGTGAAAGAAAGTTAGCAGATAAAAATGGCAAACTAGGAAGAATTTAAGAATGAATTGAGTAGGTGTAACTGGAACAGGTGTGGAAATGTAAATGACCTAAAAGGTGAGATTGCAAGACCCTTGTATGTTGTGGCAGAGCAAAAGATTGGTAGTGTAGTGAACCCCCATCCCGCAACTCAGTCGAAATTTCGGAAATTCTCAGAATGGTCATTTAAAAATTCAGTAAAATAAATTCAACCATTAGAATAAAAACACATTACGAAATTCACTAATCTCTATCCTCAATTTTATTAAAATTGTGTAACGAAAAATTCAATCTCTAAGAATTCACTTTCGAGTCTTAACGAAACTTCCCATGGCTGCGCGATAGCAACATCTTATTCGGCCAAGCGGCCACTTTTCTCATATTATTCAGAGTGTGCACATCGCGGTGTTTCTGGCTGGTGAGACTAAAATTCTGTTTTTTTGTGTGTGCTGATCTACGGGTAATTATATATATACTTTATATGTAAATTGTCAATAATATTATTGTGTAAATATTAAGTAGAATTGCCTCAACTTACCAGTGTGCTAAATGTTGTAGGATTTCTTGCCCAGAACTTGTGGTTCTCACAGGGCATTTTCCCTTGTGTATTGTTGTATACCCTAATTAAAAGCTTTTGGCAAACAATTCACTCCTGGCCTTACAGAGATTCTGAACCTAGTTCTTCCAAGAAGCAATTCTTAGAAGTATCCGCAGAATTTAACTAGAAGCAACTGGTTGGACTAACCAGGAGAATTATTCTCTTCAGCATGAGTAGTAGCTATCTAGTTGCTGTCAGTATTTTCAGATTAATGAAATTGTCAACTCACTATTTAATGTAAAGCCATTATAAGGGAAATTTCCCCTTTGTTTTAAAATAATTTTTATATGCCAATATTTCAATATGTGTTATTTTTATCAAGTTAGAGTTGCATCAATTATCATTTATCATAATTTTTACAGCTGTATCCTCTTAATCAAGTTAAGCCTTACACCAATTACCATTCTTAATTTTTACAGCTATATATATATTTTTTAATTAAGTAGGTTTTGGAAATGATTACAATTGTGTTAGTTTTTTTTACAAGTCAACGTTAAAATCCATTCTTAACCAATTTTAAGTGAATCTTTGTTTTTGATGGTTGCACAGAACTGTCCTTATAAATACCCAATTACAATTAACAAGTTTTTCTTGATAGAATCAGTATTGTATACATTTAAATATTAGTGATGTTTTTTAGGGTTAGTTAGATGGTAATTTTATACGTTTAGTCATTGTTCATTGATTCCTAGCGTGGATAACGATTAAGTTATTCCATGTTAAAACTCAAACTAGTTAGTACTATTTCAGGTAGGAAACTGGGAACATTTTCCAGTTCAATTAGTATTAGGAATTTCTCTGATGTGTTTGGAGAAGACAAGTAATTCTTGTGAGCCAGAAATCAGCCATCATAAGCCGCTGTTCTGGAAGGTAGTTAGGTGCTAAGCTGAGATAGTTGTAATCTAACTCTGGAACTTCTTATATAGAGGTTTTCCCTTTTCTCATTTTTAGTGTTTAGAAATTCCTTATTAATTTGCATTAGCAGGTGCTGTAGATATTTTCACCATTAGCTATTAATTAAGTGAGACATTATACTCAGTTGTCACTGCTTATGCCATCTTAGTTTCGCCAGGCAAATTTTTGCCTGTGTGAATTACTAGTATAGAGTTTTAGCCTCATGCCGTTAAAAATATTAAGATTTATATCTGGCTCCGAGCAAATTGTCAGTGCTCCGAAGTTGATCCCCGCTTGCACTCCGGCGCCAGAGTGCTGGTGGGGGTCGTTTTTCGAAGAGACTCCTGGCTTTGAGGCGGCATGTTAATGCCAGATTGTTTGCAGCATAGCGTGTGTTGATATGTGGTTTCCCTAAGATACCTTGTGGCACATTAACCCAGCTATGTCGTCCCGTACAGGAAGCCACGAGACACCTCACACTCCACTGCCACGTCACCTACCTTGCCCCACACATACAAAGGGGGTAAATAACCCGGTAGCCAACTTGGACAAAAACTGCCTCCTTCTCCCTTGTTCTTATCACTCAATTACTGGACGGTGAATGCAGTTTCCTCATCCCCCATCAACCTCATTCCTCTTTCACGTAACGTCCCACATCAAAGCGGCGTGACGAATTGAGACCTTGGGTTGCATCTAATTCAACTGCTGCTTACCCAACAATTCAATATTCAATCAAACTTGGGGAATAGAGCTTTTTACCGTCTCTAGCCATTGGGATTACCATGCACACGACCCTCTCCACAAATACACTCGCCACATAACCAACGCTGCTGCGAGCCTGTTGCAGTCCTACTCAAGATCGGACCACAACATCAGCGCATCCTGAAGACGAAGCCTTCCAGCGTCAATAAAAAGGCCAGAAATTATAAACCATATCTCCTTTCTTTTCCTTCTGCTTGGTCCAGTCCGTGGTAAAGTTCGCTTGTAAGTTTTTGATTGAACGGAGACAATAAGCTCCCGAACACAAACTCATTCAAACGCCTTCCGAGCCGGAGTCAGATATTATAACGATTATATATCTATCATTTTATTTCTATTAAGTGTCGCCCTTAATGGTGACTGGTGACCCCTGTCCAAAGTAAGACTTGAATTACGCCATCAAACTTAAAGTCTGAAGTAGAATAAAATGTAGGAAAGGGACAGGGAATGCCAGGTGGTTTACAAGTGAGATAAAGGAAGAACGAATGAGAAGAAAGACTTTAAATAAGAAACAACGCAGTATGAGGAAAATGTATGAAAAAAACAGAATTACTAAGGATGAATGGCACAGTGCATGGAATGAGTACAAGGACCAGCAGAAGAAAGTAAGGAGAATGATTAATGAGGCTAGAGTTAAAGAGGAGAGGCTCCAAGTTGTAAATTTAAGAAAAAAAGGTCCGGATGGAATAAAAGATTGGTATAAGTTTATACAAGGTAATGATAGAGGTAGTGAAGTTCAAGTTGATGAATTAGTAGTCAATGGTTGCAGTGTGCAAGATAGGATGCAAATGGTGAAAGCAGTTGAAGAATACAGGGAGGACATTGGTGGAATGAATGAGCAGGTTAAAGATGATGGACCCGTAAATTTTCTGATTGATGAACGTGAACTGCAAATGGAAGACGAAATCACTTGTGAAGAGATTGTAAGTTTTTTGAAGAAAGTGAAAAATGGAAAGGCATGTGGCCCTGATAAGATTCCATATGAGTTCTATAAATGTGGAGGAGAGAGTGTAGTCAGTATGTTGAAATGTTTATTTGATGAGATATGGAAGAGTGAAAGAGTACCGGATGACTGGAACGAGTGTAATGTAGTTCTGTTGTATAAGGGTGGACATAAGAGCATGAAGGAACTTAAAAATTACAGACCAATTGCACTGGGTGACACTGTATGTAAGATCTTTTGTGGTATTTTGAATGAGAGAATGAAAAAACTTAGTTGAGGAATTAGGAGCCCTAGGTGAAGAACAGAATGGATTTAGGCAAGATAGACGTGGGGAGGATAATCTGTTTGTAGTGAGTGAAATAATTGAGCGGATGAGGAAGGATGATAAGAAGGTATATTTAGCATTCCTGGATATTGAAAAGGCGTATGACAGAGTGGATCGGGTTAGACTCTTTGAAGTTTTGAGAAAAGTTGGGTTTAGCAGAAAAATAGTAAAAATTGTACAAAGTCTTTATGAGAACACAAGCGCAATATACCCCAGGTAGCAAAATTTATTGACCTAATATTGAGCCAATATACAGTCTCAATATTGACTGGATATTCAAAATGAACATTGGGGCAATACCTTATTTTGGAAAATTCGGTTGATATTAGAAAAATATATTGGTCCAATAACAATATTATCATCAACCCAATATCAACTAAATATTGTGTCAATATTGACTTGATAATGAAGTGTTCCCTTGAATAACATTGGCTTAATACTCAATTCCTGATAGGTTGATATTTCTAAAACATATGGCCCCGATAATGATAATTTCACTAACCCAATGCAAATGATTGTGTCACTATGAACTTCACATTGAAGTGTTCCTTGAACAATATAGCCATGTAAGGCCTGGAGTTCTTGCTGCCTTGGCAACCGAGTTTCACTTGCGGCGAGTGAAGCCGCGACCTTAGTTATACGTTCGGAGTTCTCCTTAATCATTAATAAGTTATACACTATACTTAACCACGCTCTTTGATAATTTTACATTTACACGTATTAGTATTACTGAACACAAATGGACTAGAACAGTTTGAGGGGTAACTAATGTAGGGTACTACAGGCCCAATACTTATTTACTGACATCAAGTGGATATTGGTAGATTATAGTATCCCAATAATAACTTATTTTTAACCCAGTATCAGCTAATGACTGTGTCACTATGGACTTGATATTGAGGTGTTTCCTTAAGCAAATTACTCCGTATTATTGGCGTACAATATCAACCCAATATTTGGGCAATAATAATTTATATTCTAGCAAATTTTATTAAATGGCGAGATTTTTAATTATTTTGAGATAGTTTCCACTTATATGAATATCGTACATATATATATACACTGTTAGTTTAATATTAGAAATAAAACTATTTACTACATTGTCCCAATAACAAGTTGATATCATAAATAAATATACATTTTTTTGATATTGTATTGTTATTAGCCTAATATTGTAATCCAAGATTCCAATATCAGGTCAATAAAAAATTATCAACCCAATATTGGCCTAATAATTTCTTGCTACCTGGGACAGGTTAGGAAATTTGGAAACAGGGCAAGTGAGGAGCGTTAGAGGAGTGAGACAGGGCTGTACTCTATCTCCCCTGTTGTTTGGACTGTACACAGAAGAATTAGCAGTTCGACTGAAAATGAGTGGCTTAGGACTGAAAGTTGGTGATGAGAGACTGAGCTGTTTGTTGTATGCTGATGATGTGATTGTGGTTAGTGAATGTGGACATGAACTGCAAAGGATGCTTGACATTGTGAATGGATATAGAACAGATTTCAAGATGAACTTTGGTGCCGACAAAAGTAAGGTTATGGTTATAGTGATGAGACTGCAAGAGACAGGCTGAGGAATATTGGAGAAATCAGAATAGGTAGAACATAAGGTTGTATGATAAATGAAGATGGATGCACTAGAACCAAGGGGGAAAAAGTGGCAAAAGCTATGCAGTGAAGTGGACGGTTAAGTAGTGTGGCCAGATACAGAGCAAACAAGTAGGAATGTGTGAGAGGAATGTGGAAGTATGTTGCTGTACCTAGTGTCATGTATGGTATGAGTGCTCTTGCCTGGAATGGGAGTGATCTTGAAAAGCTGGATGTAATACAAAATAAGGTAGGACGGTTAGCATTGGGTGCTCTGAAATGGACAGCTACAGAAGCCATTAGAGGTGACCTTGGATGGAGCCTATTTTCAGAAACAATGGTGGAAGCAGTGCTGAATTATAAGGTGAGAATTGAAAGAATGCAGAATAGCAGATGGGTAAAGCGAATTTTTGAATGGAATCTGAGTGTAAGCTATCGGGAGAAAGTGTGTTGGGGGCATGCAAGGAAACTTAGTATGCAAAAGATTATTCATGTTAGAATTGGGAGACCTGTAGATGACTGGAGTTTAATAAATGCTGGAGGTGTAGGGCCTGAGTGGGACTGCAAGAGGTGGAAGAAAGAGATTGAGAGGCAAACAAAAGAGTATGGATTGAATAAGTGGAAGCTTAGGAAGTTTTGAATGCGGAAGCCTACACTTGACTGGTATATGAAAAAAGAAGCACCTAAGTTTGAGATGTTCTATGATGGTAGTTTTGGAAGTCAACTCCTGTTTGCTGTGAGATGTAAGTCATTGAGTGTGAACAGACGTACATGGAGGTGGAATTAGAATAATAACAGATTATGTCGGCGATGTATTAGAGGAGTGGAGGAAACAATTGACCATTTTGTGCTGGAATGTATTAAGTATGAGCAGGAGAGAGAAAGTTTCATGAATGTGGTGCTTGAGCAGTATGGAGAGAATGAGTGGTATGCCAGATGTGCTGAAGATGATTGCTGTATGAGCTGTCTTACTGGATTGGATCAGGAGTGCAATTTGAGTATCATTGAAGCTATGAAAATGTTTCCTGTGCGTGCCTGGAGTAAGAGACAGTGACTGGAATGAGCCAGTCAGGTAGAGTGGTCAGTAATGGCCCAATAGGCCTGGGGATGGTGTTTTGACACACTGGTTATCCCAGTGATGCCGTCCAATGGCAGCTTGTGCCAAATATTGGTAGATCCTTAGTAGTTTAGTGGACAAGTCTGGTACCAGGCGCTGAACTCTTTGTGTGAAAATTGTGGAGGGAATTGTAGGCCGTTACAAAGGCCCCGACGCTGTCGGCCCTCAATTTCAAGTTCAAGTTCAAGTTCATAAATTTACTTCTCTTTCAGGTTAAATGGTCGTGGCGACCATTTTGAGCAGTTTATAAATGTTTTAGGTTATTGTCGCCATCATTGGTCAATGTTTTGTAAATGAAATTAAACACGGAGATTTTGTAGAGATCCGTGTGTTTAGGTATTTGTAAATTTTTCAATGAATCATTTGTGTGACCATTGTATTTTAGATTCTTTGCTGCTCTGATGGCTCTTTTTTGCAGAGTAAAAAGAATATGAGTTTAATTTTTATCAGTTCCGTGCCATGCTTCTATTCCATATTGCAAGTATGGTGGAATGAACGTTTGGTAGAGCATTTACAAAGTTGTTTCAGGCAGGAAATGTTAACCTTTATTTATAATTTTGATAACTTAGTACTCATATGCGCGATGTGCTCTCAGAAGGTCAGATGTTTTTCTATCATGATACCCAGGAACTTACTTGAGTGGGTTTCTTCGATTTTACTTTCGCCAATTTTAATGCGTGGGAGAGATATATTTTTCTTGCATGAGAATGTAATACATTTTGTTTTATCAATACTAAGACTTATTTTAATAGCTTTAAGCGACAGTGATACCTTATGGAGTTCATTATTCATAATCTCCGCAATCAGAGCGGGATTTTGGTTCGGAAGGACCGCAGAGAGCGTGCTATCGTCAACAAAAATTATGAATTTGGAAAGTGACGTAGATTTAATAACATCTTTGATAAAAATTAGAAATAGAAGAGGCCCAAGGACAGATCATTGTGGAACTCCATGGCTAATTGTCTGTGGGTCCGATTTTACATCGTCAATGACAACGTATTGCTTCCGATTTGTTAGGTATGATCTGAAACAATCATTGGCAACCCCTTGAATGTCATATCAGTGAAGTTTCGAGAAAAATATGTTATTATCCACACGATCGAATCCTTTTTCTAAAGTCATGAAATACAGAGAGGAGAAGCTTTCCTCCATCTATATTAAAATAAGGCATTATAAACGATCTAGCATAGCCTATGTTGTTGATTTTTTTAGAGCGAAAATCAAAGTGTTTATCATAGAGAAATGATTTTTATTCAAAATAAGAATACAATTTTTTATACACAAAATTTTCGAATACTTTGCTAATAATTTGTAGCACAGAGATATAGGTCTATAATGGTTTACAGTTTTTTTCACCACTTTTAAAAATAGGGGTTACTCCAGCAACTCAGAGGAAGTTCGGGAAAGTGCCTAGAAAGAGAGAACTGATTAATAATGTTGGATATGAGCGGGGCTACAATATCGCAGTATAATAATTGCGATTTTTTCGTATAATTTCGTCGAATTTTGATAAATTAGTATACATGCGGTTTTCAGCGTCGTTTAGGTTTGGATATAGTCTGTTCAAATGATTGAGATCTGGGTCAATTTCATCGAATATATCAGCGTGACCAGTCATTTAAAATTAGTAAGCAGTATGTAATGTATAACTTAGAAATAAGAAAAAAATCAAATACGGAGTCAAGATTGAAATATCTTCCTACCTAAAACTAGCTTAGAAAGTAGGAGAGAAAAGAAGATAAAAATCTAGTGCGATTTCGTGAGTACACACACATACACAGTCCATGAGCGAATAATATCGGAGTTCAATATCCCATCATTGGAGGGTACAAATTGATGAAGGCGTTGTCACAAAGTTTTCTTACATTAGGTAGTAAGTAATAGAAATTTTGGCGACAGTGACATATCTAATCAGTGTCAGTTACATTTCATGAAAGGGGCATCGAGTTGACAGTGATGTATCTAATCGTATAAGGACGCAAAGGTGGAAACCTAATTTCCATCACAACATTGGTAAGCATAAATTACTGGAGGCGTTGTTGAAAAGTTGACATACATCAGGTAGTAAAGTAATAGTGATACAAATTTATGTAGTAAGTTGTAAAAATTTTGGTGATAGAGACATATTTAGTCAGTGATAGTTACATGTTATGAATAATAATTTACTGATCACCTTAGACCTGTTTCGATGACATGTCCAGTTGCAGCATTAGCTGAGGCGATTTTCCAGTCTTAACCCCGAGAGTTACCCGCGAAACTCTCGCCGGAGTAACTCTTGACAAGATCCGAAAACGTAACTGTGAACACGATTTTGGGGTTACTCAGGCTTGGTTTGTAAACAAACAATGGATCAGCTGATTAGTTTTCCCTCTAATTAGAGTTGATAACGCATGTTGAATTTTAGAGTGTGATAATAATCAACATTGTTTTGTACTGACGTTTAACCCCGTCGATGATTTGATTTATATCTTGAACTTAGCATATTTTGATGAAAGCTATGCTAAAGTGGTGTTGTTGGATGACTTTTCCGATCATCCACTGAGAGCGCTTATATACATATAACTCTACCGTGTACTGAGTATTAACTCTGTGAAGACTATGCTTTACGTTAGATATTAAAATATACATTTCATTCACCATCAATAGCTTTTTATAAATTTTGTGTGTTTTTGTTGAGAAAGTGAGCTTTGATAAGTGAATCTTGTTCCAAAGATTATGAATAATTAAATTCATTTACATTCTGTTATATAATAGCAATAATTTTATTTTAGTTGAGTGCTTTGTTTATTGAGTTATTTTATTTGTAAAATTCAAATTATAATTCAAAATTTTTCACAAGAAAAATACATGAGCAAGATAAAATTCTATTTTCAGCCATTTAAGGCTGTGTTTAGTAGTGATTAACTATGCTCAGTTATGAAGTTTTCCTCTGGTTCATGAAATTCTTTTCACAACTGGTGATGAAAAGATAACGTGTAGCAAAAGATCAACAGTTCTATGCGGTTGTCAAATTTATTTAGTGCAAAAATTTTACTAGGAGTAAACCTAATTTTGTTCTTTGTTAAAGCGATCGAGCAGAGTTACTCCACAGGCTTTCATAAAAACTATTAATTAACCTAATTGGCAGCTCTCAATTCTATCAAAAGCTTATAATTTATAATAATTATTAATATAGCATTCTAGTTGTAAATTTTTTAGGCTAGTAAATTTATGAGAGACATAATCATGGATATTTTTCTTTTGCAGACATGAAAGATGCGTTGACTGATAATCCGAACAAGCTTAGTCCTATGCACAAAATGAAATTCTTAGAGGCTCTCCTAATGGTGTTGTGGTATCTTGCTTCATAAATACCTTTAGAAAGACTATATTGCAATCTTCTTGCCAAGTCAGCAAGAGATTTATATTGTTTAGCCATTCAATCCCTGGTGTTATCGCGCATTGACAACTGCAGCTTGGTTTGGGGAGACTTACCTCAATACCTTCAAAGGGATTTACAAAAATGCGTAAATTTCGCAGCCAAGGTGGTATGCAACGGCAATTTCAAAAGAAGTAATCACGTAACCCCTCTCCTTAATTAACTCGGCTGGATTCCTATTCAAGGAAGGCTCCTCATGCAGAGGGCCCAATACGTATTCTCCTCGTCGTATCTTCCTCAGAGCTATGCTATGATAGTGCGTTTCCATCCACCCACGGCAACCAACCAAAAGCCGAAAAGAAACAATAATGTCTTAGTCAGCTATCGTTCATCTCACATAGGGCAGAAGGCTCTGTCAATATCAGGTGCCTTACTGTGGAACAAACTTCCCCTGAGTATTAAAATATATCATAGACTGAGAAAATTTAAAGCCAAAATAATTCGTCATCTTGCGTCTCAACGATAATTCTTAGTTAAAGAACATATTGAACACGTATTGACGAATCTCATTTGCCTAGTATCTCCATTGCTGAATGCTCTCCCATGCTCATTTTCTTTATAATTCAAGACACCACACAACAGTCTTGAAGTATGCGTAGGTATTATGATTTGATATGCGCTGGGATTTGCAAACGTGCTTACTTGTATATGTGTGTATACGTACATATATGGGTGTGCATATGTGCACATACACCTGTGTGCACTGGACTAGCAACTGGTATATAAACTATAAATACCAGACTTTTTCTCACTCTCAACTTCTAACACTACCCAACACATCATTTCATTTTATTATTGTAAAGCAATCCAAAGCTTAAATGCCTTGTACATGTAAAATGTGGTACCTATGTATGTTTATCAATTGCAGACATTTTGCGTCATATTTCAGAGATCATGTAATTTTTTCCTAATATGAAACCCTTATAGGACGTTCATGTTTTCTATCTTTTTCACGTCCAAAAATGCTCTTGGTAGGCTAGTGTAGTGCATATTATCATATCATCTCTTCCGCTCTAGAGCATATTATAACAACCGCACCTAAGCCTCACGTATTTCTGGAAATATTCTGCACTTGGGAACTGTTGTAGAACAACCGTTTTCATGTTTCTGACTAATGTAGACTGTTTTGTGCCAATATTTTTAGTGCGGAAATTTTATAAAATTCATGCCATGGTAAAAGATATTTTCTCCGATTCCCTCGATTGGAATGCTAGTTTATACTGACTAGTTTACGCTGATATTTGCGCACATGCTTCCTTGTGTATATGTGTACGTGTGCACGCTATGCGTACGTAGATGGGTGAATGTGCCACTACGTAGTACTTCATTTCACTTGATTATTGTACAGCATTTATAAAGTATATATATATATATATATACAGGGTGTTTTTTTTTACTTTGAACAAACTTCGAACTTTGGTACAAAAACTCAAAATAAATCGATTTTCATGAATGACAAAATGTCCAAAACTCTTTAGTTTTCGAGTTATAGTAACTTGAAGAATATTAGAACTTCAAGTAGGATTGCATGCGCGCACCATTTTTAGCGCTACCTTTGATAGTTAAAGAGGTTTTTGGGCCCCACTAATGTAGTATTTTTGTAATTTCACAATGAAATTTGCGTGTACACGTTTTACAAATAAGAATAAATTGTCCTAAATGAGTAATTATCAATTATTATCATGCAAGCTAACCTTTAATCAGTAAGCATTGCAGGACACAGGTAAAAAACATAATTAATACAAACTTTAATGTAAGAACTTTAACGCAAGAACAAACTTGAATACAGTTTTATTACAACAGTTACTCGAAATGGCCTCCATGAACTTCAACACATTTACGACATCTAACAGCCAGTGAGCGCCTAACAGATTGAAACACGCCAGGCATTTCCGTAATATCAGTTTCACATTGCATCTTGAAATCTTGTCGTTGATTACATGGAATGGATAACCCATGATGAAATGAGAAAAAATGCTTTATGTATTCGACAATCTCGAAAACTAACAACTTTAAATAACAATTGGTGTGCGGCCCAGTTATATATAACATGCACTTCCAAACATGCTTTGCGACGCCATAACTCGAAAACTAATGAGTTTTGGACATTTTGTCATTCATGAAAATCGATTTATTTTGAGTTTTTGTACCTATGTTCGAAGTTTGTTCAAAGTAAAAAAAACACCCTGTATATGTATATATATATATATTATATATGTATATTTGTTGCGCGATCACCTGCATATGATAAATAAGACGCTTATCAACCAATGATCATTTCAATACAATATTTAATAAAACATCGTTACAATATTTCATTAGAAATTGTAAGCAACAACATATACTGAAAAAGATGTCACGAATTTCTTTTGCTCACTATCCTATATTTCAGAACATCGCACAGCATTTTTATATAATAGAGTGTCCTCAGTGACTCCATGTGGTGAGGACGGGTGTGGCGCTCGCTCCGAAACAAAGTGCCTATTGGTAGAAAGAATGTACCTCTAACCTAAATGGGTACCCACTCTCGCCATGAGTATTCAAATGCGATTTAAATACCCCATTTATAAAAATAATCAAACTAAGAGTATAATATTCCCTCAAAAGTGTGAGAGTATTCAACCCTCGTTTACGCAACGACCGAACTCCCTCAATCTTCAAGATGGCTAACAAACGACGCAGTACCAACAACAGCAGCAACAACAGCATCGAGTTTCAACCGAAGTTTGGTCAATACCCTGATGTGTCTAGCCTAACGAAAGACGGTAAAGAAGTGGTTTCTGTCCTCATAAAGTACTTCGATTCAGTGATGACAAAATTTAATAGTGATATTGTTCAAATGCAAAATCAAATAAGCCACCTTAAAACGCTATTTGAAACAAAAGAAGCGGAACACAAAAAAACTCTCGAAGAACAGAATAAGAAAATAGATAGCTTAACCTTCCGCCTCGACTAGTTGGAAAAAAGTGATCAGCGCCGAGACATTGAAGACAAAAAATGTACTCTCGTCATTTCTGGAAGGGAAATACCGCAATCTCACGCAGACGAAATCTGTAAGGATACAGTCTGCCAGCTACTGAAGGACAAGATCAACATTGACCTCTCCGACACTGACATTACGTCGGCTACAAGAATGGGGAAAAAACCAGTAACTGGGAACGTAGATCAAAGAAACATTACATTTGAACTAAAACATTATAACAAAAAACGTGAAATTCTCAACGCCTGCCGAGAAAAGAAACCACAGTTCTTCTTCATAAATGAATACCTCATACCTTCACGAGCTAACGTCATGTACATTCTGAGGATGGCCAAAAGGAAATTCCCGGATAAAATTGGAATCCCAAGAACACAGGATGGAAACATCTTCATATTTAACCCCGGAAACCAAGATTCAAGACGCCGCGAGATCAACACGCCAGATGACCTCGAGCAATACCTGATGCAACAACTTAATATGACATCGAAGCAGGTCATGGGTGACTAGACTAGGTGATCCTCTAAATTAGATATGTCAGTTTCGTGTTAGTTTAACCTCAATTAGGTATCATGTCAGTTTATCCTCAACTTGATGTTAGTCTAACCTGAATCTATACAAATGTATAACAGATGTGTTTGTTAACATTTATGACAGCTGAGTGTGAACTTTTGAAACAACGCAATCAGCAATTTTTCACCTCCCGATGTTACTGTGAATTTTTTTTTACCACTAAAGTTATTATTACGCGTAAACCATATTAGCTGGTTATATCATTGTCGTTATAATCTTTAAAACTTATTACCTGTTGTATGTGAACTTGTAAAAACGCCTTCATGCGGCAATCTGTTTACACCAATGTTGTGATATTGAACTCCAATATTATTCGCTCATGGACTGAGTTTATGTGTACTCACGTAATCGCACTAGATTTTTTTATACTCTATTTTCTCGTACTTTATAAGCTAGTTTTTTAGACAGAAATATCCCTTAAAGCTTGGCTCTGTATTTCGTTTTTAAGCTCTATAGTACCTACTTCTTACTGTTTACTAATTTTAAATGACTGATCACCCTGAAATATTTGAGGAAATCGACCCAGATCTCAATCATTTGAACAGAATACAGGGTGTTTCAAAAATACACGGCATAATTTCAGGTATGTATTTCCCACATGTAGACAATCAAAATAGTTCATTACAACATATGTCCGGAAATGCTTCATTTCCGAGTTATGGCCTTCACAACATTGAAATTCACCGGAACGTTTTTCTTTCCGCAGGTCGTTGCCATTACAGAAGATGTTCAAAATGACCACCTCCTGCTTGAATACAGACCTCACATCGATGTCTCATTGACCTGCGAACACGATCCCACACTCCAGGAATGTTGCGTATGTCCTCAGAGCGTGCCACAATTCGATTCCGAAGGGATTCCAAATCAGGCACCGGAGACGAATAAACCAATGATTTTAAATGGCCCCACAAGTAGAAATCGAGAGGGTTCAGATCAGGTGAGCGTGGAGGCCAAGCAATTGGGCCACCTCTACCTATCCATCGATCAGGAAATCTTCGATCCAAGTACCGGCGAGCCGTACGACTGAAGTGTGCAGGAGCGCCGTCATGCAAGAAGTGAGCGTGCTGACGAGCGATCAGTGGAGTGTCGTCATAAACATCAGGTATGATGTTTTCCAGGAAGTTTGTGTACGCCTGCCCCGTAAGTCTGTTTACAAGTACATGGGGTCCAACTAACCGATCACCAATGATACCGGCCCACATGTTGAGGGAGAACCGCACCTGGTGATGAGATACAACAGTTGCATTTGGGTTTTCATACGCCCATACATGCTGATTGTGGAGATTTGTTATGCCATCTCGTGTGAACTGTGCTTCATCTGTAAATAATACTAAGGCAGGAAAGTTCGGAATGATCTGTCAGAGTGCCCTCTTAATGTGTCCTTTGACGGCAACGACCTGCGGAAAGAAAAACGTTCCGGTGAATTTCAATGTTGTGAAGGCCATAACTCGGAAATGAAGCATTTCCGGACATATGTTGTAATGAACTATTTTGATTGTCTACATGTGGGAAATACATACCTGAAATTATGCCGTGTATTTTTGAAACACCCTGTATATCCAAACCTAAACGACTCTCAAGAGTGTAGGTATACTAATATATCAAAATTCAGCGAAACTATACGAATAACTGACCGAGATTTCTCACTCCTGTGTTGGAACTGTAGGTCACTCTATCCAAAATTGGAAGAGATACAATGTACTATTACTGAACTTAAATATAACCTAGACGTGATTAGCTTCATCGAAAGCTGGCTAGATGACTCGACTAAAGACATGATTCGATTTGAAAAGTATCATAGTTACCATTCGCTAAGAAAAAACCAGCGAGGCGGAGGCATCAGCACATATATATCTAACCACATAGACTCGAGAACCATAGAAAGTGCAACAATGAATCAGGATCATATAGAATCACTCTTCGTGGAACTGTCTAGAGGTGGTAAACGCATTGTGCTTGGAACGGTGTATAGGCCTCCTACAGCCTGCCCTATATCCTTCCTGAATGAGCTGAATCGTATTATTTCTCAGTTAAACAGGCCCTTATACAATGACATAATAATATGCGGTGACTTCAATTATGATCTACTGAAACATGAAAGCTATGAACCAATCTCTAATTTCCTAACAACCTTTCAGTCTCAATCCTTCCTTCCGATCATTACAAAGCCTACGCGAATAACCTCAGCGTGTGCTACGCTGCTTGACAATATCTTTATGACAGACCCAAGTGATTTTCTTGCTGGAATAATTACTTCTGACTTATCAAATCACTTCCCAGTTTTTCTTATTAAGAAAAATGTCTATATTGCTTGCACCAAGGCACGGGCTGAAACTTACTCATATCGTAAAATAAACGAATCAAATCTTGAAGAAATGCGCAAAGTTCTAGAAGAATCAATGCCTACATTGCAAATCTCTCAACAAAATAATAATGCTAAGAGCATTGATGAAGCAGTAGTAAAGTTGACTGAAACTATAATGACCGCATACAATCAGTGTTGCCCAATTGTAACTCATACAGTTACCCCGAAAAATAAACACAAGCCCTGGATTACTAGAGACATCGTAATAAATATAAAGAAATGTCAAGCGTACCTAGCCCTCCTTTGCGAAGGGCGAATATCTAGAGAAACATATAACCGATTTAGAAACTATGTACCAAACCAGATAAGAACATCAAAAAAGAACTACTTCACGCTCAAGTTTACTCAATTCAAAACTGACGTTAAAAAGACTTGGCATCTCCTTAACTCTTGCTGTAAACCGAATAATGCCGATAAAAAGAAAATTGAATATGTCATTCAAGATAATGTGAAATACCATGAGAAAAAAGAAATTGCTAATCTCTTTAACAACTTCTTCGTAAACGTAGGGAAAACTAGAGCTGATGGTATTCCAAGTGAACCTACTGATCACCTGGAATTTGTGGATCATATTCGAGAACCAAACTCCTTTTTCTTTACGGCTACAAACTCCTCCGATGTAATTACGTGCATAAACAACAAGAAAAATAAATCGAGTGGGCTACAAACGTTTCCGACTAAAGTACTTAAAGTTATTGCTGACATTGTAGCCCCGCTGATATCAAATATTATTAACCAGTCTCTCTTACTAGGCACTTTCCCGAACTCCCTCAAAGTTGCTAGAGTAACCCCTATCTTTAAAAGTGGTGAAAAAACCTGTGTAAACAATTATCGACCTATCTCCGTACTACCAATTATTAGCAAAGTATTCGAAAAGATTGTGTATAAAAAAGTGTACTCTTATTTTGAACAAAAATCATTTCTTTACGATAAACAATACGGCTTTCGCTCTAAAAAATCAACAACACAGGCTATATTAAATCATTTACAATTCCTCTATTCTAATATAGATGAAGGAAAGCCTGTCTTCTCTGTATTTCTTGACTTCCGAAAAGCATTCGATTGTGTGGACCATAAAATACTACTCTCGAAACTACACTGTTATGGCATTCGAGGGATTTCCCATGATTGGTTCAGATCATACCTAACAAATCGGAAGCAATACGTTGTCATTGACGACGCAAAATCAGACCCACAGACAATTAGCCATGGAGTTCCACAAGGATCTGTTCTTGGGCCTCTCCTGTTTCTGATTTTTATCAATGATATTGTAAAATCTACATCATTCTTCAAATTCATACTTTTTGCCGATGACAGTACGCTTTCTGCGGTCCTTCCGAACCAAAATCCAGCTATGATTGTGGAGAGTATAAATAATGAACTTCATAAGGTTTCATCGTGGCTCAAAGCTAATAAAATAAGCCTTAATATTGATAAAACAAATTATATTACATTCTCATACAAGAAAGATGTATCTCTCCCATGCATTAAAATTGGCGAAGGTGAAAATCGAAGAAACCAACTCATGTAAGTTTCTGGGCATCATAATAGATAAACATCTGACCTTCAAAGAGCACATCACTCATATTAGTTCTAAATTATCGAAATCCATCGGAATCCTAAATAAAGTTAAAAATTTTCTGCCTGAAACAGCTTTATTAATGCTCTACCGAACGCTTATTTCTCCATACTTGCAATACGGAATAGAAGCATGGCACGGAACTGATAAAAATAAAACTAACCAAATTTTTACTCTACAGAAAAGAGCTGTCAGAGCGGTAAAGAACCTAGAATATAATGCTCACACAAATGATTCTTTCAAAAATTTACAAATACTTAAACTTTCGGATCTCTATAAAATCTCCATCTGTAATTTCATTTTCAAAACATTAAGAAATGATGGCAATAGCCTTAGACAATTATTGACTGCGCAAACTGGTCATCACGACTATTCAACCCGAAATAGAACTAAATTCATGCTTCCTTATTATTCGAAGGCCCGGTCGCAACACAGTATCCTCTTCGTTGGAACCAAAACTTGGAACTCTATACCTGCGGAGATCCGTAAATGTAATTCGTACAAAGTATTCAAAAGACATCTTGAGTCTCACTTCCTATCAGAATACTAGTCGTGTAAGATCACCATGTCAAATCTTGCCTCCTACATGTAACTAATGATAATGTAATGATGTAACTTGCTTTGGGTAATCGTTTTAATCTGGTTATCTGCTCTTGAATCGTTTTATCGAACATATTCGATTTGACCTATGTTGTAAAATACAGCATAAAATATCGAGTAAATTATCTCAATGATCAGTCTAATGCGAAACTAGGTTAAGTAAACTAGGTTAAACATTATTGTACACCTTAGAATAATGTGATGATAGGATGCCCTAGAAGTCGCTGAACTTGTTCGGGCCCACAGGTAGCTATACTCAAATTTAACCATTGTACTAGACTTAAGAATCATTCTACCTCTGTATCACCTGTGGTAAATAAATTGTAAATTGTAAATATAACGCGTATGTGTTGTGATTGCCTCGATGCATAGAAATGTATTTGTGTATGTTTAAGTATTAGGTGTATGTATGGGCGTAGGTATGTATGTGCATGTAAATGTATATATATTTACGTGTATATATGCACATATGTGTGTACTAAACTGAGACCTAGCATTTTAACTAGAGAAAATGTTTTTTTTTTCGGTTCACTCTCAGCTTGTAACATTACCTAAGTCGTCATCTCTTTATTATTGTAAAGCATTCACGTAAAAAACTATACATTTGTAGTGTGATCATCCATTTATATTTAAATAAAATGCTTATCAACTAATGACCATTATGTTAAAATTGTTCAATTAGAAATACAAAACTTGTAATTTTCGTAGTCCTCATGCTTATATATATGAATATTTATTTATTTTCGTACTTCCTTAAACTGACATTTTTGAACGTCTTCCGAAACAAGCAATTCTAATATTATTTCCTGGCGTCAAGAATTGCGAAGTTTTATGTCATGTACATGTTAACTGTCATATGTGTTCTCAAACCACAATGAAAATGCATCGTCCATGAAATTGTGTTGTCTCTTATAATTATCATTACATGTATCATCAAATGTAGATTAAGCAACATTATGAGTACATTGCTCTGAATCATTCATTTTCGACTAGTGACATGGGTATTACAATACTCGTGAGAGTGTATCATCTAAGTGTATTAACTTCAAGATATTTTAAGAATCAATGATGGTGCTTTGTAACATCTCTATTGGAAATAAAATGTTTATCTTTTTTTCTTTCTTTTCTTGTGAGTGATATTAACTAGTTATAGTTTCACAAGAGGATACCTGGAATACCACGAGAAGATAACAAACTGCCAAATGTTTGCCCAACTGTGATGAAGAAATCAAGAGAATCAAAGAAAATTTTCTTCCATCAGAAAAATTTTATGGGCTGTTGAGACTTCATGACTAAGAGTATCTAAAATTTAAATGGTAACATGTCATCTCAATATATGAGTAGATCGAAGGACTGCTTTGGTGAGAAAATTTGATACACTGATTAGAGAACTACTACATTTGTCATTGTGATTTCGGATTAGAGTGGAAAATTTGATTAGTTAACAAAATATACCAGAATGGTTTTAAAAAGCAATACTGATACTTATAATTAGAGCTTGAAAAATTGGATAAAATAAAATCTGTGGTAAGAAAGAGATCTGTTTATTGTATTTGTATGTTTGAATATGAGGGAATAATGTACATGTAAATTTGGCCGTTTGATAGGCACCATTATGCTTTATCACTTGTAATATCGTTGATCATTGGGGGTAGGAAATAAATCGCATGTTGTGGGCTGTATGATTAACAGTAGAGGTACACAAAGGCTCTGACGTAAAGATATTACGTCAAAGATATTAAAGATATAAAGATATATCCACTCTAATCCCACGGCAAGGCAAAATAGTGAGAGAATGTTTCAACTTGACGGCTACAGCCAAACAAAGACGCTACGCTACGCTCGGTTTGCGGACCAGAGCGAAAGATCCGCAGATGTTGCCACAAGGAGTTTGAAAAATTCGCGTCTTGTAAGACGCAACACTACAGTTCCCTGCAACAGTAACAAAATATTTTGTTCTTGTGATGCAACGAGGTATTTACTTATTACTGTTTCTTGTGTGAGAGCATCACAGCACGGGTCCTCTCTTATAATGATAACGCATGATAATGAATTACAATAACCAGAGCATAGTTCCTCTTACTTTATTTTTGCCGTGACGATTTGTAATTATTGTTCAAATGCTACAGAAAATGATTCTGTTTAAAAGTACGACTCAAAATAACGCATCCATAAATTTACAGCCAAGCCACTAAGTTGACGTTAGATTACCTCATAGTTTAAACTAACCTGACAAAAAATTTTTGAACAGGAAACTTTTATACACATTTGTACTTAATATAATGTTGTGTCGTTACTTTCAGCACAACATGAGGTTAATGTAACTGTAGCTGCAAACTACAGTATCGGTAGCTTTAACTACCGTATCAGAAGCCTTAACTTCAAGGAGTAGAAGAAGGAAACTCTCAGCTAGGTTTCTATTCTTGTACTGCCTCATCGATACACCGACTCTGCTTATAAGCTATAGCGCTCGGAAGTTAAACAATGCTCTTCCGGTGCATACCAATGCGATGCGCCCCAAGGCACGGTTCCGGCGCCTGCGGTCGGGGCGCTTCCGACCCATCCGAACCCAAGTACGATAAGGACATAGGGCAATGCGCAACAAGCGCTTCCGTCGGCTTCGCCCTGCGGTTAAGACGCTTCCGCCGGTGCCGCGATATCCCAAACCAAATGTGATAAGGACATACAGCTGCGAGGCCTATATTGAGATACTACAATTTCCCTCCCTTTAGATGAATATATGACACAAGGAAGGAAGACTCAGCAACCTATTCGCATTACAGGTTTAGTTATCCTACTTGATTTACGAGGTTCATTTTGTACAGGTGAACTGCTAACAGGTTGTAAAACAGGAGTCTTTAAGTCTCACTGGAACAGGGCGTGCTTCACAAAATACAGTAATTGCAGCAGGCAACACGTCAAGATGAACGGTATCTTTAACGTTAGACTGTGGATCAGATGACAAGTAAGAATCATTAAACAGATCATCAGAGAATTGAGTTACATACATAGGCTTAGCCCTGGACAAAGAATATTTAGGATTAACTCTATCTCTGGAAGTAACAATTTTACGATTGTTGAGCGCAACAGAGGGAGCAAGTTTTGTGACACTTTGAGGAAAACAATGTGACTGAAATAACGCGTAATTAGTTTGTACATCAGAGAAATTATGAACATAGTTACCGTCACAAGTATCGTTCCTAGGCTTTTGTAGAATAACTTCGTTCTTCCGCTGTAGAGGCTCACTTGAACTATTCATTGACACATCTTCTCTTCCGACGTTGCACTGACAACCGCTCCTTTCCGGCTGCACTATGTAAGTGCGAGCTGCGTCAAATTCTTCTCGTGTAGGTCCCCTTCGTGTAGGCCTAACAGGAGGAGGCCGTGCTGTAGTCGTAGATTTGCAAACTTTAGAAATGTGGCCAATTTTCTACATTTTTTGCATTTTAACAATTTAATTTCAAGGCATAGCAATTCTTTGTAAGGTGCTTCTGCCTAGTTCCGCAGCGAAAGCATGTGTAATTCGGCTGTAGTTTTCCTGTAGTGAAAAACGATGAAGATGAATCCTCACGAATAATATCTTGAGCATCGGAGCTCAACTGTTCGATGAGTTTGTATGTTCAGCGCATTCGTTGAATGTTTTGCGATCACACTTCTGTAGAACTGCACTGAGAATTGGCGATGAATGCAGACCAGCCACGAAAGTATCTCTCAAGAGACGATCGCGACAGCAATTTTCGTAGTTGCACGCAGATGCTAAGTCATTTAAAGTTTTAGCATAACTTTCTATGGATTCATTAACACCTTGCTTTCTATTTAGAAATGTAACAGATGAGCCGACAATGGATTTCCTTACTTCAAATTGTTGGATTAGTTTTTCTTCTAGTTCATCATACGTAGCCTCAATGAGTAACGTAGGTTTAATTCTTCGTTGTAGATCAGTAATGATGTTTACAGGCAAAGCTTTAACTAAAATACCAGCTTTTTTACCTTCATTGTTTCCCGCCTTCTGAAGAACTTCTGCACACGTTGTATAAATTCACTCACTGTTTCCACTTCAACGTCGAATGGAGGACAGCAAACTGTAGAATGCGCCATCTTAATTTCAGAGCACTTGTAACGTTCAAATTTACTTTGGAGATTCAAAATTCTCGTCGCCAAATATGTTGTGTCGTTACTTTCAGCACAACATGAGGTTAATGTAACTGTAGCTGCAAACTACAGTATCGGTAGCTTTAACTACCGTATCAGAAGCCTTAACGTCAAAGAGTAGAAGAAGGAAACTATCAGCTAGGTTTCTATTCTTGTACTGCCTCATCGATACACCGACTCTGCTTATAAGCTATAGCGCTCGGAAGTTAAACAATGCTCTTCCGGTGCATACCAATGCGATGCGCCCCAAGGTACGGTTCCGGCGCCTGTGGTCGAGGCGCTTCCGACCCATCCGAACCCAAGTACGATAAGGACATAGGGCAATGCGCAACAAGCGCTTCCGTCGGCTTCGCCCTGCGGTTAAGACGCTTCCGCCGGTGCCGCGATATCCCAAACCAAATGTGATAAGGACATCCGGCTGCGAGGCCTATATTGAGATACTACATATAACTTAACTTCTTAATCCATTAATAATACATTCTACTAAACATTAGGTGTAACAGTGAATTTTCTTTATTGCATTGGCGGCATAGAATGATATATGCAAAAAGTCAGAGCACATTTCCCTCTCTCTAAGTCAACACCACGTATCGTTCAACAGAATGAATCACAACAATTTTTCTCTCTAAATGTTTTCAAATAAACATTTTCTGTAATGCTTTGTTTATTAACAGCAAGCCCGAATTTGAAGACGCATTGTAATAATAACGCATCTTCTAAGCAAATTTTTGTTCTTAAAGTTATGACTCGTTGCGAAAATGCGATCACACAATTATTCTACTTTATTGACGGATAACTATAATGGAAGCAAATTGACGGTGATTATTCGCATAAATTGCAGTGAAATGGAAGAAATGAGGCAGTAGCGGCTGTAACTTCTTCTATGATAAATGCTAGTAATCACAACGAATGCTCTCTGTTCAAATTAAAAATCAGTTTAGTAAATGCTACTCATGAAAAATTGAGATGTGTGTTCAGGCAAATTTTTTCCGTCGTCAGCATCAGCCACCTCCACCTCCACCTTCAGTAGAGTGACGATCGCCTCCTGGAGGAACTGAAGAAATTCGAAGTGAAGGCATTGTAACGGATCAAGAGATTTGAGCAGGGCGTTTTGATGCAATCGCCAATCTACATCATCACTTTTGTCGGCTGCCATCTACCACAGTCCGTAGACATAGGATGGACTAGATGCTCCGTGCGCCAGTATGTGTCGAAGCTCCGCCGCTGTTTCAAGTACCAGGACTTTGGGCATGGTGCCAGGTCCTGTCGTGTTGAGCCTGACGCGTGCGTTAACTGCGCGGAAGAGCAGCATGAAATGCCCTGCGCCAAATCTCCCCGATGTGCAAACTGTGGTGAGCAGCATCCTGCTGGCTCTCAGTCTTGTTTCTACTATAAACTAGAAAAGGAAACCATAGCGGTGCAGACAAACCAACGCATCAGCTATGGCGAGGCTAAACGCGTGGTTGGCAGCCGTTTTAATAAAACCCGAGTTACGTATGCAGAGTAAGTTAAAGCCCCTCAAGCGGTGCATGGCAACCGTGCTCTCGGCCCTGCCGGCCGGTACCAGCTGAGGAATGCTGCAGTGGAGCGAGAGCCGGGTGCTGGTGGAGCGGCCGTCCCAAGAATACATGCAATTGAAGAACAACCACCTGCATCCAAAAGCAGAGACAAAAGAAATCTAACCGAAACTTTGGTGGCGGACCAGACAAACACACCTAGTGAACCTTTGAGAACAATACCCTCGATAATTTTTCAGCATCACGATATATTTGAAGTTCGTTACGTGTTAAAATTCTCAGCAAATTGCTTATCATTTTACTAAATCACACTATAGTCAATAGGTAAAATGCAACGTTTCAATGCCACTGGCATCATCATCAGGCTGAAAAGATGAAAAGAAAACTGGTCACTCAATAGAAATGAAACAATCATACAGGCAAAAACAAAGACCATTAATAAAATTAATGCAAAAAACACACGGATGTAAAATACCAAGACTAACTTTCTCAACACATGTTCACTTAGCCAAAGAATAGAGCGAAATGGTGGACTGCGACGATTGTTCCAACAATTTACGGCGCGGTTCTTTTAAACAATTTCAGAGCAAAAAAATCATTCATATTTTCATTGAGGGAAGGTTTGAGTTTATGGATATGTAAGGCTTCAATAATGTGAATATGCTGTTTTTTACGGACATTATACAATACTTTAGTAGCTGGATAGAGATCTTCATTAGAGGGCTTGGAGCTGTGATGAATACGGAAATGGTTAAAAATTGAGCCTTGATACTTATGTGCATTTAACCGCTGCTTAAGGGTCATTCTAGTCAAGCCAATGTAACAGTTGTTGAGAGACATACATTCTCTCCTCATACATTTAAATTGATAAATTACATTGGCCCTATCTAGATCCCCGACCGCAGGCATTGAAATATTGTTTTTTACAACAAGGTTACTGATTTTGCGATTTTTGTAATAAATAAAAATTTTTTTTTTTTTTTAGTCTGTTATTACTATCAACAGGCTTGACAAAAGTGCGTATTATATTCTTAAAGACTCTTTCATCTATTTTGTAGTTAGGGTGCATTTGATTTTCGTAAAAAATCTTGACGTAACTGGAACATACATTAGCATGGTTATAACCGTTTACAATTCTACTCAAAAAATTATTAATTTTGCAGTCAACAAGGGTATTAGGGAAATTATTGTTTACCAGTAACCGTTTTATTCTAAGTACTTCTATGTGAAAATTTGCCCAACTACTGCACACTTTGTATGCTCTATTCAATAATGTAGAAATTACACCTTCCTTGTAAGTCTGTGGAGCTTCACAATCATAATTAATAGTTTCCCCTGCATGTGAAGGCTTAGTGTAAACTGATCTCTGATAAGAAACTTCTGCTGCCTCAACAAGAACGTCCAAAAATGGCAGCTTCCCCTCTACACCGATTTCATATGTGAACGTCAAAACAGAGTTACCCATCATCAAATCTCTTAGCGTTTCCAACTGATTAATACTATCCACCGCCACAAAAATATCGTCAACATATCTACCATACACAAGTGGTTTCGTAGGCAAGGCGCTTAAGACCATGTTTTCCACAAAGCACATATAAAAGTTCGCAAACGTTGGTCCCAAGGGTGATCCCATAGCCACGCCATCCACCTGGCGGAACAAGTTGCCGTCAATATGGCGAAACGGAGCTTCAGTTGTGCAAATGATTAGAAGTTGCTTCATGAGATGACGCGGGAACTGACGAGGTGCAGGAAGATTTTCACTCTTATAGATGTAATCTAAAATTATTTCGATGGTAGCAGCGTGTCAGCTATACTGTTTAATGAGACGTGTCTGCGAGAAGGTTTTCTCCCGACCTATACCAATGTTCGCGTTTATGATGAAGAAGTCAGACAGTCTAATTTGACCCACAACTTTAGGAAGAACTTGCTGCTGCATGAAGTGGAACAGAAAACAGCATTGAAGAATCAGTTGGAACCTGCACTCAAAAATGCCATTCAGAATTTTCATTCTTCAGCCCATGAAGAAGTTTTACCTCTATTCGAAGAAGCTATGCAGTTCACAAGAGATCGTGAAAATGAAAAAAACTTGGCAGCAATCTCCCGTAAGCTGAATAAACTCTACAATGGAAATTTGCTCCTGCCCGAGAAACAAGACAGATTTTTAAATTTAACTGACCAGGCTCTAACTGACGTTGAAAAAAGTATTTTAAACCTGGGTTGGAATTATCACACAAGTAGCCGTTTTGACCCGATCAAAAAACAATTGGAACTAGAATTAGTGTACCAAAATATTCTCCGCCTCAGTAGAGATGGGACTGTTTCGGTGGAGCCTAACTTTGATGCTGCCCTCATAGCTGAAAGCACCCGCAATCGGAGCATGCGAAGTCGTTCCGGAATCACTCAAGATCAGCGCCAGGCAATACGCAACTTACGGAGTAATAAAGACATTGTGATCAGGAAAGCGGATAAGTGCAATATGTATGTTCTTCTTAAATTTAATGATTATAAGGCAAAGTTGGACGCAATACTTGCTGACAATACTAAATTTGAACAATTGGAACGTGACCCCACAGAAAAACTAAAGAAGAAACTCAATGAACTGATTTCTGTTGTTAACGCTGTTCCCAATGAATTCGACTTGAAGAAATTAGAAGGTCATTATCAACCTGGTTATATTTATGGTAATGCTAAAATTCATAAAAACAAGAATGACCCACCGTTGAGACCAATAATATCGCAACTTCCTACTGTTACCTATCCAGTTGCTAAGACTTTAAACCGAATAATAACACCGTATCTTCCACAAGATTACGTTCTTAAGTCAACTGATGAATTTATTACATTGTTACGCGGTAAGAAGCCAAGTGGAGTGATAGCATCACTGGACGTAGAATCTCTTTTTACTAATGTTCCTGTTGCTGCTACCATCGAAATAATTTTAGATTACATCTATAAGAGTGAAAATCTTCCTGCACCTCGTCAGTTCCCGCGTCATCTCATGAAGCAACTTCTAATCATTTGCACAACTGAAGCTCCGTTTCGCCATATTGACGGCAACTTGTTCCGCCAGGTGGATGGCGTGGCTATGGGATCACCCTTGGGACCAACGTTTGCGAACTTTTATATGTGCTTTGTGGAAAACATGGTCTTAAGCGCCTTGCCTACGAAACCACTTGTGTATGGTAGATATGTTGACGATATTTTTGTGGCGGTGGATAGTATTAATCAGTTGGAAACGCTAAGAGATTTGATGATGGGTAACTCTGTTTTGACGTTCACATATGAAATCGGTGTAGAGGGGAAGCTGCCATTTTTGGACGTTCTTGTTGAGGCAGCAGAAGTTTCTTATCAGAGATCAGTTTACACTAAGCCTTCACATGCAGGGGAAACTATTAATTATGATTGTGAAGCTCCACAGACTTACAAGGAAGGTGTAATTTCTACATTATTGAATAGAGCATACAAAGTGTGCAGTAGTTGGGCAAATTTTCACATAGAAGTACTTAGAATAAAACGGTTACTGGTAAACAATAATTTCCCTAATACCCTTGTTGACTGCAAAATTAATAATTTTTTGAGTAGAATTGTAAACGGTTATAACCATGCTAATGTATGTTCCAGTTACGTCAAGATTTTTTACGAAAATCAAATGCACCCTAACTACAAAATAGATGAAAGAGTCTTTAAGAATATAATACGCACTTTTGTCAAGCCTGTTGATAGTAATAACAGACTAAAAATTTTTATTTATTACAAAAATCGCAAAATCAGTAACCTTGTTGTAAAAAACAATATTTCAATGCCTGCGGTCGGGGATCTAGATAGGGCCAATGTAATTTATCAATTTAAATGTATGAGGAGAGAATGTATGTCTCTCAACAACTGTTACATTGGCTTGACTAGAATGACCCTTAAGCAGCGGTTAAATGCACATAAGTATCAAGGCTCAATTTTTAACCATTTCCGTATTCATCACAGCTCCAAGCCCTCTAATGAAGATCTCTATCCAGCTACTAAAGTATTGTATAATGTCCGTAAAAAACAGCATATTCACATTATTGAAGCCTTACATATCCATAAACTCAAACCTTCCCTCAATGAAAATATGAATGATTTTTTTGCTCTGAAATTGTTTAAAAGAACCGCGCCGTAAATTGTTGGAACAATCGTCGCAGTCCACCATTTCGCTCTATTCTTTGGCTAAGTGAACATGTGTTGAGAAAGTTAGTCTTGGTATTTTACATCCGTGTGTTTTTTGCATTAATTTTATTAATGGTCTTTGTTTTTGCCTGTATGATTGTTTCATTTCTATTGAGTGACCAGTTTTCTTTTCATCTTTTCAGCCTGATGATGATGCCAGTGGCATTGAAACGTTGCATTTTACCTATTGACTATAGTGTGATTTAGTAAAATGATAAGCAATTTGCTGAGAATTTTAACACGTAACGAACTTCAAAAAATACCCTCGATAATAACCTCCAGAAAGCGGACACAGAGCGGCACGTCGCCGACTCACAGCGACAACCAGGGGAAAGTGGCAAAAACATCTAGAGTCACCGAAAGAGCACTTGATGCATTTTCAAGCCAGGCAAAGTCTTTTCCAGAGCCGGCAGCCCCACCTGGTGGTATACCGGAACCAGCATGCAGAGTGGACAGAGTGAATCGACCAGGCGTGCGGAGGCCCGACCGTGGGAGTGGTGCTGTGGAGAGCGCTGGGGGTGACCTTTCGGTTCCTCGTGCGGACGGCCGCAGGTCCGAGCGGGATAGTGAGCGACATATTGTGACCCAGCGCGGTCGCTCTCTGGAACGCGTCACAACTGTCCCAGAAGATATTGCGTCACACATGATAAAGAAATACTCGTATCCTATCCCGCGGGGCTTCCCGACTAAGCCTCCTCCCGCAGTGCCAGTTCATACGTGGGATGATAGACCCATAAGCCCCGTACCGCCTGATCTGGCATCCGCTCTGAATGAGGGTGCTGAGAAGGACTCCACGCGTGCTAAGCCTCGAACTGGTAAACCATGACCACTTGTATCCAATGGAATATTAGAGGATTCCGCGTAACTATGGAGACTTGAGGGCCCTCCTTGAGGAGTACCAACCATGGTACGTTTGCCTCCAGGAGACCCTTCTTGGGAGCCTGAACCCTACACCCCCAAACAACTATTGCATTGAGGTTTTTGCCCGGTGCCTAACCGGTGCCCGGAACGGGACTTGCGATACTTGTGCGGTGAGATGTGGGTTACAACAAAATAGTAATCAAAACTGGACTACAGGCCCTGGCCCTCCGTTTGTGTATCGGCAACGTATGGTCTCCGTATGCAATATCTATACCTCACCCGGAGATCTCTTAATCTCACAGGACCTCACCCTCCTCAGTAACCAACTAGCATGACCAGCGTTCATCCTTGGAGACGTAAATGCCAAACATGTTCATTGGGGCAACTTGATAAATGATCGGCATGGTAAAGTGGTGGAAGAGTTTTTAGATGCTACCGAGTTGTGCCTGTTGAACACCGGAACTCCCACTTACTTCCATGTACAAAGCGGCACCTCCTCCGCAATCGACGTCAGCCTGTGTACGCCCGACATTTTTCCTGATACGCAGTGGTCTGTGCATGAGGATACGTATGGTAGTGACCACTATCTTATCCTTTTGAGTTTGTTACGGTACCAACATGTGCCCGTGGATCCACGCTTCAATTTTAAAAAGGCAAACTGGAGAAACTTCGAATTCTGCTCGCGAATGGAAGAACCAGATGAGAGTTGCAGTGCGGATGAGCTGGTCGATCACTTTGTCAGAACGGTGTGTGGGGCTGCCGACGTTGCCATCCCCAAGTCTCAGGGAGGCTGTCAGAAACATCGTGTTCCATGGTGGAAAAACGAGTGTGCAGTAGCTAATAGTGAGCGGAAGCGAGCCTTACGGCGCTACCAGGGAACTAAAGAGCTGGCTCATAAGATCGCCTACAACAGAGCGAGAGCTCGAGCGCAACTAGTCAAGGAAGTAGCGCGTAAGACATCCCGGCAGAAGTATGTCTCCGGCCTGAACACTGATACTCCTATGGCCAAGGTATGGCAGAGAGTGAACAAAATAAAAGGAAATTATGAACACAAGCCACCGTGTTTGGAAATTAATGGCTCTCTCACAGCAGAACCGGAGCGTGTTGCGGAAGTGTTGGCTTGGAGCTTCTGTCGTGCTAGCAGCGGGCATGCCTCCTCGGCTCTCAGACGTCAACAGGAGCGATAACCACTTGATTTTTCAACTAACTCCACCTACTCGTACAACGATCCCCTCACAATCTTAGAACTTTATAATGCCTTAAAAAATGCAAAAACACAGCCCCGGGCCGGATGGTGTTCACTATCAAATGATGAAGAATATGGATCATGCGGCAATACCATGCCTACTCCATATCTACAACAAAATCTGGAGCACGCACACATATCTACAACAATGGCGAACAGCAATAATCATGGCTTTTGCGAAGCCTAACAAGCCTGTATCCAGCCCAGATAATTATCGACCCATTGCCCTGACTAGCTGTCTTGGTAAGCTGATGGAAAAAATGGTAAGTGTCCGGCTTACGCGATGGTTGGAGGCTGAAGAGCTGGTGAATCCCTTACAGTTTGGTTTTCGACAACACCGCGGCACCGTAGACGCTCTAGCTGCTGCGCCTTCAGAACTACCTGGTAACTAACCTTGCAGAACGCCGACAGACTATGTGTGTTTTTTTCGACATGCTTAAGGCCTATGATACTGCGTGGCGGTATGGGATCCTCAAATCGCTGCATGGATATGGAATCCGTGGTAATATGGCCTTGTATATCCAGGAGTTTCTTCGTGAGGAGTTTCTCCTCACTGCAGCTTCAGTGTGAAGGCCTGCCTCAAGGTAGCGTCATGAGATGCACGTTATTTAATGTCGCCTTGAACGGAATAACATCAGTACTTCCTCCTGGCATTTTGGCCTCTCTGTATGTGGACGATTTTATGCTGTATTCCTCATCTGCATTTTTGCCTGCAGTGACTCGCAGAATGAAGAAAGCCATCAACTTTGTGAACAACTGGGCTCTTGAGCACGGCTTTGCCTTTTCCACGACGAAGACTGTAGGCTTTCATTTCCAGAGCCGCGGCCGCTGTGATCCTCCTCTACTGGTGCTGAGGGAGGGACAGGTAGTTTTTGCGCGCAGCGTAAAGTTTTTGGGGATGACTGTGAACGATAAGCTCACTTGGAAACCTCATTTGGCTGCCCTCAAGGTTCAGTGTGCTCGAAGAATGAATCTTCTAAAATGTTTATCTGGAGTAACAGGGGGGGGGGCACAGATCGAGTGACGTTGTTGAGTACAGAACCCTCATCAGGAGCAAGATAGACTATGGCTGTAGAGTATATCAATATGCCAAAGAAACCACACTGGCTAAGTTGAACTCAGCGCACCATGCAGCTATCGGGCTAAGCACTGGTGCTTTTCGATCCTCACCCTCTTACAGCCTGAGCGTGGGGAGCGGAGAGCCTCCCCTGTGGCTCAGACGTGTACAACTAACCTTGCAGTACCTAGCCAGGCTGGAACAAGTCCCTTTGTCTCCTGCATGGGCTAGTGTGCACGCAGCCCTTGGACGACACCTGCCTTTTCCCTATTTCATCCCCTCATCTGTGGATTACCCTGCGATTACGGCCACAATCCAATTGAAACCTTTGCAAATACTCCCAGTACTTTTAGACAACTCTGCGACGTGGCGCGTCCCCATAGAAAGTTTTTACCCTGGATGCCGGATGCCCAAGAAGGAATCCATGCCAGATTATATCCTAAAGGGAATTTTCATGGACCATGTACTGGAAAAGCACGCAAACTCCGTGAAGTTGTACACTGATGGATCAAAAACGGGAGACGCTGTGGCATGTGCTGCCGTGTCTGGAGAAAGGGTTAGTGCAAGGAAACTGCTCCCAGAGTTATCAATTTTTACAGCGGAACTGCACGGTGTGATGGAGGCGCTGAAATTGATTGAGGAGTACCCATGTGGCTCTTTTACTATTTTCATTGACTAGAAGAGCGTAATCGATGCCATGCAAATGTATAATAGCACAAAAGCCGCTAATTGCTGAGATTCTCGTAATGTTTATAAACTTTGCGAGTAGACGTAAGAGTGTCATGCTATGCTGGGTGCCCGGACGCACAGACGCCAATCTCGCCAGATTTGGACGCCGCCCACCCCTCCCCCTCCACCTCCGTGTTGCTCCACTAAGTTGCCATTCGCACCAATTATTTAACTATGTAGTACTATTGAGGTTTATTAACCTATCTGTTCGTTGTACAGTTATTATTAATCACTGCGTTATAAACACTACAAGTCTTTAGTAAGTGGATAGTACAGCAGAATACCAAAGTTAACCTGTATTAAATCATTATAATAAGTTATGACAACGACCGCTGGTGTTTGGCTATTCGACCATCCATGTCGGCACTCAAGAACAGGCATTTTTCAACTTTTTCAAGTTATCCTTAAACTAACTGAACTTGGCCTAACCTAACCCAACCTAACCTAACTTAACCTAACCTCTTAACCTAACTTACCTTAACTTAACCTAACCTAAATTAATTTAACCTAACATTTCTGTAGCTGCTTGGAGGTGGTGCTGTAGCGCACCGGAGGTGGAGGGAGAGAGATGGGCGGCGTCCAAATCTGGCGTCATTGGCGTCTGTGCTGCCCGGACATGAGGGAGTATCTGGCAATGAGCGAGCTGACCGGGAGGCTAAGCAAGCTGCGGATACAAATGGGGAAACGCTGAACTTGATGGTCCCGTTTCGAGACTACTACCCTCGGATAAAGGCTGCAGTGAGAAGTTTGTGGCAGCAGGAGTGGGATAGAACAATCAATAATAAATTAAGAAGTATTAAACCCACCGTGCGTGAGGGGATATCGTCTAGTTGTCGCCCTCGTCGGATGGAGGTGATACTCTGCCGCCTTCGTATTGGTCATACCCGATTAACGCACGGACACTTGATGGAGCGGCAACCAAAGCCACGATGTGAGCGGTGAACGTTCCTCTGACTGTCAAGCACTTTCTTGTTGATTGCCCTCGATTTGCTGCTTCCAGGAATGTATATTTCCCGAGACTGCGAGGTCCTGATGGAGATGTAATGATCGGAATGCTCAAGGAAATCGAGCGCTCAGTTTCCAGTGTGGCAGCGCTTAAAATGTTCCTAGAGAAGTGCAACTTGATACCTGAAATTTGACCAGAAAAGAACTGCGTAAGCAAGGAGAACTTCTTCACGTCTGAGATGTGGATGACTAAACTACAATATGGCTAGGCGCGCTGCGTAGATGCCTCTGGGGATTTCAGCGTGGGTAAGGCACCCGGCCATAAATAGGTGGGCAGCTGAAATCCCCTTGGGGTTTTTGGCTGTCCTGTGTTTGCGGGTGGTGCGTGGCTCTGTAGATGATCTCTTCAAAGAACAACTGAGGCTCTTATAAGATGACAATAATGTGGGTGGCAATAAAAGCGGTCTTTGTGATGGCTGTTGTTATGTTTCCGTAATGGTGATTGTGACAAACATTGAACAATTATATAGTGTGCTTTTGTGTAACGATGGGAATTTTGTATTTTTGAACTGTGAGATCTACGACACGATATAGTACGAATTACTGAAGTGCTAGCAAATCAATGCTAATACTACTACTACTACTACCACCTCCGCCTGCTCCAAGCAGGTGGGGAGCAGGTGGGATGTCTGCACTCGGGAGCAGACGATGACACTCCTGCTGTAGGCCAAATCTAAATGACGTCGATGCCACTGGCATTGAGGTTTCAGCAGATGATGCAACAGTTAGCGAAGGTATTGAGATGCAAAGGCTTTTCATCTGGCCTCCCGTCCACGACATTGAAGATACTGGAATTTCATATGTACACATGACTATTAAAATTCAGAGAGGCAAACCTATCATCAAGATCTTTGACCTACAATAAAAGAAGTTTGTTTTTACGACGTCGGAACAAAAAATGAATATATTACATATTAACAATTTCCTGTTTCTTGACGACCACATGTAAGATGGACTTTATGCAGAGACATCTCCAAAGTTTTGATGAAATATTTCGGACAAAAAGACAAACACCTACTTTACAAAAGAGACACCAATACAAACACCACCCCATCTCAATACGTGGTTGGCGCTGTTATGCTAAGCCGCCATGTAAAAGAGACAAAATTATACTCAAAACCAACAATCAATCAGTACAACGACAATTATTTTGCATTCAATGATAAGAAGCCATATTCTGAATGAACCAGCTTAAATTCCTCACAAGAAAAAAAAACAGGAAAAAGTAGGAAAATTATTTTCAATTCATCTAAAACATAATTAAAGGAACACAATGACCCCAGATATGCAATTGAAATCTTACATCTGCAGTAAGTGCATCACCTTTGAATAAATACAACTCAAATTATTAGGATAAGTGAGGTTAATAACAGTATAGAAGGCATAATACGTTAATATACAAAATGTTGAGTAATTCAATGTACATAATTTAACCACAGATAGAGCTACAACAACACACTTTGTGGTGATTTTATTGTTCAAAAAATAAAATTTCAAATAAATTTACATCACTTCAAAGTTTATTCCCCAAAAATACTTTTGGTTTTAAAAATGATACTTCTAGGCTAATTTGGATAAAATTTAGTTCTGGGTAATACTTACCCTATTCTTGAGGAAAATATTTTAAAAACAAAAAAATTTGAACCCAAAAAGTAATTACAGTGATCTAAAGTCAAAGCAAATATGTTTATGATCTCGATTGAAAGTGTACAAAAAACTTATTCCGTCCCAAAGTTCGAAAGTTCGCGGCAAGAGCTTTTGAATGATGTAAGAAAATTGTTAGTTATTTACCTCTTTCCTACTTTAAAATCGATTTTCACATCCAAAATAGCCGCCTGGCTCAGCGTGTAGCCTCACTACAAGGCTGCTATCGTCATGTCACGCCGGCTTGCAACATAAACTAACATGTTTAACTTGTGAATTGAAGTAACTTAACGTGGCGATTGTACGATGTGTTCGCATTTTAGAATTTAAGAAATTTTTAGGTTAAATAAACAAGTTTCTTGTTCATTCATTATATTTATTTAATACGAACACATTGCACAATCGCCCCATTGAGTTTGAGCGCAAGCTTTGTTTAAATTTGATGGTAATTTACACGGGAAGAAGATGTGCCCATAGTACTTCAATTCGCATACCAGTTAATTTATGTTACACGCCGGTACGACGCCACGATAGCAGCCTTATAGTGAGGCTACACGCAGAACCAGGGGCTGTTTTAGTTGTGAAAATCGATTTTAAAGTAGGAAATAGGAAGATAACTGGCAATTTTATTACATCATTTGAAAGCTCTTAACGTAAACTTAGTGATGAAATGAGTTTTTTTTTGTATATTTTCAATTGAAAACATAAACGTATTTGGCTTTGACTGTAATTACTTTTTGGGTGAATATTTTGCATTAATTTAAAATATTTACTTCAAAAGTAGGCTAATTATTACCCTCAAATAAATTTTAATCAAAATCGGCCAAGAAATAAAATTTTCATGACCAAAAGTATTCTTGGTAAAAAAAACTTTGAAGTGATATAACTTTGTTGAAAATTTTATTTTACGAACAATAAAATCACCACATAGAGGGTTTTTCATAGCTCTACCTGTGGTTAAAATATGTGCATCGAATTACACAACACCCTGTATATCGAAATTAAATGCATTGCTTTCTACTCCTTGAGTCAAATCTATTGATATCCCTGTATCATATCTATTGATATCAATAAAATCGACTACCAAAAAGTAATTGATACCATGCACAGTGGGAATAATTAGATCACTCTTCCTCTGGCATAACAACAAATAACACACCTTTAGAAGATTGAAGGCTCTGAAGGTCATGATCTAACTGCTGGGAATCGACCTCATGCCGTGACTGCAGCTCCTGCGATGCTGGCAGGACCTCATGTGCTAGAAGACTTTCTTCCATTAGAACAGCTCCTGGTGGTGTACGTCTTGACAGTCATTGGTGTAAAGCAATAAACAATAGAAAGAAGTTAAGTTTATATCAATCCCAACAGCATGAAGTTAGCGCACAAGAAATAAAAAAAAAATTGAGAATGCGACGGTAAAGGTGAATTTGAGGGTACAAAGTGCCTTGGAAGACCATGTTCTTCCAATTTTTTCAACAAAAACGAGGCATCTAGCCCGAAAAACTAAAGTCTCTAAAAACATGTATATTTCATTGAAAAAATACATAAAAAAATGTTCTACAACTCAGAATGATATGTAATTGAGCCAACGAGAGGTTGGACGAGCAGGTATGTTCAGGCAAGGGCTCATAATGAATATTTGAATGCGTAAATTGGACCTGAATCTTGACCAGTTGGGACGTCAAGGGGAAAACGTAGTGTGTTAAAAAACATATATCAGCAACTTGACGTGATAGAGACTGAAATATAGTGACATGGAAACAAAAATGTGAAAAAACAAGAAGTTTTTCTGGTTCCATCTCAGAGATAGTATGTTGTAAATCATTCAAATATCTTTTACAGCCATAGGCATTCATCCAATGCTATTACACAAGTTGAATGACCAATTGGATTTAAACAGTTTTCTCAACATTGAACGGGAACAGCTAAATGAAACAATAAATTAATGAATGAATTGCAAGATTTAGATCAATCCCATTGCCAGCGGATTTCAATCACACGGTACAGGTCTTCATACTGAAAAGGAAACATTTAATAGCAACAAAAAATACAGTTTACCTCAAGAAACCCGAACAAAATCTCTATATTTTGTACTATCAAATCTAGAAGGGCTAAGATAGAATTCAAAATGAGAAGCGTCTATTATTTTCAAGGGGGACTGATCATGACACACACACTCTGCATACATCCAATCATATAAAAGGGATAGTATCATTCCTGAAAACTTACTAAATTGATATGATTTTTGGTATGACACATCCCTCCATCATAGTCATCTTAAAAACAGTGCACAACACACCAAAGTTAAATACATGCATAAATGATGTAAAATCATAAAAATGTAAAATAAAATAAAATAAAATCATAAAATCATGTAAAATCATATCTCATAGTTTGAATCTCTGATAGCAAAAAAATGAACACTAGTAAAAATAAATGAACACAAGAACACATCAACTTTGTGCCCTATCTATGCAACAAACCTCTTGGCTGCGTAGCATGTTGGGCTTTTACCCTGCAGTGCTGAGTCTGAAGCTGCCCAGATATTCCGTTTCTCTGTAGTGGAGAATGTGCAACTCTTTGCTGCAGAAGTGTCTTTCAGTTCGCTAGATGAAAATGCTGTAGATTTCTCTGGAAATTGAAATAATTGAACTTAGATTGACTGAGATTTAGGAAGAAGAGTAATACTCAGGCCATATTTAAATCAATACTTTTAGGCTGATGCTGATAAAGACCTACTCACTTGCACTACTGTAGAAGAGAGAAGTACATAAGTTCACTTCAATTTATATCATTTTGTAGTTTACATATTTTGAGAAATTAAAAAATAACATTTGATTTCTCTAATACTATAATCAAAATCCTTTGATGCACATTAGGGGGGCCAGTACTCATAGAGTAGATTTTTTTCTCAGAATTTTCTTGACGGGACCCCCTAAAAAAGTGAGGTTGATAGAAAAAATGAAACTTGTAAAGTTTCAGACCATTGGAACAACGTTAACCCGTGCCCCGACGGCCTCAAAGTTCTGAAAAATCGCGAAAAATGTCATTTTTCAGAACTTTGAGGCCGTTGGGGCACGGGTTAACGATGTTCAAATGGTCTGATACTTTACCAGTATCATTTTTTCTATCAACCTCACCTTTATAGGGGTCCCGTCAAGAAAATTCTGTGAAAAAAATCTACCCTATGAGTACTGGCCACCCTAATGCACATGCATCACAAGTGGACTCCTTCTTAGAAGTTAATGCAAACAAAATCAATGAACTCTCAAAATGGTGACGCACAAAGGATAGGTTTGAAGTGCTCCAAATTATTATTATTATTGAGCTATTGAGCACATATCTAATAATATTATTTAATGATTCTTTTCATCTGGTCTTCAAGACATATGTTTAACTGAAATAAGTGATGATGACAGCCCAATTATGCCCAAACTCCTCAATATCATGGCCCTTGGCTTTATCATGATATATTATTTGTATCACTTCTGACATTAAACTAACAAGCTTCTCAATTGGAGAGCAACAGTTTCCACATAAATAATAATGAAATTTTCCTTAATCTAGATGAATAACTTACCTAACAAATAAACTTCCTAACATCCACTTGCAACTTGTTAAGAATCCTTATGAACCTCTAAACCGGTTGCAAGGGACCTCTTCACTGGACTGTGATATATACTCATGGCTTGAACACTGGTGGTGCCTGAAATGGAAAGGAGCATAGCTTTAGATCCCAAGCTGATTTAGTTACAATTTTTACTCATATAAAAAAGAAAATTCATGCAATGAAAGAAGCTACTGCCACTTTCTAAACACACATTCGTTGCAAACTCACTCAAATTAGTTTTCCTGAATAATACTACACTAAGACACAATGTGTATCAAGAAGTTAAATGGAACATATCTGATGAAAAGAATGAGGATCATTATCAGTGATTCTTCATTTTGCAATATTTTACAGGCAACTTGAATGTTTTATAGTACTTTTTCAAAAAAGAAGGGAAACAAATGTTTTTTAAGGAGGTTTTGCTAACACCTTTCTTTTTTCTGTTTGTTTTTTCCAAATTCTTTGAGTCATTTTGATTCAACAAATTTAATATTAAATGTACAATCGACATAGAAGTCTCCTAAAATGAATTTTTATCAGATTGCTTTGGAAAATAATTACCTGTTGTTATAGAATACAGTCTACAATACATACTAAATAGGCTGTCCTTTCAAAAACAAGATGACCAGTTAAAAAAATTATGACATGTCCCTCAGGGTTTATTTTTATCTCAATGAAACAAGGAACAAAAATTCTTCTTTGTTAAGTTTTGAAAATAACATGGAAATGAAAGCTTGCACACTGATTGCACTAGTAGCAGAGTTGGTTTAACCCTTCAGCAACCCACAGGACTTTTTGATCCTCTATCAGAAATAGCCTCAATACATAATAGCTCTTGAATTTGTTTCCTTTTGTGTTATTTGAAGTTCCCCATTAAGTGAGAGTTTCTTTCTTAGCCTGATATTACTAACTACCACATGTCACAGTCTGCTTAGTGACAGTGGTTGTAATAACAGCAATACGAGTACAAAAATAAGGTGTAAGAAAGAAGAATCAGTAGAAGAAAAAACATCTATGTAAAAAGTATTCATTTATATAGGGTTAAACAAGCAACTACTGAATGCCATTGGTTTTTTACAGTTCAGAATAATGCAAAATAACTATTACCGAATTGAAAATTTTTGAGTATATATCAGGTTTATAGAATTTATGTTCTGAGGCAAGCACAAATGCTTTTAATCAGCTGAACATACTAAATGCTTTCACCAAACACATTTATAGATACTTTTGCTATTAGGCAAGGAGATCAGACTGCATCATTAGGGCTGAATAGAGTAAAAAGTTTGAGTTAACTTGATAAGGTTATATAACATACAAGTTATTTGTTTTTTTTTCTAAATTATAACTCTGTGAGAACAGCTCAGTAGCAAAAATGAAATACTTCAATAAATGATTCAATTGACTTACTATTTGATTTATTTTGGATACTTATCCAAAAATGATGTTCTCTTAGAAACAAAATCGTAAAATTTTCAAGTAGTGCTTCAAAATTACCATAAATGAGCAATGCATCTCTCTTATTTTGACAATTTAACAAAGAAATATCCCAAATTTTTAAAGCCAAGATGATATTTTCAATAGATGATAATAGTGTCAATTTACACGCAGCATGAATGTTATCATCTACTATGTGATTATATGGAGTAACATATCAGATGAAAGATATTTTAAAACATTTCCCTAAAATTACAAAGCTATGATGAAGTTTTTATCTTTCAAAAGGATCATCCATTAACAGATGAAGAACATGAAACAAAGATGTTGTCGCGTTTCTTTGCGGATTATGATCTTCGCTACAGCAACGCGGGTTAACGGGCGACGACGGACAAAAAAAGGGCGTGTGACTCTTTATTTCGGTATCCGTGGCGCCGTAAACTGCACAAACAGGTATAGTTCAGACTCGGACCAGCGATTGCATGACAAGAGAATTCCTAATTTAAGATCATAGTCGACTGACCAGTTAAATATATAGTACCGCATAACAAGAAAGGAAATTCGTACCTCGAAGGTATATGAGAAGTAGCTGAGTGAGACATAAGAGGCTAAATAATGCTAGGACCAGGTATGATATTCTAATGACAGAAGAGCGATAAGAGAGTGGTCATGAGGCATTGTCATGGGAACAACATAGCACAATGATAATTCATAACACAATTATTATTATTATATAGGAAAGTTTTAGCCTCCCTTAACCACGACAAAGATGTTCCAAGAGAGGAAAGAGGAAGGCACCATTTAGTATGGAGTTGAGGGAACGCGGAATCTATGCACAAGGTGCACAGGAGCAGTGAGCTAGGAAAGAAGTTCATGAAACAAGAAAAGGTTTCTGTTACATTGCCAGGGAAGAAAATAAGTCTCTCTGGTCGAGGAACACATTGCCAAGAACACCATGCCAAAGAAGACATTGCTGGAAAACACACTTAAAAAATAAAAAACACATTTGTATTACACGCACAGGACCGAAAGAGGACAGCCTACTCACACACACATTGATTACAACGTTTTTGGCGTCTGAGTCAGCACGTTAACATCCCAGACTTTCAAGATAAGAAGCACATTTCATTCTCTACATGGAGACTTGTTAACTTGTTGTAATCTTTGGGCTAATCAAGTGCTACAAAGACAACGGTTGCATCCTCGATAGAACAATCTGACAACGCTTTAGAATACTTACAGACGGTGGGGGAAGGTCCCTCACGCTAGAAAAACTCTGAATAGCCTATTTCCATCTACAAGAGGAATGACTACTTATTTTTATTTGCTCTACCTGTGGGAAAGGAAATGATTAAAGATTAGGTCTCTGATGCAGGGACAAGCTACTTAGGTTACAGCAGATCAGTCAAGAAATCCTATCATTAAAAATAAAAGCGGCTATCTCATGGACTAGCCTAATACTGAAAAGGTTTGACACGGCTCGCCAGTTTCTAGATGGCTTAATTTTAAGTACAGGGCAGCAAGTACACACTGACCAACGTCGCCTTGAAAACACAAATCACATGGGCTAGTGGTCTCATAAATTTCTGTGCCTATTCTCAGTCTACCTCTGAGAATGCTTTAACTTTAGGCTTCCACCTTACTGACTGGCGCTACTTGCCCACCACAGCTCATAGGTGAGGAGCCATCGGATTGACAAAATATGTTACTTTATTTTATATCTTTTTCTTAATAAAATTTTGAGAAATTACGATGCGAAAGAAAAGAAAAAATTATGTTTCCAAAAAGTCGGTACAAAAGTTCAGCACGATGGGTTATTATAAATTTCTTAATATGAAACGACTGATGTCTAATCTATGGAAGAACCACAATAAGTTTTTAATTTCTTTAACAGTGATTTTATCAACTGAGGGCAAAGCAGTAAATATGTCATCCTAGTTTGCTGCACGACAAAAAAAGCGTGAACAGAGGTTAAACTTTCAACTGACTGGCGAAAAGGAAAAACATTTAGACGTTGATACAGAATCACTTTGAACAATGAAAGAAAAAATAGGAATCAGTTTATCAGTTAAAACCACACATTCACTGAACCTGTCTGATACTCTAGCGTGCACCATCTGATTTTCCAATCTTAGCATGAGAATGCACATATTGAGCCTAACCTCAGAGTCAAATCGTTTGACAGGCAAATCTGTAAAATCACACATTCAGTGTTCTGCTAAAATACTGACTTATTTCTAGCATTAAACTGCAGCACACTGGCTATAGAACGCACTAGATTCACAACATCACAACGGCTAGTCTGGCTCAATATGGGTGGTTCGCCGGCCGCCAGAAGCATCCTCGAATGCTCTAGAAACCGGCTGTTTACCGCTAGCAAACACAAGTTATATGAAGGCAATCGACAAATATAGTTAGTTCAAGAACACGTTTGGTTTAATAAGTTTCTGACACAAATTCACATCACCAAAGACACAAAACTTAAAATTATCCGGGAAGACGTTGTTTCCCTTGTGCGCACTTTGTTCGAAAAACACGCTGCGTCAGTCTTGCGGACCAGCACGGATCCGCAGAGTGTTGCCGAAATTAAATTGTCAAAATTCTTTAAAATTTCGCGTCTTGTAAGACGCGACAGATGTCCTACACTTAAATCACTACATTGTTGTCTAAAATGACAAATTGAAAATGCATTGGAAGAATAAACTAAGCAAGCAATATAGAAGTAAAATCATGAATAACTAAATATTAAGCCTTATTATTAAGAAAGTAATATATACTCATATCTCAATCCTAACTTAGTTCCAATGTTACCTTGACTAAATTGCATTGCAAGTAAACGTGTTGACAATGCGCACCATTAATTGCATTGCAAGAAAATATTTCTATTTATAAAAATATTTTCTTGCAATGCAATGAATGGCACTATATTCACAAAACTAGTCAAACTTGTATATTTACATGACATCATTATCCATTTCACAATGGATAATGATGTCATGTAAATATACAATGAATGAGAGAAGAATGAACGATAAATAACAAGACACTTTTATCTAGTACCACAACAATTCAAAAGGGAAGAACGAGAATGAGAGAAAAATGAACGATAAGCAACAAGACACTTCTATCTAGTACCACAACAATTCAAATCAATAGGATAGTTAGTTCAGCCAGAAATAACTGAGTAAAAAGCAATCTATAAACTTAATTCATAAAAAAAAGTTTAAATAAATATAAAATTATTTGAAGTAATACTATTACTTGCATGATAAGTTTACCAATAATGAAAAATACATGTATTTTGATGACTATTAACTGCCCTTAGCCTTACAGCAAATACACTGCTTGTGTTCAATGTCAATTTCACATAACTTTTAATTTTTATGCTAAAACCTTTACACAATATGCTAAAATACTAAACACTATACACGCATCTTACAATTTAATCCTATTTGACTACTAATTTTTAATTATTTACGAACAAGGAATTACATTAGCGAAATCCTGCCTAAAATTTGTTTGTAAACATTTGTGACGTCATAACCCAACCCGGTTATAATCCTTTTCAAAACGAGGTTACAGAGAAAGTTACTCGGGTGACACTAACCTGTGTTTCTAGAAGCAATCTCGGCAACGTATTATCTTTGGAAACACTGTTTTTGACGGATCGAGTGACCCGCGTAACCCCGCGGGTTAAGGGGTGTTTATCACTAGGGGACATTTCGGCCGTCAGGCGCAACACGTGTGGACGAGGCTCACCACTGAGGCTTATATTTGTGTTTGTGTGCCCGAAGTTTCCTATTCGCTCTGATCGAATTCGTGAGGCGCGACGCACGTGAGCCTCGCAGCTCAATCCCCGATCAGTGTGTAGTTAGCAGTCAGTAGGTGAGGTGTTGCCCTCTGCTCATCGATTATGGCTGACATAACGCTGCCACGAGAAACTACATTGCTTTTAATTGAAATTTACTAAGCCCATCAATGCATTTGGCAGACCAAAAGCTGCGAATATAAGGAGGCTGCTTTCCATTATATTTGAATGAAAATAAACGAATATAGTATCATGCAAATAAGAAAGAGATTACGTAGCTAATGATGCAGAGGCTATATTCAGACAACCTCGTCGACTGTAACCCAACTTTCATAGCAGCTGGCCCGACACACTGACTGATTTTGAGCAGCGCGCACTCCGTGGCACGCTCAATGTCCAGTTTAAACGCAAATGGCTCGTGTGAAGCTCCACACGAGGCGTCTACACGTGAGCCTGCAGCAAAATGGATACCAGTGTAAACAGGGCTTTACTCGATCACTTAGAGATTACGACTGGAAAACGGCATCAGGCATTGGTCGAGCTCTTCGGGCTTGTTACTGATGACGTCTTGACTCCGGTTTTCCAGCGATAGATACGAAGATGTTTCCGTCCTGACCTCTCGGGATTCCAAATTTTTCGTGATTTTTTTTACTGGCTACTCTCATACTGTGCATGATGTTGGCTCGTGAAGGTATGAGATATTCATTTATAAAGAACTTTGGTTTATTTGCTAGGCAGGCGGTGAGAATTTCGCGTTTCTTGTTATAATGTTTCCGAGAAACGCGATGTTTCAAGATCAATGTTTCGATCCTCGTTTCCAGTGATTGTTTTGCTCACCATTTTGTTAGCTGCAGAAGTTTGCAGACTGTTGTAGATCTGATACAATTAATCCTAGACTGTATAAAGGCGATTGAAATAAAATTCTACACTAGGTTAGTAGTGAGCAACGTAATATTTTTAACCAGCTCACCTCTATATATTTAATGTAGTGAGAACTAATCCTAACTTCTAAGTTATTGTTTCACTGTGATTGTCATATCTCCTTAATTTTATTTCTGTGTCTGGTGCCTGTGTTGCAACTAGGTTAGCAGTGAGCAGCCTAATATTTTAACCAGCTCACCTCTATGTATTCAATGTAGTGTGAGCTACTCTTAATTTACTAGCTTGTGTTTGTCCGGTATGCAGTATGTGTACATGACAGGCTTTCAAGCACGCGAGCTAAGTCCTGTAACTATCCTTGCCCGTCAGCGTACACGATTTGCCATCTCGTGTGCGCAGCCCTTACAATTTACCTGTTCATGTAGTCATGCTACTCATAGTGTAAGGCTCCACTGATTCTGTGACAAATCTGTTGCAGCAAATAGATTCCATTTTAGATTAGCCAAGTAGTCAAATATTTCCTGTGTCACACTTCGTTGTCCCAATTCTCATAATCTCATTGCTGTGCAGTTTACGGTGACTTAGAAAATTATTAAAGAGCCGAAGAGTAAGTAAAACCATTCTTCGATCTCTGTTGAAAACCCGTTATTCGAGCTCGTAACTGAAGAAATACAGGAGTCCGAAAGCAAGCCCGAAATAAGGCTAATGCCAAATGCTCTGTGCTGGACCTAGCAAATGCAATAAGTTAAATAAAGATCTGCCTACAGAGATAAATAATATGAAAATAATCCCCATAAATGCTAAAATGAATGACAAAGGTAATGTTGATTACAAACAAGTAACAACATCGATATTTTATGCGTATCTGAAACATGGTTCGCTTCACGGGTCGAAAGTTCATAGTTCTACATGCCCAGCTACACGTTGTACTGTGGTGTTCTTCCTCAGGCTACTTTACAATCAGGGCAGACCATGAATAACTCAGGACTTTGAATATCAATGCCCGAAGCGAGTGCCTGAGGTACTAGCGAACCTGACAGGGTAAGAAAACACAACGGGTATAAATGCTGTTCTATTGGGAATATCGCCGACAGTAATGGCACACGAGAAAAATATTGCTGTCAGGTAGTAATGCACCAAGATATGTCTTGGAGGACCGTCAGGCGATGTGGAGTGATAGCAGGATTGGCGGTAGAGTGACTATTGAGTGCGATGCGGCGGTAGAGGCAGTTGAGGCTGTTGCTGGTGGAGCGTCTTCGGTGCGTGTTGTGAAGATCGGAGCCGCGGTGAGAAGACTGGCCGAGGAATGGGAGCGGTAACAAAAAGAAAGAGAGAAGAGAATTAGAGTTTGATACAGTGTGTGTCAGGAGAGAAACGAAGGAGGGAAAAGGAATGGGATGGTAGAAGATAAAAAAGACGCATTTAAGCACATAATTTGGTGATCTTGTGCATCTTGTTTGTGTCTATTACTATTTAGTTGAGAACTGATAAAGGGAAGGGACCCATCAGGGCTTTATATGCTAAAAGTAATTCATATTTCTTAATTATGCCGTATCAAGCTCTACTTTGCAATGTTCTATTCTACAGTAAGGAGCGACATGAGTCATCAGTACACAAAATAAATATTTCCAGTGAAATTTCATGCCTATCTACATGTATCCGATATAGATATAAACTATTTTCTATTTAATTTTATTTAATTTTTAATTTTTTCATTTCTTATTTATTTAATTTATTTATTGATTTATTTTTATAATTATTTTTATCATTACTTCTTTATTTTTATTTTTTACTCCATTTGATTTTATTTTATCTTTTGGAGGATTCCTACCTATACATACATATTATGCCTACATGATACCCTAGCTTCCTAAACATATACAGATGATGTACACAATAAACACAGCCCGAATTTTCATTGTTTTAATTACGAACTATGATTTATGTCTGCCTATTTATACGACATTACGCCTGCAATCAAGAAATTTCCTATCGCTACGCCCATATATCATTTACCTACGTAAAACTCCAGCCTACTTAATATATATACAATCTACTTACACCAAACGAGCTTTGCCCATATCCAGATTGTTTTAGTATTGAATTAGTTCTTAATCTATTTTCAATCGTCGAATGTCTTCACACGTACATCACCTAACGCCTATAATTAGAGAAGAGGGTTCCTACCCATACACTCTGTCTTTGTTTACATGTGTTCTCTATGCCCTTCCACACATGAACACACTCATTTTACACCAATGTACACCTTCCATATATATATAATTTACATACCAAATTATTTGTTGTTCCATACCTATTTACAATATTTACGAAATAGCACTTATGTATTTCATACATTATATACTCTCAGATTCAGTTCCGCAGATGTATACACATTAACGTACATATACACAAATAGACCGTTGAATTTTAAGAAATACGAGTAAAACAGGAATTTAAGAACTTTAGTGGTCGTAGATAAAATAATGAAAAAGAATTGATGAAAAAGAGGTATAAATATCAGTGCAGCTGGAATGAGATGAAATATCTGGGGTTTTGTCATCCCAACTGTGATGGGGAAGACCGTCCAACCGCTCACCAAAACCCCAGAAAAACAAAATTTAAATAAATGTAACTGAAAGTATTTTTGTCTTCCTCCTCTCCTCCTCCCTAAGAGGACTAGAAGTTTTTTTTACTTATTAGGTTTGCCTGGTAAAGTTGTTAGTTCATGTAAATTTTGGAGGGGATTACATTACATCATTACCAGTAGTCTTGAGCTTTTAAATTTGGAATGTTGTTTGGGGATGAGCTCCGGCGGACAACTCAAGTTACGGCACAGGTCAGGATCAAATTGTTGCAAGTTGTTCCAGATCTTGTTTACATGCTCATGTAGCAATATGTGGATGGGAGGGATATTTAGTTGATTGTGCATGTATTCGGATGGTATTGCATCTGTTAGATTGGTGCCGGTGATGAATATAAGGGCTCTGTTTTGAACGTTTTGTAATTTTAATATTGCTGATGCCGATGCTGTGTGTAGGGGTATGCCGATGCTGTGTAGGGGTAAATTAGTGCTGATCGTACGAAGAGAGATTTTTGTAGGCTATTGCTTGTTTAATAGAGGCTTGGGATGATATGCTTTGCGTGTTTATGTTTAATCCCAGGACTTTCCCTTTATTCGTGTACGGTCGTGCTTTGTTGTTTACCGTTACTTCAAATGTTTTCCTTCTATTGATGGGGATTATAGCAAATTTGCGGCTGTTGGTTACCATTTTCTATTTCCTTTCAAACGAATCGATTTGTTCTATTGCTTTTTTTGGTTGAGGTTGTTGCGCATCTTGGTGAATATTTTCCGGCTGTAATCTGGGTGATATCATCTGCAAAACATACGTAATCCATTGTAGGTAGTTGTAGTGGTAGGTCATGGGTAAAGAAGCTGGAAAGTGTAGCGGACAAACATGCTCCTCAGGGTACACCTGTGCACAATGTCAATTGTGGCTTTATGTAGTTAACTATTCTTATTGAAGCTGTTCTGTTGTTGAGGTAATTGTTTTGAGTCCGGAAGAATAGAGAATGATAATTGGTTTGTGATATTTTGGAGATCAGACCAGACTGCCACACCTTTTCGAATGCTTTTTAACATCTCTTAAACAAATGTCTAATGAAATGTTTGGGCTAATTTGATAAAATTGTTTCATGCAGAATTACTGAAGCTGTGTGAGTGCCTATATTGCATCTAAATTCGTGTTGCCTTTTATTTAAATGATTGTGAATTGTAAGAAAATTTGTCTTGTGTTCAAGATTTATCCAGTAATTTGCCTTGTACATCCAGAAGGGAAATTGGTCTGTAATTTTGGACTGATTTTGGGGATTAGTTTGGTTTTGGTAGGAAAATCATTATGTCGTGTTTTAGGCTGTCGAGGAAGTTACCAGCTGATTTGGACATATTGAAGATGTAACTCAGAAAACAGATCATGTTTTTAGGTAGGTTTTTCAGTTGTAGACTGGTTATTTCTGTTGTCCCTTGTGCTTTCTGTTTGAACGGTCGTAGCGCCTGTAAAAGCTCTTCAAGTGTAATAGGGGAAAAATGAATAGAATCCATTCTCTTGATATTTCCAATGCTATATGGGATGATCGTTTTTGCTATATTGTTCATTTGTTCTAGTACTATTGCAGTGTGTTCTCTGTCAAAGTTGGGTTCATCCTGTTTGGGGAATATTCTTTTCCACTGATCTTCGAAGATGGGTTCCTTATCTTTTGGTGTGTGTAGCTGCGGTTTATTATGTTTTATGTATGGTACGAGTTGCTTGCTGTTATCGTCCAGCATCCTCCTGCAGGAGTACCTGTAGCAGTCGCTACAAAATTGTCTCATTTCATTAAAAATCTCATTAACATTTAAACAACATAATTATTGGCATAAACTATCTCATTTTAAATTATTACTAACAATTTTCTAATTATAAAGTATTAATTTTAATGTTTTTGTATAAATCACACAAAGAAGAAAATAACACCAAACACCGCTTGAGTTAGACCTAGGCGTGGTGGCAACATCCACCCACGCGTCCCCTAGCGTCATTTTGTGCTTTGAATTGGTGTCGAAAGGATCTCGTCGCGTGAGTATAAATAAGTGCAGTGATGTCAGTGTTAGATTTAAACTCACAATGGTGAATGTTTTTTCCCTGTTGCCCTTACTAGTTTCTTAAGATTTTTTACGTGTATTTTTAGCAGTTCTTAGCTGTTCTGGTGAATGACGTAGGCGCGTGTTTAAGGTGTTCAGTATTCCAATTATATTCAGCACACTTGTGCAGTGTTAAAGATTATTCCATTTATATTCAGCACACTTGTGCAGTGTCCAATATTTCCATGTATAGTCAGCACAGTGACAGTGTATTGCTGCCTGGGGGTTTCGTAAAATAGTGTGAGACTCATTGGGCCAGAAACATTGGTTGTGGCGCCATATGGACGTATTATAATTTACCAGGATTTATATGATGATCGTGTTAAAAAATTATGCGCCCGATCGCGTACAGAAGTCGCATGTCGTTTCTAATAATAATATGCCTACCCATTTACGATTTTTGACACAATTAATTTCTTATTCGTGTCCGGCTTATATTGAAATCGGGAGAATAGTAGAAGGGTATATTGCCAGTATGTTTAAACTGTCCTTATTCTATCATTGAGCTTAAAAAAGAGAAATAAAAACGCGATGGAAATCATTAGATTGAACTCAGGGTTTTCCCCATGATGTGAATTTAGAGCTGCTGGGTGAACAGTGTTTGTGGTCTTCTTCTGTGTCTTTCCATGGATATTGTCATCCAGCGTCCTTGAATATTTCCAGATTCTCCGACGTTGACACACACCACACTGACCATTAACACAGAATCACCTGGGCCTTTAGAGTATCTACTTGTCTGGCTTACAAGCATAAACTGCCTCCATTCACAGGCATTAACTGAGTAAACCATCATCTGCTAAATTCAGCGGGCCTTGATCTTAATTACTATTCCAATGGTGAGTCATCATGGCCACCAGGCTCTGCACCTGTGATCAAACTCACCTGCTCCAAAAATTCGGCAGGCTTTGTCCATAAAAATAGCAACGCACCGATTGTTGTGCTTGCTAAAAATTGCCCTCAGTAAATTTAATACCCTAAACACAAATACACTTACGACCTCGTCAACCGGCCGGAGCGACTGCCTCAGGACTGCGAAGTATCTTCAGTCAAGATCTGCAGGATCAAGTCCCGGCGATCTTCCCGGCTCCTTCAAATAAAGACCTTACACAAAAGCTGAGTTCCCCTGTGTTCTCATTTGTCCTCTGTTACGTAATCGAAAACCTTCTCGAGATCTTTATGTTTTGGTAGTTGGTAATACGCTAAAAATTCATACCAACTAAACATAAAAGTGGTGACCCCAGAGTGACCTCATAAGTGGATGACTCCCAAGTTTTAAAAACGATTAACGATTTAACTCGAGAAGTGTTTGAGAAAACGTGAGAGAGGAAAAATGTTGGCATACCATTGTAGTGATAAGTTCATATTATTGGGTGCCCCTGAGAAATTTTTCTGAGGATTTACCATGCTAATGAGTTTCGCTGAGCAGCTCCAAAAATTTTTTTCTCATGCTGTTTCCTGTCTCATGTCTCATGTGCCACAGTACGTAAGAAAATTTTTTTTTTCACCTTCTTCGTTTCCTTACGGTTATTTCTGACGACCGCAAAAATTTTATTTTCCATCTCGTTTCATGTCTTTATTTTGAATAACTGGTTAGGTGCACTCAAAATTAACCTTTGACACCCTAATATTCAAGTTATTAGGTTTTGAGTACATAAATTCCGTGCCGTTATAGAGTAATTTTGTTAATTTTGCATTCGAAAAAATTGTCAGTATGCCCGACGGAAGTGAGGCTGTAAATCCAGCGCAAGCAAAACCCATAACTCTCCCGCCTTTCATACCAGCAGAAAGCACGACTTGGTTTAGCCAAATAGAAGCCATTTTTATATATAATAATATAGACAACCAGCGTGACAAATTTTATCGTTAATATCCGCTATGCCCACGCAAATGTTATCAGACTCTAATGATATAATCAATAATCCTCCTCAAATTAACCCGTATTCGATTTTAAAGGAAAATATAATGTCGAAACTTCAGGTGTCCGATGCGGACAAGTTTAGGTCTCTTGTTGACGCCTCAGCTATTCCATGCGTTTCGGTCGCATTTCCTCCAACATCTTTGGCAAAAGAACTGAAAAAACTCGCCGCCGGCGTTGGCATAGCCGAAAGATTCCTCAAGGAATTATTTATGACGAAATTACCGAACAACGTGCGCCCGTTCTTGTCGATGTTAGGTCCGGACGAACGTCTTGATTCCCTAGCTCAGGCCACAGAAACAGTGATGAGGAACTTGAACATGTTCCAAAGTGCCCATGTAGCTCCCTTGAACGCATCAGCTGCGATTTTTAGCCCGTCAAATACTCCCAATATCCAACCTCCCACCTCTATGGAATCAATACAGCGTGAGATTTTGGAGCTTAAACAAGCCTTCCAGAGTTGTCAGTTAGGTCATAGTGTAGCTCATATTCAGCAAGGCCCAGGTAGATTTCCCCGTTACCACAATGATTATGAATACGGTCCTCCTCCCCAACGTTATGGTAGAGGTAGATCTTATGACAGGTCAGCTCAAAATCGCCGTTTTCGGTCGCGCTCCCGCGATGCAAGTAGTAACCTCTGCTGGTATCACGCAAAATTCGGTGACCAAGCGCGAAAGTACGCCTCACGATTCTGCCCCCGTTATGCCGAAATGACTTCGGGAAACGCGAACAGCGACGCACAGCAGCGAGTACTGCGTTGCCTAACCCCCAGACTACTCGCCTCCTAGTTTTGTTCGATCCTATCACCAAGTACAGATTCCTGATTGATACCGGATCTACAGTATCGATCATTCCAGCCACGGAGAAGGATCAAAGAAATAAATTGTTGGCGACATTACAAGCCGCTAATGGCACGCCAATAGCGTGTTATGGGCACAAAGTACTCACCTGCAGTCTGGGGTTACGCAGGAATTTCAGTTTTAATTTCCTAATCGCTCAGGTCGACGAACCGATTATAGGAGCTGATTTCTTAGCAAAGTTCGGTATTGTGGTTGACATTAAGAACAGAGTTATTAGGGATGAAGAGACACAGATCTCAATTCCCGCTTGTGGCATGACTAGAGCTAATGTCTTGCACTCCTTCTCTATCGAATTCAATAAAGAGTGCATTTTCGAGCAGGTACTAGCGGAGTACCCTGCATTAACGAACTCTAATTTAGCTTCTAAAAATATGCAGACTAGCACTAAACATCACATTGTCACAACTGGTCCTCCAGTTTACTCTAAAGCTAGACGTTTACCGCCTGATCGATTGGCTTTAGCCAAGAAAGAATTTGCGCGAATGCAGGAGTGCGGTATCGTCCGCAGTTCCAAAAGCCCTTGGGCTAGCCCTCTTTTGTTAGTGCCCAAAGCTAATGGTGAATTCAGACCGTGTGGGGACTTTAGAAGACTAAATGCTGTTACACAGCCTGACCGTTTTCCCATACCTTACCTGCACGATTTTAGTGCAAATTTGGAGGGAGCCACAATTTTCTCAAAGATAGATCTCCAACATGCCTTTCATCAAATTCCACTTGAGGAAAGTGCTATACCTAAGACCGCGGTAATCACGCCGTTTGGTCTCTTTGAATTCTTGAAAATGCCTTATGGGCTTAGAAATGCTCCTCAAACTTTCCAGGGACACATGTCTGAGATATTCTCGGATCTCACCTTTGCCTATGCGTATCTTGATGACATTTTGGTAGCATCCGCAACCCCGGAGCTACACAAAGATCAGCCACAAGATAAATCTTGTGGCTGATTTCTAATTGGATTTAAATGTCTGTTTAGATCTATTGATGGTCCGTGTCTGTAAATGCATTGAATTGTCTGTTGGTTTTGGGCTTGTAGTGTCAGAGTTTTGTGAGTTGGTTTTATCCCCGGGATAATTCTATGAGTTGTGAGTGAAACTTTTGCATATGAGGCATACTGTACGTGTTTGGTCCATATATCTAGGTATTTGTCTATTTCATTTAAAGATGGTTCTGGTTGTGAAGGGAGTATGAGAAGTGAAAAGATCTGTTTGTATAATTTTCAATTTGCCATCTGAAAATGTTTTCGTAGTTTGATGGGAATTTGTATTGGATTAGCTGAGATGGTTGCGATTATTGGAATGTGATCCGATGGTGTGATGGGGCCGGGCTTCAAGAAAATATTATGAAATGCATGTTTATTTTGTAGAACTACATCGGGCGAGGAGGTACTATTGTGAGTTATTAGGGTGGGAAAATAGGGCCAACATGTGTGCATTTTTGTTTTGGAATTAGGTAATAAAGATGGTTTCCTTTATAAATCCTGGATGATTATCATGTTATGCTGTGTGCCTCGCAGAAAGTATAGTGTCGGGCCGCGCAAGTGTTATCGAGTCTTTTGTGACAGTTACCCTCAATCTTAAGTATTTTCTTTATGTGTTCAGCTCCCTGTACTCCCCCAAGGTCTGTTTCTTTGCGCTGATGATGCGTCGGCGCATTTACTTTAGTTAGCCCTCAAGTGTCATTTGTATCGTATTTCAGTATTCTAGGATTAGTCTGATTACCAAGCTGAATAACATAAATATTTTCAATGTAATTTTGCGTATTGTACCATGTTATGCGGTAGCTCATGTTTGTACACACTATTTTTGCAGAAGAAAATAAATCACTGTTCTTGCTGAAATGTATCTGTGTTTGTAAGAGGCACTGTGAAGAGATTCTGCTACAAATAACTAAGATCGTGGGGTGATAGAGTTCTCCCTTCTCCTTTTTGATACAGGCCTTAGTCTAATAAGACCCGATGCATGAAAGGGGCTTAACAAACCACCTTGGGGGGACCAATTATTCCGCATAGTTTGTCGGAAAGGAAGACGTTGTCTCAGTTCGGGACACACAGAAATTACTGCTGTTGCCCGATCGGACTGATTACGTCGCAGGCGGTACCCACACAAACCTCACCCTAGCGGTATCGCCGTAGTTCGGCACAAACATAAATTACTTCTGTTGCCCTAGCGGACTAATTACGACGTAGGCGGTACCCACACGAACCTCAGGAAGGACAGCTGCGCAGAAAAGCTAGCGCCTTGGAAAAAAGAAGCTGCACAGAAGACAGTCCTTTTTCTACGAACCCTCACGTCGACCGCACGACGGTATCGACATATTCTGGCGCTCGAACAGGGACCCAGAAGCTTTGCGCGACTACCAAAGTTCCCAGCGATTTCTGGGTTCTACTCAACAACGCGGACACCGCATCATTAAAACAAGATGAACCTCGTCGCTTAAGCTCGAGAATACGTCGAAGCCCTCGGCTTCACTCCCACCGATGCGGAGCACCGGGAAGAATTTACCAGCTGCCTGAGGCATTTGGAAGAAGCCGCAGAACGAGCAGCGGAACGAGAAGCAGAACGAGAAGCCACAGAACGAGCAGCGGAACGAGAAGCCGCAGAACGAGCAGCGGAACGAGAAGGCACAGAACGAACAGCGGAACGAGAAGCCGCAGAACGAGCAGCGGAACGAGAAGCAGCACAACGAACCACGAGTTCAGACACAGACAACTCGATGCTCAAATCGCTCCTCAAAATGCTAGAGTGAAGATACCTCCACCGGCTCCATTCGATCCCACAAAAAAAGGATGGACGAATTTTTGCAACGCTTCTGCAGTCAAACAACAGCAATGGGATTTACGGAAGTCGATGCTGTTGTCATGCTCCATAATTTGATCACACAGAAGGAACGTCGATTCATCGATACCCTGCCCGCAGCAGATTGCTTCAAGCTTCCTGAAATCAAATTGCTTCTACTAGATGCTCATAAAGTCACTCCGGCAAAACTACGGGCTAACTACTACGAATTGAAGCCAGAAAAAGGCGACAATATGTCACGTTACCTACGGCGACTGGAACAAGCCTTCGACGCTTGGTTAAAAGGATGCAACATCGAAGCCAACTACGAGACTCTTCGTGATCTTCTTCTTGTTGACCGAGCTTACTCAAGCTTGCCTCCCTTCCTCGCTACTCAATTGCATGACAGGGGTGGTAACACAGTCTCAAGCCTAGGAGAGCAGGGTGATAGCTTCTTACAAACGAGACCACATACATCGCTCCATCAGCTTTGTAAGGGTCGCATACTGATACAACGACGGATGCGGGCCCTCCAGCACTCAAAGCATCATTAGCACCAGAGCCGCGGTCGACATTCCCTGTCCGAGCCCCGAGCACTCCAGCAAGTACTACTCGATCCAAGTACTACTCGATGGAGGAGCAACGGCGGTCTTCGTCAAGAAGGCTCTCGTCCCAGCTGACGCCATTTTGAAGAAAGAAATACCGTTCGATTGGCCAACAATCATTCTTCCGAGGCGCCTCTCGCCCGGGGTTCTCTCGTTTGCCCCTACTACCACGGAGAGGTGACAGCCGTAGCCATAGAAGAGCTCTCCCACGATGTCATCCTCGGCCGAGTTCCCGGGACCACCTCCTTTGAAGAGCAGATGACCGTTCATGAAGAGCAACCAGTTACTGCAGAAGTCTCTCCCGTTATCACAAAAGCAGCTGCAAAAACGATCGAAAATCCCCTGCCGCACCAAGCACTGTCGATATGTTGCAACACAACAAAGAAGACTTCACGAAATTACAGCGGGAGTGCAAAACATTGCAGTTTTTATTCAAGAAAGTTGACACTGACAAAGAAGAAACGCACAAGGATGGCAGAGTCATTACCTTTGAACTCCACGACGACATTCTGCATCCGAAAACGTTACGAGACGGTCAGGAAACTCATCAACTTTTAGAACTTGCAAGCGTGCGCCCACAAATCTTGGAAATGGCCCACGGCAATCCACTTGCTGGCCATTATTCCCAAAAGAAGATTCAGGCTCAACTTGAACGAGATTTCTACTGGCCGTCCCTAGCCAAAAATGTGGTCCAACACTGTCACTCCTGTCATACCTGCCAGACGCACGCTCCATCTCGACCAAGAAAGGCACCAATCTCTACCCCACCGATCACCACTCCATTCTCCGCACTCAGTGCTGATTTTGTAGGCCCATTGCAACAAGCTTCGGCACATGGCCACCGATACATTCTCACCGTGGTGGACCAAGCAACTCGGTACGAAGACGCAGCCCCGCTCAGACATATAGATGCCAAAACGATCACCCAGGAGCTACTCGAAATCTGCAGCAGAGTTGGTTTCCCTCACACGCTAACGAGCGACAACGGCACTCAATTCACAGCCGCAACCTTCGAAGCTTTTCTGAAACTCGTAGGTATCCAGCACCGATTGACTCCATTATACCATGCTCAATCGAACGGCATTGTCGAACGCTTCAATGGTACACTCAAAGTCATGTTGCGGACATTAGCCGTAGAACAACCCCGCGACTGGGACCTGTATCTGCCTTCCCTCCTGTTTGCTTATCGAGACGTTCCTCAGGCCTCAACTGGGTATTCTCCCTTTGAACTCATATACGGCCATTGCGTCCATGGAACTTTAATAATAATTATAATGAAGGCATCTACGGATGATTTATTTCCAATTCATGCCTGATATATATCACCTTCTACATTGGATTTTCAAATGCCTAATAACTAACACAAGGACGCCATGAAGCTTTCCCTCGGTCAAGACCGGTACCCATTTCAGACACCTGGGTAGAGTGGGGTATTGTGCTTGGAATTTTTCCCCTATACCCAACAGAGAAAATCGCCACCAGCGCCGGGACTCGAACCCGGGTTTGTCAGCATGGAGGCGGGTCCGAAAGCCACACGGCTATGACGAGCTCCGTGCTCAAAGAATGCTGGACAGATGGAAACTTGCAAGACGACACGAGCACTGCCCAGTATCTAATGGAAATGAAGCACCTATTGAAAGAAACGTGCAAAATCGCTCACGAGAATCTAAACAGGAGTCAAGAGAAAACCACCAAGTTCTTCAACAGACGTACCAAGATGCGGACTCTAAAGCAAGGAGATAAAGTCCTCGTATTTCTGCCCGACTTTCGGAAGAAGCTACTAATGACTTGGAAAGGTCCCTATACAGTAAAATCACGCCTTGGAACCTACAGCTATACATTGGACGTGGATGGAAACAACAAAGTTTATCACATCAACTTCCTTCGCCAGTACCACGACCGGGAGCAGCAAAGTTCCGCCTCACCAAGCGAGAGTGATCTCGAGGAAGAAGACGAAAGAGTAGAGGAAGCTTTTGCAGCGGTTGGCCTCGCCCTAGAACCTACCTGCGAAGAAGAAGAGCTCGACCGGAAAGAACCAGAGATACCGTCACCCGTCGGAGAAACCATTGAAGACTGCCTCATTTCCCCTACGTTGACTACAAAACAACGCTCAGAACTCCACGAACTACTTGGAGAATGTCGCGATCTCTTCACAGATACTCCCTGAAGAACCAGCATGACTGTTCATGAAATAAAATTGAAGGATCCTTCCAGTTTGTGACTTCAACATTCGTATCCACTTTCCCTAGCGCTGGAGCCTGAACTGCAGTCAAGTTTAGAGAAGTGGATGAGGATGGGAATTGGGACGCCATCCACATCACCTTACTATTCACCGCTCCTTTCCGTTCAGAAGAAAGACGGTACCCACCGATTTTGTCTGAACTGCAGGCACCAGCCAGACAGTATTCGATGCTGAGCCAAATGCAGACACCAATGCTATTTTCACCAATTTAGCTGGCAAAACAATCTTCAGAAAAATGGATCTGACCAGTGGATATTGTCAGGTACCTCTACACCCTGAGTCCCGCCAATACACCGCCTTCAAAACTAGGTCTGGCCTCTATGAATTCAACGTCATGCATTTCGGCCTAGCAAATGCTCCAGCCACTTTTTCCCGCCTTATATGTCAGGGGTCCCTCGGGTCCCACCTTCCTTCATTAGGGTCCCTCGAGTCCCGCCTTCCTTCATTGGGGTCCCTCGGGTCCCACCTTCCTTCGTATGGGTCCCTCAGGTCCCATCCTCCTTAATTGGGGTCCCTCGGGTCCCACCTTCCTTCGTATGGGTCCCTCGGGTCACATCTTCCTTCATTGGGGTCCCTCGGGTCCCACCTTCCTTCATTGGGGTCCCTCGGGTCCCATCCTCCTTAATTGGGGTCCCTCGGGTCCCACCTTCCTTCGTATGGGTCCCTCGGGTCACATCTTCCTTCATTGGGGTCCCTCGGGTCCCACCTTCCTTCATTGGGGTCCCTCGGGTCCCACCTTCCTTCATTGGGTTCCCTCGGGTCCCACCTACCTTCATTGGGGTCCCTCGGGTCCCATCCTCCTTAATTGGGGTCCCTCGGGTCCCACCTTCCATCGTATGGTTCCCTCGGGTCCCATCTTCCTTCATTGGGATCCCTCGAGTCCCGCCTTCCTTCATTTGGGTCCCACCTTCTTTCATTGGGGTCCCTCGGGTCCCACCTTCTTTCATTGGGGTCCCTCGGGTCTCACCTTCCTTCGTTGGGGTCCCTCTAGTCCCACCTTTTTTCATTTGGGTCCCTCGGGTCCCATCCTCCTTAATTGGGGTCCCTCGGGTCCCACCTTCCTTCGTATGGTTCCCTCGGGTCCCATCTTCCTTCATTGGGATCCCTCGAGTCCCGCCTTCCTTCATTTGGGTCCCACCTTCTTTCATTGGGGTCCCTCGGGTCCCACCTTCTTTCATTGGGGTCCCTCGGGTCTCACCTTCCTTCGTTGGGGTCCCTCTAGTCCCACCTTTTTTCATTTGGGTCCCTCGGGTCCCATCCTCCTTAATTGGGGTCCCTCGGGTCCCACCTTCCATCGTATGGTTCCCTCGGGTCCCATCTTCCTTCATTGGGATCCCTCGAGTCCCGCCTTCCTTCATTTGGGTCCCACCTTCTTTCATTGGGGTCCCTCGGGTCCCACCTTCTTTCATTGGGGTCCCTCGGGTCTCACCTTCCTTCGTTGGGGTCCCTCTAGTCCCACCTTTTTTCATTTGGGTCCCTCGGGTCCCATCCTCCTTAATTGGGGTCCCTCGGGTCCCACCTTCCATCGTATGGTTCCCTCGGGTCCCATCTTCCTTCATTGGGATCCCTCGAGTCCCGCCTTCCTTCATTTGGGTCCCACCTTTTTTCATTTGGGTCCCTCGGGTCCCACCTTCCTTCATTGGGGTCCCTCGTGTCCCACCTTCTTTCATTGGGGTCCCTCGGGTCCCGCCTTCCTTCAGTGGGGTCCCTCGGGTCCCGCCTTCCTTCATTGGGGTCCCTCGGGTCCCACCTTCCTTCATTGGGGTCCCTCGGGTCCCACCTTCCTTCATTGGGGTCCCTCGGGTCCCACCTTCCTTCATTGGGGTCCCTCGGGTCCCACCTTCCTTCATTGGGGTCCCTCGGGTCCCACCTTCCTTCATTGGGGTCCCTCGAGTCCCACCTTCCTTCATTGGGGTCCCTCGGGTCCCACCTTTCTTCATTGGGGTCCCTCGGGTCCCACCTTCTTTCATTGGGGTCTCTCGGGTCCCACCTTCTTTCATTGGGGTCTCTCGGGTCCCACCTTCCGTCCGTCATTGGGTCCCTCGGGTACCACCTTCCTTCATTGGGGTCTCTCGGGTCCCACCTTCCTTCACTGGGGTCCCTCGGGTCCCAATTTTCTTCATTGGGGTCCCTCGGGTCCCACCTTCCTTCATGGGGGTCCCTCGGGTGTCCGTAAATCGATTTGTTTGCTAAACAAAACACCGTAAAATCACGATAATAATTGCATATTGTATGAAACCTGATACGGACTTGAGCCCTGTCCGACATTTCACTCGACATTTCAGCACATTTCCTGCGATGTGACCCACCGGTGGTCACTAAGGTGATTTTTAGAGTGCTGCTGACCCACCTGTTGGCACTAACTCATTTTTTATTAATACTTGATGAAGGCCAAATAAACGCTCGATCGAGTTAATGTTTGCTATTTTAAAAGTTGATTACCACAGTTGACTTTATATTTCAATATTGAACTTCAGTTTAACCCATCGCAGTTAACGCGTTAATATTTTACCTCAGATTGAACTATGTTCATTTAGTGCAAAAAGTCCTGGGGACTCTAAACCGAGCGGCTCTCAAATTAATCTCGAAATTAATCTCAGCTCTCGAAATAAATCTCAAAATAACCTCAGCTCTCGAAATTAATCTCAAAATATCCTCAGCTCTCGAAATTAATCACAAAATAATCTCAGCTCTCGAAATTAATCTCAAAATAATCTCAGCTCTCAAAATTAATCTCAAAATAAATTCACCTCTCAAATGAATCTCAAATTAATTCCAGCCCTCAAAATAAACCTCAAATTAATTTCAGCCCTCAAAATTAATCTCTAATTAATTTCAGCTCTCAAAATTAATCTCAAATTAATTTCAGCTCTCAAAATTAATCTCAAATTAATTTAAGCTCTCAAAAATAATCTCAAATTATTTTCAGCTCTCAAAATTAATCTCAAATTAATTTCAGCTCAAAATTAATCTCAAATTAATTTCAGCTCTCGAAATTAATCGAAACGCACCTCGTTGGTTACTAATGCATTTAAATGAAACGCTCGATTGGCTACTTTTTTTCGATAAGGAAAAGCTAAATAGAGAAGAATAAAGCAAAAATGTATGCGAAGCGATCTTGTTTATTCGTTCCAGTTTTCACGGTGAAAACAAACTCATTTCAAAAATGTTATTGTAATGCGAGTTTCTGTAGAGAAAATCACATTTTTCATAGAAGACAAACGATTTCCAATAGTATTTCCTGTCAGTATACCAAATTTCATTGCTTTAGGTTTAAGAACAGAGGAGAAGGCCCATAAGGGGGACACCCTCCATAACACTTTGACTGCGACGTGCACCACCGGTGGTACACGGAAGTAATTTTTACAACGCTGCTGACCGATCAGTAGTCACAAACTCAATTTTCACAAATACTTAATCAGAGCTAAATGAAGGCACGATCCAGTTCATGTTTGCCATTTTCAAAATAGTGTAGTTTACTGCATTTGACTTTGGTGTTGCACTTAAGGTAGTCGCAGTCAAAGTGTTTAGCGTAACCTTTTCTTTAATAAACTAATATTCAAGGGAAAATTTCTCATGGATATGCGGCAGTACCCTGAAATGTCACGAAAAGTGCCCTGGTGTGAGTGACTTCACTTCAGAAAGAACGTGCTTCTTTATTACTAATTATAATAGGCTTTATTTAGTAGGAAATAATTTTGATATGAATTAGGGGGTCTTTGTATTTAATAAATCCTCTCAGAGGGATAAAACTATTGTATCTACGTTGCCAGGGGGAATAGGGGAAGTTCCGAGCCTAGCGTTAAGTAGGCCTTGCTTTAGTTGGAATAGAATTTGTATTTTGTGGACCATCTTTCTTCTGTTCACTGCTGCCCTGTTTTGCAGCACCTACTACTTTGTTCTTCAGTTTTTGTCTTGTTTCATGAATTTCTTTCTCAACTTCCTGTTTCTATGCACCTTCTGCATAGATTCCGCATTCCCATATCTCCATACTCCTCCTTCCCGTCTTCATAACGTCTTTTCACAAACACGGAGGGAATAGACTAAAACCAGCTAATGCTGAAACCTAGATGTATTCTAATTATAAATAAAAGTGCCAAGATGCACGTCTTAAATCTCATTATTTTATTTATAATTCGAATATGCAGAAAGCAAACCACTCATATATAAACATGTATTCTAATTTTGTTGTACAGTGGACAATTTTCCCACGGGTGACTTCCATCCAGTTAGTCAGCATTTACTACCAAGTTAACTGCTGTAAGTCATTTTCTGTTCCGGTATATTTGGTTTCGTTCCCTTCCAACAAAACAACTCTTCATTCCAGTTCTGCTCAGGTCTTCGCCAGTGTCACCGCAGCGAGGTATGTAGGTGAATAAATGCGAACGTTTAAAAAAATTTATTTACCACAGGAAATATAGCAGAATAATGTTTATCAAGGCTAGGACAGTGGACACATTTGAGTTTAGCTATTTATGGGTCAGAAAAAGTTAACAGGGCATCCTATATTTAATAGGGCATCCTATATAATTGAGGTGTACACAGCTATTTTTACTCTAATTCACTTAACCTAGTTAAGCACTAGATTGATCTATGAAAGGATTATCTCAAGGTTTGATTCTTTATTCTACAACAATTCTTTATATGGGAGAGATGGGAAAGCGTATTTTGAAAACGATTTAAGAGTCAACTAACGGTCTTTATCATTAACCATGGTAAATTATTCATTCAAAAGGGGTAAACAGCACTAAACTTTATATTTTAGTACCCTAGGTGGTCATTATATCTATAGAAATGGGATTATATAAGGAGCTTTCACTGATCTTAACAGGCTCTCCTTTTCGCTTCAGGGGGATACAACTATAACATTCATGGGAATTAGCGCACCCAGGGGAATATGTGAGGTCCGAGTTGAAGGTTAGGTAGGCCCTCATTTAGTTGACATAGGACAGTCTTTCATTTTTGCGTTGTTGCGGGACATGTTTTTAAGTCTCATTGTCTGTTACTTCACTCCTGCTTTTTACTTCAACTATCTTATTTCACAATCTTCTATCTCAACTTACAGTATCATAGACGTACGTTGTGCATAGATTCTGCGTCCCGGCAACTCCATACTCGAAGGTGCCCTTTTCCTCCCTCTCTTTAGAACATTTTTTTTTGATAGTTAGGTAGACCTAAACCAACTTCTAACATGACCTTTTTCCCCCTCATCGCTCTTCACGGCAACGGGGCCACACAAACCAGATACGTATGACGGGAGGGGGGGAAGGGGGGTGGTAGTTAAGGTAGGGGGTTAGGAGAAGTGGGGTAGCTATGGGTGGGGGTTAAGGGGAGTGGGGTAGCTGTGGGTGGGGTTGGGAGTAGCTATGGGTAGGGGGAGGTAGGGGAGGAACCCTGGTGGGGTGCAACCCCACCTGGAAGCCTGTGGGGAAGTCCATGGAAGCCTGCGTGGGGGAGCCCTCACTGGGGGAGCTCCCAGAGGGAAGCCCCCGTGGGGACATCTCACGCAGGGGCGTGGGCAGTCCCTATGGGAGGTTCCCGGAGGGGAGGGCCCCTCGTGGGGGCTGGCCCCACGCAACTTGGGCGTGGAGCTGGTCCCCGCGAGGAGGCTCTCTCCCTGCCAAGGGGGAACCCAACGGCTTGTTGTGTTAAAGAAACTTCGTCCGGGGCCCACGTCGACATTTGCCGGACCACCCGTGCGCGGGCCCGGTGGGGGACCCCCACGTGAGGGCCCAAAGGGGCTCGCCCCACGCGGTGGCCCGAGAGCTCACCCCACGTGAGGGCCCAAGGGGCTCGCCCCACGCGGGGACCCAGGAGATCACCCCCACGTTAGGGTTCGCCCCACGTGGGGGCCCAGACACAACAGCACACACCACCCAAGAAGAAGGTTCACGGGGCCAGTCGACGGCCCCTGGGGCATGATGCTCCCTGGGATTTCAACCGAGCCCTCCCCTTCCCCTTGGGTGGGGTGCACCGTCCCCCCTCGGTGGGGAGGCTTCTCCCCTCGGTGGGGCCGCCTTACCTCTCGATGGAGAAGCCTCCTCTCTCGCTGGGGACGCGTCCTTCCTCGGTGTCCGTCTGTCGCCGCCGTCACCACCTGCTAATGGACGCATCCTAGCTGCACTGGATGTATTGTGATTAAAATTCTCATTAAATATGTCATTGGTGTCATAATTGTTTTCATTCAACCTATGACAGCCACGCTCAAATTGGGACGCGTACTGGCAATAGAGGCCTACGTTTCAGAGAGTACAAGTTAGGCTGCGGCATGAAATTAAAGAGACTAACTGAAATTAAAGAGACAACTTCATGTTGTTGTAACCCAAGATTGGGTTTGTCTGACAACATTGGAAGTTTGTCTGACAACATTGGAAGTTAGTCCCGAGCTCTTGCGCTGTACATGATGACATTGTCATGGTACACAAGTGTCCCACATGGTAAATTGCTCATTTACCTACCGGTATGTGCGAACAGCATTTGAAGCCTTATACTACATTTTTGGATATGTACTTAACTAAGAAGGTATCACATTACCGCGCCCCCAAGTATCTTCGAAACTGGTTTGACAGGTTAAATACTTATTCGTCACTGAAAATTATTCTAACAAAACTGACTGGAGCTACCATGTCAAGCCTGCCTTGAGATTTCAAGAGATGAGTTTGAAGTTCTCTCTAGCAATAAAAGCGTTCCAAGAGAGGAAGGACGTAACTAACCATGAACAAGGAGTAAAACCTCGGCATTTCACGTATAACGAATAGGGTTGAAAAAATTTAAAGAATTTTGTTGTATACCATCGCTGACCTAGAAATCTAAGTAGATTATCAAAAACGGAGAGCAGTGTAACGAAATCCAAATCGGTTCGTACCCACAAAATTAAAGCCTATCCAACATTCAGGTTAGGCCCTCACTTATTCCCCTGGCCAAGTTCAGAATTTATATATTGCATTATTACTATCATTATGGCATTATCCCATCTCGGTACCAGCCAAGTTACCAGGAATGTTCCTCTTCGCCGTGTCAACATTCAGATACTAGTTAAGTTAGTGAACATTAACTATCATCTTATATATATATACATATACAGTTATACACTATATATATCCCGACATCCACTATGTCTATGAATATACAGGGCGATTCAAAAGAATTCCCCGTTTCACGATTAGACCTCGTTTCACAATTAGACCTCGTTTCACAATTAGACCTCGTTTCACAATTAGACCTCGTTTCACAATTAGACCTCGTTTCACAATTAGACCTCGTTTCACAATTAGACCTCGTTCCACAATTAGACCTCGTTCCACAATTAGACCTCGTTCCACAATTAGACCTCGTTCCACAATTAGACCTCGTTCCACAATTAGACCTTGTTTCACAACTAGACCTCGTTTCACAATGAGACCTCGTTTCACAATTAGACCTCGTTTCAAAATTAGACCTCGTTCCACAATTAGACCTCGTTTCACAATTAGACCTCGTTTCACAATTAGACCTCGTTTCACAAGTGTGCTCTCCGTGGTACAGTGGTTAAGGGATTTGGCTCGTATGTTGGAGTCGCGGGTTCGTGTCCCGGCGCTGGCGCGGAGATTTTCCCCGTTGGGTATAAGGGAAAGCTCAAGCACAATACCCCACTCAACCCAGGTGTCGGAAATGGGTACCGGTTTTACGGGGGAACCGTCATGGTGTCCTATGTATAGGGTGAGTTATAAGACATTTGAAAAACCAATGCTTAGATCATATGTATCAGGCTTGATTGGAAATAAAGCATCCCAAAGATGCCGATGTTAACCTAACCTAACCTAGACCTCGTTTCACAATGAGACCTCGTTTCGCAATTAACCTCGTTTCGCAATTAGACCCCGTTTCAACATTAGACCCCGTTTCAACATTAGACCCCGTTTCAACATTAGACCCCGTTTCAACATTAGACCCCGTTTCAACATTAGACCCCGTTTCAACATTAGACCCCGTTTCAACATTAGACCCCGTTTCAAACATTAGACCCCGTTTCAACATTAGACCCCGTTTCAACATTAGACCCCGTTTCAAACATTAGACCCCGTTTCAACATTAGACCCCGTTTCAACATTAGACCCTGTTTCAACATTAGACCCCGTTTCAACATTAGACCCCGTTTCAACATTAGACCCCGTTTCAACATTAGACCCCGTTTCAACATTAGACCCCGTTTCAACATTAGACCCCGTTTCAACATTAGACCCCGTTTCAACATTAGACCCCGTTTTACGATTAGACCCCGTTTTACGATTAGATCCCGTTTTACGATTAGACCCCGTTTCACGATTAGACCCCGTTTCACGATTAGACCCCGTTTCACGATTAGACCCCGTTTCACGATTAGACCCCGTTTAACGATTAGACCCCGTTTCACGATTAGACCCCATTTCAGGATCAAATATTTCACGAAGAAAAAATTGCACACAAACTTATAACACAAGTACTCTACTACCAGTCTAGTTTTGTCTCACAAGTTATCAGTGCTCAACAGACCCCCTCCTGAATGAGTCGGGTTTTTCTTCCGCTCTTAGATTTAGTAGTTATATTACCGAATAGGTTTACGTCCTTGAGTTCTCCGATTTTTGCCTAAGTCATGAATTAATTAATGAGAATCAATGATTATTATATGCTGCCACCACCTGGGGGGTTCCCGGGACTAAAATGTAGTGAAATTGAACAATCGTGCGTATTTTCTCGGGTAGCAGTGGCTGAGGGCCACGGGCACGTGTTTCTTGTGCTAGTTGACGAGAGATGAGAGAGAGGAAATATACGAGGCCCAAGTTTTTCACATTTATTGGACGACAAGCAAGGATGGCCCGAGAAAGCGTGATAGAAATCCCTTACGATTTCCGAAAAACAAGACAAATTAACTCCCGATTTCTTTCGATTGATTTCTCACGAGAACACCCCGACAACTGTGGAAACAATATTTCGAGTCAAAGAAAATGTCGAGCCCCGAATATCTAGCCACTGAAAACGTCGAGCCAAATGAGCGTATAGCAGACGCTCTGAAATCATGCGCCCTCACCTTACAATCAATAATTTGCCGTTGAGTGTGCCACGCTTAAACCGAACACAGTTTCTAAATTCAACAATTGAATACACGGGCCTTTACTATCAATTCCCGACTTCCTTCTGAAATACTTTGCATAATTACTCTCTGGATCCTACGTCCGAGTCCCTGACCTTTCTCGAAACTCACAGGCAACTCAAATTTCCTAAGTAAAATAAAAGCCGGCGTGATCGTCTCACACATCAACCCCGACTACCCGGTTTATGTCCGTTCCCGACTCCGACTCCGCAACAAGTTCGTCTACTCGTCCTACTCAACCTCGCTCGGACAGCGCTCCCCCCTCCCCGAAGGGGAGGGTGGTCGCCACACGAGCAGGGTAACGAGGGGCGGGCAAGGTTCTGAGCCCCCCCCTTTCCCCACACAACCGGGGGTACGGCTGGTAGGGAGGGGTCGGTCTCATGGTCCTTAACCGCCTCCCGCCACGGCTAATTAAATAAAGGTTCGCCTGACGGCAACTCTAGACGGAGCCCTGGTGCCGTTGGTCATGGGTCCCCGCATTTTTATTACGATGTGGCTACATGTGCCAGCGCATCGAATTATCGAATTGAATATGGGGAGTGTTTCTTATGAGAAAGTCCAGATCGTGCATTTCCCAAAACCAAAGCTCGCAGAGCCGGCTCACATTTTATAACCCGTGTAATATGAGATCCAGTCTTAACATCAATTATATATTTTCGCTCGGCAACGCTAACGGCTAAAATCCCTGATATAAAGGGTGGGGCAGAAAAACCTATCCGATTTCAAAACGTTATAAAATTAAAACGACTGAAGTTGTCAAAAAATTTTTTTTATTAGCATATCGCAAATTTTATGCCATTTTTAAATTTAAGTTTTGAGAAGCACATCACTCAAATGTCGTCCTTGGGAGCGGATACACTGATTTAGGCGCTCGCGGTAGCTTTCCATGACTTTCACCGTCATTTCCACAGGAATTTCTTCAATTGCCCGAGCAATTTCCCTTCGTAAAGCAAGAAGGGTCCTTGGTCGATGCTGGTAAACCTTCGATTTGAGGTAACCCCAAAGGAAGAAGTCACATGGAGTGAGATCCGGTGAGCGCGGCGGCCAGCCAAGATCACCTCTCAGGGAAATGAGGCGACCGGGAAACAGTTCCCTGAGAATGTCCATTGATCGTCGCGATGTGTGGGCGGTTGCACCATCCTGTTGAAACCACACATTTTCCACGCCATTTTCTTCCATTTTGGGTCTAAGAAAATTTTCCAGCATGAAACAATAGCGCTCGCTGTTGACCGTTACGGTTTGCCCATTTTCTTCAAAAAAGTAAGGCCCCCAGACGCCTAGGCGGGAAAGAGCACACCACACAGTCACTTTTGGGCTATGGAGGGGTTCCTGATGGATTTCTCGATGATTTTCGTCACTCCAATATCGAAAATTCTGCCTGTTAACGGCACCACAAAGGTGAAAATGGGCTTCATCCGTGAAGAGCACAACATCGTCGTTTGGGAGTTCTCGGAGATCGCGACACAGGTTCGTACGGGTTTCAAAATCCCTTTCACTTAATTCCTGTGCAACAACCATTTTGTAGGGATGCATTTTGAGGTCCCGGTGCAAAATGCGCCGAATACTGCGGTTGGAAATCGCCAAAGCGAGCGAATGTTTTCGCGCCGAACGACGCGGGGAACGTTCAATCGCGGCTCTCACATTGGCCACGTTTTCAGGTCCTTTTGCTGTCCTGAGACGTCCAGGCGACTTCTTTTTCAATGCTGAACTCGTCTGTCTAAAATTTGACACCCACACTTTAATCGTAGCGTGATGTGGAACAGGATCATGACGCCCGAGTCCGAAATGAATTCGAAAAGCACGTTGTGTAGCAATTATCGAACCGCCGCATTCGATAAACCGCTCAATAACAAAAGCACGATGTTCACCAGACCAAGGCATGTTGACTACTGACAAATGGCATAAAACCGGCTTTCTAACGGTTTTTACCCCACTACTCTACCTGCTCCCTCTTCTGAGAAAAAGGGATTTGAAATCGGATAGGTTTTTCTGCCCCACCCTTTACCTCCCGCTCGGCAAAATGTGAGATAGGGGATGAATCTGACTTCATACACTCCCCTCCCCTTGCAGCACTACATCAATACGACATAGGGTAATTCTTTTTGGAACACCCTCTATAAAATTACCCCATAACTGTACCCGCATTCACGAAAATAACAAATAAACGTTACAATGGGGATAAAATCTAAGGAAACTCGTAAACTTCAATGCCAGCCACCTAACTATGACATACAGGTAAAATAACTCGTACAAATACAAATAAAAATTGCGGGAGGGATAGAAACTCAGAACACGCTTTATTTCGAGCCACTTGCGTGGTAAAATGGGTCATGGGGTACGAGCAAATTTACCTGGACTCGAATTGCAGGGAAATCCACGGGCAGAATTAATGAAACTTGAAGTGTGCTCCTTACTCTGCGCAGAGACGGTAGTTATATGACAAGTTTTGGTCAAGTTGCCTTCCTCATACCCAAGTTTTGGTCAAGTTGCTACCCTCATACCCAAGTTTTGGTCAAATTGCTACCCTCATACCAAAGTTTTGGTCAAGTTGCTACCCTCATACCCAAGTTTTGGTCAAGTTGCTACCCTCATACCCAAGTTTTGGTCAAGTTGCTACCCTCATAACCAAGTTTTGGTCAAGTTGCTACCCTCATACCCAAGTTTTGGTCAAGTTGCTACCCTCATACCCAAGTTTTGGTCAAGTTGCCACCCTCATACCCAAGTTTTGGTCAAGTTTCTACCCTCATACCCAAGTTTTGGTCAAGTTGCTACCCTCATACCCAAGTTTTGGTCAAGTTGCTACCCTCATACCCAAGTTTTGGTCAAGTTGCTACCCTCATACCCAAGTTTTGGTAAAGTTGCTACCCTCATACCAAAGTTTTGGTCAAGTTTCTACCCTCATTCCCAAGTTTTGGTCAAGTTGCTACCATCCTCAGGCAGCGAAGGATAGTCGGGGCCGTCCCGACCATCATAGTCACCAATATGACTATGGCTCTCCCAATACTATTATGCATTTTTGCGTTTTTTGATCAACTGACCTGTATAGATCGATTTTTAAGACAAGGAAGGCTTTCTAGATGCAAGTTTAAGTGTCCCTAACCACTACATAGGCGTCCCAAAGAGAGGAAGGCATCATTTAGAATGAAGGTAAGGGAAACGCGGAATCTATGCACGAGGGTCATAGAAACAGTAAGTTGGGAAAGAAGTTCATGAATTATTATTCTTATTATATAAGAAAGTTTTAGCCTCCCTTAACCACGACAAAGATGTTCTAAGAGAGGAAAGAGGAAGGCACCATTTAGCATGGAGTTGAGGGAACGCGGAATCTATGCACAAGGTTCACAAAAACAGTAAGCTAGGAAAGAAGTTCATGAAACAAGAAAAAAGTTGAAGAAGAAAGTAGTAGGTGCTGAAAAACAGGACAGCAGTGAACCGAAAAAAAGATGGTCCGTAACAACACAAAAACCTATTTTATTACAACAAAAAGGAAGCCTACCTAACCTTTAGCTCAGGCCCTCACATGGTTCCCCTGGGAGCGCTAATTCCCATAGATACAATAGTTGTATCCCTCTGAGGAGAGAAGTTCATGAAACAAGACAAAAGTTAAAGAAGAAAGTAGTAGGTGCTGAAAAACAGGACAGCAGTCGATCGAAAAAGGATGGTCCGTAACAAAACAAAAAACATTTCATTTCAACAAAAAGAAAGCCTACCTGACTCTCAGCTGGAGACCTCACCTATTTCCCCATAGGAGCGCTAATTCCCTACAGTTGTGTCCCCCTGAGGGGATTCAACCAACCACGGTCACAGTGTTGATAAATAGCAAATCATCACAATCCGGGTTCCCGCCTTTACTCTGCTAACTCCTAAGTCTCACAAAAAATAAGATAGTATTTCTTAATATTCAGAAATAAATAAATGAATATTTTTATTTTTATTTATTTTAAATATTTTCTTACATAATTAATCATAGAGTAAATATTTTAGAAACGAGCTCGGTAACAAGACGGCATGTGAGAGGAAGGAGGAAGGCACCATTTTGAGTGGACTTAACAAGGAAATACGGAATCTATGCACAAGGGTCATAGAAACGGGAAGCTGAGAGAGAAGTTCATGAAACAAGATAAGTTTTGAAGAAGAAAGTAGTGGATGCAGTGAACCGAGAAAAATGATTGTCACTGTCGCAGAGGAAGGTGAAGCTTTTCTTAGACGCGAAAATACAAAGGATAATTTTGAATCCAATCAATCAAGCTTGATCCACATCATCTTGCACATTGGTATATCAAATGCCGCATAACTAACTCCAGGACTCCATGACGGTTACCCTCGGTCAAGCAGGTACCCATTTCAGACACCTGGGTAGAGTGGGGAATTGTGGCCGAGTTCTCCCTTTTCCCAAAGGGGAAAAAACACCGCGCGGTGCCGGGATTCTAACCACCGACGCTCGGGTGACGGGCGCTCTCTAACCACTCGGCCACGGTGACCACACTAGATGAACACGGCAAATGCAACCAAGTCAAGTGGAGAGATATTCTCACACTCCACGACCAACACAAGTCCTACCTGGACGAGGACTTTGAGCGCGAAGTCCCCAGCTCCTCTCACCAAGTCCCCACAGCTTTTCCGGCCTCAGGCAGAGCAGAGCTTCTCTCTGAAATGCAGTCCCAAGTTAGGAGGCAAGTGATGCTTGAATGTGTAGATCTCAAGTCGAGTTGGCTAGCTTTTTGTGAGGCGTGTGAGGTGGTGGTGGTTGTGCCACCTGGGCAGAGCTATAACCACCTGGGCCGAGCTATAACCACCTGGGCAGAACTATAACCACCTGGGCAGAGCTATAACCACCTGGGCAGAGCTATAACCACCTGGGCAGAGCTATAACCACCTGGGCAGAGCTATAACCACCTGGGCAGAGCTATGACCACCTGGGCAGAGCTATAACCACCTGGGCAGAGCTATAACCACCTGGGCAGAGCTATAACCACCTGACCAGAGCTATAACTACCTGGGCAGAGCTATAACCACCTGGGCAGAGCTATAACCACCTGGGCAGAGCTATAACCACCTGGCCAGAGCTATAACCCCCTGGGCAGAGCTATAACCACCTGGGCAGAGCTATAACCACCTGGGCAGAGCTATAACCACCTGGGCAGAGCTATAACCACCTGGGCAGAGCTATAACCACCTGGGCAGAGCTGTAAACACCTGGGCAGAGCTATAAACACCTGGGCAGAGCTGTAAACACCTGGGCAGAGCTATAACCACCTGACCAGAGCTATAATCACCTGGGCAGAGCTATAACCACCTGGGCAGAGCTATAACCACCTGGGCAGAGCTATAACCACCTGGGCAGAGCTATAACCACCTGGTCTGATTAGATTAGAAGATGGTCTGCAACGAAGGCGTTCCAAAGAGAGGAAGTGCGGAAACCCCATTAGTTTGGAGTTAACACATTTCTTGCAAAGAGTGACCCACCGGTGGTCACTTAGGTGATTTTCATAGTGCTGCTGATCCACCTGCAGTCACTAACTCATTTTTATTAATACTTAATGAAAGCTAAATGATGGTTCAACCCAGTCAATGTTTGCTATTTCCAAAGTTGATTACCACAATTGACTTTAAATATGAATTGAACATAGAACTTCAGTTTAACCCACCGCAGTTGATGTGTTAAGAGCCCGTGAGGATACTTTCCTGTGATGAAAAACTCAGATAATTTCAGAAATTTCAAAAAAATTTGCAAATCAATTTCAATTCAAAAATACTTCAAATCATAAAAAAAAATTCTGAAACGCATGAAGAACACACAACTTTGTACTGATAATTAGTCCTTAACCTAACTCAAGTCCTTAACTAAGTCCTCTGGTGTAAAAATATATTTATTACGTTCACTTGAAATTATTTTGGGGCAGTTTACAACAAGCCTAAGAGAACTGAAGCATTCCTCTGCGTACAAATTAGATTAGTTCGAGTCTCACTGTCCACAACAGATTAGTTCAAGTCTCACTGTCCACAACAGATTAGTTCAAGTCTCACTGTCCACAACAGATTAGTTCAAGTCTCACTGTCCACAACAGATTAGTTCAAGTCTCACTGTCCACAACAGATTAGTTCGACTCTCACTGTCCACAACAGATTAGTTCGACTCTCACTGTCCACAACAGATTAGTTCGACTCTCACTGTCCACAACAGATTAGTTTGAGTCTCACTGTCCACAACAGATTAGTTCAAGTCTCACTGTCCATAACAGATTAGTCCAATTCTCGCTGTCCACAACAAAGGTGTTCCCAAGAGACGAAGGTACCATTTAGAACAGAGTTTATGGATTGACTATAGGTTAGTTTCAGCGTCTCTTACCACAGCAAAGATGTTCAAAGAGAGGAAGGATGAAGGTACCTTTAATGTGGAGTTGAGCGAATGTAGAATCTATTCACAAAGGGTGTTCCAGCAAGGGATTCCATGCCCATAGAAACAGTAAGATAGGAAAGAAGTTCATGAAACAAGATGAAAATTGAAGAAGAAAGTAGTAGGTGTCGAAAAACAGGACAGCAGTGAACCAAAAAAAGATGGTCCTTAACTTAACTGAAGCACTTTATTTCAACAAAAGAAGGCCAACCTAACCCTCCTCTCAGGACCTCGCATTTTCTTCCTGGGAGCAAGGTGGGTGAGATGAGTTCAGTACAGCACGAGGGTTGCGTCACGGTTCGGGTCAGTTGAGCTGACTTCGTCCCGGGACCTCAGAAAGTCCTTTACTAAGTCCTTTGCTAAGTCCTTTGCTAAGTCCTTTGCTGAGTCCTTTGCTAAGTCCTTTGCTAAGTCCTTTGCTAAGTCCTTTGCAATGTCCTTAGCTAAGACCTTCGCTAAGACCTTCGCTAAGACCTTCGCTAAGACCTTCGCTAAGACCTTCGCTAAGACCTTCGCTAAGTCCTTCGCTAAGTCCTTCGCTAAGTCCTTTGCTAAGTCCTTTACTAAGTCCTTTACTAAGTCCTTTACTAAGTCCTTTACTAAGTCCTTTACTAAGTCCTTTACTAAGTCCTTTACTAAGTCCTTTACTAAGTCCTTTACTAAGTCTATTACTAAGTCCTTTACTAAGTCCTTTACTAAGTCCTTTACTAAGTCCTTTACTAAGTCCTTTACTAAGTCCTTTACTAAGTCCTTTACTAAGTCCTTTACTAAGTCCTTTACTAAGTCCTTTACTAAGTCCTTTACTAAGTCCTTTACTAAGTCCTTTACTAAGTCCTTTACTAAGTCCTTCACTAAGTCCTTCACTAAGTCCTTCACTAAGTCCTTCACTAAGTCCTTCACTAAGTCCTTCACTGAGTCCTTCACTAAGTCCTTCACTAAGTCCTTCACTAAATCCTTCACTAAGTCCTTCACTAAGTCCTTCACTAAGTCCTTCACTATGTCCTTTACTAAGTCCTTTACTAAGTCCTTCACTAAGTCCTCAACTAAGTCCTCAACTAAGTCCTCAACTAAGTCCTCAACTAAGTCCTCAACTAAGTCCTCATCTAAGTCCTCAACTAAGTCCTCAACTAAGTCCTCAACTAAGTCCTCAACTAAGTCCTCAACTAAGTCCTCATCTAAGTCCTCAACTAAGTCCTCAACTAAGTCCTCAACTGAGTCCTCAACTAAGTCCTCAACTAAGTTCTTAATTAACTAAGTCCTTAATTAACTAAGTCCTTAATTAACTGAGTCCTTAAATAAGTCCTTAATTAACTGAGTCCTTAAATAAGTCCTTAACTAAGTCCTTAACTAAGTCCTTAACTAAGTCCTTAACTAAGCCCTTAACTAAGCCCTTAACTAAGCCCTTAACTAAGCCCTTAACTAAGCCCTTAACTAAGTCCTTAAATAAGTCCTTAACTAAGTCCTTAACTAAGTCCTTAACTAAGTCCTTAACTAAGTCCTTAACTAAGTCCTTACCTAAGTCCTTACCTAAGTCCTTAACTAAGTCCTTAACCAAGTCCTTAACTAAGTCCTTAACTAAGTCCTTAACTAAGTCCTTAACTGAGTCCTTAACTAAGACTACCGAGGATCAACACCTCCTGCACAACAGAGGTGGCTTCAGATCAAGTGGAGACACCATGGCAGACAACAGCAAAGCAATTGGTGTCTCCACCAAAATTACAGCAATTGATTACTCAACATAACAATCAGCAAAGGAAAATGAGTGGATGCAGAAAATATTAAATGCCATAACTGTTCTAAGTTATCATGGACAACTGATCATGAGATTATATTAGATTATGAGTTGGTTTAAGTTAGCATGGACAACTGATCATGAGATTGGATTAGATTATAAGTTGGTTTAAGTTATCATGGACAACTGATCATGAGATTGGATTAGATTATGAGTTGGTTTAAGTTAACATGGACAACTGATCATGAGATTGGATTAGTATGTAAGTTGGTTTAAGTTATCATGGACAACTGATCATGAGATTGGATTAGATTATAAGTTGGTTTAAGTTAACATGGACAACTGATCATGAGATTGGATTAGATTATAAGTTGGTTTAAGTTATCATGGACAACTGATCATGAGATTGGATTAGATTATGAGTTGGTTTAAGTTAGCATGGACAACTGATCATGAGATTGGATTAGATTATAAGTTGGTTTAAGTTATCATGGACAACTGATCATGAGATTGGATTAGATTATGAGTTGGTTTAAGTTAACATGGACAACTGATCATGAGATTGGATTAGTATGTAAGTTGGTTTAAGTTATCATGGACAACTGATCATGAGATTGGATTAGATTATAAGTTGGTTTAAGTTAACATGGACAACTGATCATGAGATTGGATTAGATTATAAGTTGGTTTAAGTTATCATGGACACCTGATCATGAGATTGGATTAGATTATGAGTTGGTTTAAGTTATCATGGACAACTGATCATGAGATTGGAATAGATTATAAGTTGGTTTAAGTTATCATGGACAACTGATCATGAGATTGGATTAGATTATGAGTTGGTTTAAGTTATCATGGACAACTGATCATGAGATTGGATTAGATTATAAGTTGGTTTAAGCTTCCCTAACCGCTACAAAAAAGGGCATATCGAAGAGAGCAAGGAGGAAGGCACCATTTAGTATGGAGGTAAGAGAATGAGGAATCTATGCAGAAGGGACATAGATACAGTAGCTGAGAAAGAAGTTCATGAAACAAGATCAAAGTCAAAGAAGAAAGTAGTAGGTGCTGAAAAAACAGGACAGCAGTGAACCGAAAAAAGATGGTCCTTAACATAACTAAAGCATTTAATTTCAACAAAAAGAAGGTCTACCTAACTCTCAGCTCGGGCCCTCACATTGTCCCCCTGGGAGCGCTAGTTCCCATAGCTACAATAGTTGTGTCCCCCTGAGGGGTTACGAAGTATAAAATCAGCTTCTAAATGACAGGCACAGAATTGGACCAATAGAAATTCTATAACATAGCAAGGCCCTGGACTCAAGACTTAAAAAATTAATGACTTTTTAATAAAACTATAAACAACTATCAATTATCATTAGAAGAATAGCAAACACATACTCATACAACATTGATTTAAAAAAATCTAAAATTAATAATCTCTGAAGATTATTAATTCTGTACATTATTAATATCAATAATCTCTACTTAATTTTGATACTGCAGTCATTTAGGCAATGCTTCCAACTCATTAGGACCATAAAACTAGGTTACATCAAGTAAGTAGGTCCAGCCTCCCTAACTACAACAAAGTTGTGGCAGAAAAGAGAAGGGCTCCATTTAGCATAGAGAACTATCTATGCACAAGGTGAGAACTACCCCATGAGATACTAAACTATCTCATGGGATACTTTAGTGGAACTATCCAGAAAATAGTTTCCAGATGAGAAAAATAAATATTCAATATCGGCAGATATATAAATATTCAATATTGGCAGAAATATAAATATTTAATATTGACACAATATAAATATTTAATATTGACCTAAATATATATATTGAGAAATAGTCCAGAACTATTTACCTATTGGAACTATCTACAAAATAGTTTCCAGTTGAAAAATATAAATATTCAATATTGGCAGAAATATAAATATTTTATACCGACAAATATAAATATTTATTATTGGAATAAATATAAATATTTATTATTGACATAAATATAATTATTTAATAATGACCTATATATATATTTAGAAATAGTTCAGAACTATCTACCTATTGGAACTATCTATAAAATAGTTTCAAGTTGAGAAATATAAATATTCAATGTTGACAGAAATATAAATATTTAATACTGACAAATATAAAGATTTAATATTGACATACATATAAATATTTAATATTGACATAAATATTTAATACTGACATAAATATAAATATTTAATACTGACATAAATATAAATATTTAATATTGACATAAATATAAATATTTAATATTGTCATATATATAAATATTTAATAATGACATAAATATATATTTTTAATATTGACATATATATAAATACTTAATACTGACATAAATATATATATTGACAAATAGTTGAGAACTATCTACCTATTGGAACTATCTATAAAATAGTTTCCAGTTGAGATATATAAATATTCAATATTGGCAGATATATAAATATTCATTACTGGCATATATATAAATACTTAAATATGGCCTCGCAGTGGCCGAGTGTACCGAGCGCTTGCGTTCTGTGCTTCATGCACGGGTTCAAGCCCTGTGCGCGGCAGTTGGCGTGAAAAGCGCTGACGTGGCAAATTAGGGTCGTTGTCTGCAGTGTGGTCACTGTCCTCAAGGAATGTTACCTGAGCACTAAACGAGAGGAAAATGAGGCCTAAAGCTCGGGCGTGACTAGGGGCCTGGGGAACCCATATCATGTACATTCCTTGTACAGTATCATGTCAATGATGCTAGCCACCCTCTACTAAATAGCGGAAAAGGCTTGGTCTATACCATATATCTATACCATAATATTGACATGGATATATACATTGAGAAATGTTTGAGAACTATCTCCTATTGGAACTATCTGTAAAATATACAGTAAGTTGCGTGAGAACCATGTTATGGTGAGAACCCAAGCTCCCACACAGGACCCTATGCACTCAGAAACAGTAAATTGGAAAAAAGTTTATGAAACAAGATAAAAACTCAAGATGAAAGTGGTAGAAGGTGAATAACAAAACAGCCGCGAGCTGTAAAATGATGTGCTGAAACAGAACAAAAACCCTTTTCTATTTCAACAAAAGGCTTACCTCACATTTTCCTCCTGGGAGCACCAATGCCCACACATCCAACAGCTGTATCACTCTGAGGGATAGGACTACAACTGAATGTCATTATGGAACACTTTTAGTACTGGTTACAGTCTCAAATTGCACACAGATTAATTTTTTTTGGCCAGCACAACATTCAGGGCCAAACTAACTTGAAAAGTTCTGATAAAAATATAAACTAAAAAGAAATCTGAAGCCCCAGCTAACAATAGGATAAAATAAACTTTTCATTTCTATATTTTGGTGGTACTTTTTGGTTTATAAAAAGAGGTTTTCTGCATAAAATAGAACTAGGAATTATGCATGACAAGTACTGACCAGAATGGAAGCTTGGTACTCCACAGAAGGCAGCATTTGCTGTGCAGGCATGAGTGAGGTAGAGTATCTCTATGCCAAGAATGCCATGACCCAACCCAGGCTCTGCAGTCTGCACATCTGCTACACACACAAATTAGTGAGCAACAATTAGCTGTCTTCATTCTACAATATTATTATTATTATCATCATTATTATTATTATATGATAAAGTTCTAGCCTCCCTAACCACAAAAAAAAGATGTTCCAAGAGGAAGGATGAAGGCACCATTTAGTATGGAGTTGAGGGAACGCAGAATCTACGCACAAGGTGCACAGAAACAGTAAGCTAAGAAAGAAGTTCATGAAAGAAGAAAAAAGTAGTAGGTGCTGAAAAACAGGACAGCAGTGAACCGAAAAAGATGGTCCGTAAAAAAACAAAAACCTATTCTATTTTTAAATAAAAAAAAGCCTACCTAACCTGTATCTCAGGCCTTCACATAGTCCCCCTGGGAGTGCTAATTCCCATAGATACAATAGTTGTGTCCCCTGAGGGGCTTCATTCTGCCAACTTTGCTGATCTAGTGCACCAACTTCTCTTTGTGAGAATGTTGTAGCTGCTTCTAAACAACTTTACATAATATTTAGTTCTCAATTTATGAGGAGAAAAAATAATCAACTAAAAACCCATTATATTCAAAAGAACAATATTATAAACTTGAAGTCAAGCTAATAATAAGATGCCAAAACTTATATTTGCATATCAATCCTTGCTCACAAAAGACAATGACAGATTTTATTGTAAATAAATAAAAATGCAAGGAAAAACATCTGGGTACGTGTGGGTTATCTGTCACCAATTGTTCAGGGTTAATTGAATTATAATTAATTTTTAGTATTTTTAATTTTTGTTTTGTTTCAGGGCAAAATAAATCTCACTCTGAACATTTCAGAAGCAAATGCTCTATTTTAAACCCCTAGCAAACCCAAAAAAGTGGTGAAAGATAACCCACATGTACCAAAATAAATATAAATAAACAAGGATGCCTTCTTACATGAAAAATCCATTTATACTGCACAGAACATCAATTCAACATTCATAAAACAATTACTTTTTCACTTTTTCCCCTAAAGAAATGATGACATATAACCCACCAACATCTCTAATGAGATCATTATCTTTTTTTGAGGGGACCGTGCTCGTCATAGCCGTGTTGTTTTAGGACCTGCCTCCATACGGGCAACAAGGGTTCAAATCCCAGCGCTGGGTGGCAATTTTCTCCGTTGAGTATGGGGGAAAAATTCCAAGCACAATACCCCCACTCTACCCAGGTGTCTGAAATGGGTACCGGTCTTGAGCGGGGGACAGCGTCATGGCGGCTTGGAGTTAGTTATGAGGCATTTGAAAAATAAATATAAATAAATAAATAAGTATGTATCAGGCATGAAATTGGACATAAAGCATTCATAGATGCCGTTGTTTGTTTGTTTGTTTACGAAAGTCTATAAGCAAAATTATTTGGAACGCTTTGACCTCCTGCATCATAATCAGCGGTCAATGTGAAGTTTAATGCAATCACGGAAAATAGTAATTATATTCCAAAGAATCACTAAAGGAACCCATTTAAGAACGATTTACACGAATGACATTCTGCTCGCTGATGCGTTATTTTTGAATAATTGAACTTTGAAGTTGGCCTTCACGCCAAAGGAAGCGAGCGCGTGAAACGAAATTTAATTAATAACGGAAGCTATTACAAACGTAAAGAGGTTGGGTCGTGAGGGGGAGGCACAGTTTTTCTAGTGAAAGTTATCAATAAGGCTTTTAACCCAACCATTAGGGTGACGACCGCAATCTTGTTTACATCGGCTCCAAGATGGCGACCACCATGGGCACCGCCATCTTGGAGACGATGTAAACAAGATTGCAGTCGTCATTCTAATGGGTGGGTTAGAAGCTTAATTGATAATTGTGAAGGCCAACTTCAAAGTTCAATTATTCAATAATAACGAATCAGCGAGCAGAATGTTATTCGTGTAAAACGTTCTTAAATGGGTTCAAAAGGAAGTCAATATATATCAATCATGCAACAAAAGAAAAATAAAACAACAAAAAACTCACTAATAAAAAAAGAAAAGTCTTCAGTATCAGTATTACATTAGTTGTAAAGGAAAAGTTGACTGCATTTTAGAATCTTTTCGCTCGCTCCCGAATGGAGCATCCATGACAGTGTTGCCATACTCGCGCTCCCGCTACAAACACTTGCGTTGCGGTAACTAATTCACCGCTATAACTATAAAACTAAGCATCAGCGCCAAAAATGTCATTCATGTAAAACGTTCTTAAATGGGCTCCTATACTGGTTTTTGGAAACAGAATGCTACATTTCCCCACATCACCTAAACTCAATATTGACCGAATAACCAGAAACCTTGAGTATTATCATGCAGTGTGAGGTTTCATCAATTTTTGGAAATTGTAAAATTTGATATGCAGCATAAAGGGTAAATCTGAAGGATATGTGAGTTATAAATTTTCCACATTTTGGTGCCTGAACCTAATTAATTGAATCAAAATAAACAAGTTTTCTTCTATGCACTTTCGGTCTCAAATGAGTATTTTACGATTTATAGCGGTAGGTTAAGTTTCGTCTCTGACGACGAATGCGCTCGAATAAACAGGTACTCATCGATTTCTAAATTTTTCTTGCTTGAATCATGGTAATAACATCAAAATAAACAACTTTTCTTCTATACACTTTTTTCGTCAAATGAGTATTTAACGGGGTATAGCGGTAGGTCTGGTTTCGTCTTTGATGACGATCGCGCTGAAAGCGAGTGCGCATTGCAGTGTTGCTGTTCGACGTGCTCCTTGAATTACTTGCCTCTTCAAACACTGGAGTTGCGGTAAGCCATTTACCGCTATAACTAATAAAATAATCATTTGAGACGAAAAGTGTGTCGGGTTTTCGTGACCGTTGGGGTAGTTTGAACTGAAATTTTAGTTCTTGACGGCTAAAAACTCGAACAACTCTCGATAGTGTTGTGGGAAACTACAAGAGGGATAATGAAAAACGGATTTGGACTCAGCTTATTTCAGGTGGTTTTATTTGAAGAGGAACCAGGAGGACTTCGATGAGCTTGACTGGAAATCCCAGGGAGGTCCGGAGTGCCGGTGGTGAGCTTCGGTGAGCGCTGGCGTCGCTCCGGCCGGTGGATGAGATTTTTAAGTGTATCGAGTTCAGAATATTCAATTTACTGTGGGCAATTTTTAAACAAGCACAACAATCGGTGCGTAGCTATTTGTGTGGGCAAAGCATGCTTAATTTTGGAGCAGGTGAGTTTGATCAAGGTGCCGAGCCTGATGGCGATGAGGACTCTTGGTTTGAATAGTACTTAAGATCCAGGCACGCGTAATTCAGCGAATGCAAAGCTAATTCAATGGTGCCCGTACTTTTAGGCAGTTGAGAATTAAGGCCCGTAATTAGAGAATATATCCGGCTAAAGGCCCAGAGCATAGTCAAATCCAATCCAAATAGAAAGCCCCAAAAGCGGCCCAGGGAGAATGTTGTAAATGGTGTGTGTGATGCCGTTGAGGTCCTGTAAGGGCAGAGGCGCTGGATGAAACGTTCCAGGAGAGACATCAAGACATTCCACCACTGGCAATCCAACATATAATGACAACTCTTCCCACACGGAGAAACTCCGAGAAACTCCTACAGGTTTGACACCCGCTACTTTAAGGATTCTCACTTTTGGCAAACTCAAGGAGATAGGACAGATTTTGGTTGACAGGTTTTAACAATAAATAAATTTTTTAAACTGTTTAACTGTCAAAACTGTTCACTAATGCCTCTGGCTTTAAAAATCTGAGTATTAGGTTTAAGAACTTCCGGTAATAAAGATCGTGATTCCTTACAGAGACTACGGGCAAGTAAACACGAGATCTACGGAATATCGTGAAAATATCAAGTGACTGCACTTTTGAAAGCAGTAAAAAAGAACATAAAAATCCTAAAGTTCATGGATATAAATCCTACTGAATCCTGATAGATATCATTTGCAATAATAAAGGAATTAAGGAATAATATATATCCCCAATGATAAAAGGAAAAGGAAAACCTAAACGTTGATTTCACAGGCGGAAAATACGCGAAGAAAGAAAAACGAAAGCATGAAAGTTCCATGTGGCGATTTAGCCGGGCGGCTTTACACGTCGGCCTCAGCCAGGCCGCCAGCAATTTGCACACACTCAAGATAGGCAGATGGTAGTGGGTGTTTGTCACAAGAATGCGATGAGTTAAATTAAATTTTATTGAAATGTTTTATATTGAAATAAGTGCGGTTACGTAAAGGTTTCAAAGAGTATGGAATTAAGAAATGACATTCCAAAACTTAGCAAGCATAGACATGAATACTTTTCGTAATTTAAAACTACTGCAAGTCGGTTTGTAATAAAAAAAGAATACATGCTACTATAACACATGCCTATAGTATTTATAGTCACGGAGTAGTGACAAGAGACGACGGTGTGAGGTTCCGCCATTACACAAAGACGCTATCGACAACGAACGCCGGCAAATTTCGCCGCGTTCGTTCCGAGTATCGAATCATGAATGAAAACTGCAGGTATCTACTATTGTAGTGAAGAAAGGAACGAAACATGATTATGTTTTGATAATAAAATCATGACACGGAAATGCAATGCACATCTGACGCAATATTTTTACGCTAAGTCACGTTGAGAAAAACAAAACAAAGCACTGAATGAAAACATGCTACATCACAATTCCTACGCATAACTACGTATCCAAATCACACTGCCTGTCAACTATTAATACTCACTGAACACGAAGAAAGAACACGATTATTTTCTAACACTGATTACTCACGAGAACGAAGAAAGAACACGATTATTTTCTAACACTGATTACTCACGAGAAAATGCTGTGAGCGGGCTAGTCAACCGCCAAAGTAAGAGTGCTCTATTTGAAACAGAGACGCGCATTGCGCAGTATTGCCACCAGAGGGCTTCTCTCTCGAAAAATGTAAATTGTTATTTTATCGTCTCATGTATTTACACAAAAACTTCAATGATTACGAATTAGAAGTAGAAAATAATTAATAATAAATTAGAGTAAGATTTTTAATGCTACTAATTAATTTATTTAAATACGAATGGCAAATTTCTAATTTTTACGCTTATGTAGCGGTATGCTACAAGTGCATAGAAGAAAACTTGTTTATTTCGATCTAATTAACTATGCATAGGCATCGAAATTTACAAAATCGATAACTGACATATCCTTCAGATTTACCGCATAAAGAAGCAAGGATTAATTCAATTTTAAATTATAGCTTTAGAGACAAAATTAGTAAGGAAGAAGATAGGGCACTCTTCAGGAATATTTTATATGAAGAATTTAACATATGAAAAGTTGGAAAAAGTTAAGCATTTTACTTATTTGCTTTTTAAAGCGCTATCCAATGACCTTAAAATTTACGCTGTATTGGTACTAAAAATTTAATAGGGTCTAATTACATAGAAATTTTCTAACTCCTCAAAGATGTGTATTTATGATCTTGAAACAACTGAAGCGCATTTCAATTACAGAGGAGTAACTACACTGAATTCCAGAGAACTATAGTGTTCCTGTAATCACTCACCCTCTTCTCTTTAAGAAATGCAAAAAATTATTCTATTGCATTATTTTTCTGTGGCGATTCAATTCCCTTTCACTTGCATTATGGTATCCAGAATACGCAATTGGCAAAATTTTTATGAATAGAAATTTTCTTATGAGCTTTCTCTGTCTATTAAACTAGAAGTATGTCTTTTGAAATTCATCAAGTTGCTTTGATATTTTCAATTGATAATGCGAAAAAAAATGTTTTAAATTCGTTTCACCAGTAACCTGGCTACCACTTAGTTTAAAGCCCATGATTTTGGAACTTGAGTTATTGTTTTCGAAATTGTGATTTTTTTATAAGCTTTGAAGAGATAATAGACGCCATTTCAGAATAAAATTCCGGCAAAAGAGGCACCGTGGATAGAAAAGTGTCCAACCGCAAGAAAGAAGTAGCAGGATTTCGACAGCAAAAAAAAAACGCCAAAGACGATCGGATGAACAACGCGAAATGGCAAGACGAAGCAATGCTGCTCGCCAACGAGAAGCTGTGCGCAGCCACCTTAACAAGTGGACTCAACTTCCCGTAGTAACGGGCCCTACGGCACACAAATTCACCGGCACCCATCTGGGGCCTGGTAACGCTGAAATTTAAGATAATTAAGCATAAGCGGAGCGTCATTAGCGGTAGTCTCACCTGAAGATATTCGAAAACAATGTTCAGGCGAACACTCTTCACTGTAGCCGGCTGTCAATGACCCAAAAGTCGTTTGTAGCGAGGGCAGAATGCCGAGTCACGCGCAGCACACGAGAAGAAGGTGCATTCGTGATCACGGCCGTTTTCAATCTGACGTGGCAGCCTTCAGGCGCCGCGCTCTTTGGCTTGCTCGAATCCGTCGCGCTGGCTTAGGACTCGAACAAGAAGATCAGACGAACGTTTCAGTATTTAAGTTTACATTTTTCGCCGTAGACGTGAGGACCCCCGCCATTGCTCCGCTTAGTCGTAAAATTATCAGCGTTATTAATTTTCAGGCTTATTAGATGGAGCACAGCCTTTGCCCCTTATTGCGGAAGGCCTTTTGTGCCTTATAAAATCCGCAAAGGACTTCAGCGTTCGAGCAATGACTGGAATCTCGACACAATCCCGGAAAGAGAAAAAACGGAGTTTTCATCAGAAATTTCCGTTACATAGATTTAACATTTAAACATTTTAATATATTAATGTTACTTTCCAGAGGAAGCATAGAAAGAACACCAATTACATTTATGCGCATATTATTTTTAAGTGCAATAAAGTAGGAAAGGATATTAGAGGTGACCTCGCCTAAGTAAGTTTGCAAGCTTGCTTCGTTGCTGGCGAGCTGCCTGCCGCCTAGGCTGTGCAGCTGCCTCTATTTCAGGTTCTTCGGAAGTTTCCGAGGAGTCTGATTCCAAAGAATAATGCTGATCTCTAGGGCGTTCAATGGATAAGGAACTTACCCTCACGAGAAAAGGAACTCCCGGGAGGCTCGAAAGAAGGATGTAACTCTTCTCTCGAACTTCCCTCTGCGCTTTTCCCCCCCCCCCCCCCCCTCCTCTGAAGCAGTATCAGAAACTGCTAACTCCAGGGGGTAAAGTAAGGAAATTTTGACGGCAGACTCGGAGTTATCAGCCTTGATAATTTTAACAACTCGTACCTTGCCATCGCGACCAGGAAGCAGCGTGATGATACGGACTAAGGTCCAAAAAGGTCTAGGTTTTATTGGATGCCTTAATAGGACAACCTGACCTACAGACAAGAATTTATTATTTAGAGGTAAAGATTTAAGAGGATATGGACCTCTTAGGGTGATTAAGTACTGTGAGTACCAAAGCTCCCTAAACTTGGCCACCATGACGTCGCGTCTCTCAAGCGCGGAGAGCAGATGCTCTCGACGTTCATCGTCCTCGGTTTCCAAGTCAGGGACCTCATCAGAAAGGATTAAAGAGTTAGACGTAGGGTAAAGTTGAAGGAATTGAATAGGCATGATAGGCAAAATAGTGTCCCCCGTCTCTGTGTAGGAAAGAGGACGACGATTAAGATTAAGAGACATGTCAGAAACTGCAGTGAGAAAGGTAGAGTAAGGATAAGTGCTACGGCCAAAAAGCTTGTACAAACTCTCCTTAAATAGATTTAAACAAGCGTTCCCAGATCGCATCAAATTGTGGACTATAGATCGGGATAGTTTTAAATTTAATGTTAAAAGTGCGAAAACGTTCTTCATACAATGAAGAAGTTAAAACTTCTGCCAAAAGGTCAGAAGCAGCTACGAAAGTTTTAGCATTATCGGAATACACGGTGTTAGGAACACCCTTTTCGTTCGTGAAGCGAATGAAGGCAAAACAAAATTCTTCCAACGTCATGGAAGGAAGAAGCTCTATATGAATAGCTCTAGTTTGAAAACACGTAAACAGTAAAAGATACACCTTTTGTTTATGGCCAAACGGATCCAACACCCAGAAATGAGCTGAAAAGTCCATTCCTGTCGTAGCGAAAGGTCTCACAAAATTAGTCCGACTGTCAGGCAAAGCTGGAGGGTCAGGATAAGAGAAAGCCTTAGCGTTCACCCGCTTGCATCCTATGCATTTGGATAGAACGCCACGCACAGTACGCTTACAGCGCGGTATCAAATAACCGTCCATTTAAAGTTTCTGTACGGTCGATTCAACACCCTGATGATTTAGAGTTTTATGGTTAAGTTAAGGTTAGGTTAAAGGTTAACATCGGCATCTTTGGGATGCTTTATTTCCAATCAAGCCTGATACATATGATCTTAGCATTGGTTTTCAAATGTCTTATAACTAACCCTATATATAGGACACCATGACGGTTCCCCCGTAAAGCCGGTACCCATTTCCGACACCTGGGTCGAGTGGGGTATTTTGCTTGAGCTTTCCCTTATACCCTACGGGGAAAATCTCCGCGCCAGCGCCGAGATACGAAACCGCGACTCCAACATACGAGCCCGATCCCTTAACCACTGTACCACGGAGAGCTTATGGGTATGCAATATCAAGAGATAGGTTAGATGAGAAGAACTAGACAACAGAATAGGATTCCTAGTGTTGTAATCTAATTCCTTTGCTAAGACAATGCGGCTGTTAGATCGAATTAAATTATGAGAGTCAAGAAACAAGTTGAAAGAGCTAACAAGCAAAGGCGGACGAGGATTCTTGGTTTCCAAGGCCTCTATCTCGCTGGCAAAATGATCTCTTTGCATTGAGGAAATGAGGTAAAGAAACGCTCGCAGTTTAGACTCCCCCGGATCTGCGCGCTTCCAGACTGCTACAGCCCTAAATACCTTCTCTACCACACCTAGTAGTCTGGGGTAGGAGGAAAAGCGCTCAATCTCCACAATCGAAGCTTCACCTGGGTGAGCAACATTAACTGCGATACACGTGTCTGTTACAAATTGCTGCGGAATGCATCCCAAGTGACCCTTAGGCCACTTAGCTCTACTTTCTCTGATCCAAGAAGGACCTTCTGACCATAACAATTTACAGTCTAGAAACTTAGCTACCTTAATACCCCGTGTTACATGTCTGCAACGTTAAACATCGTGGGTACATACTCATAGCTGAAGGCAGCCAAAGTCTCACATTCTAGCTTTTTACGCATGGCTTCTATTTCTTTTATTCTGTTGCTTACAAATACATTTTTTCGAGGAGGTTTACCGCTCAAGAGCCAAGCTAGGGTAACTTGAGAATCAGTAAGAATAGTTACATTAGCCACTTTATAAGGAAAATTAACATCACACAGAAGAGATACAAGACACTGGAAGGCAAGAAACACTGCCAAGAGCTCAAGGGAAGGAAGAGTTCGCTGGCGAGAAGGCGAAACTTTAACTTTAGAAAAAAGTAATGCGCTGCGATCCTCTTGGACGCCATAAATACAGGTACCAAAGGCGCTAGCACTAGCATCACAGAATACAACGAGTTGGGTAGTTTTGGTCTCAGCCAAATTCATCCTAGGAAACTCATAATCCCTCAACTCCGAAAACTCCCGACAATAGCTTTGCCATTCCTTACACAAATCTTCCGGGACATCCTGATCCCAACCTAGCCTTAAGGGCGTTAATTTTCTCAAAATGAGCTTACCTCGCACAGAAAAGGGCAACAAAATTCCCAAGGGGTCGTAAATAGACGCTACTTCAGAAAGAATTTTTCTTCGTGTTTTACACGAAGAGTCCAAATATTTTACAGACAGAGAAAGAAGATCAGTAGAAGAGTTATAGTCGTACCCTAGTACTCTGGAGTGCACTTCGGCACTACATAGAGCAGGGTTAATTTGGGAAAGAAGTTCAGAATTATTGGACTTCCACTTACGTAACGGAAACCCACTTTCTTCAAATGCACTATTGGCGCTTCGAAATGTGCTAAGCGCTAGTTCAGGACTTTCTGTCGTAAATACAAGATTATCGACGTACAGCTTATTCGCCATAACGTCTCTAACTGTCAAATCAGTAATAGTTCGAGCGTGCAATTCAAGTAGATAGTTAAGAATATAAGGCGATGCAACAAACCCGTACAACAGAGTTGTATAACGGAAATACGAAAATTTGCCATCCATGAAAAGGATGAAGCTAAACTGATTGCGGTCAAAATCACAAGCAAGTTTCACCTGCAGGAATGCTCTAAATATGTCAGAAAGAACTATTATGTTATTTGCACGGAAATAAACCAACAATCCTAACAAATTGTTTAACAGATTAGGACCTACATAAGAGGCTTCGTTCAGACTGGGCAAACCATTGACTTTCAACGAGCAGTTAAAAACCGGTCGGATTTTGGAAGTTTCAACATGAGTTCTAATAACTGGCCTATGCGAAATCCATTTATGCGCCCGCTCATCTATCCTTTTGACAGAAATAGGTTATATTATCCCTAATTCAAGCTGCTCAAGGAAGACGTCATTATAGGCCTGTTCAATCCCCTTTTGGGAATTGTCATTCGCCACTTTTCGAGCAAGATATCTTGCTAACACGAAATTATTAGGTACCCTAGCCAAAAGTTGGCGATTCCAGGGTAAATGGACAGAATATCTACCTTCTTCATGCACAACACTATCCTTGAAATCTTCCAATTCCTTATCACTCTCTTCCTCCTTAGAGGGTATACCAATAAGCTCAAGGTCAAGCAGCTGATCTAGTCCAGTCTGAACTACGCACTGCTCAGAAACGTCTAATAATGATGAACATACTTTTGGAGTTTCAAGAAAGTTGGTAAGAACATTACGGTAACGATTTTCGTTCAACTTACATTTGGCAACTTTCCTTTTAGTTTTCGTTTTAGTTTCGTTGTCAAGAGACAGAGGAGATTTACATAATTTATTACTGACATTTCTTTCAACGGAAGTTTTAAGATCATTAGTTAGCTTCTTAGTTTTAGAAGCAACAAGAGAAGATAAAGAGGAGTTATAACATTTTAACTCCACAAGGGGTAAAAACCCGTTAGAAATGCGCATGGCCTTGTAGCCATTTACGTGTTGCAACTCTAACACGCTAAAAGCTTGAAGAGCATCTACACCCAAAATTCCACGTATTGGGATGCTATCATTTATTACTTCCGGATAGGAAGTCGACAAAGGGAGTTTGGTTTTCAAAATATTGAGTTTATCCTTCAAATTTCTCACACCCATCTGGAGGTTTAAATTTCTCATAGCGAAAACATCAAGCTCATGCTTCTCACTGTCCGGAAGCACGAGTTCAATGCTAATTTGCTTACCAATTAAAGGAAGAGAAGCACCTACAGTGTTAATGGTTAGTTCCTGCAAGTCTGTATCAGAATAGTCGGAACTTACGGTATCCAAATCAATAAGCGACGATTAACAGCCGCTATCAATTAGAAAATTAACACGCTTAGTTACCCGACCATACTTGGTGGTAAGAGAAACAAGGGGCATATCCTTAGACGTGCCTTTAACCGTCATGAGGAGGTTGCAACGAAGGCACTGGATTCAAAAAATTTGGACACAAAGGGCAAACATGATTGTTAGCTTTACACAAGGAGCACAAGAACGGGAGCCCCTTGACTTTAGAGGGACACGCACTAGACAAATGCTTACCACTTAGACAGGTAGAACATAAATTTAATTCACCAGCCCGTTTCACACGCTTTTCGTGCGAATTAAATCGCCTGCACGCGAACGAAGCATGGTTAACCTGGTTACAAAATTTACACACCTTAACATCGGGCGACTTATTAGGTTTAGGTAAATATGTCGTTTTGTCCCTCACCTCAGTACGGGTCACCAGTTCTGTTTCCTTACTACGGAATACATGAGACGGTTTGGATTTATTGTTGGTTTCAAGAAGAGAAAGCACTTTGTGAGCATTCTCAAACATCTCCAAAGAAAAGAAACTCGCTTTAAAATAGCGAAGGAGTTCCAACAGGAAAAATTCAGGAAGTTTAGATTTAATTACAGCAGAAAACAGTAGGTTACCCGACTTCTCATTAGAGAAATCCAAACCAAACCTGGAAAGCTCAAGAAGGTGAAATTTAACCTTAGAGATGAAAGAATTTATTTCGGAAAGACTCTGAACACTGGGACAGCTCAGGATCTCATCAAGAGCTAATGAGATTAATTTGTCAGCTTTAAGAAAATCTTGCTTAAGCAATGCCCAAGAAGATAGAAAACTAGTTTCTTCGTTAGGAAGTCCCTCTATAAGACTGAGAGCTCTTCCTTGAAGTTGATTTTTGAGGAAGATAAACTTTTGTTTCTCACTCATGATAAGACAAGCCTGAAGGTGAAAGAAAGTGCAAGAAGTTGAAAGGGCTTCCCTCATTGTCACTGAATTTTTTCAGTGTCAACTGAGGTGCTCTAAAGATATTCAAAGGAACATCAGAAGTAGAAACCTTAGACATAGAAGGTTCACCGGTAGCACTAGGGTTTAGCACCGGGGAAGTGGAAATGAGTTTTTTAAGCTCTACCATAAGTTCTATGACCTGAACCTCATATTCCGACCTCCTAACCAGCTCCTTCTCAGAAACCTCACTAACATCTGAAGGAATAGTAGAGGACAGAATTTGAAAGGACTGTAACAGCCCACCTAATCGAGGAACAGCTTCAATAAGAAAGGCCGGATCACAGTTTGGAGTAAGAGCTTTTTTTTTAATAGATGCAATGCTACACTTTATGCCTCGCAATTTCATGCTTAAGGCTAAGGCAGTACACTTTTCCGTTTCCATTATTAATAATCAAATTTCTATTTCAAGGCTTATTAGAAAAAAGTTCAGCTAAACAGAGAGAAGTCTACACTTTAAAGTGGACAAGTTATATCCCATTTAAAAGCAGAGAAAAACACATTATTGACATAGAAAATTCACAAAAAATTACACTTACCCCACCAGTTAAATCTACAACATTTCCATTTTTAAAGTTAACACTCAAATTGAGTTAAGGAATAATTTCACATATTAATGAGAGAACCTAATAAGAGTTAGACGAGGCTCAAAAAGGCCAGAACCTGTAAAAAATGTAAGGTTCTTAAGCAATACAACACGGAACCTCGCCTAAAATACAACACAGGTTTCACTCGACTTACACCTAAGGAGACTGAAATTCGGCCCTCGCTACACCAGACAGCGGCGCCAATGACGCAAAATTAGACACGATAAATTTCCTCTTAATTTTTGAAAAAAAGAAGAAGAAACAATTCAAGAAGAAAGAAAATAGATTGATACCAGGATTTATCCTGCCGAGTTCCAGCCAAGCTCTACCATTAACTAGATGGCGCTGAGATCCAGCCGGCTTAATTCCCGTTTAGGCAAACTGCGCAAAAGCAGCACGGCTTAGAACATTTTTAGTTCTTTTTAGATGAGTCTCTTTATGAAAAAAAGACATCATCTTTCGAATTGAAATTTCGACAATGAGAGTTGAGATTTATGATTATACAATAAACATTGTTTTCGAATAAAAATTTGTGCGCAGCCACCATAACAAGTGAACTCAACTTCCCGTAGTAACGGGCCCTACGGCACACAAATTTACCGGGCACCCATCTGGGGCCTGGTAACGCTGAAATTTAAGATAATTAAGCATGGGCGGAGCGTCATTAGTGGGAGTCTCACCTGAAGATATTCGAAAACAATGTTCAGGTGAACACTCTTCACTGTAGCCGGCTGTCAATGACCCAAAAGCTTTTTGTAGCGAGGGCAGAATGCCGAGTCACGCGCAGCACACGAGAAGAAGGTGCGCTCGTGATCACGGCCGTTTTCAATCTGACGTGGCAGCCTTCAGGCGCCGCGCTCTTCGGCTTGCTCGAATCCGTCGCGCTGGCTTAGGACTCGAACAAGATCAGACGAACGTTTCAGTATTTAAGTTGACATTTTTCGCCGTAGACGTGAAGACCCCCGCCATTGCTCCGCTTAGTCGTAAAATTATCAGCGTTATTAATTTTCAGGCTTATTAGATGGAGCACAGCCTTTGCCCCTTATTGCGGAAGGCCTTTTGTGCCTTATAAAATCCGCAAAGGACTTCAGCGTTCGAGCAATGACTGGAATCTCGACAAAGCTAAAGCTAAATTGACCCTAGACCAGCGCTTGGAAATTCTACGGAATAATGCAGAGCAACACCGAGTAGTTAGAGAGAGCTAAACACATGAAAGAAACGAGGAAATTTTTCGGCAAAACGCTGGACAACATCGAGTGGCACGAGAGAATTTAACTCAAGAAAGAAGGGTAAATTATTATTCGTAAATTCATGGACAAGTACTAGTTAAAAATAAACTGAACCAAAATTAACACATGACTAAAGTATTTAGCCAAAATTTATAATTCTTTGTGTGTACAATTCGAGTATCTTTATAACATTACCTCCAGAAAACATTTGAAGGTTTCTATAGAAACTCTTAGAAGCACATTTGAAGGCAAACAACCATGATCAGCACAATCATTTACCTTCAAGATATCTATGAAAGCGGACCTCAGTGACAACAAAACCGAAAAGTCAATTAAGTTCGAGAAGCAATCCGCAAGCAAATAATTGGAGTTCGTAATGAAGGATTAACATCCAAGCAAATCGGTGAACGTGTTAGCCTTCCATACTCATCTATTGGAGCTATTGTTCGGAAGTGTCAAGCGACGGGTGCATTCTCCAATTTGCAAAGAGGCGGAGCTTCTCGCAATATCAAGGATCGCTGTCGAAGGTACATGCTGCATAGAGTGACTAATGAACCCATGACAACCCGTAAAGATCTGCAACAAGGACTTGAGTTTCATGGAGTGGGCGTCAGTCAAAAAACTATCAGTAGAGAATTGCACCGAGGTTAGGTTAGGTGGTCTACGGATCTACACTCCTCATAAGACTCCTCTTCTGACAGCTACACATGTGAAGAACCGTTTGAAGTTTGCCTAATACCCTCTTGACGGAAGTTACGAGTTTTGGGAACGGGTTGTGTGGTCCAGTGAAAGTAAAATTGAGCTCTTCGGCCGAAATGATTCATGTCATGTGTGGGGGAGACCAGGGACTGACAATGATCCTAAGAACTCCCTCCCTACTGTCAAGCATGGAGGAGGCCACATCATGGTTTGGGGCTGTTTCACTTCTCAGGGTGTAGGGGAACTCCACATCACTGATGGCAAAATGGATAGTTCCATGTACCGGCAGATGCTGGAACACGAGCTGTTTCCAAGCGCAAAAAAATTCTCCGGCCGGCGCAATTCGATCTTCCAGCAAGACAATGACACAAAGCATACGGCTAAATTTACAAAAGAATGGTTTGCTACTTAGAAAATAAGTGACATCCCATGGCCCAGCCAGTCTTCTGACCTCAACCCTATAGAAAGTTTGTGGGAAACACTGAAATCTGCAGCGCAGAAATGGGTACCCAAAATTCTTGCAAAATTAAGGACAATCTACGATTAAAAACGGAACAAGATTCCACCAAAAGTGCCAGAAGATAGTTTCAAACTACAACAATAATTACCGTCTCCATGCTGAAACTGCAAATTAAGGCCGTGCAACTAAATATTAAGTTTTTTTGGGCCGAATAATTTTGTCGCTAGTATTTTTTTGCTCGGTTTATGTAATAAGTTGACCACTTAATTCTTTTTGTTCGGTCATAATGTGGTCGAATATGTTAGAAATTTATGATTCCGACTTTCTTAAACGCGACTACTAGGAAGAAATGTTACTTCTTGCCTGACCCAGTCGAAGGGGCAGTCTGGACCAAGCCGGGATCTTCTTGACATCCTTTTTTCTGTTTACGTTGTTGCAGCTGCAATTCTAATTTTCTGTTTTGTTTATTTCGTTTCTTTGCATGTCAGAGCTTCTTGCCTTGCCCAGATTCAATTGTTCATATTAAATTAAATGTTAAGAAGTAGATTAGTACTCAACTGTTCTAGGGCTCCTTCCGAGGTGGCCCTAATAATTGTTCATTGGTCTCTTTGACTGCTGCCAGTTGGCTTTAATTAATGTTGGCTACGGCCTTTAAGATAAGTCTTGAAATCTTTGAGCTAATGCTCCTTAAGTTCGAAAATAAATTTCCTATTTTAAACATTCCAAAACGAACCTAACCTTAAACTCTCTAACCTACTGGAATGCTTAAACTTCAAATCTTAAATGTGAACCCTGGGTAAGGTTACTAACCCCAATTTTTTCCTCTTTGACCCGGCATAATTGCCTCTTGATCGGGATTATTGTTTAAGGTAATGTAAAATGAAATATCTGGTATTTTTTGACTTGTTGAAATGATGGAAGTTATGAGTTAGTTTTCGTCATGTTCAACTGGGTATTTACGAGAATATTTTGTTTTATGACAGAACTCCCGTTGATGAATGCCGCACTTTTCGTTGATGTGGAACCTTTAATGTTCTTCAATCTTCTCAATGAAGAAGAGCTAGTGACATCGTGTGTCTTTTAAACGTAATCTACTCAACTCTACTCTGGCTTCGATCCAACTTATTTCGTAAATTTCGTCAAAACGCTTCTCGACACGCTTGCGGAGGCGCCGACGATCTTTTACTTTAAATAAAGTTTTGGCAGCTCCCGTCTTTGTAAGACTGGGATTCTACCCGAGGTCTAAGCGAGCGTCTAATCAATAAAATAAACTTGATGAATAAACGTGCTCGTTTCTTGATCTTATGATTCCCAACATAAGTTCTTGAACAATAAATAGCTGCCGTAGGAACTATTTCATCTCTTCCCTTTTTGCTATTCCTTATTCTTATTTTCAGTCACTCTGAGTTGGCGAAATGGCCGGTTCAGAGGCAGAACGTCGCGCACTCGTTAGGCGGCGTGCGGTTCTGAAGCGTAAAATTACCCTCTTGTTAGGTAAGGACGGCGCAAGCGATGTATCTTCTGACAGTCTTGTGCAGTCTGTTAATGAATTGTTGGTGAAAGTGAATTCTATCGACGGCGAAATTAATTCTCTAATGATTGAGGATTCGGACGAAATATCTTCCGACCATTTAGCTGAATTAGAGAGTCAGAATGACTATCATTTAGAAGTGAAAAAACAATTAACTAAAATTTCGATGAAGTCTAGCCCCAAATTTACGGAAATGAGACATGATCTTAAATTGCCTCCATTAACGTGTGAACCTTTTTCAGGCGAGGGTGTTACTAACTTGGACTACCACAAGTTTATTACGCAGTTTAATAATGTAATAGGAAATCGCGACTCATTGACTAACTCTGTTAAATTAACTTACCGAAAGGGTTACCTAAAGGGATATGCCCTTAAAATAGTTCAACATTTGCATGTAAACGAAGCTAACTTTTCTGTTGCGCTAGAACTCTTAGAACGAGAGTTCTTGAATAAGAAAGCGTTGATCAGTGATTTGTACAATAAATTACTAGACTTGAAACCGAAGTTCGACTTGAATTTTCTAGAAACTAAAGTGTACATAAATGATGTGAAATGCCTATTGGCTGACCTGAAGGTCTATGGCCGCGATCTGCTTGAAGCAGAGACTGGCAAAGATTTCGTCTCGCACATTGTTTTCAATAAATTGCCCAGTCCCGTCAAGCAGGAATTTGTGAGGAAGCTGGGAGATCATTACCCGAGCCTAAATTTAATATTCGAGAACTACGTAGAGGTCATTCAAACTTTGAATATGCGTAATACCTCTCGAGACCCTCCGAGGGGAAAATTTTCTGAGGTTAAGTCCAGGGAGAATCACTCTTTCCCCTTGGTACCCAAGCCTATCGAACCTTCTCGACCTGTTCTTTTGAATTCCAACTCTGCCTATCGTAAATCTTGTAAGTTTTGCTCCTCAAAAGAACATTCGATGTTAAAATGCACAAAATATCCTTCTTATAAAGAGAGAATTTCACGCTGCAAGCAGTTGAGACTGTGCTCGTTATGTTCTAGCTCAAAGCATGCGCCAGAGGCTTGTAAGGCACAGCTGGATTACCCCTGCTCAGTTTGTTCCACGTCGCTTCATATCTCTGCTCTATGTCCTAATCGGGACCCTAGTAAGGTAACTAATAATTTCTGCCTTAACAGTTTCAACTTGACAGGTACTTACTTGTTGCCTACTATAACTGTTAAGGTTAGCCGTGGTGGGGCAGAAACGTCCGTGAGATGTTTGATTGACACAGGTAGCCAGCGCTCGTATATTTCCTCGCGAGTGTTAGATCGCCTGCATTATCCTTCAGATAATTACCAGAAGCCTTACAAGGTTCATTCTTTCTGACACAATGGTGTAAAGTACTTCTCTGAAGCTAGTTTGTCCGTAAATTTCTCTGATCAGCTGGGTTTTTTCCAGCATGGGTTTCTTATTGATAAAAATTTTTCACTTCATTACGAAACCGAGGGCTTGAACGAAGCTGTAACAAATTTGAACCATAGTTTTAAATTGGCAGACGTTGCTTTTTCATCGGAGAATGATCACAAAAAGTGCGAATTGGAGGGATTGTTAGGTGTAGATTCAATTCAGTTCTTCAAGAGTTTCTCGCTTGCAAGCTGTAAGAGGGGTGCTGCATTTTATTATGCTGATGGAATAATTCCCTTTGGTTGCGTCGAAAACTTCTTGGAGAGGGACCAGATTCAACAAATGCATTTTCATGAAAAAAACTCTTCTCCGTTCAGTGAAAACGAAGTTAATTTTGTGTTAGATCCGGTAGGTCAGAATTTTGATCCCATTGCTAGTGTAGTGGAAAATAGCGAGGTTGAAGGCCATTTGGAGAATTTGTTCAGCTTTGAGTCTATAGGGCTGAAGGAAGATTCTTCAGACTTTGACGAGCTTCAGGTAGCCAAATTTGCAGAATCTGTTGAACAAAGAGGAGACGAATATTATGTCGAGCTCCCTTGGTACTCGGAAAAACTGTCTAAAGTTTATTGTGGCTTTGAAATAGCAAAATCTGTGTTAGATCGAGTTGTTACAGACCTGAGGTCGAGGAATCTCTTCGAAACTTACGGGGGAATATTTAAACAACAACTTGATGATGGAATTATCGAAGAAATTGATTTGAAACGGTTGAATAAAACTGACCATTCATGGATACCGCACCGGCCAGTTGTTAAGCATGATCCTCAATCTACAACTTAAGTGCGGCCAGTGTTGAATTGCTCTTGTAAAACTAAAAATTCATTTTCTGTTAATCAGTGTGCCTATCCTGGTATAAACTTATTGCAGACAATTTTCTTTCTATTGATGAATATTAGATACAACTCGTATCTCTTAATATCCGACATCCGGCAGGCTTTCCTGAGAATTAAATTGAAGTCAGTGTTCGATAGAAACCGGTTTTCTATTTTGTGGTACGATGACTTGGGAGAATTAAAAGCATACAGATACAAGTCACTAGTGTTTGGATTCGTTTCTTCACCATTCATTTGAAACTACATAATTAAGTTGCACGTGTCAAAGTACCCTAAAGATCTTTGTTCAAAATTTTTGTCGAATTATTTTTACGTTGATAATTTGTTCATTACGGGTAATAGCCTGGAGGTGCTTCGTGGGTTGTACGAGCAAGCCTGCTCTCGCATGAGCGAGGGAAATTTTGAATTGCGTTCATGGGTATCAAACTCTGATTTCCTTAATTCTTTGTTCAGCAAGGACAGCCGTGGAGCTCAGCATGAAGCAGGTTGTGAAAAGCTTTTGGGTTATTTGTATTTGCCGGATTCAGACTCGATAAAGCTCGGTAAAGTGGAGTTCTCAAGCGGGAAACCGTGTAAACGATCAGTCTTATCTTCCCTTGCTAAAATATTCGATCCTCTAGGCCTTTATTTTCCGGTGCTTGCTGGTCTCAAGATTTTACTGAGGGATCTGTGGATTCGTAAGCTCGGGTGGGATGAGGACCTGCCAGAGACTCTAGCGGCGCAGTGGAATAGGCTTAGGAAGGATTCGTTGTCTCTCAATACAGTATACTTTAAGCGAAAAGTTGCAGACGAAAGCGATAACGTACAATTGATTATCTTCACAGATGCTTCGAAGGATATGTACGGTTTTTGTGTTTATTTGAAGTCTGAAAACTCTCCTGAGGGTAAACCTAATCTTATCTTTGCTAAGGGGAAAAGTGCTCCCCTCAAATCGAAAACTATCCCTACATTGGAACTGTTGGCAGTTTTTTTGGCTCTAAAATGTTTTTTTAGTGTCTATGAGTCTTTGAAAAGTTTGCAATTAAAAGAAATTTTCATTTGTGTAGACTCCCAGGTGGTCATCTCTTGGATCTTATCTGGGAACGTAAAAACGAAAAACGTGTTTGCGCGTAACCGTGTGAAAGATATAAAATCATTGCTTTCCGAAATAGCTGTAAAAACTGGTGTGCAGATAAAGTTCAGGTACGTCTGTTCTAGCGTAAATCCTGCCGACATGGTATCTCGTGGGGTAGGGGCTGAGCGATGGATGCGTAATCTGGATTTTTGGAAACATGGGCCTGATTTTCTTCAAAGCACCCCATGCAGTTGGTTGGCCAAAAAGTTCTAATTCCTGTTTGTCTCGGGAGTCTGCAGAGTTGGTTTCAAATCCTTCTATTTTAGAGGATAAGAAACCTGTGGTTCAAATTGATAGGTATTCTAAGTTGAGAACTCTGCTATTCGTAACTGCTTTCTTGTATCTATTTATTTCTAGGCTTAAAAAGATGAACTCGACAATGCAAGATTGTTACCAAAGGGCGAAGCACTATTGGGTGAAGTTTGAACAGTCCCGAGTTTTTCCTAATGAGCTTGAATTTTTGAGAAACCCTTCTAAAGTAGTTCCTCCTCTTGTTTCGAGCCTTAATCTTTTCTTGGACGAGTGTGGGATTATAAGATCTAGAGGAAGGCTGAAAAAATGTTTAAATGTGAGTTTTGACATCTGCAACCCCATTTTGTTGCCTAAGAAAAGTTTCTTGACTGACCTGTATATTAGGGATGCACATGAACGTTCATGTCATATGAGCGTTAGGTCTACTCTGAATCTAATACGAAATAGTGGACTTTGGATACCTCAAGGTAGAACGGCTGTTAGGAAGGTATTGAGGTCTTGCATTACATGTAAGAAAATGAATGCGATGCCCTTTAGACAGCCTAAATTTACTGACTTTCATAAAGATAGAGTAAATTTTCTTGTACCCTTCAATCATACGGGCATAGATTTTACGGGTTCCTTGAATGTTTCAGTGGGAAGCGAAACTAGAAAAATGTACATTCTCATCTTCACTTGCCTGAACGTTAGGGCAGTCTATTTAGATCTTCTCCCGGATATGTCAGTAAATTCCTTCTTGCTGGCATTCAAAAGGTTTTGCAATACTCACACTGTTCCTTCTGTTTTGTATAGCGATAACGCGCGCACATTTCTACAGGCTGCAAAGATTCTTGGGGATTCAAAGTTAGACAACGAGTTCTCTAGGCATCTAGTGCAGCTCAATATTAAACATCATAGAATACCTTTGTACTCGCCATGGGTAGGTTCTCTGTGGGAACGTATGATAAAAACTGTGAAGAGTTGTTTATTTAAGAGTATAGGGAGAAAGCGCATGGAGTACTTTCAGTTAATAACAGAGTTGTCTGACATTCAGAACGTCATTAATTCACGTCCCTTGACGTATTTGCACACAGAAGTTTCAGAATTTGGTCCGATAACGCCTAATTCTTTCCTGAAGGTAGCTGGGTGTAAAGACGCTGAGGTAATGGTTCAACCGGAGGACATTTCTAGAGAGCGTTTAATTTCTTCCCTTGAGACTCGCACAGATATTCTTTCTAAATTTAAAGAATTATGGTACGAGGAATATCTTCTATCTTTGCGAGAACATGGAAAGGGTTCATTTCAGTTAGGGTGGAATGAAAACCTCAAGTCTAACGACATTGTACTTATTCATTCCTCAGTTGTCCCTCGACCCTTCTGGCAGATGGGTAGAGTTCAGAAGTTGATTACGGGTGACGATGGCTGCACTCGCTCAGCGGTGGTTCGTCGAGCTGACGGATCTGAAGCTGTTTATTCCATAAGTCTACTGTACCCTCTCGAGCTCTCGCTGATGGAGGTGCGCGATTACAGTGACGGAGACGCGGGGGGAGACCCGGTAGACCCTGCTGTAGTTCATCAGCCAATTTCTCAGCGTAAATCGCGGCGGCAAGCTGCACTCCGATGTAAAGAAAAGTTGAAAGAGTGCTAGTGGTGCTAGCACTTTCCGTTGTCTGGGAGTATGTTAGAAATTTATGATTCCGACTTTCTTAAACGCGACTACTAGGAAGAAATGTTACTTCTTGCCTGACCCAGTCGAAGGGGCAGTCTGTACCAAGCCGGGATCTTCTTGACATCCTTTTTTCTGTTTACGTTGTTGCAGCTGCAATTCTAATTTTCTGTTTTGTTTATTTCGTTTCTTTGCATGTCAGAGCTTCTTGCCTTGCCCAGATTCAATTGTTCATATTAAATTAAATGTTAAGAAGTAGATTAGTACTCAACTGTTCTAGGGCTCCTTCCGAGGTGGCCCTAATAATTGTTCATTGGTCTCTTTGACTGCTGCCAGTTGGCTTTAATTAATGTTGGCTACGGCCTTTAAGATAAGTCTTGAAATCTTTGAGCTAATGCTCCTTAAGTTCGAAAATAAATTTCCTATTTTAAACATTCCAAAACGAACCTAACCTTAAACTCTCTAACCTACTGGAATGCTTAAACTTCAAATCTTAAATGTGAACCCTGGGTAAGGTTACTAACCCCAATTTTTTCCTCTTTGACCCGGCATAATTGCCTCTTGATCGGGATTATTGTTTAAGGTAATGTAAAATGAAATATCTGGTATTTTTTGACTTGTTGAAATGATGGAAGTTATGAGTTAGTTTTCGTCATGCTCAACTGGGTATTTACGAGAATATTTTGTTTTATGACAGAACTCCCGTTGATGAATGTCGCACTTTTCGTTGATGTGGAACCTTTAATGTTCTTCAATCTTCTCAATGAAGAAGAGCTAGCGACATCGTGTGTCTTTTAAACGTAATCTACTCAACTCTACTCTGGCTTCGATCCAACTTATTTCGTAAATTTCGTCAAAACGCTTCTCGACACGCTTGCGGAGGCGCCGACGATCTTTTACTTTAAATAAAGTTTTGGCAGCTCCCGTCTGTGTAAGAGTGGGATTCTACCCGAGGTCTAAGCGAGCGTCTAATCAATAAAATAAACTTGATGAATAAACGTGCTCGTTTCTTGATCTTATGATTCCCAACAAATAAACGTTCTCTAAACCCTTTGTAATCTTTACCCCAACCCAGATCTCGAAGTCTGGAAAATGCAGAAAAATTATGTTTAAGAACCACTGCGTTAGGCTGAGAGTGGTGCCAGATTTGGGGCTAGCAGTGTTGTCAGATGCAATATGAGCGCTGTATTGGTCGTTTGTCATGACGTTACCATTGCCACACGGTCGACAAAAAAGGACTGGTTTGACCCTACTTTGTATCTTCTACCGTGACACACGCCATTACTTATACACAGAGTTCGTGTAACATCAATATTCAATACCGATATATGCTTATAAGAGTTCTAGCCTTATTGCCTAACTTATTGCTCCTGTAAGTTTACGGGCCAAAACCAGTTCAATTTTCTTGCCATTTTTATAATTTCAGAGAAATTGGCGAGCACGCACCTCAACTCTTTCACTCTCGATTACTTTTTTTCCGAAAAAATTGAAACTGATGGCATATGTTACTTGTTCATAAGTCTAGGATATTCAGAAAAATAATTAAAAAATTCCCTCGTTCATAGGTTAGGTTACAGGCCCTGGGATTTTTTGTCCTATCCTCATTGTATGAAGGTATCATACATCCCGCTGGGGGTATTGAAGTTCTGTGGGAAGCATTCGCCCAAAGGGAGTATGAGGGTCAAGTTGTCGCGAGCCATACTTTACTCACTGGCGTTAAATTTCTTCGTATAACAATAAATTAAAAAGCGCACATGAATATCAAATTCATGAAACCCCTGCACGGTTCAGCACATACTTGGACTGCCTTCTGATAATCTTACAATCATTATCCATCAATGAGCCCAGTTAAAACCTCCAAAAGTTTTACTTAAGTAATAATGCGAATTCTTACATTACTCCCGATATCAGGTTTGTAGCACACCCATCAGAGGTACTGCAAACATAAAATCTGAAAATAATAGATGGGTAAGTAAAGTGCGATAGTGCAGAGCCGGCCCAAACCTCGTCTAGTTAGAGCACAAATTTTCCATCCAAATTTGTTGTGACACAAAAGTGCAATAGTGTCATTATGAACAGCACCGCTGTGAGGCATGCGCTACCCGTGCATCTCAGTTACATATCTCGGATTTAAAAGTTTACGAATACATTGAGTTTGCTGTCCGAGTAAATAAACACCCGTCAGAACATTAATTACGTCAACCTTGTTTTTCTTTGGTTTCACGATGCTTGAAGTAATGCTATGGTTTTATTTACCCTGGATATCTTTAGTATGAATTAGATATAATTTTATGTATGAAGAGAATTATTTTATCATCACAAAACAATTGATGGTTATACGAGGCTTATTAGATGGGATGCATTATTGTTGTTGAGATCCAACTTCAGTATATATATTTATTATTATATATGAGTTGTCGCAGTCACCCATTAAATTACTTCCGTCCCGTTTTCTATGTTCATGTGTTAACCGCCTTTGTAGAGCGATCGAGCTCCTGCTTCTTGTTCTCGCCGCCGTGCTCGACGGACGTACAGTACATGTAGTTCCTAGATTACCAACTGTGTTTCTCTATACCCCACACTCATACTTATAATCGTTGTCGTACTCCATTATTCCAAGATGGAAAGAGGCCTCTCTGGTCTAACAGGTTATGGGCCCAGTAACCTAACTTTTGATGGCAATGATGAAAGATATGAGTTGTGGGAGGTGAAATTTCGGGCCTACCTAGACTTGAAGTCGTTGGATGCCGTCCTTGAGGGCGAAGAATCAAGTCTGGATGTTGAGAAGAACAAGCAAGTGTTCTCCGAGCTCGTGCAAAGGCTCGATGATAAAAGTCTCTCGTTGATTATCAGAGACGCTTATGGAGATGGAAGAAAATCCATGAAGATTCTGCGTGATCATTATCTCGGTAGCAGTAAACCCAGAATTATTTCTCTGTATTGCGAGTTGGCCGCGCTGAAGATGAAAAATGGCGAGACGGTAACCGACTACTTACTGCGGGCAGAGACAACTGCATCCTACCTGAAGAAAGCCGGCGAGAATGTCAGCGATGGACTGATTATCGCCATGATTATTAGAGGATTGCCAGCTGCCTACAACGCTTTTTCTACCGTCATCACGCAAAGTGACAGTAAAGAAATGGACTTCATGAAATTCAAATCGGCTCTCAAGAGTGAAGAGGAAACAAAGAAGACCCGACAAGGCTACAGTAAAAGTGAAGAAGGAATTATGAAAGTGAAAGATTCTAAAATTACTTGTTACTTATGTGGTAAGTCAGGTCACAAGAAATATGAGTGTAAACGTCACAGTGCAAAGAAAAATCGATGGTGTTCTATTTGTAAAAGTGCATCTCATGATACTAATTTTTGCAGAAAAAGAGATACCGCGAAAGCGATGGCTACTGTTGACAAAGATGTGAAAAGCTCTTATTGTTTTAGAGTATCAACAGACTCAGAAAGTGCTTCTGTTGTAGACAGTGCAAATTTACTGGTGGATTGTGGAGCTACTGCTCACATTATTTGTGATAAATCTAAGTTTGTATCTTTAGATGAAAGTTTTGACCCTAGGAATCATTTCATTGAATTAGCAGATGGTTCTAGGATGAACAATATTGTAGAGTGTAAAGGTGATGCGAGAATTACCCTGACTGACGCCAAAAATAGGAAACACAATGTTCTTTTAAAAAATGATCTTTGTATTCCTAGTTTTGAGCAGAATATTTTCTCTGTCCAGGCTGCTATTGATCAGGGTGCATCATTTAATTTCAGTCAAAACGCTTCAAAGTTGTTTGCTTCAGATGGGAATGCATGTAATATTAAAAAATGTGGTAAGCTGTATTATTTGAATTCTGTAAGCTCTGTTGATTCTGATAATGCTGTTGGAGAACACACTTAGGAGGAGTGGCACAATATTCTTGGGCATTGTAATGTAAAAGATGTGTTGAGCCTAGAAGGTATTACTAAAGGAATGAAAATTACCAACAAGCATAATTTCGATTGTGAGATCTGTGTCCAGGGTAAAATGTGTCAATATAGGAGCAGAGACCCTGATGAAAAATCAAAGAAACCTTTAGAGCTAGTCCATAGTGACCTATAGCTGGACCTATAAGTCCTACTTCTTTTGAAAATTCCATTTATGTCATGTCTTTTGTGGATGATTTTTCAGGTCTTATTTTTGTTTATTTTCTAAAGAGCAAAAGTGATTCTGTTGGAGCATTTAAGAAATTCTTGGCTGATTCTGCTCCATTTGGCTCTGTTAAACGTTTAAGAACAGATAACGGCACTGAGTATTCCTCAAACTTGTTCTAAGCTGTTGTTACGCAGAATAAAATAAAACACAAATTTTCAGCTCCGTACTCTCCCCATCAGAATGGGACTGCTGAAAGATCTTGGAGATCATTGTTTGAGATGGCTAGGTGTTTGTTGCTACATGCAAATTTGCCAAAAGAACTGTGGAATCATGCTGTCAGAACAGCTGCTTACATTAGAAATAGGTGTTTCAATAAAAGGACTGGCAAAACTCCTTTTGAGATGTTCGCGGGAAAGAAACCTGACCTTTCCAATATGCACATTTTTGGTTCAAAATGTTTTGCCATGGTTCAAAACCCAGGAAAGCTTGACCCTAGGTCAGAGCAGGGTATTTTTCTGGGATATGACCCGTGCAGCCCTGCTTACATGATTTATTTCCCTGAAACTTGTCAAATAAAAAGAGTCAGATGTGTCACATTCTGTGATAAAATTTCTAGAAATGTGGTGGGTGAGGATGATTTCATTGCTGTAGATAACCCTGCTGAGTTGAAACAAAGTGAGAAGGCTGACAAGGCTGAGGCTGAGTTGAAACCTGGGACTGTCCCAGAAGTGATTCAAAATGAAACTCATTCAGATTCAGAGCCCACTAGAAGATTTCCTTTGAGAGAAAAGAAGCCCCCAGCTTATTTAAAACACTATGTTGATCCAGATGAATTGGATATCACTAATAATTTTGTTGATTATTGTTACAGAGTGAGCAGTATCCCTAAGTCTTACTCTGAGGCAATTTCATCCCCAGACTCTGTTGAGTGGAAACAGGCAATGAGCACTGAGATGGCTGCACTAGCCGATAATGAAACGTTTGAACTTGTTGAAAGGCCAAAAGATAGATCTGTTATTGGGGGACGATGGGTTTATAGTGTTAAATCAGGTCCCTATGATCAGGAAACTTTCAAAGCTCGTTATGTAGCCAAGGGATATTCCCAAGTAGCTGATGCATGTCGACTTCAAAGAAACCTATTCTCCAACAGCACGTCTAACTTCTGTTAGAATGCTGATGGATATTGCTGTGCAAAAGTCGTACATTGTGCACCAGATGGATGTGTGCACTGCTTATCTTCATGCAAAAATAGACTGTGATGTTTTTGTAGAACAGCCTGAGGGATTTGTTGAGTTTGACAAAAATGGAGAGAAGTTGGTCTGCAAACTCAAAAAATCTTTGTATGGCTTAAAGCAAAGTGGCCGTAACTGGAACAACCTTTTGCATCATTTTCTTGTTGAACAGAATTTTGTTCAATCTCTCAGCGATACTTGTGTCTATGTGAGGGAAAGCGACTCTGGAAAAGTGATTATCATTGTATGGGTTGATGATTTAATTTTGGCCTCTTCTAACGCTGTTGTATTGAAGGAAGTCAAGTGTTTGTTGTCAAATAAATTCAAAATGAAAGATCTTGGACAAATTTCATGTTTTTTAGACATTGAATTTGATGTGAAGCATGACTCAATTGAGATGAAGCAGTCAAAGTATGTTGAGAAAATTTTGTCAAAATTTAGGATGTCTGATTGTAAGCCTAAGTCTATTCCATGTGATCCCAGTGCCAACAAGCTTGATGCAAGCTCTGATTCTAGGAATTTGTGCGATCCAAAACTGTTCCGTGAGATTTTTGGCAGCCTGATTTACTTGATGACTTGTACTAGGCCTGATATTTGCTATGTTGTTACATTACTGTCACAACATTTAACTTGTCCAACAAATGCTCATCTGAATTTGTGTAAATTTGTGTTGAAGTATCTTAAAGGTACCATTTCATACGGTTTGAAATTTGTGAAATCTGAGGACCCCATGCAAATTACTGTTTTTTCTGACTTCGACTGGGGTGGATCCTCTGACCGTAAGAGCATATCAGGATATGTGTTTAAATCATCTCGCAACAGTTCACTGATATCTTGGAAGTCCAAGAAACAAAATATTGTTGCTCTTTCAAGCTGCGAAGCTGAGTATGTTGCCTTGACTTATGCTGTGCAGGAGGGAATTTTTCTCAAACAGCTTCTGTGTGATATGGATGGATATGATGAACCTGTTGAAATTTTTGTAGATAATAAAGGCGCTATTGACCTAGCCAAAAACCCTGTTCATCATCAACGCTCGAAACATATAGATATAAGATTTCATTTCATTCGAGCAATTATTCAAGACAATAAAGCAGTTTCGAACTTTGTTCCTTCAGAGGAAAACATGGCTGACATGTTCACAAAGCCTGTTACTAGACAGTCATTGCTCAAGTTCAAAGTGTGTGTTTAATTCTAAGTTACTGTGTCTGACATGTTTCTAGTTTAGCTTTGTGTACACCAATTGCAAGAAAAGGTAGAACTTTCTTGAGTACAATACTCTTAACGCTATTGCGGACTATGCATTATTGTGCGTTATATTTCTTGTATCGTGCTCAGTGTAATCTGTTGATCTACACTGATGATTTTTTTTATGTTGTTTTTCTGCTGTTCAATGTTCAATGAAAGATCTGAACGTTGAAATGTTAGCTCTAATTGATTACTATGTGAATTGATGCATAGTGGGATGGAATACTTCAGTTGGAGGGGGTGTGTTGAGATCCAACTTCAGTATATATATTTATTATTATATATGAGTTGTCGCAGTCACCCATTAAATTACTTCCGTCCCGTTTTCTATGTTCATGTGTTAACCGCCTTTGTAGAGCGATCGAGCTCCTGCTTCTTGTTCTCGCCGCCGTGCTCGACGGACGTACAGTACATGTAGTTCCTAGATTACCAACTGTGTTTCTCTATACCCCACACTCATACTTATAATCGTTGTCGTACTCCATTATTCCAAGATGGAAAGAGGCCTCTCTGGTCTAACAATTGTGGTAAGAAGTTCATGACATTTCATAGATATTCGATAAAAATCCTTAAAAAAATCTCTAATTAAATTTCATGTCTTCAATTGTACGTAACTTGTGTTCGGCATTCCTGAATAAATTTTCCAGCCGTCATTTGGCATTTATTTCCACTGAACTTTGCATTAGGAGCGTCTGTGAACGTACGTGAACAATTTCACATTAGTTATCCACTAAATGAGTTTAAGTCATCAGTTTTCAGAGTACGGATTTGAAAACTCTTACAGTGGGTAATAACCTAATTCGCGTAGTAGTATAAATCTAACTCTGCCAGGTTGGCAACTAATGATTATGCGGTCCGACTCTACTAGGCAGTGATACTGCGTCAAGTTGACGATAATCACCGCGTATACGCGTATCGCCATTACTCCATACCAGGAACAAGGGGCTGGCCCAGGGACTTGTCGAGATGTGAATCGTCCCAACATCTAACATTTGTTTAAACTCCGCATTTACCTCCTGCAGTCGGTCAGGGGGAAGACGCCTTACTTTCGCGTAAACACTAAACAGGCGCACCACTCATTTTTATGTGATGTTCCGTGTGCGTGTTGTGTTCCGTAGATACGTTAGGTTGGAACATGGTAGAACCATGTTCCTTTAGTCTACCATGGGTTGGAATAAGGCAGGGGATTCTGCCATCACCCGTTGGTATGGGCATGTGCTGTCTAAATTGGCAGTCACGCTTTAAGGCAACGTTTACAAGAGCAACGGAATGGAGAGCGTTTTTCACGTGAGTTACACTATCGTACACGCATTTGTTTTTAACATCCAACCACCCTCAAGCTACCTACAAAAACTCTCAATCACTAGCATCATATGCGCAAAGCGCATCTCGATCAGCTTCCTATCTATACTTCTCCGTTTCACCTCTTCCTTCCCCGACACACTATGCGTTAAACTCTCTTTCCGTCTTTTCTATAAGCATCGGCCGACCTGAAGGGTAAGTAAAATCCTAAAAAAAAAATATATATATATATATAAAGCAATATACTGTATGAATATTGTATGGTGAAGGTCGTACTGCATGATGGGGCCTCACACTGGCGTACGTAAGTATTAACGAATGATCGAATACATGTTCTAGGTCATACTGTGAGACCCGTAAGGAGAAGCTGTAACTTATAATGAATGGATACAGAACCTACGAGTATTAGTGAAGTACGGGCAGTGAACACCAAAGATGTAAATTGCGGTTACGTTGGCAACAATAATTTATAATTTTTTTACTATACATACTCGTGAATGCGCATTCATGTACGTATTTGCAATTTATACTTCGAGAGTGAGACGAATGTAGAATGTAGAAAATATGCCGACTTATGTCCTGCATGTGATAAAACACACGAAAGGAGGTAATGGGCTCGGAGGCAGACAATTTCCTTGAATTTTTCTTTGGAACATCAGAGTGTCCATCAGCGGTTCTTTACCCCTGGGTCGCGACCCCAAGCCATTTTATTGGGTCGCTAAGGGTCTGTGTAACCTGTTTGTGTTAACCTACACTAACTTGTTTCTATAAGAATAGTCATATCATAAAAGAAAATTTATGTTTTGGGCAGATTTTGGGTCACGGCCAAAAAGTTCAGGAACCACTGGTGTGAATAGTTGTAGGAAGGCTGTCGAAACCGATTAAGCATGAATTTACATGTTTGTCTCAAACTACATTTTTCTTATACGTTTTTTTATACTTACGGGCTTACTTGCAAGTAAGTTAATTATTGAAGAATATGAAACGCTCTGTGAACTTCAATGTTTTCTATTGGAGCAACGAAACACCGCTCGTCTCCAAGTTATCGACTTCATTCGCTTCAACCGTCCTCTAGGGAAGGCAATAAATTTTGGAAAATTTTTATACGAATAATTGCGCGTTTCTAATTTTTTTGCGCATGATTCAACACATAAGTGTTGACCATGACAAGGCGGTGGTGCAAATTCAAACTATTATTCTAATTATTATTTTTATTATTATTATTATTATTATTATTATTATTATTATTATTATTATTATTATTATTATTATTATTATTATTATTATTATTATTATTATTATTATTATACAAGAAAGTTTTAGCCTCCCTTAACCACGACAGAGAAGTTCCAAGAAAGGAAGGATGACGGCACCATTTAGTATGGAGTTAAGATGTACATTTCACCTCTGTCGCCTGGAAAAACAGCAAAGGACGTGATTTTCACTGTATTCGACCTATTAAGGGAACGCGGAATCAATGCAGAAAGTGCATAGAAACAGTAAGATGAGAAAGAAGTTCATGAAACAAGATCAAAGTTGAAGAAGAAAGTAGTAGGACCTGAATAAAAAGGACAACCGAAATAAAGATGGTACGTGCCATAACAAAAACATATCATTTTAACATAAAGAAAGCCTACCTATACATTAGCTCGGGCCCTCAAATTGTCTCCCTGGGAGCGCTAATTCCCATACATACAATAGTTGTGTCCCCCTGAGGGGAGGTATCATACATACCACTGGGCTCATTGCAAATCTGTGTGAAGCATATGCCAAACGGTAGTGAAAGGATTAAGTTGTCGCTAGCTGTACCACAATCAGTGTCGAACACTAAAATTGAACTTCTTAAGAATTTTAAGAAATTATAAAGCGCAAGTTAATAACAGGTTCTTAGAATCCCACCTCGCGCGTCAGCACATCTCGAGCAGGTTTATTATTTAGCCAATTTCCTTTTCCAATATCCCCAAGTGAGGAATTAAACATTTTGCCAGAATAATTTTTGAAAATTTACTTGCAAACATTTTTTGAATAGGACCCATAAAATAAGTACTGAATACATAAAGTTTGAGAATAAAAACTGGGTAACTAAAGTGCGTCACCGCAAAGCTGACCCAAATCTCGTCCAGTTAAAGCTCAAATTTTCCATCAAAATTTGTCCAGTGACACAAAGGTATCAAGTGTCATTTTGAGCAGCAGGGGCGCAGCCAGCCGAAAAAATCGGGGGAGAGGAGTGGATTGCCAGCAGCCTTTACAAAAAATTTCGGGAAGGGAAATATAATGTAGAATGTTGTAGAAATGAATTATCATTAACCTTTTTATTCTTTTACATGAAACGGCGACTGAAACTGGCCCCCAGGTAAACATTTAGGGAGTATAGCCCCGGATTTCGGGGAGGCAGAAAGCATGGCCCCCGTTCCCCCTCCCCCCCCCCCTTCCCCCCTCCAGGAGAACATAAACCCCCGTCAGAACATTACTTACGTCAACCTTGTTTTGCTTGGGTTTTTTATCATCACAATACAATTTATAGTTATACGCTTATTACATGGGACGCATTATTTTGATGAGAAATTCATGACACCTCATAGATATTCGATAAAAATCTTTACAAAAATCTGAAATAAAATTTCTTGTCTTCAACAAATATGTAATTTGCGTTCGTTATTCCTGAATCAATTTTTGAGCCGTCATTTGGCATTCATATTCATTGAACTTTGCAATAAAAGCGTCTGAGAACGTACGTGAACAATTTTATAACAGTTATCCCTCAAATTAGTGTAAGTCATCAGTTTTTGAAGTACAAATTCAAAAACACCCATAGTTAGTGGGTGAGTAAAATAAAAATTAAGTATTAATATAATTTGGGAAACAAATTTAACGTAAAAAGATGTCAGTGGGATTTTATTTAATAATATAATAGGCCAGAACAATTCATAGCTGCGCACGCCGGTGTAACTATTTGGGGCCCAAACCCGCAGCTAACATCATCAGGGCAGGATGTCTTCAGTATTTCACTTGGGTGTGCATCCAGGCCGTACTGTGATACTCGTTAGGATTGCAGCTCTAACTTTTATTTAAAGGTTACAAAATCTTTTTATTCGTAGTATGGACAGTGAAAGCCAAAGCAGCAAATTCCGGTTACATTGTCAACACTTTTTCATAATTTTCTTCACTATACCTAAACGTGACCGCATTCATGTACATACATATTTGCAATATATATATAATGAGTGAGGCACATTTATATTGTGGAAAAGTATACCGACTCATGTGCTGCATAAGATGAAATAGTCAAAGAATGTAATGAGCTCAGAGGCAGACAATATTCTTGAATTTCTATTCGGAGGGCGCTAATACCCATCGATGGAGATGCGCCGCATCCTAACAAAGTAACAAGTTCTATTCGGAAAGTGACAGTTGTCATGGTTGCAGGAACGCTGTCGAAACCGATTAGGCATAGATTTACAAGTTTGTCTCTAACTTCATTTTTTCTATAGTTTTTTTTAGACTTTTGAGCTTAGGTGTGAGTTAATTATGTTTTTTAAGGACATGAAACAGCTCGTGAACTTTGAAGTTTTCTAATGGAGCAACGAAACACTGTTCCTATCTCCAAGTTATCGACTTCATTAGTTTTAACCGTCCTCAGAAGAGGGCAATAAATTAAAAAAAAAATTAGGCCAATTACTGAGCGTTTCTGATATTTTTTGCATATGATTTAGCACATAAGTTTTGACCATGACATGGCGGTGGTATGAATTCAAACTAATATTCTCATTAGCCCTATCGATACAATTTCTGAAAAAATTAATTTTTTATACTTTTTATGCTGAATTTGGTTAAATTTGAGGTTCATAAAGGCATACAGCTCATAGCAGCAATAAAATATACGAAATGAAAAAAAATTAATAGTGATAGTTATATGTACCGACAGTATTTTGGCGAGCCATGGCAAAATTCCAATTGTGATTCAACTCTTTGTTTGGAAGCTAGAGCAGCCAGGTAGGTAGAGCTGAATATCATTGCCAGAGAGGTACTAGATTGTACCACCAGCAGTGCGACGTCCCAATTCGCTCTCCTCTGTTTCCTAGGCTAGAAAAAATGAAGAGGTTCTAATTTCTACCCACAGTATCGAAAGGGTTAAAACAATTAATACTGAACTTGAATGCTCAAGGCTAACAACTCTGGACGACATATCGTAAGTTTCATCCATGCGCCTACAGGTGTTGCCAATGGTTTTGGGAAAAGGGAGTTTTTCGATTTTTTCGTTAAACTCAGGAGTAGTCTTGGGTAGTTTTTATTTTCTTGTTTACGGAAAACATTAAAAAAGATAAATAAAAACGAATGGCCTCAAAGCAATTTTTGGTCAATATTCGCTTTAATACGTTCAACTATTTTTGATGATTTTTTCCAATAAATCTGTAATAGGACACAATTTAAGAAGTTTTACGCAAATGACATTTTGCAGGAAAATGCTTACTTTTCAAGATAAAATATGAATGACGCTCAGGTAAGAATAACGTTATATAGTCAGTGCTTCGCAGCTGCATTGTTGAAGCCCGTTTTTTTGGCTTTAAACATCAGACTCGGTATAGCCAAGTTAGGTTATGTTGTTTAAGGTTTGGTTGGGTTAGTTTATTTCACTTACCTAACGTTACCTAACACAATCTCACCTATCGTTACGTCAATACCGCATTACTGCATATTTACGAGTCCGTTTCTTCACTTCTATATACGACGTTCTTATAACTTCAAAATTGAATTACTCGAAAAAAAACGCACTAGCGAACAAATAGTCATTCGTGCTAAACTTTTTAAATGAGTCCATTTACTGATTTATGGGAACACAATATTATAAATGGTTGAGCGCATTGAAGCAAATATTGACCATCATTCCTAAAAATTTTGTAACTAGTCACATCATTCATGTTAAACTATACTTTCTAGATATAGAAATATGAAATTTGTTAGCATGCTAGCAAACTGAAATAATTTGGGTAAAAGACAAGGGATGCACATTCCAAGTGTGTAACAGTCAGTTATTCAGTCAGTTACTATAAACGACAGACTTTGAATGTGTTATTTTTTAATACAACACTATGAATTTCAATAGTAAATAACTTTATTTATTAAAATGTTTACCGCCAATATAATATTATACCCAAGCTCAAAACTATTTCAAGTTGTTTGAAAAATCATTACGTATTGAAGGGCATTTGTAACTAAACCTTGCACAAAAGCACACAATTTATTCATGTAGATGTAAATTAAAGTTTTCGGTTGTCTACTATATTCTTTAATATAATTGAAGTTACAAACGTCATTTTTTATTATATTGTTAAAAACAAAATTGAAACACATAACTTGTACTCTTAACTAACACTGTGCTACTATGGGTCAGCTAAAGAGCCATCCATTTTACAAAATAAGGATATTATAAAACTCATCTTCAATTAGTGAAGCTATGATATACAGCGTTTACTTAGAATAAGCAACACAACTAAAAATTTCACCTTACCCTGGCCTTGGATAGCTCTATTTTGAACTGCTGAAGATTTCAATAGCTTTCTGGCATTTCTGAATAGAGACACTTGAATTTATAGCCTGAAAGCCAGAAATGCTCGACGCACACTAAGACCTCTGCGGTATTTTGGATCCCATGTGCATCTTCAAGAAAGTTAAACACTTTATTTCCAATATAGATGATTCAAACCGGTTCACGCTCCGAAATAATGAACACATTCGAAATTTTTCTAAAATTACTGTGCCAAATCTTTCTGGATATGCCACTCAATTTATTATAAAATGAACAAATCAAAAAATTGCATTGGTCAACTCTTCAGAAACAAGGAAACATTGGCTGAACTGGAGGGCCACTGTGAGACTTCTCAGTAAATCAGTTCCAGAAACCAGGGAAAATAGTGTTTGCACCACCGGAGGGAATGCTCCAATTTCTGCGCCCGCTGTGAGGTGCGGCTCACTCAAGTCGCGATGAGACTCATGAGACTCACCGGCAGTTGACCTCCAGCGTAGCGTAGTGACATGCGTGTCTTGACGTACTGGCTATCCCAGTGTTGCCGTCGTATGGCAGTTTAGGACAAGGATTGGGGGATCCTGAGTAGTGTATTGGACAAGTCTGGTACGCAGGCACTGAACTCTTTTGTGTGAACACTGAGGAGGGAATTGTAGGCCGTTACAAAGGCCCCGATAATGTTGGCCCTCAGTTGCAAGTTCAAGTTCAAGACACTAACATTAGTGTTGGTTGTAGCGTTAGTAAAATTTTGTTAATTTTTAAGTTTTGCAGTTCACAGACTTAAACTTTAATTGTGTGTATAGAATAACATGGTCAGTTGGGAAAATTCAAGTTTAATTTTATCAATTCCATTTCTAAGCGAATTTAATTTGACTGGAAGAAACAAAATTCACTGAGGAAAGAGGTTACACCTGCGCTGGGGCAGTGAACCAAAAAGCTTATCCCTGACACAATTAATTCTTTCAAAATGCCGTATATCTGAAGTCCCTGCAGCTTTGGAATGCAAGTGAGGTCTGACTAAGAAAGCAGATTCTACAGTCATCAGCACTCTGTTCCCAGGCAAGGAGGCTCCATCAATACTCCTCGGTCATCGGGACAATCTTCATTAGCATCTGTAGAATTTTTGTCAGTTTAACAGTTGACAGTCTTCCAATAAAAATGTTGAGTGAATTTCTTCGTAATTTATCACGTGACGAACTTCAACTGTTTCGGAAAGTTGAGAAATTAGAAAAGAAACTTCATTAGGATCGTTACTGCTCTGCTATCTGGGACCTTACTGCAAGATATTTTCTGTAAAGGATTCTTATCCAATGTTTATTATATGTCACCGAAAATAGGATGTGAACAAATTTAAGTAGATATTACTCATGTAAACGTAAGATTTTCGTACAGGCCGCTGCTGCGGGTCTGCACTCCTCGGGCGGTGCGCTCCTCTGGATTAGATTAGATTATTAATTAGTTTGAGCCTCCCTATCCGCAACAAAGGCGATCCAAAGAGAGAAAGGAAGAAGGCACCATTTAGCATGGAGTTAAGGAAACGCGGAACCTATGCACAAGGTGCACAGAAACAGTAAGCTAAGAAAGAAGTTCATGAAACAAGAAAAAGTTGAAGATGAAAGTAGTAGGTGCTGAAAAACAGGACAGCAGTGAACCGAAAACAGTTGGTTCGTAACAAAACAAAACCTATTCTATTTCAACAAAAGAAAGCCTACTTAACTCTCAACTCGGGCCCTCACATTTTCCCCCTGGGAGCGCTAATTCCCATAAATACAACAGTTGTATCCCCTGAGGGGATTCCACAACATTGGCTGTATTCCAATAAACGTGAAATAAAACCTGTCGTACAACAACAACGGAAGACAATGTGAGCAGAACAAGAACACCAGCAGCCACACCCCGCCACTGCACACCGCCATTTTGACATCGGTCTCAGCTCCTGCGTTGCCTCGCGTAGTGAACACCCGCCTCGGTAGGGGAAACAAAATAGAGTCATTTGTATGGGGGAAATACACCTTCTCTTGTTCGGGTAGCCAAAAAAACGGCTTCATTTCAAACAAACTTTATGACGTCACCATTGCGACATGTCGTTAGCCCAATAGTGGTGCCAGATTTGGGGCTAGCAGTGTGCCAGATGCAATATGAGCGCTGCATTGGCCCTTTGCCATGACCTCAGGATTGCCACACGGTCGACAAAAAAAAAAAACACTGGTTTGACCCTACCTTGCTTCTTCTACGGTGACACACGCCATTACTTATACACAGAGTTGGTGTATCATCAATACCGATAAATGCTAACAAGAGTTCTAGCCTTATTGCCTTACTTATTGCTCCTGGAAGTTTACGGGCCAAAACCAGTTCAATTTTCTTGCCATTTCTGTGATTTCAGAGAAGTTAGCGAGTACGCGCCTCAACTCTTTCACTCTCGATTAATTTTTTTTCAAAAAAATTGAAACTGGTGGCATACATATATTACTTGTTAATAAGTCTAGGATATTTGGAATAATAATTAGGAAATTCCCACGTTCATAGGTTAGGTTACAGGCCCTGGGATTTTTTGTCCCATCCTCATTTTATGAAGGTATCATACATCCCACTGGGTGTATTGAATTTCTGTGGGAAGCATTCGCCCAAAGGGAGTATGAGGGTTAAGTTGTCGCGAGCCGTACTTTACTCACTGGCGTTAAATTAGGCTATATTTCTTCGTAAAATAAATTAATTAATTAAGAAGCGCACTTGAATATCTTCCTCGTGGAATCACCCCGCGCGGGTGAACACTTCTTTAGATCGATAACTTTCATTGCTTCACTACTCATCGGATTAGCAACCCAGAATGGGCTCAAAAATTTTATCTTTTTCATATAGAATTTTTTTTCTATCTACTCTTACCTTGAGTAGGTAGAGGACCCATTAGAGGTACTGAAAACATAAGGTATCGAGAATAATAACTGGGTAACTAAAGTGCGAAAGTGCAGAGCCAGCCAAAACCTCGTCTACATAGTTACAGCACAAGTTTTCCATCCAAATTTGTTGTAACACAAAAGTGCAATAGTGTCATTATGAGCAGCACCGCTGTGAGGCATGCAATGAACACGCTACCCGCCCATCTCAGTTACATATCTCGGATTTAAATGTTTACGAATACATTGAGTTTGCTGTTGGAGGAAATGAACACCCGTCAGAACATTACTTATATCAACCTTGTTTTCTTGGGTTTCACGATGCTTGAAGTAATGCTATGGTTTTATCTACCCTGGATATCTTTAGTATAAATTAGATATAATTTTATGTATGAAGAGAATCCTTCCATCATCACAAAACAATTGATGTTTATACGAGGCTCATTACAAGGGACGCATTATTGTGGTATGAAATTCATGACACTTCATAGATATTCGATATATCGCTTATACAAAATCAAGACTTCAACCAATTTGTAATTCGTCTTCGTTATTCGTGAATAAATTGTCCAGCCGTTATTTGGCATTCATATTTATTGAACTTTGCAATTGAGATATCTGTGAATGTACGTGAAAATTTTTAAATCAGTTATCCATCAAATTATTGCAAGTCATCAGTTTTGACAGGATGACTCTACAATAGAACAAGAAATTGTGCTTGGTAATAAAAAAAGTTTAAAAAAATAGCGACAGAATGCTTTACTCTTGGGTTTAAAATGCAGTTAAGCAATGAAGGAAGTAAGTTTATTCTACCAGGCTTAGGCGATGTGAGACCAACACACGCACAGTATATACAAACAGAAGGAGCTGTAACTGACGATTAGGGTTTCCACGGGTGAGAAAATTCCTACCCAGAAACTTTGTTCCAGATTACCCTAAAAATGATTAAATTACCCTAAAATGTCAAATTAGCCCACTGCTGTTATTGCATTAAAATGTTCAAGGCTTCTATGTTTCTATGTGAAGAAATGACACAACAACAGGGTTCGTGCGATATTTGGAAATGAAATTCTTTGACTTTTCGGAGTCAGATGTGTCACGATAAGTGCAACTTTTTATGTAGCTCTCTGTTCTTTATCTTTTTTGTTTGATTACAAAATTACAAGCTGTTTTATATGCGTTAAGTACCGTTACGATGCCAAGCGATCTACTCCTGAATAGCAGAGAGAAGCAAAGACATAGTAAGAGGAAATGTTGTGATCTTATCACAACGTAAGGATCTTTCTGAACGGGGGGACGCCTCTACGTATTCGAAATGATCCAAAGCAGTCAGAGAGAGATGCCGTGTGCTGCAGGAACGGTTGTCGGATTCTGCTAGTCGTGCTAAGTAGTTATTCTTCCCTCCTTCTGTTTCTACTCTACGTTGACTCCGAGATCGCGGGGGAAGCAAAGGACGTCAACTGACTGAAGGAGCTGCCGAATACCGACACAAGAGAGATTCTTCACTGTTATTTCTGTCATTATTCAATAGCCCATGTTAATTAGATCATCTGTACGATTAGCGAGAATTAATGTTTCCCTTTGCTTGTATAATTCAATACGCTAGAGTCATACATGACTGCTTGGTGGAGGAATGATCTATATTGAGATTGTGATGTAAGCTATCGTTCGTTCGGAGTCGGGCGTGACAGCAGACGAACCGCTAGGGCAAAGGCAGCGCGGAGAACGGTCAGTATGCCCGTGACTACCTCAAGTGAGAGTACTGTATCACTCCTTGAACGCCTGCCCTTTAGGGGCTAGGCATTGCTTCTCCTTTGAAATGTGCACTACAAGTGATTCCGAATACCTGTTAAATTAACGTTATTAATAAATGTCACGGCGCATACACACGATATAGCTATCTTCTGGAATTCTGAACAAAGATAAGTCCACCATGTCATATGCCCCTTAGGTAACATCCTCATTACCTCCCTTCTGGGCGTAGGGTTATCGTTATTATGTCTTAAACATTCACTTATATCGTCTTGCCTTCAGCGTATATTGAAAGTGTTAATTAAAATGTAATTTAGTGCGTTAGGCCTACTTCACTTTTAGAATATCCTTTTGTAATGAGATTAGGGAATAAATTGTCGATACGTTTACTCGTGTAATTTCCTGTTAGTTAGAAAGGTGAATTATCATGATCTGTGGAGAGGTATCCCACGCTACCAAATTATAACAAATTATCTATGCCTATTTGCCGCTCACTCATTAATTAAATATGTGGACATTGAAAAGTCCCAGTTTACTAAAAATAAAAGAAAGTGGTCTCCAATCACGACTGTCAAAAGAGAGCTAAAAGATGAAAATAAAAGAAAGAATGACATCAGAAAAGAGCTCCATAACAGAAATGAAAGGCAAAGTAACACTCGAAACATTTATTTATGGAAAAAATTTTGAACAGCAGCACAAACATCGATTCACAATTTTTGCGAACAGAAAACTAGAGGAATTTGCTTTTTATTAACTTCTAATATCTATATTTTCACTCAACCAACATTTTTCCTCTTAGAAAGTCGAGAATTGCTCAGTACATCGAAAATACTATGTAACTTATATAACGAATTTCGCTTGATCATCGCCAAGAGATAAACTCTAATCGCATAAGAGTATCGAGCTAGATAACAATGCTTAAGAAGGTAGTTTTCTCGTATTTTTTGTGTTGTTAACATAAAGAAGGTAAATCAAGTAGAACTTATTGAATTAACCAGCTCAATTAGACAAACGCAAATGTATGTGTATCTGTACATATATATATATCCTACCAATCATATATTCATAAGATATGTATCCCCATATTGCTAGAGACTCAACGGATATCGTATAATATACTTTCTCATTATGTGAATTCACTTAATTTAATTTGACTGCACCTTAACACTAAAAAGACAAGTTTCAGCCTCACCCAGATTTACCACACTGTAGTAAGTTACAAGAATTTGAGACGAGGGTCCAACTTGTGCATCCCACCAACCTCCACTCATTACAAAGCGATTTGACAAGTACATATTTACATAAAAAATCAATAACATCCATTCCAAACAACACGATTCCGTGACAACAACAACACGAAAAACGAGTCCGATTATATTAACAAGTGTACTGCCAATTTACAAAGACTAAAGTTACCAAAAGACTGTATAAAGTTACCTTTACGTGATGACAAATTTTAAAGTTCGGCTCAAGTAGCGTTGCTTCTGACTTTTTCTACGGAAGCAATCAAATTGGAATCAATCGGCATTGAATCGGATGTTTCTCCTGAATTCTTAAGATGGTATATCATATGCAATAGGCCACACAGTCTCGTTTTTTAGGGAAGCTCTGTTATCAGTTTTGATTAGATTTAATTTACTGAAGAAACGCTCGACAGACGCATTGCTATATGGTAGTGCCAGAAGAGTAGAAACAACAACAGATAGGTTAGGAAAGCATGGCAGATCCTCAGCATTCTTTGCCTTCGATATAATGTTCCAATACTCCTGACAGGACATATCAGTTGAAATTCCAGGCATTAAACAATGTTTTCTATATTCTGCGTCTGTCTCATTCTTGTTGGCAAAAGTCAGCAATTGCGGCAGAATATCAAAAACTTTTGCTATTGACGGCGGTTGGAGCTGAATAGCGTTGGCAGGATTCAAGAACTGAATCACATCATACAAAGGATCTTCAGGGGTAAACCTAGCTTGGATATGTCTAACAGCTTCTATTAAAAACGCTTTACAGTTCCTGTTAAATATCGCCAGTTCATCTGGTGTTGCACTGCTTTTCAGATCGTTTAGAGTTTCAGTGGCCGCGACGTCAAGGTATATACTTTCATCTGTCACCATAGACGCGGTGAAGAGAGCATCAGATGGTTGTAGTGCTGTGATTTCACAATGCCTCACATAAGACACGCGCATGAAATCTGAACAGATACTTCTTATTAAGACACACACATCCTTTTTGAGGCTGTATAGTGTAGGCAGTTCTGACTGAAAGTGCTTATTGAACTTATTAAAGCGGCTAAGACTGTGTGAAAGAAACTCTAAATATGCCAAAGAAAAAGAATCATTTAAGGTTTGTATGATTGTATCATTAGTATTAGTGCGTTCACTAAACGCTACTTCTGTGAAATATAATTTCAAAGCATCCCACTGCTCCAATAGACGGTTAACACACTGCTCTAGTGACAACCATCGTGTCTGACCAGGCGCGAAAATTTTATGTGGTTCTATTCCGACAAAAGTTTTAAATTCTTGAAATGAAATCTGTCTTTTCGAGCTTAGATGGAAATGGTTAAACACATTACGGCAAAGATCCTCGATAGATTCAGGTAATTTTAGACAAGCATATGATGCACATAAATGAAATAAATGGCACGAACATTTTACAACATGAACATTTGGCAATTCTTTTTTTAATAAAGAAGCAACAGAATGTTTGGATCCCATCGTTACGTTAGTCGTGTCAGAACAAAACCCTACAATGTTGCTCAATTTAATATTTTTATCACTGAAACTAGCTCAATACTAGCTGTTGCTCAATTTAATATTTTAATCACTTTTTTTCTAACTAGCCTCGAAACAGTGATTCGCTTCTCCATCCTTCCTTCCATTTTTGTGTGTAGGGCTTAACAGACGATGAAATTTTGCTTTTCTTCCTTGGTGGTGTAGCAGCTTGATGGGACGGAGAATTCATTTTACTGCAACGCAAGTAACCAAATCTTATCTGTTACAATGCACTACTGCATGTGATGCACCTTGCACAGTTAATTGCTCTCTATTGAAACAAAACTATCTGCGCATTGCCCTGCAAGCCTGCAACTGCTGCGTTACAAACGCGCCTAATCGAAGATTGAACAAGATTCGTTCGAGCTTCGATAATTCGTATTACGTTGCAGTATCTTGGTTCGTTCAACGCTTCATTTTGGAAAACATGATTAAATGGAATATTTCATGGCCACAAGGTCAAAAAAATGGCCAAATTGGGAAAAATGGCCAAGTGATTTTTCTCATTGCCAAGGCATTTAAAAAATGACCAATTTTGGATAAATTGGTTATGAAATGACCGGCGCGCCATTTCATAGAACCCATCTTAGATCCTTACCGAGTTACCCTAACAAAAAGGGTAATTTCTAAACTATAAGACGTACAATCTTGAAATTAGTACCAAATTAATGGGCGTGACGAGTAAAATTTATTTGTGTAATTCAAAAATTTTTTACGCCCCTGTGGGGGGCAGGAAGAAGGCCTCTCGTGGCCCGGTAATGGTCGGGCGATTTTCTCTTTGAGGCTCATTTTGAGTGCGTTATAGTTCCTGAACTATTGCACCTAAAAACTTGAAATTTGTCTCATTGTAAAGATCGATTTATTCTCCAAGCCTGAGTGTAAAATAAAACTATCATACGCTCCCTGGGGAGGCATGGATAGATGTTTTCCGACCCTATGAATGGTCGGCCGATTTTCTCTTTGAGGCTCATTTTGAGTGCGTCATAATTCCTGAACTATTGCACCTAAAAATTTGAAATTGATATCATTATGAAGATCGATTCATTCTCCAAGCCTGAGTGTATAATAAAACTGTCATACGCTCCCTGGGGAGGCATGGATAGATGTTTTCCGACCCTCTGAATGGTCGGCCGATTTTCTCTTTGAGGCTCATTTTGAGTGCGTTATAATTCCTGAACTATTGCACCTAAAAATTTGAAATTGATATCATTATAAAGATCGATTCATTCTCCAAGCCTGAGTGTATAATAAAACTGTCATACGCTCCCTGGGGAGGCATGGATAGATGTTTTCCGACCCTCTGAATGGTCGGCCGATTTTCTCTTTGAGGCTCATTTTGAGTGCGTTATAATTCCTGAACTATTGCACCTAAAAACTTGAAATTAGTCTCATTGTAAAGATCGATTTATTCTCCAAGCCTGAGTGTAAAATAAAACTATCATACGTTCCCTGGGGAGGCATGGATAGATGTTTTCCGACCCTATGAATGGTCGGCCGATTTTCTCTTTGAGGCTCATTTTGAGTGCGTCATAATTCCTGAACTATTGCACCTAAAAATTTGAAATTGATATCATTATAAAGATTGATTCATTCTCCAAGCCTGAGTGTAAAATAAAACTGTCATACGCTCCCTGGGGGATGACAGAGAGCAAGGTTTCTCCACCTTCTCCTAGCCTGGTAATCCGCGCTGCCGAAGGCCGCGCTCACCTAAGTTATGAAGTGCTGTTTGAATTCTTGTCCATAGCCTTGTCGTTCCCAACATCGTGGGTCTTCGAATCCCGGAGGTGACGATTTTTTTTTCTCAGTTGTAGAATAATCATTTTCGTGTGTCTTACGTAAACTTTTGTTAGACAATATTATAAGTAGAGCTGTGCAATTGCATAACTTGCATGTATGCTCTCTTAAGAATGTTTTATGCATAGCAAAAAATTATCTTGTGCATGTGCAAAATCTCATATGCAATTCATTACGCATGTACACTATAACAGATATAATATGCTAAGTGCTTTAAACATATGCACAATATCATTGAATATATCCTGTAAGGCGAGTGGTGTAATTTCATTGTCCTGTTTTTACGGGAAAACTGTAAATTTGTTCCTTACTCCAGAAATTTTGTACATTGATGGGACCTCTCGCACAAATACTCACGGTTGCAAGCAACATCACAAGTTTTACCCGGTGCACTGTCGTCAGTACCTGATCCCCAGGTTACCTTTTTGACCTGTTCTTCAGTTGTTAAATATGGTTCATCAATAAAATACAATAGAGGTGTCCGAACTGAATTTAATGAAGTTTGAAGTATTTCAGGATTGCACAGTGTGATAGTTTTTGTACATCTAGTGATAGTTTTCTTGTTCTCTTCTACACATAGGCCTACCTATACTTACAAAAGTGTTCAAGTGAAAATACAACTGTGAAATTAGTATCAATTTCCGAAACATATGCATTTAGGGAAGTAATAATAAATACCTCTGTTGTGCTCTGCCTGTTCATTAAAAAATAAGAAAGAACTTACCAAACCAACTTTCGGTGCTCGCATGACCAAATTCCCTTCCGTCAAGGTGTCACGGGTTCAAATCCCATCGCTGCGCATGACTTTTTGCATGGCTATCCATCGTTATCACATGCGTTAAGCCCTGTTTTACTCTGGAATCCAGTGAATATTTTCATGTTTCTAATATTTTCATGTTTCAGTGAATATTTTCTTGTTTCTTCACTATCAGCAAATGCATGATATTTTAAATATTGCGAGTTGCGGTTGCGATCGCAACTTTTGTTTCTTCAAAGTTCCTGTTGCGCTTGCGTCGCAACTTTTTCTGTGGTGTTGCGGTTGCGCCGCAACTTTGTATAAGTTGCGGGCCCAACACTGACTATGCGTTACGAATATTATGTTTTATTAGTTACTAATATTTCAATGCACTGTCAAAATCACAGTACGCAACACAAGGAATTGATTTTTCTTCTGCTTTTCTGCCAAAAAATTGTTTGTTTCGACATTTAACATGGGTATTACGATACCGATGTGTAATTATCAACCAAGAATGTTAATATTCAGACATTTTTAAAACCAATGTTAAACATTTCATCTTTTAACTCTATTGTCAATTAACTGGTTTTCTTTTTCATTTTCACTGGGGTAGCGATAATTCTCGTTGGAAGCAACAAGCTGGTGTAATCTGGCTAATGTAATATATAGTTAGTCCATATTAAAGGTTCGGTGCTAAATATTATCAGAGCATTAATTTTCATGACTCTAGGATTTTGTTTCCTTGACCAAAAAATCATATATAAAAACAAAACTAAAGAAAATTGGATAAAAATCGCAATAACGAAAATGACCGTCGCCCTGCTATATCTATTTTCATGTAAATCAAGCTACAGTTTCAGAACAACAACTCCTTCATCCTCGCAGGATTCGCATTAACAAACAACAGACAGACATGGGTACGTGGCATCAAATACAGGCACCGTAATAAATTTATACTTCACCTACAAAAAGCGACTCCGACCTAGGCTTCACCGCATGCCAATGAACGACATCGCCTTCCACTCCACAACACTCGAAAAAGCGACCCTGACTCCAACTCCAGTCCAACTCCATGACTCTAGCTTGGCTATACTGCCTTAATCGAATTGCAGTGTGTTTATCCTGATCACGGTATGTTGATATCACGACTTTAGAAGAGCTGTGCTTACGTCGCACTCACACTCACACTGTTTAGGTGTCTTCAGAACTGTCGGTCACAACATGTTCGTTATAGCATTTAATGTCTAGTCTCGTTAAAGCTGCCTTAGTGTGAGGTTCAACTTCTCTTAGGTACTGTAATTTTTCGTACTAAAAGAGTGACGGATAAATTTCCTAAGAAAAAAGACAATTTTTAAAGTGACATCAAACAATAATCATGGAGAGTGAAATCAACTTTTTGAAAACGCTTGAAGGCAATAGTGTCGATTTTAAAATCGAAATTTACCGGAAACTGATTGCTAACTTTCGTTATAATAGATCCACTAAAGAAATCAGTAGATACCAAAGGCTGGAGAAATCCAGCCCAGAATTCAATTTCCAAATTCAGAGAATTTTGCGCGTGAGTATTACCATTGATACGGTGCAATTTCTTCTCCTTGTTCTATTTGTCTTTTTTTCCCTTCATCTTTCCCGCTCATTCCCTCTCTCAATTTATTACGTTGATCTGTGTGGGAGAAATTATCAAAGGAAAAGCTAAAGACAAGATTTGGGCAGCACGTATTGAACCGTGTCGTATAATCTCGCTATTGAAATTTGCAATATGGCTATTCTGATCGAGCTAAAAGATTACGATGAATTTTATGGTATGCAATAAAAATATACTTATTTAATTTGAAATACTTTCGTTTTAGACGTTTGTGCAACGCTGTGTTTTTTGCTGACCCATCTGCACTTCATAAATAATTTGTGGGGTGACTTGCATTCTCTCAAATTTGATGTTTTAATTCCGGCTGATGTCGCTCTCTTAATTCTAAGCGTGCGTATTGAGCACTTCAATCAATGTTGTAAGTTACATCGGTGAACCAAGTATAGAGTCTAAATGAATGACACACTGGCCCGACTCACGATGCTTGAGAAGTCTTAAAATCTTACCGTATTCCGCAATGGCACGTATTTGCTACGCTCGTACTCATTGAATGTAGTGACGAAGGGGGTACATTGTGTGTGATTAGACTTCTTTCTATGTGCACTGAAATCCTTTGATGATTGGTTATTATTTGGAGTGAGACTGTGCCATCGTAAATGCTCATGGATAAATGCGACGGCTTTGCTGTTGATAACGCGTCTACTTTAATGTTTCGATATTTTCGTGCTTCTTCACGTGAATGTTCGAGTGCTTTTGTACTCACAGAAACAAACGATTGTGCAGTTATTTAAAGGTGTGGTGCCCTCAATTTCTTTTATCATTTTTCTTAATTGGTTGAAAAGTTTCAAATTGTTCAAATCGAATGTTTTATTCCATGAAGCCGAACACGTCTTTACTTATTGACTTTCATATTTTCTTGTGAACTTTTGAGGATGTGCATTGGTGATTCCATACTTATAAAGCACGGAAATTTATGTTTCGATTTTTAAGTCCATTTGTACTTTCGTGCTTTTCATACTTTATTTAGTAGGGAGAAAAAAAAGTCTTCTAATAGAAACGGCGTTTCTTCTATAAATATGAGCATAGGTATGATAAACCTCACAGTAGCATTTTCAAGACTAATACTGAAACAAATTCAAATCACGTAAATGTAAGTTTTCGACCAGTAGAATTTTTTAGTGTTTATTTTCGTTAAACAATGCTCTGCCTACCCACCTCTTATACTCCGCTTCAGCATTATAACTCACCGACTAAGGATATATTTTCAAGAGATTTCATAGAGTAAATGTTTTACTATACCATTTACAAGTTGATTTGCTCCAAATGAATTTTAATTTGCTCATCGTAAAAATAGAATTGCTCCAAGTGAAATTTGATTTGCTCTTTGTTAATTTGCGATAGATTCAAATAATTTTCAGTTTGTTATGGTTACAATATCAAAATTACATAATTCTTTTTTCAGCTTGTGCTTTTAAAATATATAAAATACTATATTTTGCCCTAACCACAGGGTAGAACCTTTGTTTGAACCTTTCTTGATTGCCAAATCTGTGCTATCATGGTTAATTGATATTAATTAGTAAATAGTTTTTTCTATTTAATGTTAATGACTAATTAATTACATTTCAATCAATTTCACATAAACCATATTTAATTTATTACTTCCATAATTATTTAATCTATCTGTAAAAGGCATATAAGCGAAGGGACTGTCTATAGTGTGCAGGGTCTTGGGATCATATGTTCAACCGGTAAACAACTGACGATCATCCAGTAGCTGCATTACCCGAGGGTTATTTCCTACCTGTCGATCATCCGGTAGATGCTACCCTATCAAATCAACCATTATTATTATTATTATTATTATCATGAAACATGTTTATGTCGCAATCCCTAGCGGGATTGGAGAATAAATTGATAAGAAGCGTTTTAAAATGAAAAAAATATTATGGATATTTTGCTAATAACTCACGAACAAATGCATTTAGATGAAGAAGTGCTGTAGTGTTATTGAAAGAATATTAATGCTGAAACGTCATAACTAAACATCACAAAGTAAAGTGTAAGCATATATTAGAACGTTTGCACACGTTTTGATAATTATTGCCTCATTAACATATCTGTATCAGATCTCCTTGACGAACGTCATGATCTTGTTGTACTTTTCTCCGAAGTTGTGGGAGAGTAATCGAAGCATTTTCTCCTATGGCTATCGTCAGTGTCCTCAATATTTTGGGACATTTCTTATATTATTTCTTCCTTTCTTCTTAGATATGACGTGCTTATATTTCATCCACTTGTATGCAGTGTTAACATTTATTCCAAGGGCGTTTGCAATTTTTTTCCAGTCCTCTTGATAATTGATAGCTTCTATTATTCTCTGTCTGTCTCGCGCACTTTTTTTACTATACTTCATCTCGAAGGTTTTGGTTTCTGAAAGATGAAGATGTTTCGAGTTGAGGTGGACACTAATTGCTGATGACGTTAGCATGTCTACACAAGGTGCAACATGATGTGCGGCAATTTACAACGCGGTAGTATCTCTGTGATGCTTCTTTGATCAAAGTGTCTGAGATACGATATTCACTCTTTTGTCTAATTGGTTCATACAACGAAAATTATATTCTGTATTTTTTTCGCAAATTATACTCAGCAAGAACTCTGTATCTTTGTACGCATTATTGGAATAAAATCACTTCACAAAGAAAAAATAAATTTCACTACGATTCTCGCAAATAATATTATAAAGTCAGTACAATTATTATATAATGATTTAAAATTGGAAAAGAGCTAATCTAATTTCACTTGGATAAATTCCATTTTCACGAGGAGCAAATCAAAATTCATTTGGAGCAAATCAAGTTGTAAATGGTATATAGATTTCATGCATCAAGCGTATAAGATGTAAATTTGTAGTGTTCTATACTTCTTCAGCAGCTGCTTACAATTCAGTCTCATGTGCCCATTAGACTACATTTTATTTTGTTGTTTGGATATTATATTTACTAGTCGGGTCACCCCCCTTGATTGAAATGAAAAAAGTAGAAATGAGAGAAAGGCCGTAAGTAATTAAAAAATACAATCTTTCGAGAGTTGATGAGGCCGCGTGAACACGGTCCGTCAAAATATATAGGGGTGGAGCTTGTATCACAGATACGCTCATCACACACTGCAGGCTGGCTTCGGACAGACCGACGGACGCGGCTCTTATTATAGTATGGATTGAGCAACTATTGCGCAATTCAAAACAATTTCCCTTAAATTTTAGCGCAACTATGTTACGAACTTCTTAAACACCCGCTTTAGACTTTTCATGTATTGAGTACGTAAAAGGCGTAAATGTTGCTCTAAATAAATAAGTTTTTAATGTATTTCCTTTTGTCGAGCGCAAAAGATTTCTTAGGAACTTCAGAGTAGTTCAATTGTGCTCAATATACTCCCATAATGACAAACCGATGTTACTAATAAACTTTCACAAGTTTTTTGCTTAATTTCATAGGAAAGGATGTCATCCCGTACGTTCTTCCAAAAACTCCTCACCGTTTTCAGATTCAAGACATTTCTGAAATATCTTTTTCTTCAGTATATCATTCCCTTTTCTGCAATTGTTGCGTTTTCTGTTCACCATAGTTTAGCTACAGGTACAACTATGTTAAATGATTCCTGTCCTCTTTGTTAAGAGTATTCAAATACGTGTTACCTTTGGGTAATATTTTTTAAACCAACTTTTTTCAATTATTTTGGTTTTGTACGTGACATGAACCAGCTCTCATAGGCCGGTGACGCACTTGGCGTTTGTTTTCGCTTGGATTTTTTATCGTTGCGTGCGGCCGTACCAGAAACAGCGCGTAAGATTAGATTGTTTCGGACACATTGAGCGGAAAAATTAACTAGCAGATTATTTTAACGCCGATCGCAGCAATGCAGCCGCCCACTGCCGCTATACACTCGATGTTTTTTTACCGCCTTCCCAGAAATGGTGGCAAATAGGCGGCTATGTTCGGTACACAAATACAAGGTTTTGCAACCTTGTATTTTTACTTACCTTTAAAGTGATGACCAGCATCTCGACCGGTTGAATACAATTCCGCAGTCTCGTGTTTTGGGGAGGAGTTGGAGTCTGAGTCGCTTTTCCTAATGCGGTGGAGTAGAGGTAGGAGTCGCTATTTTGTGTGACTCCAATTTTATTTTTCGTTGTAAATTATTTGGAATTGTTTAAAACTAAAGGAAACACAAGAGAATTAAAATACTTGACCGAAAAATTAAAAAATTCGAAATGTTTTTCCCGATTATTTTTTCCGACGTTCGAAACGGCATATTTTTACCTATTACCTCACACTGTCATTGATATCTAGGCAAAGTAGGTTCGCACACATACAAATATATGAAGTTTCTGCGTTTCGAAACAGAAGGTTCGTACTGAAGCAGTAATGAATATTTTGCAGTTAAGCAGCAGGAATGAGAAAATGAAAACTTCGCAAACTTAATATGTTTCTTTCTGTTTCGTTCATTTCCCCTTCAATTCATACATAGGAAGTAGAAACTAGCAGTAAATGTGTTTCAAGTTACTTGCAGAACAGCTCAGCTGACGCAATACATGGCACTCACATAAAGAGTGGTAGGACTGTACGTACTTAAATGTGTCTATGTTCTATACCAGTGGTTCCATATGATTTCTTCCAGTTTGTATTTCTTTGCTTCGAAGTATTGCTAAATAATTAATAGTCCTTGCCAACACCTGAAGCTATGGCCAGATACATCAAGACTTCTGTCGTTTTCAGATTATATTATCAGTGTTAATGATAAAAATTCGATTAGCTTATTCTGATGTTAATAACTGTAATATTAGTTGATTTTTCCAACAATATGCAATACTTATGTACTCCCAATTGATTTCATTTTGTTTACTTTCTTGAATTTTGGTCAAGGTAACATGTATTATTAATTGAAATTTTTGCTCATTTCTAACGTTATTCGTTGAGTATTGATTGGTTCTCCAAGAGGTATAGTTTTCTATTTCACCATTTATTTCCATGTTTAACTTTTTATTATGATCGATGCCCACTTTCTAATGAAGAATACGCTGAATTGAAGATTTTTGTAATTATTTTCTTACGATTTTAAAAGTTTAAATGGTATCTCTTTCTCGGCATTATACAATTAATTAGTTCGTTGTAATGAAGATTTCTAAATGTTGTCAGGTCAACAATATCAGTATTGAGACAATACCGATGTACAACAATATCATGATCATTCGCTATATAACAGAAACAATCATTAAACATCTTTAACGAGCGTGAAAGGGAGAAAGACCTAGCAAGACGTACTTACCAATTTTATTTATTCAATGAAATTTCCATTGTAATAAGATAGGGGAAAATATGCACAGGAAAACCTAAATCTATTTCTGAAATTATTTGTTTAAGGACACAGTATTCTATTGTATAAGAATTTTCGACGGGTCCTATGCACTCGTAATATTAGAACTTCATTTGTAAAATTCTGTTGCCTATTTAAAAGTCGTTAAAAATAAGAATGGGGTAAACATATGTACACATTGCAATACAAATATTGAGAAATAAAATAGTCATCCTATAAATTGTGAGTAGGTAGAGTTGAAGTCCCAAAATTATGAAGATGTGCAGTCTGAGTTAAGAGCCGGAATCGCTCGTGTAGACAAATCAGATCGGAAACGAAACTCCGAGTGTGTCACCGTCATGAGGAATACCATGCATTTATTTTTTCGTGAGCATTTTTTCACTTCGTCGTACAATGACTTCCGCAATTTCGCTCCCTCTCTCTCCCTCTCCCCTCCCTCCCTCCCTCCCTTCCTCTCTCTCGCTTTCTCTTTACGCTTGATACACCGAAGAGTCACAAATTAAGACCGTTCTTAAAGCTGTACGTTGCTAGTGTTCTGTCCTTTTCCTCTTCAGCGCCAATGCAAGGCTCTCCCAGACCCCCCTGCAGGGGCGGTCCCTCTGAATGAATTCTTCCACGCCGAATTTGCAGCAGCAGCAGCAGTAGCTACGGAGAAATCATCATATGTGAGTTCCTATAATCTATTGAGCTTGGAGAATTGCTTACTTATATATGTAAATAAGTGTTAGCAATTGTACCAATGATGGGCTCCAAAATGAGCAATACAAATGTTTCCCTTAAATCCAATCCCACTTTTTTACATCCAATGCAGATATCTGAAAATGACTCCGCGAGTAACGACGGCGCTGAAAGTGAACAAAAGGTCAACGAGGGCCAAGATTCAGACGACGACTTCCAGCATGAAATATATGAAAATGACTCCGCGAGTAACGACGGCGCTGACAGTGAAGTAAAGTTCAACGAGGGACAAGATTCAGATGACGACTTCTAGCATGACATATATGAAAATGACTCCGCGAGTAACGACGGCGCTGAAAGTGAAGAAAATTTCAACGAGGAACAAGATTCAGACGACGACTTCCAGCATGAAATATATGAAAATGACTCCGCGAGTAACGACGGCGCTGACAGTGAAGTAAAGTTCAACGAGGGCCAAGATTCAGACGACGACTTCCAGCATGAAATATATGAAAATGACTCCGCGAGTAACGACGGCGCTGACAGTGAAGTAAAGTTCAACGAGGGACAAGATTCAGATGACGACTTCCAGCATGACATATATGAAAATGACTCCGCGAGTAACGACGGCGCTGACAGTGAAGTAAAGTTCAACGAGGGACAAGATTCAGATGACGACTTCCAGCATGACATATATGAAAATGACTCCGCGAGTAACGACGGCGCTGACAGTGAAGTAAAGTTCAACGAGGGCCAAGATTCAGACGACGACTTCCAGCATAAAATATATGAAAATGACTCCGCGAGTAACGACGGCGCTGAAAGTAAAGAAAAGATCAACGAGGGACAAGATTCAGACGACGACTTCCAGCATGAAATATATGAAAATGACTCCGCGAGTAACGACGGCGCTGAAAGTGAACAAAAGGTCAACGAGGGCCAAGATTCAGACGACGACTTCCAGTATGAAATTTCCTCCGGAAAATGCGAACGAAAGTACGAAAGTACGACAGATAACTTTTTTATGGAATGGCAGCTAGCAGCGCAAAAAAGAAGCGTTGAAGACAATTTTGAAAGCTTCATGAGAGCAAAGAAAAATCAGATTTACCATTTGAAACAGCGGTTTACGTTAACGCTGAACGGTTGCAATATTACACATATTTATGAACGAGGACATGAAAGGCACATTGCTCTGTTGAAAGGCATAGCAAATCTCAACCAAGAGTGTGATTGCATATTTTATAAGAGAAAATTATATCCGAGCTCCCTTCTTGCAGGACGACCATTGTTCAGTTTCCTAGTTCGCTGCCAAGACCCGCTCTGCGGCCTCAAGCAAAAAATTGTCTGTTTCAACGGGCAGGAAGAAATAGCGGGAAGATGTACAGTGTTCTTGTTGGAAGCACACGAAGCGAATATTAATCATAAAATTAGTAAGAGACAGGCAAAAGTTGAGGAAAAACAACGCATTGGACAGGCTGTCTTACTGGAAGGCGCGGCGAGTGTTTACTATAAACAATTTGCCAATACGGGAAATGGTACGGATACCACGAAAATTTCGTCCCTCGATCGTGTCAGGAAACTTGGACAGATGGTGAAGAACCGCAATAAACTTGCTAAGGATGACAAGTCGGACTTAGAGTTAACCATCGAAGGCTTGAAAGCCTCTGACAAGGCCAACAAAAAAATTATCCCCACTTTTGTCCAAGAATACGATACGATCAACTCGAAAATAATACTTCAGACCGAAGAAGAGCTGCGCGAGCTTGCCAGAACCCCGGATGCCACTCTCCATTTGGATTCCACTGGAGGAATCGTACAAGGTGACGAATCGAACAAATACCTCTATCATGCAGCAGTTTTTCAAAGAAAAAAAGGTGATTCGCCATTATCAGCCATCTCTATGGTATGTAAAAAAAGTTCTACAAGCTACATCGAAGGTATGCTCGCAATCCTCGTACAGAACTATAGAGAAGTCAACGGCAAAGACTTCAAACCGAAGTGCATTGTCGTCGACCACAGTTTCGCATACTTACATGCGATCACTGCTGCCCTGAAATTGGGCGAACTACCATCATATCTGGACCGCCTGTGGATGACTCCCGATCAGGCGGAGCTCAATTATACCCAGGTGAAGCTTTGCCACGCGCATTTTATGAAGAAAATTGCTGGCAAATCTAAGAAGTTCTTCCCAAAACTGAAGCCTCAGGAACGCAGTATAATAAACCAGTATTTTGCCGATATGGCGCAAGTTCCTTCAAAACAGCATATCTACGCAATCTTTAGGAACCTTAGCCAACTTCTTCTCACTCCTTTCCTTGGAGAGGGAATTGAACGTCTCATGACTCGTGATGTGTCCATCGACATTGACCCTGACGATGTCGAGCCTACTAACGCAATGATAGTAGAAGACACCGGGAGATACCGCGATAAGTGTGCCGTGGGTAAGAAATTCGTGGCTATCGCGGCAGACGTTAAAAAAAACAGGACTATTGAAGGAACAATCCCTAATCCTTTGTATTCCCCTGAGATGCTGGAGGACGTATTGACGTTTTCCATGCCATTCACTCCACTCTGGTGTGGAGTGCATGGTGGAACTAAGACAAATGGATTAGTAGAAGGGTGGCATAAAATTGTGAAGCAGGATATACTTCAAGGAAATCGAAAAACACTAGCAGAGTTCATTCGTACTATGAAGACACAAGCGGAGGGTAGAGCGAAAGAAGCATCGCTCGATTACAAGGAACGCAATAAGAAGGCCGTGAAAGAAGTGAAAGAAGGCGAAAACGAGTATGAAGAGCGCTGGGGGGGAAAGCGATCTCGGGCACAATCTGTAACTGAGAAAGCTCGAGAGAAATTGAATCAAATTCTGCAGGGTCGACCCCAAGAGGGTACTAAGACGATCAAAAAGAAATTGAAAAGTGTCCATTCAATTTTGAAACTTCAAACAATCCGTATTAGTAGAGCGCTTTCGATTTCTCCCCAAAAAAAGACTGCATGCACAAAAAAAAGTGAAATTCACCAATGACACGCAACACGAAAGCATTGTACAAAACCTGGCCCCTGTATTCTCTCTTGATAATCGAAGTAAATGCATTACAGGAAAACAAGGTTCTGATACATGTCTTAGCACTCAGCAGGGAATAATTACAGTTGATCTCATCTCCAAGCTTCCTAATGAGAAACAAAATGAAGGAAAAATATCTAGCATTAAGTGTGAATCCTATACGGATCATGAGCAAAAAACAAATACAAAAGACCTCCTATGTGTCGGGACTTGTGAATCGGAAGATAGAAGTACATTAAGCAAGATTTGGTGGCTCAAAGATTTGAACCTGGAAACTAAAAACAAACTAAATATCATTAAACCAACGAGTTGGCTTTCGAGTGACGAGATTGAGCCCTTTTGTACTCTTATTAGCAGGGAGAACCAACAATACAGAGTTCACTCCCCCCTCACGGTTTTCGAACCGAAGCCGCTGAGTTGTCACGCAGAGCTGTTTGTGCAAATATTAAATACCTCGTATTTGCAATGTGCGGTAAAGGTCCGTGAAGAAGGTTACAAAAAAGCTAGCGACACCGGAAGTCATTGGATCGTCGTGACTAACGCACTGTGTCGCGACCGCCAAGCTGAAGAAGGCGTAGCGCACGTCCAGTACCTGTGCTCTTTGAATGGTAATCCCAGTTATGATGTGATAAAGTACTTGACAAATTTATACGCGAACGTGAAGAACATAAGACACATTCTGATAGAGTGTCTAGGAGTACAACACCAAGCGGATGGAGCGAGTTGCGGTCCATTCTCACTGGCATTTATGACGTCCGTGGTAAATGGAGAAAACCCGTGCCTCGTCACATATGTGAAGGAGGAAATGCGTTCCCATATCATAGAGTGCCTTCAAGGCCGCTCTATAACACCCTTCCCTTCGTTGATAAAAGGCAAAAATTTCACGATGAAAGGGGGGGAACCAACTGGACTGCACGGACCCGAAGTTATTACCCGTCAAACAATTAGCCTAGAATAATAACTTGGATGTCTCCAAAAGCGTAGGTTATTTCGTGCGGCTATTACAACTATCTTATGAGATTCCTTCAAATGAGCGAGAGTAGTAAAATTATGAATCTGAATTTTTATTTATTGTATAGTCACATCAAATGTCCTAAGTTGCAAGTTCATCCATCAGTGTCTCGTGAATACAAGCCGCTTCCCGAGCATATAAAAACCAAAAGAGGTAGAGAATGTAATGGGAAGGAAATATTTCACTTCACATCGCATATCTTTGTTCATTTGCCTGCAAAGTGCAGTTCATTTAGAAACCATAATTAGGTTCATAAATCACCCATGCGTATAATCTTTTTACCTATTTCTTGTTGTGATATAAATTTATTACGGTGCCTGTATTTGCTCCCACGTACCCATGTCTGTCTGTTCTTTGTTAATGCGAATCCTGCGAGGATGAAGTTGTTGTTCTGAAACTGTAGCTTGATTTCCATGAAAATCCTGTTCGAAGATTAGCAATGAACTCATTTTCACGTTCACTAAGTCATTAAAATTTATAACAAAATTATTTCTGTCGACTATATGAGGAAGAAAACCGTCACTTCGATATAGCAGGACGGGCGACTGCGAGTTTTATCAAAGTTTCTTGGCTTGTGTTTTTCTATATGATTTTTGGTCATTTTTGTGTTTGACATGACTGCAAAGAAAAGAATGATACGTATGCAATGTCAGCATACGTTTCTGGAAACAAATTTTAATGCCATCTATAAGATGAGCAAGCTATGAAATTCATTGTGCAGGCTTTTAAGTGTGTGCTTGTTTCTTGATGTGCGACGTTTAGTATAGCTCATTTTTGGCTAACCTTGTTTCTAAGTATTGTAGTAGCGTTTTGTGAAATAATTGTTTCAGAAAGATTGTATGATTTCATAAAATACTGGCACCTAATAAATGAGGCGTAATTCGTATACAAACATGTTTACGTAGCAGGATCTGAGGAACCGTAGACAACTGCATTTTTCCATTTTTAAGCATGGAATGAATCTACTTTTTTTTTTTAAATAAAGGCTGAGAGCGGCCCAAATTTTAGCCTCACTATTACGGCCAGCTGATTTCTGCTAGCTTGCCTATATAGTGGGGTTAGAAATAAAGCCTACTCACAACACGAGAAGAAAACTGGATTTTAAACATTTACAACGACGAGCTTCGGAAAACGAGCGGCAGATATGAAAACGGACACGCGATCAACTCGTCTCGGATGTTGAAGGAAGGAAGAAATTTTAATTTCGTCGTCGATGACCAGTGCTATTTGAAGTTCGAAGGTGCGATAGTTTAAGAATTCGACTCAGCGGAAAATGAAACTCATTGGCCGACTTCCCTGCGTGCGTGCTGTACTCTCATTTATATGCAAGCAATCTGCGACTCCTGAATGAAGGACTTCAGTTAGTTGGAACTTGTGCGATATTTCAAACATTGAACCGTAAAGTAATGATTCTTTACGATAGCCTTCAATATTTAAAATATCATGCATTTGCTGATAGTGAAGAAACAAGAAAATATTCACTGAAACATGAAAATATTAGAAACATGAAAATATTCACTGGATTCCAGAGTAAAACAGGGCTTAACGCATGTGATAACGATGGATAGCCATGCAAAAAGTCATGCGCAGCGATGGGATTTGAACCCGTGACACCTTGACGGAAGGGAATTTGGTCATGCGAGCACCGAAAGTTGGTTTGGTAAGTTCTTTCTTATTTTTTAATGAACAGGCAGAGCACAACAGAGGTATTTATTATTACTTCCCTAAATGCATATGTTTCGGAAATTGATACTAATTTCACAGTTGTATTTTCACTTGAACACTTTTGTAAGTATAGGTAGGCCTATGTGTAGAAGAGAACAAGAAAACTATCACTAGATGTACAAAAACTATCACACTGTGCAATCCTGAAATACTTCAAACTTCATTAAATTCAGTTCGGACACCTCTATTGTATTTTATTGATGAACCATATTTAACAACTGAAGAACAGGTCAAAAAGGTAACCTGGGGATCAGGTACTGACGACAGTGCACCGGGTAAAACTTGTGATGTTGCTTGCAACCGTGAGTATTTGTGCGAGAGGTCCCATCAATGTACAAAATTTCTGGAGTAAGGAACAAATTTACAGTTTTCCCGTAAAAACAGGACAATGAAATTACACCACTCGCCTTACAGGATATATTCAATGATATTGTGCATATGTTTAAAGCACTTAGCATATTATATCTGTTATAGTGTACATGCGTAATGAATTGCATATGAGATTTTGCACATGCACAAGATAATTTTTTGCTATGCATAAAACATTCTTAAGAGAGCATACATGCAAGTTATGCAATTGCACAGCTCTACTTATAATATTGTCTAACAAAAGTTTACGTAAGACACACGAAAATGATTATTCTACAACTGAGAAAAAAAAATCGTCACCTCCGGGATTCGAAGACCCACGATGTTGGGAACGACAAGGCTATGGACAAGAATTCAAACAGCACTTCATAACTTAGGTGAGCGCGGCCTTCGGCAGCGCGGATTACCAGGCTAGGAGAAGGTGGAGAAACCTTGCTCTCTGTCATCCCCCAGGGAGCGTATGACAGTTTTATTCTACACTCAGGCTTGGAGAATGAATCAATCTTTATAATGATATCAATTTCAAATTTTTAGGTGCAATAGTTCAGGAATTATGACGCACTCAAAATGAGCCTCAAAGAGAAAATCGGCCGACCATTCATAGGGTCGGAAAACATCTATCCATGCCTCCCCAGGGAGCGTATGATAGTTTTATTTTACACTCAGGCTTGGAGAATAAATCGATCTTTACAATGAGACTAATTTCAAGTTTTTAGGTGCAATAGTTCAGGAATTATAACGCACTCAAAATGAGCCTCAAAGAGAAAATCGGCCGACCATTCAGAGGGTCGGAAAACATCTATCCATGCCTCCCCAGGGAGCGTATGACAGTTTTATTATACACTCAGGCTTGGAGAATGAATCGATCTTTATAATGATATCAATTTCAAATTTTTAGGTGCAATAGTTCAGGAATTATGACGCACTCAAAATGAGCCTCAAAGAGAAAATCGGCCGACCATTCATAGGGTCGGAAAACATCTATCCATGCCTCCCCAGGGAGCGTATGATAGTTTTATTTTACACTCAGGCTTAGAAAATAAATCGATCTTTACAATGAGACAAATTTCAAGTTTTTAGGTGCAATAGTTCAGGATTTATAACGCACTCAAAATGAGCCTCAAAGAGAAAATCGCCCGACCATTACCGGGCCACGAGAAGCCTTCTTCCTGCCCCCCACAGGGGCGTAAAAAATTTTTGAATTACACAAATAAATTGTACTCGTCACGCCCATTAATTTGGTACTAATTTCAAGATTGTACGTCTTATAGTTTAGAAATTACCCTTTTTGTTAGGGTAACTCGGTAAGGATCTAAGATGGGTTCTATGAAATGGCGCGCCGGTTGTTCATCTGGCCAAATTCTGCTTGTAAAATACCGGCGCGCCGTTTTAGAGAACCCATCTAAGATCCTTCGCAAATTACCCTGACAAAAAGGGTAATTTCTAAACTATAAGACGTACAACCTTGAAATTAGTACCAAATTAATGGGCGTGACGAGTACAACATATTTATGTAATTAAAATTTTTTTTACGCCCCTGTGAGGGGCAGGAAGAAAGCCTCTCGTGGCCCCTCAATACTCGGCCGATTTTCTCTATAACGCTCATTTTGTACGAGTCATAACTTCTAAAGTATTGCACCTAAAAACTTGAAATTAGTCTCATTATAAAGATCGATTTATTTCCCAACTCTGAGTGTATAATAAAACTGTCATACGCTCTCTGGAAGAAGATGAAGAGCAAGTTTCTCCTAGCCTCTGAATGGTCGACCGATTTTTCAAAAGGCTCATTTTGTACGAGTCATAATTTCTAAAGTGTTGCACCTAAAAATTTGAAATTAGTCTCAATATAAAGATCGATTTATTGTCCAACTCTGAGTGTATAATAAAACTCTCATACGCTCCCTGGGGGATGACAGAGAGCAAGGTTTCTCCGCCTTCTCCTAGCCTCGTAATCCGCGCTGCCGAAGGCCGCGCTCACCTAAGTTATGAAGTGCTGTTTGAATTCTTGTCCATAGCCTTGTCGTTCCCACATCGTGGGTCTTCGAATCCCGGAGGTGACGATATTTTTTTTCTCAGTTGTAGAATAATCATTTTCATGTGTCTTACTCATGTAGTCTTTTCTACGTAATCCCTCTCATTTGTTGTTAAATATGTTTCATCAATAAAATACAAAAGAGGTGTCCGAACTGAAATTAATGCAGTTTCAAGTTTTGAAGACTTTTATAGCGTGATAGTTTTGTGCATCTAGTGATAGTTTTCCTGTTCTCTTCGACACATAGGCCTACCTATACGTACAAAAGTGTTTAAGTGAAAATACAGCTGTGAAGTTTGTATCAATTTCCGAAACATATGCATTCAGTGAAGTAATAATAAATTCCTCTGTTGTGCTGTGCCTGTTTATTAAAAAATGAGAAGAAACTCAACAAAGTAATCCCTCTAATTCCAGAAATCAAACGAATTCCCAAAGTTTGCATCATTATAGTGATTTCGCTTTCTGGACTTAGATAAGGGCAATCAAATCTGCAATCGAGATTTAGAGATTATATACTGATTTGAATATTCCTGCAATTCTTCGTTATTCAAAACCTAATGCGAATGTTTGGTATTCTGGGATCTCCGAAATGAGAGGGGTTACGTAGAGGAAAATTATGATAATTTTTTCTATTTTTTTATTAATTTTCGTATTGAAATTTAGCGATATATTTCATAATATGTAGATGATTGAAGAAGTGAACAAATTTCTAATACTTTTCTAATGATTATCATTATTCAGTAGTTACACCATGCGCAAAGTACCCCAAAGTGTAAGGAATGATACTTTCATGAATGAATTCCCAGAATATGACTCTGTGGACGGAAATCTGTACAATACTTATTGCGGGAAAACTGTTCGTTTATCGTGAAACATTATAAGAGTCTACACTGTTTTTGTCCAAATATCGGCTGAGATTTCATCTTTATCAATAACGAAGATAATCCTTTCGGTTCAGCATAAAGTTAACTAAAATTAACTAACCATTTTCATCTACGGTAAAATCAAAGAAAGCTGGTAGCTCGCTTTGACTAAGTTCCTTTCTGTCAAGGTGTCGCAGGTTCGAATCCCATCGCTGCGCATCGATTTTTGCATGGCATCCAGTGAATATTTTCATGTTTTCTTCATTAGCAGCATATGCATGATATTTTAAATATTGAAGACTATCGTAAAAAATCATTACTTTACGGTTCAATATTTGATATATCGCACAATATCCAATTAACTGAAGCCCTTCATTCAGCAGTCGCATGTTGCTTGCATGTAATTGCGAGGTACTGTGCATACGACACTCCGCAATCGCATACTGTATATCTTACCTGGAGCCGCATATTTCAAGCGCTGACAATTTCACATACGCGTCCATATATGCATGTGTATATTAGCACAGCTTTAATTATAAGCATTATTAGGTTTCCTCAAAGCGTTAATGCAGAAATAGAAAGTTAGTATCAAGTTCTTAGTTGGAAAAGTTATGCCAATATGCCAATACAAAAAATCGCCAATACAAGCGCGCCCCAACGAGAGTGTTCTCAACTATCCGCAGTTTTGGGCAGCTGCGCCGCAACAAGTTGCGGCCGCAATTGCGATCGCAACTTTTTCTGTTGCGGTTGCAACCGGTTGCGCCGCAATAATTTTTGGAAAGTTGCGAACCTGTTGCGATCGCAACAATTTTCGACGTGTTAGGCCACAACTCGCAACCGCAACATCACGATGTTAATTAAATTTGCGAAATAACTTCAATAAAGTTCAATACGCGTTTCATTCTCGTTTGAAACTAAACCGTACAGGGTACAACCCATCTGGCAACTGTTTATTATAAGCATTAGGCGATACAGTGAAACACATACACTTTGCTTACAGTATATAAGTATATTTTAATGTAACTCATTATATAACACATGTTATTAGGAATGATGTGAGTTGTCAGTGTAGAATTATGTGTTATACGGCAAATTTACATAGCTAGATGATGCGATTTGCCAATGTACTTCAAATCGACGATTTTATCTTGGCGTCCTCTCTGCATCAACATTTTAAGCTAAAATGGCTAAACGAAGTGCAAAGAGTGGAGGTAATAACAACAAACTAATCGCCCATCTTAATGACAGATCGGAAAATGGTATTTCAGCTTAGGGGAGCAGTGCCGAGGAAGTAGATGACGTGATGACTTCTTCAACGTCGTAATGAAATCGGATGAGATGGAAAAAACGAAGAGAAGTTCGTTGAAACAAGTCGATGATTGGCTGAAACATTTTTGAGAGGCAACGTTGATCGTCATTACAGTGCATTGACATTGTCACATCGAGATCACGAACCAGTATTAAAAGCATAGGAGTGGAATAACAAAAAGCAGAGGAATATCATATATTACAGGAACATATGCATGGTTTTTCTTTATGCGTCATATAGGCAATACAAATGTTCTGCACTTTTCTGTTTTCTAACTTATTTGCTATATATACGGAACTCCTATCAACATATAGCTACTAGCTAAGTACCTTCTCATTATTATTAGTAAAAAATGAAATTCATTTTATTTTAGGGTGTCACAAGAAAGCGAAGTGAATCGGACACACTCCAGCACTTGTTGCCCTTGTTTCCTGTCGTAAGAAATTTAACCAGGGAAATTTTC